>BSBK01001680.1:1845000-2485000 GCA_027943335.1 Chamaecyparis obtusa
TCTTCCATAACTCTTAACAGGGTTAGAATCTTTTAACAGGGATTCCAAATCTCCTAATAGGGATTCATATGTACTGAATGTATTTCAAAAGACTCCTAATAGAGTCCATCCTCTCACAAGGAATATTCATATTAGTGCATCTTTTGTGGGCATCATTCCCACCGGAGTTTACTCTTTGATCAAGAGGTTCCCTAGTCAACATATCTTGTGTCATTGTGTTATTGTGTATGAATATCTTTCTATGGTTGGTAATTATATTGCTTATATGGTTTAATGTTGTTGAAGATGATAAAAGTTATAATTATCTGATAACTGATTCACCCCCCCCCACTCTCAGTTATCTTGGTGGAGTTTACTTTCTAACAATTGGTATCAGAGCAGCAGGTCCTTGAAGAAGAAGTTTAACAGCTTAAGGAGATCCATGGTGAATTTTAGGAAAGAAATCCCTAAGTTTGATGGAGTAAATTTTGATAGCTGAAAAGAAAAGATAAAGACACACCTATTATGTTTAGGACCAGGTTATTGGTTGATTACAAATAATAATAATACTATCATTGAAGAGGACAATCTTGAAACATGTACTGCAGAAGAGAGAGATCTATTCATGTGTAACATACTTGCAAGAGAAGCACTTTTGACAACACTTCCAGAGAATGAGTACAGTCAGGTAAAATATTGTAAAAAATCTCATGAAATTTGGAATGCTTTACACTCTACTTTTGAAGGTGATGAACATGCAAAAAGAGTTAGATTACATAATTGGATATGTGCATTTGAAGATATAAGAATGTTGGAAGATGAATCTTTTAGAAGTTATATTGGTAGAATGTTAGAGATCATTTCAGGTATAAAATCTTGTGGAGGAACATAGACAGAGAATGAAGTGATATGGAAAATTCTAAGGAAATTTACTCTTGTATTTAAGTAGACAACATAGATGATTGAACAAATGATACCTTGTACAAAAAACTTTACAAGAGAGACTCTTCTTCGAAGATTGGAAGCAACAGAAATGAACCTGAGATTATCAGGAGACTTACCTAGAATGGAGATAGCATTTAGTGCTCTTAGTGTTCACCCTACTTTGTCAAGAAGCATCAGTGTGAGCGGAGATTATGCTAGTAGCAGTAGATCTAGAAATTAAGAAGACAAGAAGATTGAAGAAGGCATTTCTTTTCTTGTGAAAAGAGAACCAGACAATAAGAAAAATTTTAAATGTTGGACTTGTCAAGAATATGGTCATTTTGCATCTAAATGTACTAAGAGAGTTAAAAAGTACAGAAGCAATTTCAAACCTAGAAGAACTAAGGAATGTTATTATGCTAATGATGAAGATCTTGAAGCTAGTATAGAAAGAACTTTAAGTGAAAGTGATACTGAAAATAATGATGACATAGGATTTGTAGCAATTAAAGAAGAAAATCTTGAATCTAATGTTAAGGAAGAAAAAGCCTTAGTTTCTCAAGTTGAAAAGAAAGCTAAATGGATTATAGATAGTGGTTGTTCACATCATATGACTGGAGACATGAAAAAGTTCATAAAGTTTAATGAATATGTTGGTGGAGTTGTTAGAGTTGGAAACAATGCACCTTGTTTGATTAAAGGTATAGGATCTATTACTCTTGATGGAAAGACTAATACTGATGATGTTTATTTTGTTGATGGATTGAAACATAATATTTTGAGTGTTGGACAGTTAGTTGATAAGGGATATCAAGTTTGGTTTACTGAGAAAACTTGTGTGATAAAGGATAAAGATGGAAATTTGATTGAAACTGGATCTAGAACCAGAGGTAATGTATTTCAGTTGAATCCTACTAAGATGACATGTTTGGTTACAAATATTGATGATAGTTGGCTATGGCATAGAAGGTTTTGTCATATAAACTTTGATAACATTGTGAAAGTAAGCACTACACTTGCAGTGAGAGATTTACCTAAGATTATGAAGCCTACTAACATGATTTGCAAAGAATGTGTAATGGCTAAATAGAAGAGAAGTTATTTTCCTAGTAAGAAGTTTACATCTACAGAGAAGCTGGAGATTGTTCATACAGATTTGAGCGGTCCTACCAGGACTAGAGGATTCTATGGAGAAAGGTATTTTATGATTCTTGTTGATGATTTTACAAGAATGATGTGGATTGCATTTCTTAAAAACAAATTTGACGCATTTGATAAGTTTAAGATTGTTAAGAATAAAGTTGAGAATGAATCTGGAATAAATTTGATAGAGGTGGAGAATTTACTTCTAGAGAGTTTAACAACTTTTGTGAAGAAAATGGCATTAAAAGATAGTATTCAACCCCTAGAACACCTGAACAAAATGGCATTGTAGAAAGAAGGAATAGATCAGTGACTGAAGCAGCAAGAGCTATGTTGTTTGAGAATGATTTGGCAAAGGTATTTTGGAGAGAAGAAGTGAACACAAAAAGTGTATACAATGAACAGAGTACAAATCAGAGCAGACACAAACAAGACACCTTATCAATTATGGTTTGGACATGCACCCTCAGTTAAGTATTTTAGAATTTTTGGAAGCAAATGTTATATAAAGAGAGATGATGATATAGGAAAGTTTGTTCCTAGAAGTGATGAAGGAATATTTCTTGGATATTCTTTGAAAAGTAAAGCATATAGATGTTTCAATAAAAGAACTAAGACTATAGTTGAAAGCACAAATGTTAAAGTTGATGAAAAGTTCAAAATTAAGGAAAGAATGCTTGATTATGAATCTGATGAAGAAGCTCATCCTAAACCTAATACTGGAACTACTGAATTGTTTTATGAAATTGACAGTGATTTGTTGAATGAAAGCCACAATGAAGTTATTGAAGAACCTACATCTAAAGAGAGATCTGAGATAGTGACACCTAGCAAGAGTTTGTTAAGGAATCATCCTTTTGAATAGATTATTGCATGGGAAGCATCAAAAGAGGAGTTCTAACTCAGAATAAGGTACAAGAATAGTTATGTTTAATTTCTCAAATTGAGCCTAAGACTACTAATGAAGCTTATGAAGATGAAAGTTGGAATAATGCTATGAAAGAAGAACTAGATCAGATTGAAAATAACAAGACATGGGAATTGGTCCCTAGACCTAAAGACAAGAATGTTATTGGAACTAAATGGGTATTTAGAAACAAGATGAATGAACAAGGAGAAGTAGTAAGAAACAAAGCAAGATTGGTATGTAAGGGTTACTCACAACAAGAAGGAATTGACTATGAAGAGAATTTTGCACCTATTGCCAGAATTGAAGCAGTAAGAATGTTTTTGGCATATGCAGCCTACAAGAAAATCAAAGTGTATCAAATGGATGTGAAGTCAACATTTTTGAATGGAGAATTGGAAGAAGAAGTCTACATTGAGCAGCCTGAAAGTTTTCCTCTGACTCAAGAAGGAGACATGGTATGTAAATTAAAGAAAGCTTTATATGGACTTAAACAAGCACCTAGAACTTGGTATGCAAGACTAGATAATTATTTATTAAAGTTGGGATTTATAAAAGGTACAACTGATAGTAATCTATACATAAAAGAAATTGAAAACGGTTTGTTAGTTATAGTTATTTTTGTTGATGACATTATCTTTGGAGGAGAAGATGAAGCTAGTGACAAATTTGCTGATGAAATGAAGACTGAATTTGAAATGAGTATGATTGGTGAAATGAAATAATTTTTGGGATTACAGATAACACAAAACAATGATGGTATCTTTGTAAGTCAGCCAAAGTACTTGAATGATTTGTTGAAAAGATTTGGAATGGAGGATTGTAAACCAGTTGGAACACCTATGGTGACCAGACATAAGTTATCTAGCATAGATGAGACACCTGCAGTAGAATAGAAGAAATATAGATCTATGATTGGAGGATTGCAGTATTTGACTCATACAAGACCTGATATAGCACACTCAGTTGGAATGGTAGCAAGATTTCAAGCTGAACCTAGAGAATCACATTATGCGGTGGTAAAGAGGATATTGAGATATTTAAGAGGCACAATGAACTATGAATTATGGTCTAAAAAATTTGATGATTTTACCCTATGTGCATATACGGATATTGATTGGGGAGGTAGTGTTGATGATAAGAAAAGAACCAATGGAGGAGCATTTTTTCTTGGAGGAAGATTAGTTTCTTGGCTAAGCAAGAAGCAAAATTGTATCTCACAAAGCACAGCAGAAGCAAAATATGTAGCAACAAAAAACAATTATAACCAGATAATTTGGATGAAGCAGATGCTGAAGGATATTGGTATAAAATTTGTTGAACCTATTGTTATACATTGTGACAACACCAATACAGTTAGTATGTCTAAGAATCCTATATTGCATTCTAAGATAAAGCATATAGAGATTAAGTATCATGTTGTAAGAGAGAAATTTGCTGAAAAAGAAGTCAGACTTGATTACATAAGTATAAAGGAGCAGATAGCAGATATATTCACAAAGCCTTTACCTAAGGATACATTTGAGTATCTGAGAGGTATGCTTGGGGTTATGCCCCAGCCTACTTTTGAGAAGTGATGTAGTTGGTTGCATCCATCTAGTGGTATATGAGCCCTATCTTTCTTTTGGACTGGATGTTGGTACTTCCTTTATGGGGGAGTATGTGTATCTGAGCTGAGTCATGAGAATTCTAGTAAATGTATTTTCTGAAAAGTGTCTTTTGACATTGAGTTGTTGTTAACTTAGTGATGGAATTTGTGTCATTGATGTCAATGGGGGAGAAGTATGCATGAAAAACAATATGAGAGAACTGAATAGGATAACGAAGCAAGATTTGATTGATGAAGAGGATTTGAAGAAGTAGTGTCGCAGTATTGGATTTTTGGAATATTGGATGTTTTTCATCTATGTTTCCATCAATGCCAATGGGGGAGATTGTTAAGAATGAATGCTAAATTTTTGGAAGCCATTCTATCACAGTTGTTGTTGCATTCATGACTATGATTGTCATTGATGTCAACATAGTGATTTACCGAAGACTTGTAGAGAAGCAGACAAAGTTTGGATTAGCGCACGTGGGTTATTGTAGTTGGAGCTATGTGATGTTGATGTTATACTCTTTGATATGTCATATGTCTATGGTTAAGAGCGTAGATAGTAATTCATTGATTCATGGAAGTTATGGTCATTTTGGTAGAAGTAGTGTTCAGGCAGTGTTCCTGAGTAGGGGTTTGTGGAAATCGGATGATATCTCCTAATCAGGATGCAATCTAGTTTTGTTTAGTTAAATGGAAGTTGGAGACACATTGATAGTGACATGGATGACAATGCAGACTTTGAGGTCGCACGAGTGAAGATTTATTGTATTTGGAAGCTGACAGTTTTGTGTAATTTTGTTGTAGCGTGTGGAAACTTTTATTTTGTAATTGTATGCCGACTCATTTGTAATTATTTGAGTGTGGTATAAAGGAAGGAATGTATTTCCTTGTTTTATAGTTGTAGCATGATGTTATGATGTGAAAGTGTGTAATGATGATATGGTAGCAGCGGTTGTGATGCCATATGCATGAAGTGAAGGATAGAGCTAAGTATGAAAGCTAATATGTGAAGGAAGACATGTGAAGTATAGAGATCTACAATTGAGATTTGATGTAACAGTGAGTGCAGTTTGGCACAGTTAGAGAAGAGGTAACATATTATTCTATTGAGTAATGCAAAGATTATTTGGATAGTGTGTTTAGTGATCTTACCCTGAAGCTGTTTGGGCAATGGGTCCTTCTGTCTTCCATAACTCTTAACAGGGTTAGAATCTTTTAACAGGGATTCAAAATCTCCTAACAGGGATTCATATGTACTAAATGTACTTCATAAGACTCCTAAGAGATTCCATCCTCTCACAAGGAATATTCATATTAGTGCATCTTTTTTGGGCATCATTCCCACTGGGGTTTACTCTTTGATCAAGAGGTTCCCTAGTCAACATATCTTGTGTCATTGTGTTATTGTGTATGAATATCTTTCTATGGTTGGTAATTATATTGCTTATATGGTTTAATGTTGTTGAAGATGATAAAAGTTATAATTATCTGATAACTGATTCACCCCCCCCCTCTTAGTTATCTTGGTGGACTTTACTTTCTAACAAGATGATCGAATGCCACCTTCCGATGTTCATCCAGTAACTCTAGCTCTTGTAGGTGGGATATTTTGTTTTCTTCATTAGTGATGAGGCCCCTCAGAGAGACTTGCAATGTAGGAATCTTGACCTCAATAGGTAATACTGCATCTGCTCCATAAACCATGGCAAAGGGCAAGGACCCTATTGGCATTCGAATGCTTGTTCTATAGGCCCATAAAGCTAGATTAATCTGGAGGTGTCAATCTCTACCAAATTTATGAACTCTTTTGTGCAAGATTTTGAGAATTGTCTTATTAGAAGCTTCTGCTTGTCCATTACCCTAGGGATAATAGATAGACGACCAATACTGAATGATCCTGAATTTGGTGCATAACTCTTTCAAGTCTTTTTTCTTGAATTGTCCCCCATTGTCAATAATAATGGATGAAGGTACGCCATATCTACAGATGATATAGTTTAGTATGAACATGGCCATAGACTTGCCATCATCTATAGTCAGAGGGACAGCCTCAACCCATTTAGTAAGTAGTCTATAGCAGTGATGATGAACTTGTGCCCTCTAGAAGAAGACGGATTGATATGACCCACCAAGTCAAAGGCCCATTACTGGAATGGCTAGAAACTGACAAAACAAATCAGCTCTTTAGCAGGAGCATGGATCAAATTCCCATGAAATTGGCACTATTTACAAGCCTTGGCATATTGAACAACTTGTTTCTCCATATCTGGCCAGTAGTAACCAGCTCTAATAAGTTTACAAGCTAATGTTAGACCACTCAAATGAAACCCACAAATACCTTGATGTACCTCAGCTAATGCACATTTGGACTCATCAGGTTCTAGACACCTAAGGAGGGTACCATCTAGACCTTGTCTATACAAGTCATTTGCTATGATGACATACCATGAAGCATTATGAATTAGGTGACATTTTTCATTCTGGGTATAGGTTTCTGGAATGATTTGGTCACAAAGGTAGGCATAGATTTGGTGGTAGTGGGATGAGTCATGTCCAATGACTGAATAGATCATCCTAGATTTAGGAATGTCATAGGCTAGGTAGCATAATTTCTCCATGAGGAATTCATGTCTGAAGTCATTTTCTGGCATCTATAACATTGAGGCAAGAGTGGTCATAGCATCGGCTACTTTATTATCTACCCTTAGAATTTGCTAGAAAGAAATGTGTGCAAAATACTGTTTGAGATCATCCATCATTATTTTGTAGGGCACTAGCTTGTCATGTTTTGTTTGGTAGACATCATTAACTTGACTGATGACTAACTGAGAGTCTCCAAAGACCTTGAGCTCATCCACATGCCATTCAATGGCTATCTTCATACCATTAAGGAGAGCTTCATATTCAATGATGTTGTTTGTGTAGGGAAACAACATTTTATAAGCTTTGGGCAATGAGTATCTTTGAGGTGTTATAAATAGAATGCCTGCACCTGATCCTTGCTGAGTGAATGATCCATCAACGAACATGCTCCAAGTCTAGTGTGTGAGAAGCATGATGGATTCATCTGGAAATTCAATGTGTTAGCATGTGCAAAAAATTTCATGGCCTCAGCAATTTTCTGTCAATCTCTGTAATTGTTTTTAGGTCCCGAGCATAAACCCTAAGGCAAAGTTTCAAAATTGTAGCCGTTGGATTTAAAAAATCAAAAATACCTTGGCCCTATTCTAATGTTGCATTACCTTTTCGTGGGTCACTTAAAACCTTATATTCTACATGTGCTATTTAAATGACCAACTTTACCACGTCGCACGGTTAGGTTTCATGTGTCGGCGGGTCCCCTTTAAATATTTCCTAAGTTCCTTGCGCCTAGTGGTTTTAATTTTTCCTAAGTCCTGAGCTTTAATACTTCCTAATGTTTTGGCTTTTTTTTTTCCTGGGCCCAGTCTTCTAACAATATTTCCATCTGATGGTCAGTGTAAGTTCTCATAGACTGTGTTAGATGCTTGAGATCTTATGCTGATCATTGATTTTTCCTGATGACGTAGTCTTTCTTTTCAAGCGAGTCCACTACCATGTTGGCACAGTTGGCATTCTCTCATTGGTCAGTGTGTTGCTAAGAGGGATCTTGTTAGTGGGGCCTGTAGTCAAGGCTTTTCAATCTATAGTCGGCACATGATCTTAAGGAATATTTTTCCCCTATGAGATCATGCCCCATCTATTGATTTCGAATCTTACTCAGCATGTGTCAGTGGGACCTAGTTTCTGGATGTGTCAGTGGGTCCTGATCATGTTAGTGAATCAATGGACATCGTATAATCTTATGGGTTTTGTCAGAAGCTTAAGATCATGCACCATCTCTTGATTTTATTTCTTGTCAGTAGGTTGTCAGGGATGGGAGGAGATTCTTCATCAACAGCTGGCATGTAAGTGCATAGAATCTTACAAGCCTTTCAGATCTTATGCCAGCTGTCTGATCTTCTAGGCGGCTTAATGTTCTTAGTGGGGCCATTTTTCAGGTGGTACAGGATTGTTCAATTTTTATTGGTCAACGTGGATGGTGCAGCAACGAGGGGTCATTGTCAGAAAGATCAATGATGAGGATGTGATTTATGGTCAGCATAAGTTCTCATGAGTTTTGTTAGAGCTATGAGATCTTATGCCTACCATCCGATTATAGGCTTGCAGAAGGTGGGCCCTTTGTTAGTGTGATCGAGCATGAGCTGTGAATGACATAGTGACAAGTGGCATAAAGAGGGCCCAGGTGGGGTAAAAGGGTTTAGCGGTCTAGATGAATAAGGTTAACAGTGCCGACAAAGTTCAAAGGTTTCACTCATTCGCATGAATTAGCAGTGCTTCTCTAAGTGTTTTAGCGGTTCAGCGAACAAGCATTCGCAGAATCGCTAAACTTAATGGTGGAGAGATAAAGTTTTCTACAAATTGGAAAAGGTCTTCGGTCACCAATTCGCTAAATATGACTGGCATCTTTTAAAAGGTAAATCATAAAGCCCGTGAAATAACAAGATCAGACGGTCACGACTTAAAGATGATTTGAGTTCAAATATCGACCGCCGATTTTTTGAAAGTGCCATAAAGTAGCCGTTTGATTTCAAATTCAAATTTTTGAAAGGTTTCCTGCAACCAGAAGGACTAGAATTCAATGCAGAAGCAATTGGTGTTGGTGAGAGAGGATCTATTTGCCATTGCAGTGTGGTCCAAGGTGTTGAGTGATCGTTTGCAGGGTTTGTACTTTGCAATTTTGTGCTCAAGGTGTGTTGTAGGGTTGACATTTTGAGTGTTGTTCATGATTCTGAGTACCTTCACAGAGAAATTTTCATGATTGAGGATCATTCCAAGATTTTCTTTCTCCTGGTTACCTAGGTTTCCACCCCTGTAATAACTTTTTGACCATTTCCAGTTGGTTGGGTGTTTGAAACCCTAACCCTAAGTCATCTGTAGCTTGTTGCATTCTCTTTAAGAATTCCAAGATGACTAGGGAGTATAAGTTGTGGAAATTTTGATTTCCCAGGGGTTCCCAAACTTTCTTTGGTCCTAGGCTGGTTATCCATGGTGTTTTACTGATACAGGAGCTGGATTTTGTTTCTTTTCCTATCCTTGTGTTGTTCTGATTGTGTATTGATTCTGAATATATTAATGAGGATGTTATTGAGTTCTAATCTTGCATTTGTGCATGTCTTCTAGTTTCGGTTCTAAGCTCATGTATGTTAATGTCACAAAGTGTATTAGCATATGGTAAACAAAGAGTATTGTGAAGTCATCTCTGAGTTCCTAAAAAAGTTAGGATTAAAGTCTTTTAGGTGGGTTCAGTGAATTTGCAACCAAGCAGGAATCTGATGTCCTTGTGTCTAAGGGATAGGGGTAATAGGCAAAGCACTTATCCTGGATTCAGTTGTGTTTGAATTAAGGTATTTAGTTGATGTATGTAATTGGATGACTCTTTGCCCTAAGTTAAGGCACCGGTCCATCCTCTGGAGGCATTTCATTGTCATCAACCACACACACAAACATTCAAATGATAAAATCTTAAAGCAATTAGTAAAGAGTATATAGTTGTATATCATTTAGTGATTCCTTTCAAGAAGTGAATCAAGGGTACACCCACCTGAGCAATAAGGCTCAAAGTGTAGGAGGATCTCTCTTGATCCTTGTTAATTGGCCCTCTTCCTTGTAGACTTTGGAGCGGTGATAGAGTCAAAGTTATATTAAAATTATCCATCAAAGTATAAATCTGCAAGTTGAAGATCAAAGGGAACTCCCAACAAAATGGTGACTCTGCTGGGGAGAGTCTAGAGATAAAGGTTGTAAGTGCATTCTTGTTTTCCTATTGTATTTCAAGTAAAGATTTCCCATCTAGGTGGGTGGCGACTCAAAAAGGTTAAGAACCAGTGCTATATATTATAAATCATGGACAAGAGGAGGAATACTAGGTCCTTTATCAAAAAGAATCTTGAGGTCACTCTGGAGCAATTGCCTAGACAGGAGAATAAGAGTTGGATTAGAAGGAATGGTGAGTCTACTAATGCTCCCATCAGAGAATGAAGATGTACTAGAGGTAGAGCACCACATGTTTCCTCAAGTGAGGAAGGTTCATAGGACTGAGTTTCTAGATCAGATGGTGGTCACTCTAAAGATAGATTTTATGATACCCCAGAAGCTATATTTGAGGACAAAGGTCCATTGCTTGTAGGTCAAGATGAACAAGCTAGAGAGATGGGTTTGGAGATTGATTTAGATCTTGATGAGGACAATTTCAGAAGAGAACCCATGAGACCAAGGCAAGTCCACTTCCCATATCAAAATCTTCCTGATATGGATGTGTCATTAGGTTCTGATGACATTATGGTAGATCTTGATGATTTAAATGCATTGAGGTTGTAGTTGGCAGAGCAGGATGCCATACATAAGAGTTTACAAGAGGAGAGAGGCTGAAAAGGTGAATGCTCTAATAGAAAGATAGTCTCTCCTTAGAAAGATTAATGAAATGAAGGAGAGAAACAAGATGCTTACTTCTGCTCCTAAAACTTTGCAGCATGATGTCTTTGGTGATCTTGATGCCTTGAGGAGTGAGCAAGAGCGCTTACTGCAAGATCATGAATTTGATAGGTAGGGCCCTGTGGTTAGACAAGTGCAAAGTTATGTTCCTTTGCCTAGAGATAAAGATGGGTGTGGGATCACTAGGCCTGATGTTGCTGCTGGTGAGAAAGGAAAGCAAAAGATGGTGGGACATCAAACAAGTAAATCATTGACAATACCTGGGGTCCCACCACCCAATTTAAATAAGGACACAAAAATGGAGAGAAGAAGAAACAAAGATGAGGACCTTGCAAGAGAATTAGAGAGGGCTGAAATTGAAGCTTCCGTTGTAGAAAAAAGAAGAAAGATCTAGTTCTTGAAGGCTTCATCAGCTAATGCTCTTGGCCCATCTGCTACTGAACTAGGTATGCCATCTATGACTACTACTATTCCACTTAGTAATGCTACTAGTTCAATTCCTTCTTCATTTGCTAGGATAGGTACTGATCCTAGGCAGCAGTCAAATGCACAAATACATGTAGATGCTAATGTTGATCCTAGGGTTAACACTAGTTCAAGTTTTCAAAGAAGACCTATGCAATTAGAAGGCTATAGGAAAATTAGTTTTGATGGAATTCCTGGCTAACCAAATGCTTTTCCAAATGATATTAGAGATAATGCTTTTAGTTGTGAGGAGCATCTTAGGTTATTTGTTGATATGCTTAATGATTATGAGGTAGAGCATGAGGATGTGGTCATGAAATTATTTGTTCAATCTCTAATGGAGGATGCTAGAGATTGGTTTAAGAGACTTCCTGATAAATGTATTGATACTTGGGACTCTTTTGAGAAATGTTTTAAAGAGCAGTATGGTGATAGGCCTAATGCTAGTTTCATGTTGAATGAATTCAATACCATAAGGAAAAATCAAAATGAGACTGCAGCTGAATTCAACATGAGATTTTAGAAGGGTGTGCATAAGTTGTTCCAAGTTATGCGGTTAGATGACAATGTCTGTCTGACCACATACTTCAATGCATTTGATGGAAAGATGGGATATTCATTGAGGGACAAAGAACCAATAACTCTTAGGGATGATTTTAGGATTGCTGTCAATATTGAGAACAATATGAAAATATCAAGAAAATTGGGGGGAAAGAGAGATGACCCAAAGTTGTTTGGGGACAAGAAATACAAAAAGGAAAACGATAAGAATGTTGGAGCTAGGAGGCAAGAAGAAGATAAATTGGATAAGCTGCTCAATGCATTGAAGGATTTGAAGGCACCTGCAAATAGGAACATCAGTGCTCCTACCAATGAAAGGCCTTAATTCAACAATAATTTTAACAAACAGAATAGATTGTAGAATTACCCCTACAACACCCAATGGAAGGATGGCAAGCCTATTGTCCCTACTGTAAGAGGAAACAATGATAGAGGTGTCCTTGACCCTCTACAAAAGGCTTCAATAAATGTCATGGAGGACATAATTTGGTGTGTTGCATGCCAGTCCCCTCATTCTGCAGAGCATTGTGTGGTTGCACATTCTATGGCTGCAAATCAAGATTGTGGCAATGAGGAGATAGATCAAGAAGAAGATCAAGATGATGTTGGATGCAACATGGCTTCTTCATATCTAGGATATGAAGATGATTCTAATTTTGATGAAGAGGCAAATGTAAATGTAAAGAGACACAATCAGGCCCTTTTTCATCAAGAAGTTTTTTTCTGATAGTGAAGACATTGATAGGAAGACATGTAACATGAACTCTTCTTCTGAGCTAGTAAATTTAAGAAGACCTTCTAGAGAAGAGATGGATAGGATTACTGTAGAAATGATTGCCCAAGTGAAAACTAAAGGCATGGTGGCAAGGAATACAAATGAGAAGGTTGCAGGAATGTTTATAAAGAGTACCAACTCTAGAGAACCTAATGAGAACAAATAAAAAGGTGATCACATGGTGAAATTCAAGAATGTAAAAGGTAAGAATTGTGACCCTAGGGGAGTTGGAATTGAAAAGATTTCTAGTGAGATTGAGAGGCCAGTTAACACAATGGGTAAGATTGAAAAAATGAGGGTAGCCAATACACCTAATGTGTCAGATAAGAAAAAGGATATTAAGGCAGTGCAGATTGAGATTCCTTCTTCTGCTCCTATTGATATGTTATCTGGATTGTCCCAAATTATAGTTAAGGTTCCATTGTCAAAATTGTTGAGGATCCCTAAACACAAAGACAAAGCTATTGCATGTGTAGGTAATGTTCATAAAAATGATGTTGCATGCAATGGATCTCAGGATAAGGCTTCGAAAGGTGTTGCTGCTCAGGGAATTGTGTCTCAAATTCTTCCAATATACTTGGATAGTTCTATCAATGCCAGCCTTGAAAATATTGATCCATTCTTTTTAAGTGTTCTTGTGAATGGAATGAAGTTGAGAAATTGTATGATTGATAGTGGTGCCTCTAATACTGTCATGCCTTTCAAAATCATGGAGAAGTTGGGCCTTAAAGTTGATACAATGCAAGGTAGATGTTGTGCAATGGATCAGAGGGAGGTACCAGTTATTGGGACTATCAATGCAATGCCATATAGGCTGGCAGCATATCTAGAGAAAGAGTTAACAATGAGTGTTTTGGTGGTGGATATCCCTCCTCATTATGGAATGTTGCTATCTAGAAGGTGGAGTGCTACCATGGGTGGAAGTTTACAGTGTGATCTATCCTATGCCAATTTCAAGATTGATGATTAATTTGTCAAGATTGAACAAGAGCCAACAGTATGCCACATGATTGAGAGAAATATTGATAATGAAACTACATGTTTTGTGGATACTGATATTAATGCTTTTAGGGTAGAGATCCCTATATTTGAAGAGGAACCTCTTTTGTCACCTATCTCTGTTGAGGTAAGTGCTAATTCTGTGAAGGGTGATTTGTGGGTAATTTACTTTGATGGTGAAAATTGCAAAGATGGTGTAGGAGCAGGCATTTTACTTATTTCTCCTGATGGAAATACCTACAAATTTTCTTTCACATTGAATTTCTTTTGTACCAACAATATAGAAAAATATGAGGCTTTGTTATTATGATTGAGGTTGGCACAAAAGTATGGTATTAAGTGTTTAAGTGTTGTTGGTGATTCTGAGTTGGTGGTGTCCCAAGTCAGGTCAGTATATGCTTCCAAGAGAAGGAGGTTGAAACAATATAGGAATGCAGTTTGGGATTTGATTGAACATTTTGATGCCTTCAATATTGAGTGGAAGGATAGGAGTAACAATAAGATGGATGACTTGTTAGCCAATATTGCAATCAATCCCAATGATATTACATTTTCTGGTATCTCTAAAGTTGAAATTTAGGCTAGGCCTAGCATACCAATAATATTGAGAATTGGCAAGTTTTTGATGATGATAATGATATCTTGAAGTTTATGGGTTGTGAGGATCAGTATCATGGTCAGGAATTTGATTGTTCAGCCTTGGTTGAGTCAGTATAAGGAAGGGAGGTTATCTTTGGCAATGAGGTCATTCAACTTAGAACTAACAAGGTGCCCAAGGGGCTTGTTATTTTGGAGACTATCTTTGATAACCAGGATAGAGTTCAAAAGAATATCAAAAGAGAAGATCATTCTAATCTAGAGGAGATAAATCTTGGAACACATGAGGCACCTAAGAAGGTATACATTGGTAGAGATATATCTCAAAAGGTAAAGAAATCTTTGATTGAATTATTGAGAAAATTCAAGCATGTTTTTGCATGGTCATATGATGACCTAAAGGTTTATAGCGAAGATTTGTTTCAACATATTATTCCATTGAAAGAAGATGCTAAACCTTTCTGACAAAAACAAAGGCCTATTAATCCCACATTGGCACCCAAGATGCAAGAAGAGTTAATGAAGCTGAGAGATGCTGGAATTATCAAGCCTATAAGGAATTCTTCTTGGGTGTCAAACCTTGTTCCTATGAGAAAAAAGAATGGTGATATCAGGCTTTGTGCGGACTTCAAGAATCTGAACATTAGCTCATTAAAGGATAATTATTGTCTACCCAATATGGAAGCTATGTTGCAAAGAGTAACCAGATCAAAATTGATGTCTATGATGGATGGTTTCTCTGGCTACAATCAGGTCATTGTCAAGGAATTAGAGAAATTCAAGACAGCTTTCACAACACCTTGGGGGACATATGTTTATGTGAGGATGCCTTTTGGCCTCACAAATGCTGGTGCTACTTTTCAGAGGGCAATGGATGTTGCCTTTTTAGATTTCATAAATGATTTCCTTGTTGTATATCAAGATGATCTAACTACCTATTCCAAGGAGGAAGAAGACCATTGCACTCATTTAGAAAGAATATTTGTGAGGGCCTTGGAATTTGGCATTTCTTTGAACCCAAGGAAATGTGCTTTTGGTGTCATTGAAGGTAAGTTGCTTGGCCACTTATTTGGGAAGCAAGGAGTGAGAATTAAACCTGAGAGGGTAGCAACCATTGATAAAATTTAGAGACCAAAGAATGTTAAAGGAATTCAATCCTTCTTTGGTTAGGTGAATTTCTTAAGGAGGTTTGTGACAAATTTTGCAGAGGTTACTAGACCTATTTCTAAGATGTTGAAGAAGGGATCTGCAATCAATTGGGAGGGTGAGCCTGATGAGGCTTTCAAAAGTATCAAGCAGGCTATCAAAGATGCACCACTGCTTAAGGCACCTGATTATAATGTCCCAATGCATATCTTTTCCTTTGCATCTTTTCACACTATTGTTGCAGTTTTGTTACAAAAGAATAAGGATGGTTTTGAGCAGCCTATTGCATTTTTTAGTAAATCTTTGTAGGCTGTAGAATTGAAGTATGACATAAATGAGAAACATGCTTATGCACTTGTGAAGGAAATCAAGGCTTTTAGGTGTTACTTGATGGGAGTAGTTGTGATTGCTTTTGTGCCAAGTGCAGCTATGAAGGATATTTTCTCACAGCAAGAGGTGTCTGGAAGAAGATGCAAATGGATCAATAGGATCCAAGAATTCAATGTTGAGGTCCAGATTACTAAGTTGGTTAGAGGACAAGGATTGGTAAAACTGATGGCCCAATCCAATCTTGATGCAAATCAGGTAAATCATTCTGAAATTGATTACACATGTGACATGGATGATTGTATCTGGTATTAGGATATCATCTATTACTTGAGAAACATGAAATGTCCAGATAGTATGAATGATAATCAGAAAAGGACATTGAAATTACAGGCCATCAAGCATGTAATTGTGAAGTATAAATTGTATAGGAAGAATTTGGATTGCATAGTTTTGAAGTGTGTAGATGAAGACCAGGCTAATAAGTTGTTGAAAGAAATGCATGAGGGAGTTTGTGGTGGGCATTATATGGGTAAAAAAACTACTCATAAGATCTTGAGAGCAGGATTCTGGTGGCCCAAAATCTTCAAGGATGCAGAACAGTTGGTGAGGAGGTGTGATGCTTGTCAAAGGTTCTCTGGTAAGCTTAAATTTTTAGGAAATGTGCCATTAAAACTAGTAGAAGTTCAGACTCCTTTCCAACAATGGGGAATTGATTTCATAGGGGAGATACCAAACAAGTCAAGTGGAGGACACTCATGGATCTTAGTTGCCACTGATTACTTTACAAAGTGGGTAGAAGCTATACCTACAAGAAATGCAACTAGTAAGGTGGTAATTGATTTTATGATGAATAACATTGTTACAAGGTTTGGGTGCCCTGAGAGAATAGTAAGTGATAATGCCATGTGCTTTAGGTTTTGCTGAATATAAGGACTTTTGCAAAGGTTTGGGAATTCTGATTTCTAATTCCTCACCTTATCATCCACAAGGAAATGGTCAGGCAGAATCTACTAATAAGAGTTTGACTAAAATATTAAAGAGAATTCTTGAAAAGAATAAGAGGGCATGGAATTCAAAGCTGCCATTAGCTCTATGGGCTGATAGGGTAACTATGAAGAGGACAATTGGTTGTGCACCATTTGACCTAGTATATGGAATTCATGCAAGAATGCCTCAGAATAACTTATTGGAAATGTATAAATTTGTTCAGCTATATGATGATGACATAGATGATGAGATGTAATTGAGAATTGAGGACCTCATTAGGTTGGATGAGACTAGAAGAGAATCAGTCATAATGAATGCCAAATTGTAGTTGTAGGTTAAGAATTTATATGATAAGAAGACTGTTGACAGAAAGTTTGAACCTGGTGATTTGGTGTTAGTTTGGAATGCTAGATTGGAGGATAAAGGGAAACATGGTAAATTTGATCCCATCTGGCTAGGGCCATATCTAATTCATGAGAAATGGGGCCAAGATTCATACATTATCAAAGAATTAAATGGTGATATTCAGGAATTGCCAGTTCATGGACAATTCTTGAAGAAATACTTCAATTGAGGTATTCTTTTTTCCATGAACAGTAGTTAGGTTTGTACATTTCGTAAATTCTATAAATAAGCTGCTTGCCCCTGCCCTATTTTGTACTTGTCTATTTGTTTTTAATCCTGTTGTCTGCAAATTTTTCCAGTGGGATCATCTGCTTTAAACTAGTCATTCTAAGTCCTTGCTATGCCTGCAGGAGGCATATATCTCCAGATAGAGCCACTGTTAGCACGTGCAAAAAATTTCATGGCCTCAGAAATTTTCTGTCGGTCTTTGCAATTGTTTTTAGGTCCCTAGCATAAACCCTAAGGCAAAGTTTCAAAATTGTAGCCGTTCGATTTAAAAAATTAAAAATACCCTGGCCCTATTCTAATGTTGCATTACCTTTTCATGGGTCACTTAAAACCTTATATTCTGCATGTGCTATTTAAATGACCAACTTTACCATGTCACGTGGTTAGGTTTCATGTGTCGGTGAGTCCCCTTTAAATATTCCTAAGTCACCAGTTAATCTTTCCTAAGTTCCCTGCCCCCAGTGGTTTTAATTTTTCCTAATTCCTGAGCTTTAATACTTCCTAATGTTTCGGCTTTGATTTTTCCTAGGCCCGATCTTCTAACAGCATTTCCATCCAATGGTCAGTGTAAGTTCTCATAGACTATGTCAGACGCTTGAGATCTTATGCTGATCATTGATTTTTCCTGATGACGTAGTCTTTCTTTTCAAGTGGGTCCACTACCATGTTGGCACAGTTGGCATTCTCTCATTGGTCAGTGTGTTGCTGAGAGGGATCTTGTCAGTGGGGCCTATAGTGAAGGCTTATCAATCTATGGTCAGTGCATGATCTTAAGGAATATTCTTCCCCTATGAGATCATGCGCCATCTGTTGATTTCAAATCTTACTCAGCATGTGTCAGTGGGACCTGGTTTCCAGATGTGTTAGTGGGTCCTGATCCTGTCAGTGAATCAATGGACAACGTACAATCTTATGGGTTTTGTCAGAAGCTTAAGATCATGCCCCATCTATTGATTTTGTTTCTTGTCAATAGGTTGTCAAAGATGGGAGGAGATTCTTCATCGATGGTTGGCATGTAAGTGCATAGAATCTTGCAATCCTTTTAGATCTTACACCAACCATCCGATCTTCCAAGCGGGTTAATGTTCTTAGTGGGGCCATTTTCCAGGTGGTGTAGGATTGTTCAATTTTTATTGGTCGACATGGATGGTGTGGCAAGGTGGGGTTGTTGTCAGAAAGATCAGTGATAAGGATGTGATCTACGGACAGCGTAAGTTCTCATGAGTTTTGTTAGACCTATGAGATCTTAGGCCTACCATCAGATTATAGGCTTGCAGAAGGTGGGTCCTTTGTTAGTGTGGCTGAGCATGAGCCACGAATGACATAATGACAAGTGGCATAAAGAGGGCCCAGGTGGGGTAAAAGGGTTTAGCGGTTTGGATGAATAAGGTTAGCGGTGCTGACAAAGTTCAAAGGTTTTGCTCGTTCACATGAATTAGCGGTGCTTCTCTAAGTGTTTTAGTGGTTCAGCGAACAAGCATTCATGGAATCACTAAACTTAATGGTGGAGAGATAAAGTTTTCTACAAACTGGAAAAGGTCTTCGGTCGCCAGTTTGCTAAATATGACTGGGGTCTTTTAAAAGGTAAATCATAAAGCCTGCAAAATAACAAGATCGGATGGTCATGACTTAAAGATGATCTGAGTTCAAATATCAACCGCCAATTTGTGGAAAGTGCCATAAAGTAGCTATTTGATTTCAAATTCAAATTTTGAAAGGTTTCCTGTGACCAGAAGGACTAGAATTCAATGCAGAAGTGACTAGTGTTGGTGAGAGATGATCTATTTGCCATTACAGTGTGGTCCAGGATGTTGAGTGATCATCTGTAGGGTTTGTACAATGTGGTTTTGTGCTCAAGGTGTGTTGCAAGGTTGACATTTTGAGCATTGTTCATGATTCTCAGTACCTTCACAGAGAAATTTTCATGATTGAGGATCATTCCAGGATTTTCTTTCTCCTGGTTGCCTGGGTTTTCACCCCTGTAATAACTTTTTGACCATTTTCAGTTGGTTGGGTGGTTAAAACCCTAACCCTAAGTCATCCATAGCTTGTTGCATTCTCTTTGAGAATTCCAAGATGGCTAGGGAGTATAAGTTGTAGAAATTTTGATTTCCCAGGGGTTCCCAAACTTTCTTTGGTCCCAGGCTGTCCATGGTGTTTTACTGATAGAGGAGTTGGATTTTCTATCTTTTCCTATCCTTGTGTTGTTCTGATTGTGTATTAATTCTGAATATATTAATAAGGATGTTATTGAGTTCCAATCTTGCATTTGTGCATGTCTTCTTGTTTCGGTTCTAAGCTCATATATGTTAATGTCACAAAGTGTATTAGCATATGGTAAACAAAGAGTATTGTGAAGTCATCTCTTAGTTCCTAACAAAGTTAGGATTAAAGTCTTTTAGGTGGGTTCAGTGAGTTTGCAACCAAGCAGGAATCTAATGTCCTTGTGTTTGAGGGAGAGGGGTAATAGGCAAAGCACTTATCCTAGATTTAGTTGTGTTTGAATTAAGGTATTCAGTTGATGTATGTAATTGGATGACTCTTTTCCCTAGGTTAAGGCACTGGTCCATCCTCTGGAGGCATTTCATTGTCATCAACCACACACACAAACATTCAAATGATAAAATCTTAAAGCAGTTAGTAAAGAGTATATAGTTGTATATCATTTAGTGATTCCTTTCAAGAAGTGAATCAAGGGTACACTAGCCTGAGCAATAAGGCTCAAAGTGTAGGAGGATCTCTCTTGATCCTTGTTAATTGGCCCTCTTCCTTGTAGACTTTGGAGTGGTGATAGAGTCAAAGTTATATTAAAGTTATCCATCAAAGTATAAATCTGCAAGTTGAAGATCAAAGGGAACTCCCAACACAATGTTTAAAGGATGGTAATCTTTCAGAGGAGGTTCCACCAACTGATCAGCAATCACTTGTCCTTTGATAGCTTTTCTTTCCATATACTCAATGCCAAATTCACTGAGTATCATAACCCATTTTGCTAATCTACCTGCGAGGGAAGCCTTGCTCAGTAAGTAGTTTAGTGGATCCATTTTTAAAATGAGCCTTGTAGTGTGAGTGAGCATATAATGCTGCAATTAATGTGAAGCAAAAACTACTGCTAGATAAGATTTTTCAATGATAGAATAATTCATTTCATAAGAAACCAATGTTTTGCTGATATAGTAAATGGCTCTCTCTTTGTTGTTTTGATCCTCTTGAGCTAGGAGAGCACCCAAAGATGTGTTCATGGCTGATATGTATAGTATGAGTAGCTTCCCATGAATAGGGGGCATCAATATAGGTGGATTAGCAAGATACTATTTTATTTGAGTGAGTCCTCTGTCACATTCTTCATTCCATTCATAAGTCACACCTTTATGAAAAGTTTTAGTGAATGGTTGTGACTTGTCAGCCAACTATGAAATGAATCACCAAATAGATTGTAGCCTTCCCTAAAGTTCTCTCATCTGACTCATGTTCTTAGGTGGAGGCATGTCTATAATAGCTTGAACTTTCTCAAGATCAGCCTCTATGCCTTTAGCTTAAATGATGTAACCCAAGAGTTTCCCAGAAGTGACACCGAATGCACATTTTTTGGGATTAAGTCTAAGACTAAATTGTTCCATGCGGTCAAGTATGGGACCCAAATCTGCAAGATGAGTTTTTTGTTGTATGCTTTTGGCCAAAGTATCATCCACATAATCTTCCATTGTTTTATGCATCATATCATGGAAAATGGTATGACAGCTCTCTGATATGTTGCTCCAGCATTTTTAACCCTGAAGGGCATGACATTCCAGCAAAAGGTGCCCCAAGCACACGTGAAAGTGATCTTTTCTTGATCTTCTAGGACAATTTTTATTTGACTATAGCCATAAAAACCATCCATCAAGGAATACATTTCATAGCCTGCTTTCATGTCCACTATCATGTCAATATTAGGTAATGGGAAGTCATCTTTTGGACATGCCTTATTTAGATCCCGGAAGTCTGTGCACACATGAATGGATTTATCATGTTTGGTGACTGGAACAATATTTGAAATCCACTCTACATAGTCAATAGTCCTTATGAAACTAGCCTTAAGAAGTTTTTCTAGCTCAGCTTTGACCAAAAGTGCCACATGTAGATGCATCTTTCGAAGCTTCTGTTTGACAGGCTTAATACCTAGTGCAATGTATAGATGATGCATGATTAGATTGGGGTCCAATCCAGGCATAGTAGATTAAGTCCATGCAAATTTATTTTCTTGCTTTGAAAGAAGCTAGTGAACTCTTCCTTTCCTTTTGCAGATAATCACTATGCTAGATGAATGATTTGTGGAGCAGCCTTTGTACCCAAATTCACTAGTTGTGTCAGATTAATCAATACTGATGATCTCTCCTAAAAATGGCTTGGAAGTGTATCAAGTATCTCATCCTTGGGCACCTTAGAGAGGTTTTCATCCTTGGATACGTGTTTTATTTTTACTATTTTTGGCTCTGATATTGCCACAATGTGGTTCTCACCATCAGAGCATCTATTTTTTAATCTTTTAATTTTTTGGCTAAGATACTTGATATCTTCCTCTGTCATGCTGACACTGCCTTCACTGGTGGAGGATATTAAAGGTTCAATAGCATGGAGGTAACAGGCTAGATCATAATCATTCTAGAATGTTAAGACTTCATTGGATCAGGAAGGGGAGCTCTAGTTTATCAGATCAGGATTTTTGTGTGAGAGATAAGTAGTGGCTATTTCAATTGCGTTCATGGTATAACCATCAAAAGTGTGGATGAGCAAGTCAAGACCTAGAGCAATTTCATCCAAAGGAGCATTTGAATCCCTATGAGACCCCACATCAGAAGTAGAGGACAAGTTAACACCAATGGCATCAAATTCATGTGTCCTAATGCTAGACCCTTCACCTACTTCAAGAGAGTTTTCATATGTATGCACCATGTCTATATCTTTATCATAAGTAGCATCAGACAAAGAGTCAAACTCATACTCATGTGAGTCAGTACTTGATGTGGGAATTCCATTAGCACTACTAGTACCATCAGACTCATTTCCACCTCTTGTTTCATTTATAGTTTGCTGAAGTTGATCTTGTTCAAATCGCTTTTGAAAATGTGGTGGTATATATGGCTCACCCTAAAAACTAGAATTGTCATTTTGTATTTCTCTCCGTTGGTCATATGTGAGTTGATATACTGAAGTGGTGTCATCTGAATCACTATCACTCCCTACCATATGGACAAGTATAATAGGCTCATCTAGTTCTACAAAGAGTGTAGCAAGATCCAGAGGTATGGGGTAAGGAAAGATGTCTTCTGTTAGGAATGGGAACACTAAGAGGGGGGGGTGAATCAGTGTTTACTATAATTTAACTTTTCACTTTAATCTAAATGTTGAACTTAAATGTTTAAGTACTAAATTAAATATTCACATAAACATGAAACATGAAATCAACACATGACACCAATATGGTTACGGGGAAACCCAAATAGGTAAAAACCCTGGTGGGACTTGATACCCACTAATATTTTGCACTAGTGTTTTGTGATCCTTGTTAGAAGATCCTTTACCCTGTTAGGAGTAGATTTACAATGCTTTAAGTACAATAGACCTTGTTAAGGGTTAGACCCTATTAGGAGTCTTTTACAATGATCCATGTTAGGGGAGTGGACTCACTGTCCTAGAGCTCACTACTCAAATGGTGAAGGCTACAACCTTCTGATTTTAGATACACACTATATCTGCAAGTGAACTGTCACTGTGACACTACTTGTCAAATCAGTTCCTTTGGTGCACTGATTCTTTGACCTCTAGCAAAGCACTAATACATCTTATGTTGTCTTCACATACCTCTTTTCTACTTATCACAGCTCTATTACAACATCCATACCAAATACAATGGGTACAACTTATATTTATACGCTCATACAAATTAAAAAAATTAGGTTGGCCCTATAACTAATTACAAAAAATGCTTCCAAATGAATTGGCTTAAGCATGCTTACAATTATGCATATAGACATGTCATCAACCTAAATAAAATGGGTGCATAGCCTTTACAGCATTACATTATAATCGCAAACCAAAATGCTAACTATCAACTCTATGCTCTGTTCTCTACTGGCACACACTGGCTATGAAACTTCAACTGACTGTAACTTTCACATCTTTGCATATCTACTTGTGCACTCATAGACTAAGCATAAGTATAGTCTAACCAACTTAACTTCTAGGGCACATACCATAATTCATCTGTACACACGTGTGTTGATGCTCTAAGCTGCATGAACTCTATATACTGTCCAGTCTTCAATACTTAAACTGAATTCTGATCTTTACACTAAGTGCGCTAACTCCAAACTACTCTATGACTTTGTTGCCATAATGACAACACTATATCTAGTCATATATCTTAGTATAGATAACTTTCCAACAATCTCCCCCTTTGTCATTGATGGCAACAAAGGAATATGGTCAAGTCTCTAACTGTTCCTTTACACACAAAACCTTTGTCTTCTATACATAATCTTATATCTCCCTATACATTATATATACACCATATTATATACACAACTCCCCCTTTGATATTAATGAAAAAGGTGTATCAAAAATTGTATATACATACTCATTTTGGGAAAACATCTGGATATGCAATCTTGAGGTTCTGGATCTCCTTCTTCCAAAAGGTTATCAAAGAGTTAACTATATGGAGATGGGTGCATAATTCATATTGAAGCTTCTCCATCTTCTCCAAGTCACTGATGGGACCATGATCATAAGTTACCATGGTGGCATCAATCTCCTTTATGTTTTGATTGAGGATGTCTAAAGAGGGCGCAAGACCATTCCTCAACTAAGTTTGTCTGAACATTATCCTTGATATCTCTTTTTCTTGCTTCTCAATCTTGTCTATCTATCCTTGGTAGAAATTTTTGCACATGTTCACATCTGTGGATGTGTCTGTCACTAAATTCTTCACCTAGTCAATCATTGTTTCTGCCTCTTTTATCTTCTTGAAGTGAGCATCGGTGAGCTTGTCTTGATCCATGCATGCTGCAATGATCCTTCTTCCTTCATCAGAAAATTCTTTCAGTGATGCTTGACCAGACTTAAGAGAATTCAAGTCTAGTGCAAAGTTTCTCATTAGTTCATTGAGTCTCTTCTTTAAGTACTTCTCTTCTGCCACTTTGGACGTAGATTCTTCTAGGCTAGAAAATTGCTTTTGAATTGTGAGATGACTGTACTCACATCATCAACCGAATGTACTTTTTGCACTTTCTTATCTTCTGGCAGAAAACTGTTCAAAATATTCATTGATTCCACAAGCAGAGGATTTCTCATGACTTGCTTCTCCTTTTCCTTCTCCATAGCCAAGATGTTGAACTTAATCAGGTCTTCTTCTTTCTAGGAGTCCAAACTACTTGTGTCTAGTGTCAAACTTGACAACAATGCTGAGGAGGGGGTGATGGGAGTGTTATCCATCACCTCTTGTTTCACTGAGACCAGTCCAATAGAAGTATCTTCTTTCTTATCAGATACATGTTCTATAAGTACTTCTTCTTGTTGAGTGGAAGGTGTATTGCTGCATAGGATTTCAGCTTCTTCAGTACTGAAAAATGCTTCCTCAAACTTGTCCAAATCCTTATCAGTAGCCACCATGGCTATCTCCACATTATCTATGATAATAGTGTTGTCTTTGTGTGATTCTGAGATGGGTGTAGACTTATCTACCTCTATTTGAGTTTTTGCTATGGGTGCTGAGTCCTAACAACCTATCACTTGTACATTGGAGGTCTCTGCTTCTTTGTCTTGCTTACTAGCTGCATGAGTGATGGGTGTAGTAGGGGGTTTTATGTGTTGTTCTAATAACACCTTTTCAAAGGCCTTCTCTATTTCCTTCATTATCCGCTCATAGTCTTTGTTGATAATGTGTAGAGTTCTTATCTTTGTTCTTAAGTGTGGCTTCACCAAATTTAATATCAGTGCCTCTTCTTCTTTAGAACATACTGGCAGAGTATCTTCTAATAATTTTTCTTTGATCCTTAGATCCTCTTCATTTGCTTGTCTCTTTTGGTATTCTAAAATATCCCATACTTTATTTGGAATAGAGGTCTTCAATTCAAGAACTGTGTTCTTGAACTTGATCATATGTTTGACAATCATACTATGTATTTTTGATTTGTCAATCTCATTGTATGTATCATAATACTTTCATACTTGATCAATTCTTCCCTCATCAATAATTCTTGTGCTCAAAAATTTAAGGCTAGGTATGAATCCTACCTTAGGAGATGCTTGAATGTTTTTTCTGCTCCTTTTAGTTCACGAGGATGGATGACTAGTGCTAGCTTCTTTCTTCCTCTTGATTATTGGCTTATACTCCAGAGGAGTATCTTTGGGTGCAGAAGGAGTATTGTCATCTTTACTCTTCTGACTGTCATCTGATTTAGTTTTCATCTTCTTCAGCTTAGGATCTTCTCATTCTTCTTCTGTTGTTGTGCCTTCCAGTTCTAAGGCAATCTTTTCTTTCCTTTCTTTATCAAGGTTTGCTTGAGACACACCATGTATTCTCAAGATCTCATAAGTGACCTTAGCAACCTTTCTTTTATTTTCTGTGCTATTTAGTTTTGCATCAACTTCTCTAGTCTTTTCTTCATATGTTCCCCATCTAGGTTCATTAGGATCAGTCTCCACCATAAAGCATATTGTCTCCTTATATTTTTCCGCAATGTTTTCTGGAATTCTATATCTCATCTGCATATTAACCCTAAAGGTCTTCAATTCCAATGTAATATAGTCTCTCAATGAGCTTTCAGTGCATGCTTTGTTAGATATCTAAAGCATGGTAGGAATGGACTTGTCCAAATACAAATCTGAAACTCTTCCAACTATATGAAGGTACATATAGATGATTAGGGACCCAAACCTGAATATCTTTGTCTTGTCATGTTTGATAGCAATGATGTTATCTATCAACTGTGCGTGCAAGATCTCACACAAGTTGAACTCTCCATCTTCCTTCACAAGTCAGATGGCTACTAGAATAGTGCCCGCAGACACACTATTCACCCTGCTGGTGTGATGAAATATGTAACCTAGTATCATTGACATCAATTTGATGTCTGCTTGCTCAATTGGCTCAATAGTCATGTCGTGCCTATCGCTCCTTGACTTACATGCTTGTTCCACCATTTTCCTGACATCCTTGCCTACTGGAAGGATGACACCTATCATAGAAAGGCATGTCATCTCATGTATCAGATCACTTGTGATTCTTACTGGTACATCTCCAATCCAAAATAGATCATCATGGATTCTTCTCAATAAGATCTTTATCCATTCTATCTCATAGAATTCATATGTCGTAGAATACTCAACAATAGGGTGATCATTCCATTTGGTCTATTCATCCATGAATCTCTTGTCAAGTTTTAGCATGGTATCCATGTACACCCTTAACCTGTCTAATCCAATTGGTTCCTTCTTATAGTATATGTAAGCGCTTATGTCTTCCACATGCATGACACCCATAGGTGTGCAGGAGAAAGGTCCCTCTAAATCATCTAGGGTAGATTTAAATTGGTGTCTCTTGAAAACATATCTTTTCTTCTCAGTGACATCATAAACAATGGGAGTGGCCATGACTTACTTGTTAATTTCTTTCCAACTAAACTCTGAGATAATCTAACGGCTTCTGAATCAACGCAATGAGCTAGGGTTTTTGCAATTGATCAAATGCACTACAAACACTGATAGTTTAATCTCTAAATCTTCACAACTTCCAAGGATCAATATTCTCTTCAATCACTCTGACTTTGAATGCAATGAGTGAACAAACAACTTTTTGTGTACTTAAAGTGAGAAATTCACCATTAATGCAAGTTGCGTAAACCAGGTTGTCACTTCAAAATTTAAAACTCGAGTTCTGCTAATATTCAACATGTGCACTCTTGCACAAATGTTCCCAAACACTCCAAAAGCTTAAGTCTAGAGGCACATACTCTAAAGATGAGTATACCAGCCATGCAGAGGTCTAGAGTTAAACTAGCTCCCCCTACAATCTAGAGGGCCATTCATGTAGATGTAGAGGGTGCATCCAC
The DNA here is from genome assembly GCA_027943335.1 of Chamaecyparis obtusa. Taxonomy (NCBI): domain Eukaryota; kingdom Viridiplantae; phylum Streptophyta; class Pinopsida; order Cupressales; family Cupressaceae; genus Chamaecyparis; species Chamaecyparis obtusa. The sequence continues at coordinate 1,872,651 of BSBK01001680.1, forward strand.
TGGGGATGCATCCAATACATTCTCATAAGCTTTTTCCTTCTTTTCTTCTATCCAAATCAAGATCACATCCTCTGAGGCTTTCACAAACTTGACTTCTCCTTTAGGATCCAAAATTGGTTCTTCAGCCTTTTTAGGGCTTTCCTGATCTTGCGTCCTTCATCTACAAAACTTTGAGATATGTCTAGCCTTGTTATAGGTGTGACAAATCACTAGAGGTCTGTTATTCCTTAGTGCATTGACATGAGTCACCATTTTGTATTGTTTCATTGTATGACCATTATAGTTACATATCTGACATGTAACATTCTGAGAATTTCTTGCATTGGTCTGACTCTGACTTCTTTAATCATGATGAATCATGCTCTTCTTACTAGTCTTGCAATTTATTTATCTATGACCAAATCTATTACATGTATAACAGTAACCATTGAAAGGTCTTAACTATATACAGTTCCTTCCAATGTGTCCATGCTTGTTACATGTAAAATAGGTGTGTTCTATAGGCTTGCACTCATTCTTAGGAGGACCACCATTGTCTTTGGTTTGATCTTTAGTCTTCTCAGTATTAGTAGAGTCTTTTTGTGTCTCCTTTCTTGCTCACTTATTATCAATCTGATTTTGTGCTTCATTGTATCCAATACAGCTAGTGTCTCCTTTGACAATTCTTGCATATAGCTGAGATTCTATCAAATTAGAACTGGTGTGCAATTTGTCAATGTGATTCTTTTCTTTTTTCAATTCAGACTCCAATCTTGCTTTGCAATTCTTTAGATCCAAGATTTCCAAATTGGCTTCCCTTAATTCTTCATTGAGTTGAAGATTCTCCTTGACTTGTTCATTATAGACATCTTGATTGTTCATTAGTTTGTCATCAAATTATTCAAGATGACTCAATAAGGATGCATTTTCTTCATTCAACTTCTTGACTTTTTCTTCAAGATCACTGTTAGAGTGTCCTTTCAAATCCTTTCTTAGTCTTTTGATAACTAATTCACCATCACTAACTTTTTCTTTTAGTTCCTCAATTTCTTTTTTTGAACTGTCCAGGTCATCAAGAGCGGTTTCAAGATTCTTCTTCAGATGTTTCATTTCTACTTTGTCCATGGTCTCCTCAAGTGGTTAAATTTCTATGCTAAGGACCAGAGATTTGATACCAATTGTTAGGAATGGGAACACTGAGAGGGGGGGGTGCATCAGTGTTTACTGTAATTTAACTTTTCACTTTAATCCAAATGCTGAACTTAAATGTTTAAGTACTGAATTAAACACTCACATAAACATGAAGCATGAAATCAACACATGAGACCAATATGGTTATGGGAAAACTGAAATAGGTAAAAACCCCGGTGGGACTTGATACCCACTAATATTCTACACTAGTGTTTTGTGATCTTTGTTAGAAGATCCTTTACCCTGTTAGGAGTAGCTTTACAATGTTTTAAGTATAGTAGACCTTGTTAAGGGTCAGACCCTATTAGGAGTCTTTTTCAATGATCCCTATTAGGGGAGTGGACTCACTATCCTAGAGCTCACTGCTCAAATGGTGAAGGCTACAACCTTCTGATTTCAGATACACACTATATCTGCAGGTGACCTATTGCTGTGACATTGCTTGTCAGATCAATTTGTTTGGTGCACTGATGCTTTGACCTCTAGAAAATCTCTAATACATCTTATGTTGTCTTCACATACCTCTGATCTTCTTATCAAAACTCTATTACAACATCCATACCGAATACAATGGGCACAACTTATATTTATACGCTCATACAAACAAAACAATTAGGTCGGCCCTATAACTAATTACAAATAACGCTTCCAAATGAATTGGCTTAAGCATGCTTACAATCATGCATATAGACATGTCAACAACCTAAATACAATGGGTGCATAGCCTTTACAACATTACATTATAATCATGAACCAAAATGCTAACTGTTGGCTCTATGCTTTGTTCTCTGTTAGCACACACTAGCTGTGCAACTTCAATTGACTTTAACTTTCACATCTTTGCATATCTACTTATGTGCTCATATACTAAGAATAAGTATAGTCTCACCAACTTAACTTCCAGGAGGCATACCATAATTCATTTGTACACATGTGCGTGGATGCTCTAAGCTGCAGGAACTCTGTATATTGTCCAGTCTTCAACACTTAACTGAATTCTAATCTTTACACTAAGTGCGCTGACTCGAAACTGCTCTATGACTTTGTTGCCATAATGACAACACTATATCTAATCATATATCTCAGTATAGACAACTTTTCAACATCTTCATTAGAGCTAGTCTCTGGATTTACCACTGGAGTAGTATCTTCAAATTCATGTTCAGGTTCAGGTTCAAGTTTAGGTTCAGGTTCAGGTTCTGGCACAAATTTATTTATCCCTAAATGAAAGGGGGTCTTCTTGAAGCCTAAGCTAGTAGTATCTCTTGTGTGGTGACCTGTAGCTTCAATGGGTTTTAGCAAACCATTTTCATTCATTCCTATAGGACCACTTCCTTTGAGGCTGAAGTGCTTCATGATCTTGAAGGCTTCACTGTATGGCTCTTGCTCTAAGTCTGGAGGTGGAGTAGCTATTTCAAATGTTTCTTTCCCTTTATAGATCCAAGTTGTGATAGCTCTTTCTTCTTCCTCATCTTCTAAAGGTGTAGAGGCTCGCACAAAGGCACCATCATAGAATGTTTGAGGAGAGTCATTAGAAGGTTTTTTAATTTCAAAAGGTCTCCTATAAGAGCGTGGAGATAGAGGGAGAGTAGCCAGTGATAGCACAGGTTCAATTCGATATTCTCCCATGCTGGTATCCTTTAGTTTCAGAATCTCTTCCATTTCTTTAAGCTTGGCATCATAAAATTTAGTAGACTCTCTATTAGCTGGAACAAAGCTATCTCCAGACTATGTGAGTGTGTTGCAAGAGTAATTGGTATTAGCCGGCACAGTCACTTCTATTCCATGGAATGGAAACTTGATGCACTAATGGTATGTTGATGGAACAACCTACATCTCATGATTCCATGGTCTACCTAACAAGATGTTGTAGGCAAGAGGAATGTCTAGAGCTTGAAAAGTAACATCTCTCTCAACAGGTCCTACCTGGATAGGTAGCACAACTAAGACTTGGGATTTGCATTCTTCTTCGTCATAAGCTTTAATAGTAATCTTCTTGTAGGAATATATACAATATTCATCATAGCCTAGCTAGGTAAGCAATTTAGTAGAACAGATGTTGAGACCAGCACCATTGTCTATGAGCACGCGATGGACACGCTTGTGACCTATCATGACTTATATATGCAAGGGAGCATTATGCGGATGGCTCAGAGAGTGATCATCTTCTTTAGAGAAGGAAAAATAATGAGGTGAGGTCAAATGACCCACCATAGATTGGAACCAATCAAGATCAAGATCTTTCAGGATGTTTGCCTCAGCGAGGGCTTTATCCAGAATCTTCCTATGAGCAAGCGAGATCTTCAACAACTCAAAAATGGTAATCTAAGAATTGGTTCACTAGAGCTGATCTAAGATGCTATAACTAGCATTGCTAGGTGTAACAACCAATTTTGAGGCTTTGTTGGTGGGACCAGCAGTAGTCTTATCCACAGTTTGTTTTGGAGTAGATACAAGAGGATTGGGACCTTTCAAAACAATCCTTCCATGTGATCGAGTAACAACATTGGCACAATCCTGAGGTTGTTCAGATTCAGACGAATGAGATGCAGAGCCACACAAGATGAAAGGAGTCTTAGGTTTGGGAGCATCACCACTCCCCTTGAAAGTAATCACATCACAATAATCAACTTCAAGAGGTTCAATCATATTGATGAAATTATCATTAGCGGTATACGTATAGTTAACCTTAGCATTGGTATTCCTAGCTTTGGAAGACTCACCTTTCTCATGAGGAGGGAAGGGATCCTTCAATGCCTGATGATCCAAATTCTTATTATGATTATCCACACCAATGTCACCATTGTCAATTAGATCTTGAACCTTATGTTTTAGCTAGAGACAAGTAGAAGTCTTATGACCAATGTTTTGGTGATAGTCATAGTATGCATTGTCATTCCACCAATGAGGTTGTGGTTGTGGGTCATAGAGACACTTCTCCAAAGGAGCGAGTATTTGATTCAGTACAATAATTTTATAGACCACATCAAGAGGCTCTCCCAAAGGAGTAAAGTCACGCTTGCATCGAGGAGCCCAAGGTTTGTTCTTAGAAATTATTGAAGTTTGTTGATTATCCGTTGTGCTCTTTTCAACAGCCTTAGCCGCTTGTATACTGGAAGATTAAAAACAAGCTTTGAAGGCTTTGTAGTGACATTATCAACCACTCCATCATTTATAGCATCTGTATTTTTATTGACAGCCTTTCCTTTGTCTTTGTTCGAGGAGAACCCTTGTTTGTTATCCTTATTCAAAGTTAACTCCCCTTTCTTAACCATGAAAGCCTCTATCCTCATAGCTTGTTTGATCATGTTGTCAAAATTCAAAGGACCTTGTAATTGCACCTGATATCCAAAGTCTAGGACAAGATTGTCCAAAAAGATGTCAAGTTTCTCTGACTCGGGTAATTTGCAAGGATACTTTGTGTAAATATATCTCCGCCTTTAGAGAAAAGACAAGAAAGGCTCTCCCTGTTGTTGTTTCAGATTACACAAATCGCAGATGTTGACAAGGTGTTGAATGTTGTGTGAATAATGTTGAAGGAGTAGATTAGTGATCTCATCAAAAGTCTTGATCCTAGGGTGTAACCTACAAAACCACTCCATTTCTGACCTACCCAAGCTGTGGGGAAAGAGTCTCATAAGATAAGTTTGATCATGTATAAATTCCATGGACAAAGCACCAAACTCCCTCAGATGATCTTGGGGATCGGTTGTACCCATGTACTTATCATATTTAGGCAACTCCACTCCTTTTGGAAAAGGAGGCATGCAGATACTCTTGTCAAATGGAAAAGGGCATATGTTGTCCATTGTGAATTATTGTGTGGGCTTATCCTTTTCCTTTGCAAGTTGACTAATCTGATCTTACATATTCTGAATCATCTTTTGTAGTTTAGCGGTTTCAATTTCTTCCTCTTTAGCTACAAGCGTTTCAACTTGATAGTTTGGAGGTAGCTTGGCCCCTTGTTGGGCCAACTCAAGAAAGTATTCCTTTTCCTCTAGAAGGAGGATTTCCATCATTTTGATGAGACTCTTATTAGCTTTGGCAGCAGCTATTTCATTCTGAGTTATTACATCATCTTCATTCCCAAGAATCTCATAAATGCTCAAAATTTGGTCTTGTTGCTGATCATCTTGGTTTTGATCGTATGGAGGAGGGTGATAGAGATATGCTGGTTGTCAATCACCTTGAGGTTTGTTTCAAGATTGATCATCATTGTGGGACTAATTTTGGTCATGTTGAGATTGACCATGATGTTTCTCATTTCGAGGTTGAGCATGATGTTGGTTATTAGAAGATTGACCATGATACTAGTTGTTTTGAGATTGATTATGAGTTTGGTTTTATTTTCCTGGTTTGAAATTGAATGGATCTCCCATCTCATCAACATAGGGCTATGCAAAAAATGAAGACTCAGTAAACTGATGTGAATGATGTCGAAAGGGTGCAGCCCAAGTAACTTTTGTTGCATGAACAGGATCAAAAGAGTCAATAAGTTTAGATGAGAAGATATCATTAATAGTATCAATAGGTTCAATAATAGGAGCAGTCCGAGGAAGTGGCTTTCCAAAGTCACAGAATAATGAGTTGTCTTGTTCTTGAAATGAGAAACCAAGTTGCGCTTGAAACAGTGGATTAAAACACTCTGCGAACACCATAGGTGATGATTGAGATGGGCTATCTTTCAAAGTACTCAACGAAGAACTTGAGGATCCCTCACAGTGCTCAGATTTCATGACAGGTTCGGGATGATCTATTTTTTGATTAGGAGGCTTACTTCTACCTTGACCAGTATTCTGAATGGGGAAATTTTTTACACTTCTGGTCATGATAGTCATAGATAAAGATGCGATGAGAGAAGACTTAGGATAAAGCTAAGACTCTATCTCTAAGATAGTGAAAATGAGATAAATGGCTAGAACAGCCAAGATGCGAGATGGACCTAGCACAAATCATCAAGAGAGTGTCTAGAATAGTCAAGATAAGACTATTTCAATGTGAGGTACAAAAGCACAAAGAGATAAGGTAAACAAAGGAGAGACAAAATGAGTCAAAGCAATAATTGATCAGTTCTAAGCTCGATACACTCAGTTTCTGACAGTGAATGATAGGGGAAAAAGCATATAGACCCTAGACAAAAATTAGATTGGGCAGAAGTTTGACTAGTTAACCATGAATAGCTCACTATTTTTGAAAATAGGGTACAGGTTCATGCAAGAAATTGCAGGGTTGCACGAGAAAGTGCTAGGCTTTGTGCGAGAGAATGAAATATCATGTGAGGAAATGCTTAGTTTCTAAAACTTCACATGGGAAAATATAAATGTTCGATAGTGTTAATGCAAATTTTGAGATTAAAGATAGATTTTGGGACACAGTGTAAATGGTTCTCAGATAGGAAATCCAGCTTCCAAATAGGTTTGAAGGATAGTTTAATAAACAATCTCAGTTTGAAGGTTTCAAGCATTCATTTACAAGCATGAAGGTTTAGATCAAGTAGTAGTGACACAAGAAGTAGTTGCAAACAGACCTACCAAGGACAAAGCAACTTGGTAGTATCATGGGAGTCTTTGTTTAATCATGATGGACAAGTTTAAGACTCGATAACAAACACATAGTTATCCCTACAAAAAAATGGTGAGAAGACAAAACCTTTGCCCCACAACTTATGTGCATGCGTGCACCTCACACAGCTGTGTCACCCCCTAGAGGGCACCTATGTTTTTGGTGTTTCAAGGGACTCATTAGTATATGTTGAAAAGTTACCCTTGAGCTAGGGGCTAGTGTCATATACCACCTCCAAGCATCCAGGTGCATGCCTATGGTGAGAATCTACGAGAGAGATTCTTACCCCTCCCTGGGCAAAGATTATGTCTCCTTTCAGAGGTGATCTAGGTAGGCAACTAACTAGGGAAATTTTTTAGTGGGCTTCTGTTCACACTAACCTTCAGTGCCCCCAATATAGGGTTGAGGCCTCACATCCACACCAACACTTAAAAGTCATACACCCCCACAAGCAGGGCTAGAAGTGGCACCGCTCAGTACAACAAACAAGGCCTTCTCAAGATGATAGTTGAAATCATGAGAAGGAAGCTAACATGGCTTTGGAGTCTTTAGACTCAACAAAGAATTCTTTGTTATAGTGAGGGGGAATAACCGGTGATAGGTGTGTACTCACTTGGGTCATTCTCGGAGGTTCAACTTCTAGCAGGCCCTCTAAAGGTGACTCAGAACTTGGCTTAGATTCAAGGGTCAAATTTTTTTATTCTCTCAAAGAGAGAAGAGCATACTTCTCTACCTCTTCACCTTATCCAAACACATCAAGCATATTCATCACAAGGCTAGTTTCATTCAAACAAATCTATAAGCTTTTGGGTTTCTGATTCTCTCAAAGAGAGCAGATCATAACCCCCTAACAAGTAGAAGTGCTAAAGATTCACTACCTTGCTTTGCTTCCCCAGGTATCCATCATTCTAGCAATATATGGGTCTCGATTTCATCCATGGGCATCACTTCCATGTAATGAAGAGCCTATTCCCCTACTTTTCTATCAGGACCCTTAATAAATTTTAACAAAGCCCTAATTAGACAATGTGAATTAAAATAGTAAATAAGCACAACATTTTTAGAATGATCTTCGACAACCGCCCTGGAAGAAAATTGTTAGCAAGTTTTAATGATCTTTCACAAGTGACCTAAAGACCACTATTACGCTATTGCAGAAATCAGAAATATGAAATCAACAGGAAAAAGTAAATGTCAGGAAAAATAATAGTAAATTGCAGAATCTGGAAAAATTAAATGACTGATAGTACAACTTCATGTGAGAAAGTACAAGGACCTGGGTGACAAAATGTTTCTTCATGCGACAAAATGCGACTAGGAGGAAATCTTCAAACGACATGCTCTAGAATCTCGCACAAAATTTTGTACATAGTGAAGTACGGACGCACGGTAGAGTTAAAATTCTTTATCAAAAAAATTCAAGAGTGAGGTCAGAAATGATCTTTTATGCCCCACGGTGGGCTCCAGAATATTTATAGCTGAATGTGGACCTCTAATCCAGCCATAGACACAACATGGTCATTGCTCGATCATTGAATCACAAAGAGGAGTATGAATTACTCAATTCATTAGATTCTATCGATTTGACCTGTTGCCTCCTAATTAACTGGGGTGTTTGAATTACTCTCAGAACGAGAGCCAGCAACCAAAAGACCAAGCTAATACAGAGGATTTGAAAGCTTGAAAGATAAGCAAAGTGCAATTAAATCTAAGAATGAAGATGCAATTAATCTAATAACTTGAAAGGAAAGTACAAATTAAGCTAATAAAAATAAGAAAATTACTCTACTATGAAAGTGCAATTACACTAAATGAGAATTAAGCTAATTGTGCAATAACAAATCTTGAAAATATGAAGATAATTGAGACAAAATTTCACTATAGTTTATGTGCTCTCAAATTGCCTTTTTTCGAATGAGGGAGAAGGTTCATAATATAGAAAATCCGAGAGAGAGGATGAAGAGTTTCTTGAAATGAAACCTTTGACTCTTCATTTCCAATTGAGACAAATATTGAGGAATTACTTAATTAAAAGAATGAATTATTGCCACATATGGGTGACCCTTCGAGTAATTTGAATTATTAAATCCAAATAAGATAATCCATTCGAATAACCAAGTAATATTAATTAATTTTATGTGTAGTAGCTAAAGGGGGTGGATTTTAATATAATTTAAAGAACTTAGGACTTTAGAATTAAATCAATTTATCATAGGGATTATTTAGCTAATAAAGTTGAATACTTAGGAATTAATTATAGTGTGAGATTAATGCAATTTAGGGTTTTTTAAATTGACACCAAGTTAAATAAAGTCAGGTAGAAGAGAGAAAATTGCCTAGTAAAATAGGACTTTGATGATGTAAAATTGAAGAAATGCACCAAAATTGATTGAAATTATAAGGTGCCAATTTTGGGGTATTACACCCTTCACTTGAGTCCTCTAAGACTTCTACGGGAAATAGCATGGAAAATGCAATAGGTAGATTAGAACTAACATCTTAATCACCCCCCCACGAAGGTACCCAAGGTTCACCTATCCATGGCTGATTAGTGGGTGCTTGTCCTATGTTGAGTTCTTATATATTGGGATCTTCATTACCTTGAGTTTGTCACCTTGGAACATTAGCATAAGCATGTATTGTGACAATCTCTTTATCATGGCATGAGTCTTCGGATAAAGTATCCCACTCATATTCTAGGGAATGATCACTATCAACATCGGATTCCATCATGTTCACTTCTGGATAGGAATCATGCATGGGGCTGGAACTTTCTCCTTTTTGTTGGTAGCCTACCCCTAATTTTTCTTCTTTTGACCTCCAAGAAGGTTCAATAGGCTCTAAAAACCTCTATTTCTTTTACCTAAGGGTCCTCTTCCCTTGTACCCCATTTTTTGCATTATTTCAAACCCTTTTCCATATTGATCGGTTTGAATGTTAGTGTGTTGAATTGTATCCATAGGGATATTTGAGGTATCCTCTTCATCTTGATAAAGCCATTGGAGAACTTCATCTTCTTCTTTGTCAAATGCTGATCTGTCACTTTCTCTTACAAAATAAGAGTTATATTTTTGAGGAAGATGTTCTTTAGAAGGTTTCCCATGTGTTCTTGGAGATGTAGGTAAATTGAATAGGGAAACAGAATATTCCCCTACTCCCTTGGAACTAATTCTACATTGTTTTAAAAATGTATGCATCATCTCACTCATTTTTTTGTAATGATCCTCTTTAGCTTTGTCTTTCTCTTCTTTGGTGGGTTTGAAAAGTTCTACTTCTGGTGTAGATGCTTTATCAAAATTTTCATTTGAATTTGGACCCTCATAACTCACTTTTTCCTTTCCTTTAGTTGGTGTAGTTGAGTTAGTTTGAGGAGGGTTTGGAGTAGCACTTAATGTTAACTTAGGATCATCCACTTTAATGTCTTCAATGGTAGCCCTTTGAATAATCCCTTCTCTGTTATAAGGAATAAATAATTCATGAAGAGGCTTTAGTGCATTGCAATATTGGAAAGGATTTGAATCCCCTCCAATTGTGATTTCCTCACCCATGTATGGAAATTTTATACATTGATGATACATGGAAGGAACCTCTTGCATCTCATGTATCCATGGCCTCCCCAATAAGATATTATAAGTCAATTTCATATCTAAGACTTGGCATTTTGTGTCCTTTTTGACAGGTCCAACTTGAATGGGCAATATAATCATGCCTTTTGAAGACCTTTCCGCCTCATCATAAGATTTTATGGTAATTCTCTTTGTAGGATCAATACATGACTCAGATAATCCTAAAGACTTGACAAGGCTCAAAGTACAAATATTAAGACCAGCTCCCCCATCTATGAGAGCTCTCTTGACCCTATGTCTTTCAATCAAGACTTCTATATGCAGCAGCAGATTTTGGGGATAGGTGATAGACATGCCATCATGGTCTGAAAATGAAAGGCAATGGGGTGCAATGAGGTGCCCTACCATATTCTGAAACTTCTCCTCTTCTAAGTTGATAGAAACATTTCTTCTCTAAAATCTCCTCGTTATTTGGAGATAATTTTAATAACTCCAAAATAGAAATTTGTGTTGGAGTCTTTTGTAGTTGATCCACCAAACTATATGGTTTTGTTGTTGTAGATAGTTGTTTAGCCAAAATGCTAGATTGCAGAGAACCTATAGGTTTAGGATCAACCCCTTGTAGGGTAATCCTTAAAATTTTCCCCGTAGTGATAACATTAGGTGTTTCCTTTTGAGGTTGTTCCTTGATCACAATAGTATTTACAACATGCTCACTCTTGGATAATGTATTGATCGTGTTATCATAATTATGAGAAAAGTTGACATTATTATTGCCTTGCTTCTTCCCATTGGACGATTCACCTTTCTCATGGTTATAGAAAGGTTGTTTAAATGCTGTGTGATCTTCATTACTTTGGGGCCCTTCTATAGTGATCATACCATTATCAATCAGATCCTATACCACGTTCTTCAGCTATAAACAATCATTTGTGGTATGGCCTCTATTTCGGTGGTATTCACAATGACTATTCTCACTCCACCAGTTGGGCTTGTTTCGTGGCTCATAGGCTTGAGGTCTAGGTAGATCAATGATCTTATTAGCAATGAGTGTCCTCAACACCTTCTCAAGAGGTTCACCCAAAGGTGTGAATGTTCTCTTGGGAGATGGTGCCAAGAGATGCTTAAACTTGTTACCTCCTTGATTGTTCCCAAAGTTGCTACTATTGGTGTTGCTATTGAAAGGTGCTTTGGGAGCCTGATTTGCATTGTTCACCTAATTAGGTGTTCTTGTGAGAGAAAAAGGAGTAACTTTTAGATTATTAGCATCAACAACACCGTCATTGATGACTCCTTTATTGTTGTTCTTCAACCCAAACTGATTATAGATGTTAGAAAAGCTCTTATTTTGGTTGTTATGGTTGTTATTGGAGGTATTTTTATTGTGGTTCTTATTGTCCTTGTAAAGTTTTAAATCTCCACTTTTAACTAACACCTCCTCCGTAGTCACTCCATTTTTTATAAGATCTTGGAAGGTCTTAGGACATTGCATTCTCAACTGATAATTCATCTCATTACTCAAGCTATTGATAAAGATATCCATCTTTTCTTTTTCTAGTACACTCTGAGGATATCTAGCAAATACCGTCCTCCATCTTTGTAGGAAAATTAGGAATCCTTCTCCTTCTTTTTGCTTGTTATTACATAAGGTGATCATTGTAACTTCGTGTTTGATATTGTATGAATAGTGTGTTACAAATTTAGAAGCTAGCTCTTCAAAAGTTTGAATGCTGGAAGGTAACTTCGAAAACCATTCCATGGCCATACCTCCCAAACTCCTAGGGAATAACCTCATTAAATAAGTTGTATCGTGCATGAACTCTAAGCTCAATGCACAAAATTCCCGTAGATGATCTTGAGGATCATATGTTCCTTCATATTTGTCATACTTAGGAAATATTACGTTGATAGGGAATGGTACCATGACTAGACTCTTGTCAAATGGAAAAGGACATAATGCCTTTATTGAAAAGGGTTTTGGAGCCCCACTTTTCTATATTGTGTCCAATTGCATTTGAAATAACTTAAATTGTTTATTCATGATATTGATTGAGCTCTCTTTAATTTCTGGTTGCTTAAGTTGATTAACATCATAGTCGTGAGGAAGTTTAAGACCTGCTCAGGCTAGGTCTAGAAAGTATTTCTCTTTATCTCTCTCTAATGCCTTTTCTATAAGTTTCAAGAAGTATGGGCTTTGTATAGCTTCACTAACCTTCTCATCAGTTGCATCTTCAGCCATTGGTTCACCATTACCTCCATTGTTAGTGTTACCAATTCCTTGATTGGTAGTGTCTATTCCTCCATTGTTGTTGTTCGACCTCGGATGATTTGGGTCAGTACTTCCTCCATTTTTGTTATTATCCAAGCTACCGAAGTAAATCATGTTGGTTTCCACTTCTTGAACGGGTTCTTGGGGTATTCTTGGAGCGGTAAATGTATCACTCAGAAAAGGAAGCTCTTGCCTTAGATAAGTTTCATCCGCTTGCAAGGTTTTCTTCACCTACTATGATGGAGTGAAAGCCAGCATGAACATAAACCACTTGAAAATAGGCTTTTGATCTTGCTTTCTTGTGGCCAAATCCTTATAAAATTTTAAAAATTGCTCAAAACTAGGATTTCTGACCAGGCAGGATATTGGAACGAATAAAATAGCCAAAAGGGTATCTAAATATGAAATCAATTTTTTTTTAAACACTCAAAGATGCTCACTATTTGCCATTCCCTCTCACTGTCCTTGTAAGGAAAATCTCGGGAGGAAGGCCCTTTAAGGATCTAGATTAACTAGCATGTATAGAAAAGAAAGAAAATTGAACTTAGTCCAACAAGTTTGAGAATTTGGTTCACCTAGAAAGTGAAGAACATATCCCTATTGTTGTTCTTTGTTTCGAACACTTCAATCATATTTTTTTTCTTTTTCAACCTCTTAATAAGGAGATTCTTAATAAATGAAGTGTTTGGTTAATTCCTCCCTTCCTTTCTACCAAATTGAACTAGCATGTTTGGCTCTTTGATCCACTTTGAAAAATAGAGAGCATATGCCTAATACTTGTTCAATTTGACAAATAGTAAGGTTTCTCTATTAATCTAGATTAAATGAATAGCCACAATTTAAGCAAATGCAAGCTTGATTTGATGAATACCTCCTTTTGTAGCTAGCAAAGGCAAGGCGCTTTTATGAGGTTTTTTGGCTTTTTATTTTGCTCACTCACCTAGTGGCGATCGTTCCCACTCCCTCCACCAACAAGTTAGTCAACAAAGCCATACAAAATGAGGGAAACCATAAAGGAGCAAAGTGCAAGTTGTAATTAAGTGTTTTTGACAATATTTTCCAAAGAAATTTCAACAACTTAATGCAAGCAATTTTAATTCAAAGTAGGGAATTTATTCTTGTAAGCATCTAACACTTTAATGTAATGAGCATACAACTTCTCTTCTAATCCCAAAATTTCTAAAATTGCAGCACTATGAATCTCTTTTTCACGTTTTACTTAGATTCTTACCTCTTTACTTGCTTGCGTGACTCTGTTCTCTGGTTTCTTAACCTTCCTGTGTTTGCTCATCTACAAGAAAAACATAGATAGAGAGTTAGAAAACCAAATTTAACATCCTGACAACAAATTTAAACAAAAAATGCTAGGCATCATTAATAACTAGTAGGCGTAACTTTAAAATTAACATGTGTCACTTTCCAGTGACTCGGGCAATTTTTAAAGATCAATAGCGTGACACTTTAACTAACATGCATTAAAAGTAGTGAAAATTGCGTAAGATAAACTATTCAAAGTGACAAATAACAACTACACATCAATTAACAAATACTAGGCATGACAAAACATGTAAATTGTGCAGTAAAAATTGTCATAGGCAGAAAAAGACAACAAATAGGTGTTAGTTCTCAGGTCATAGGCATCGCTTTACACTTGCAAGTGTAACACTTTATCTCACAGGCGTGAGACTTTATCTCGTAGGCGTCAAAGAGAATAAAAGATAGAATAGAAGTAATCGTGCAGGCATCAGTTAGATGCTTGTAAGCATCATCAGAATATCTATAGGCGTCACTAGATTCTTCATAGGCATTATTTCTCCTATTTTTCTATAAAAATTCACGGAAAAGTAAAGACAAAAACACACAAAATTTGATAAAAATGTTAGAAATGAGGCTCAAGGCCCCACGGTGGGCGCCATTTGTGTGTGTATGTTTAACACCTTCATGGAATTAAGATAATCAACTACAATTCTAGAAAAATACAATGCAAATTTAAGCTAAGAATTAAAAATAACATCCACAACATCTCATGGTTCTCTATCTAAGTTTGGTAAGTAGAGCTCTCAGCTTAATCTCTACTAGTGACAATACTAGAATGAGAAATATGATAGTACTATGCTTAATCTAGCTCACAATTCTCCATTATGAAAAGATAAATTCAAAATGCTAATGATAAATGCTCTCAATTGCTCTCAATTGTTCTCAATTGTCTATAATAAGGATGTTATGATCTTGAATCCTCTAGTTATCTTTATGCTCTCAAAATGACTCTTATTTATAGTAAAATCCCAAGGGTAGGGGGTAGAGTTATTTAATCATGATTTAGCCTTGGTTGAGTCAAAAACTTTGCAATTTTTATAAATGGGGGGACAATTTAAATGGTTGTCTCAAAGGTTTGGACAAAAAGACAAAATTGAATGGTTTAGATTCAAAGTTGAAATGTGTGATTTAGATTCAACTATTTTGGGGTGATCCATGTGCTTTTGTTCTCAATTCTCATTGGTTGCTCATTTTTTGTTGAAAGATATTAGTATTAATTAAATTCCATCAATTAATTAAATTAGCCATGTAAGAGAATAGGTTCAATTTGATTTTTGATTTAACAACTATACAATTAATTGATTAAAATCAATTATATAGTATTTTTCACCTCTTTAAGCTTTGATTTAATTATTTAATATCATTATTTGATTTTTCCTTTGATTTTATTGACTTTGTCCAATTTGATTTAATAAATGTTCATTTAATTTTGATTTGATCCTTTTTTATGAGAATTAGTGCATTTTTATTAAGATTTTTGCAATTTTATGATTTTAAAGCACTTGCCCAATTTTTGAATTCCATCAATTAATTAAATTAGCCATGTAAGGGAATAGGTTCAATTTGATTTTTGATTTAACAACTATACAATTAATTGATTAAAATCAATTATACAGTATTTTTCACCCCTTTAAGCTTTGATTTAATTATTTAATATCATTATTTGATTTTTCCTTTGATTTTATTGATTTTGTCCAATTTGATTTAATAAATATCAATTTAATTTTGATTTGATCCTTTTTTATGAGAATTAGTGCATTTAGATTAAGATTTTTGCAATTTTATGATTTTAAAGCACTTGCCCAGTTTTTGATGTCTACAGGGGTATAGTTTGGGATAAGGTTAGATTAACCTTGGTCAAGGTTTCTCACACATGTGTGAGCAACACTAGGGAAGTGTGCAAGAGGATACGACTGGAAGAAGAGACATGGGTCTCATTAATGACATGTAAGAGTCATTAATGAGGATGTAAGAAGCATTTATGAGTGTGTAAGGCTCATTTATGACGGGTTTTGACCCAAAGTCAAAGTTTGAAGGGTTTAGCCTAAGAAATGTAGGAATCACTTTTTAATTAGGTTTAGAGTGAGATTAGGAAATTTTAGAAGAGGTTAGGGATTTCTAAAACATTTCATATGTTTTAGGATTTAAATAAATATTTTATTTATTTAAATGATTTTTGGTCAATTTATCAATTAATAATTAATAAATAGAGGAAAATCACTCAAACTTGATTTAAATGATTTTGGGAAGAGATTCTTTAATTAAATATGTTTAATTAAAATAGGAGGATTTAATGGCATAAAAATTAATTAATGATGATGTCATCAGGAGTTCTTAGAAAATAAAAATACTTTTATTTTCTAAAGGATTTTTAGGTGTCTACACAAGTTAAGGAATATTGTATTAAATATGTGCTATTTGTAAAAACCTATACTGAAATTTATAATTATGTACCTTCAATACCCAGTTTAGTTCACACATGCTTGGAAATAGTAAAGTAGATTATTTACATGCAAATGACCTACACTACCATAGACTGTAAACATATTGCTGACAACATTTAAAGACAAACCAAGTAAACAAATGCTTGAAAGTTTCTCCAACTAACATAAGAAGTCAAAGAGACATTGCATTTGAGCCCGCCTATAGTCTATTGAGCACGAGTACTTGAGAAGGTCAGGCTAGAACTTTGTGCAGCCACTATTACCATTGCAAACTAAAGAAAAAATATCATTATTACCAAAATTATCTTAAATGAAAACTTATTTCATCAAATGTGAACTAAAGTTTAACAGATATTGAAAGTGGGTAAGTGCACAAAGATGGGGGTATAAGATGTCACATTTTTTTAAATTTTAAAAACTCTGAACTTCGATGAGAAATTGAAGATAGTTAGACTCAAAATTTCAAGCTGCAACATCAACAAGAGTTGTAATGCAAAACTAGTTTCTAAACTACGATTTTTTTTTAAATGGTGGAGTTTAAGGTCCTCAAAAAGGGGAGCACAAAAAGTGGTCATATTTTTTGTGAAAAACATAACATAGTGTTTGGTGTGCTCCCCCTAAAATGTTAACTTTTTTTTTTGAATTTTTTTTTATCGCTCTGGTTAGAAGTTAGCTAACACCATGTAGTTTATCCCAGATTTTTTTGCTGATTTTTTTGTGAATCTATAATTTATTATGAATTTTCAAAGTGCACACATCCTGAAAACATTAAAATTTGTGTGTGCTCCCCCTAGAAATCAATGAAAACTAATCAAAAATTAAAATTTCTTTATTTTTAAGTGTGTAGAATGGAGTCTAGTTTCTAAAAAAGTAACTTGTTGCAAAATTCAATGAACAAGCCAAAATCTAAGCCCAAAATACTACATGTTAATTTTTGATAAAAATCGGACATACATACAAAGAAATTAGAGATGAAAATCTTAACATAATCAAAATTCAAAAAAAATTATATGGTTAGATAGCTAACAAATAGATCTACAATATCATGTCATCTGATTTTATTGTTATTGAACCATGTGCAAACCTAAAGGGGAGCACACAACAAAAACTATAATTTTTTGTATGTTTGTTGGAAAACATTGTTGGAAATATTCAAGACTATCCAGGTTACTGAGAGGGGAGGGGTGAATTAGTAACTTCAAAACTTTTAACAAATTCAAATCTTAACCATATTTCAAATAACATTAGATTGATAATCTGACTGCATGTATGAGTAACAGAAAGAATAAAACATTCATAACACTTTGAACACAGAGATTTGGTGACCCAGAAACCTTCCAAATAGAAAGTAAAATTGGGGTGGGGATGATACCCACAAAACTTCAATACTGCAGTATAAAGTTTGCCGGTTAAGGCTTACAATGATCACTTCTGATGATCTGCCCTGTTAGGAGCAATAAGGACTGCTAGGTCCACCTTGTTAGAGGATTTACAAACATACAATAAAGTATGCAGTCAGTTAAGAGATTTTACAAAGACTGTTAAGTCTACCTAGTTAAAGGATTTTAAGCTGATTCACCTATTAGGATGAAATAGTAGATCTCTTACTTGCAACTGTACTTGCTGATTGAGATTCTCTAATGTACTGATCACCTTCTATGATGGATAGATCTTTTCTTCTTCTTAAACTACTGTAGCCCTTTGTAATTCGCTTATCTCTACCTTTCTCTCTTTTTCATACTTCGCTACTTCACACCTTGGATATGATACAAAACATTATTTATATATCAATCCAAAACAATTACAAAATAATTACAAAGTCGGCTCTTAACACAAATATTACTAAGTCAGCCCAAATATAGTTACTCGGTTACTGCAAACTAACTCGGTGACTTTCTGATACTCGGCATCCACTGTGTTACTGGGCATTGTCATGCTCTCGGTAGAAGTGGAGGCTCAGTCCATACTAACCACTTGGTTGTAGTTTCAAACTTGGTATATACTGGAGACTCGGTAGATATAGTGTCACTCGGTAGAAACTAAATTCCGTATTTACCATGCTGGCACTTGGTAAACACTGCTCATTTCATCACTCGATAAACACTATTCTGTCTGCTCGGTAAACACTGTCCAGTCTGCTCGGTAAACAATGTCCTATCTACTCAATAAACACTATCCTGTCTGCTCGGTAAACACTGTCCTATCTACTCGGTAAACACATAGAGTTTGAATAAGTGTTGTCACTAATGACAAACATACTTAATGCCAACAATCTCCCCCTTTGGCATTAGTGACAAAACACTTATTGCCCAAAACTTATATACACAAACATGCTGATACTGGTTTTGATTTTTCAAAAATTTATCTTTGTCATACTGTTGTATATACATGTCATGTCTCCCTTATACAGTATATATACAAATATCTTATTTCACCGCATACTTATATTTCCTATTTCTCTCATATACTTTCTGCCCTATTTTGACAATAATGCCAAAGGTGTATATACAAATATTTTATACGGGGATACCAAAATGTGAGAGAAAATTGGAATGCACCTTTCCAATTAGTGCTAGAGTTCTATCCCAATTTTCTTGCAGAATCTTGCATGTATGGAGTGCAACTTGGACTTCTGCAGAGAGTTCAATCATGTGATCTGCAATTGAAAACTAATTGTCATGGATCAATGTTTTTGAGTATGCAAAATGCTTCTGCATTGTATCCATGATGGGAAGGATCATGTTCTGAATATCTATTAATATTGATCTGATCCTTGCATCTTCTTTCAATAACTCTGACTGCTTATCAGATAGGAATCTGACTGTCATATGATGTGCAGAGCTTGAACTAGGTTCAAGTTGCAAATTCTGTGCACTGATCTTCAGATCCTCATCAATCTTATTTATTTTGTCTTTAATATCCTTTGAGAACTCGGAAACATTACATACTTTGACAAAAAATGATGTTACCTTGGAATAGGAGGACTCAATGCTAGTCAAAACTGAAGATAACCTTGCCTGATTGATAGCTATTTGCTGAACAATGTGCTCAAGCACTTTATTTTCAAACTTCTTCTCAGCCTTCTCAAGCAACTTATCTGATCCAGAGGAATCCTCGTTGAACTTGTTTACTGCCTCTGCCAACTGCAACAAAATGTGTTGAGAGGAATCAACTTCAACACCTATTGTTTCTATCAAAATGTTCTTGGCATCCTCAATGATCTTATATTCCTTATCTCTTTCTTCTTTTAGTTTCTTCTGCTTTTCTTTCTTTTGGAGGAGTTCACCAACTATTTGTATTTGGTCTACTGTGAGGTTTGCAAAATCTAATTGGGGAATTTCTATCTCCTCATCTAAATCTATCTCTTCTACTACACTCTTACTCAAAAATTTTGTACTCGGTTGAGTCTTTATACTTATTGCCTTTGTAGTAGAAATTATTGTAGACATAGTAGGACTTGTAGTGAAAACTGATAAAATTTTGATTGATGGGATGCTAAATGGAATACTTGATAAATCAAAAACTAAAGTATTTACAACTGTAGAATCTGAAGTACTTACTGTTGAAAAACTCAAAATTGAAGAAGGTACTAAAGACTGCAACTCGGTGAAAGAAGGAGGCTGAAGCTCGGTGGATGAAGTGGTAGCCACCTCTGTCATTGATACATTGAGCTATGCTAGTGATGATTGGACATTTGATGTATCTAAGGGAGTTGTCACAATCACACTTGAAGTTTTCTTCGGGCTAGATGTAGCAATTTTTACTGGAGAGTGAGGAAGTGAGGCAATCACCTTTGTAGCTATCCAAACTGGATCATCTTCCTCAACATTCTTCTTAGCTTTCTCGGTAACTTCTTCCTCTGCTTCTTCTACCTCAACATTATCAATCTGAACTACTTCTTCTTCTTCTTCTTCATCACTGTCATCTTCAATATCCTTTATTATCACGATTTCAATACTCAGTTTGTGAAGATGATAGATGTATTTCCAAGTAAAATTTTCACTCTTCACAAATGACTCTATATCTTTGATCAAAATCAAACAACCATTGAATTTTAGTGTCATCTTGCACTCATTTTCTATCAATGCCTTATTTATTTCATCATTTTTCAAACTTGGCATCAACTGTCGTAAGGTTTGAGCATATATGTCCTTGATAGTTTGTCTTGCATTGGACCATCTCAACTTGACTTTATCCAATAGAACACCTAGAATTTGAGAAGCCATATCATCAGGTGAGTACTTCCATTTTCCCATTTTCTCAATAACAGCATCTTCAATTTCTTGCTGCTCTGTCTCTGATCTAATTTCATATTTGAGAGATTTGAAATTTGAAATTCCAGATCCTTCTCTCAAATCGTTAATCTTTTTTTCAAATGAGGGAGGAGGCCTTTTGAGTACTATATCATCATTGACTTTACCTGCCTTGCCCCTTGATCTTTTCCTTGTGAATACTACAGTGGATTGCTTGGGTTCCTTGGTGATAGTTACCTTTCCTTTCTTCTTTACAGGCACTAGTTCTTCTTTACTCTCATCCTTTTTTTCTTTATTGTCATCCTTTTCTTCTTCTTCTACAATATCCTCTCCTGTGCCCTCGATTAACATTAGAGGTGTGCTAGATTGCATCTTGGCCATCCTCTTTCTGCCTTTGTTAACCGCCTGTGGAAGTTTTATGCTTAGCTCAATTCTTATCTTAGCTTCATCATATGTTCCAAAGTATGGAGCCTTTGGATCAATAGGTTGATTTACTAGGGCTTCAATTATATCCTTTGTTTCATCAATGTTTACCTCATAAGGAAGAGGTTTCACCCATACAATCCTAGGCCTTACTGCCTGAATGTATACTCTATCACAATCAACCATGAAACAAACATCATCTTTATAATCTTCCACCAACTTTAGTGGAATCTGGAATCTATTATTCATCTTTTCTTTAAAAGATTCAAAATAGTTATCCATTATGTTTACAAAATTTTCACCCATTTCTGCAATATACTCATTTATTTGATAAAGAACAAGCACATCCTTTCTCCATTTTACCGTGCCTTTTGATGGGAAAAACTTTTGAGCATAGAAAAATAAACAAACCAACAGTGAGCCAAACTTACATGGATTGTTCTTTGAGGTTTGAATGCTCTCCATATTCTTGTTGAACTATTTGAACAATAAATCTGCTAGGTCAAATGACAGATTGTTCTTCACAATTTTATAAGCTAGGTCAACTGCTTCACACAGAACACTATTCTGTCGACTTGAACTGTATATCTTGTGAGCTATGACATATGTGCCAAACTTTAGTTCTACATCTGTAATACTATTTATTCTCATACCTCTACCATCCCATTCAGCTAGGGTTTTCTTTTCCAGCTCTACCCGACCTAGGGCTTTTGTAGATTTAGCCTTGGTAAGCATGGGAAGACCAGTGATTCGGTGAATCATCTTCTTTGTTATTTCCACTGGTTGCTCAAGCCAAATTTTACCTTCATGCACTCAGCTTATGATATATCTAATCTATTTTATCTGGAAACTCTGAGGCAAGTGGGTGATATTTGTCAAACCCTTATCTTCCAAATGTTTATGTTTCAGTTTGAGAACACCATCAACACACAATTCATCATGAACAACATCTATCTCTAGGGTTCCAAGCTCTTGAATTGTACCTTTAAAATGACTACGAATGTCATTTACAAGAAGTACCTTTGGAGGAATTTGAGACTGAGCTCCACTCAGATCTAGGGTTTCTGCAATCGCGGGCACGAGTTTGAAATCTGACACTTTCCATTCTCCTTGAACTAACATTTCCAAACCTTTCTTTACTTTGGTGCTAGATGATGCCATGGTAGCTCGGTAGAAAAAGAAAAATTCTTCAAAGAAATTTCTACTGCAAAATTTTGCTTCGAATCGCTTGATCGCACTAGAAATTTCTCTGCTCAATATGCTGATATTCACGGTGAAGAATGAACTTGATTTCATGCTTTTTGTGAAAATTTTGTCATTAATGCTCCCTAGGAATTAGGGTATTGAATTCGATAGACTGTCATCCACTATGCATTAAATGCTTGGTGAAGATTCCATAACTTGGAGAACATACGAATTCATACTGCTCTGACCTTACTCGGTAACCAAATGAAATTAGGTTACTCCCGACCTTGCTCGGTGGTAATTGATACCGACCTTCTTGTGATCCTGTTGTATCTTGCATACTGATTTGGATCTTTCTTCCTTTTAGTTCAGGAATTTTTTGGAATATGTCTATGAAGATACAGTTCTAGTCCTTTCTTGGAGACTTAGTTAGAGTTGATAGAGCCACTCTCTTCATGAGTGACTTCATTACTTGGACTGGTTTTCTTGGTAGGTTTAGGAATCCACTATTGTCTCATCTACTTCCTGAAGCTATTTTCTTTTGCTTTCTTTTCATCTTCAACTTTGCCTAAATTCATGCAATTATTAGCTATGTGACCAAGCTTAGTGCATTTATAACATCTTATGGTAGTATCCCTTTTTCTCAAGTGATGCCTTACACAATTCATGCCAATGTGCCCATATTCTCCACAGTAATGACATCTACACCAAGTGTTGTAATCCCAACCAAACATTGCTGTCATAATTTGTTCTGCTGGATTGGGTGTTTTAGTTCTGCATTCTGATGCCTTATGACCTTGTTTGCTACATTTGTGAAATTTGCCTTTAAATCTTGGTTTCTCCTTGCATTCATTTGCTTTATGACCATGTTGATTACAATTGTAACATTTTCCATTGAATTTTGCTTTTCCATTGTTCCAACATTTGTTTGAAGTATGACCAATTTTTCCACAGTGATTACAAGTGAGTTTCTTATTCTTTTGAGTACCTTGTTTGGAGGATTCACCTTCCTCTTTGTATCCAAGTCCTGCTTTTCCTTTTTGCCTATGAAGGTTTCATTCATACACCTGATTCATATCTTCTTGAGATTTCAACATTCTCTCATTGATTTTCCTTTTAGTATCTAGGTCTCTCATCAATCTTAAATTGATTTACTTTTCAGATCTCAGCTCCTCTCTTATATTTTCATTTTTTGATCTCAGAGTCAAGATTTCTTCATTTGCATTGGAGACTTGATCAATAAGATTTTCTAGCTGAAGGGTTTGATTTTGGATTTCATTATTCTTTCCATCTATTTCATCTTTCATGTTGTTTCTTTGTTCCAAGATTTCACAAAATCTTGTTGACTGAATTTCCTGTTCTCTTTTCAATTTTCTTATCTCTTCTTGCAGAGATCCACTCTTTTCTAGAAGTTCTTTGATTGCATTGTTTGCTTCATCTGAGCTTCTTGAAGGGAAAAAGTCTTCAATCTTTTCTTCAACATACTAGTGGTCATTAATCTGATTTGAAAGTTCCTTCCTTCTTTTTAGGGATTGGGAAAGATGCTCTTTGCTTCCTTGAGTTGAATTATGGCCATTTCCAGATCTAGCTTTTCATTCTCAATTACTTTGTTAAGTCTGAATATCTCCATTGTCCTAAATCTTTTCTCAAGTTGCCAAACTTTATCCTAAGAACCACAACACTCTGATACCAATTGTTGGAAATATTCAAGACTATCCAGGTTATTGAGAGGGGAGGGGTGAATCAGTAACTTCAAAACTTTTAACAAATTCAAATCTTAACCATATTTCAAATAACATTAGATTGATAATCTGACTACATGTATGAGTAACAGAAAGAATAAAACATTCATAACACTTTGAACATAGAGATTTGGTGACCTGGAAACCTTCCAAATAGAAAGTGTAGACACCAAAAAATCCTTCAGAAAATAAATTATTTTTGTTTTCTGAAAATCCTTGATGACATTATCATTTATTAATTAATTAATTATTTAATTTATTTATTTATTTTTATGGCATTAAATCCCTCTCTCTTAATTAAAAATCTTTAATTAAGGAATCTAGCCTAAAAATGTCATTTGGACATTATCCCTAATTTATTAATTATTTAATTAATAAATTGACCAAAACTTCAAAAAATAAATTAATTTATTTTTTATCCCAAACTTGGCCAATTTCCTTAAGACCACTAACCTCTTCCAAAATCTTCTAATCCCTTCTTAATTTTGATTAAAAGGCTAATCCCATCTTTTCTAACCCTAATCCCAAGGTTAAATATTTAATTAAGGTTAAATATTTAAGTTTCATATTTATTGAAAATATTTTAATAAATATTCCTAAAACTTAAGCTTTTGGAATGAATAACCTTTTATTCCATGAAACTAAGGAGAAATCTAGACTCTTCTAGAATCTTCTCAAAACCACCCTCTTCACCCATCCTAATCCTTTTCTTTGTCCTAATCTAATCCTAATCCTACCCTTAAACCTTTGTGCAATCCTAACCAAGCTTAAGACTTTCCTAAACCAAAGCAAAGTCTTTCCTTCCAAATATCTCAACCACAAAGCATTTATTGCTTCCCCAAAGTCTTCAAAGCCTCTTAAAGCCCATTCATTGCTCTTACAAGCATTTATTTGGAGAGTTATGAGCTTGGAGCCCCCTTTGTTGACTCCTTTTTGCCCTTCCCTTCATCCACTCACCTTGTGACATGTGTCACCTCCTGATTGGCTGAGAACTAGCACAATCCATGTGCTTCCCTTTGAGTGAATCTTGGCCTCTCTTAAGGATTTCAATCCTGGCCATTCATTCCTCCTACCCCAAGCCTTTAGAAATCCTATAAATACCCTCACTTCCTAAGGCAAATCATCTTTCAACTTTCAAACTCAATAGCAAAGTTATAATGCCATTTTCATTTTAGCATAAGCATAAGTTCATCATTTTAGATCATTTTCAAGTTTAAATCACATCTAAATTAGCTTAATGGGATTAACATAGATTCATTTCTTGTTTAATCAATCTTAGTCCATTTATTTAGCTTTGCATATTTGTGTGTTCTTGAGGCCTTTGAGGCAAAATAGGTTCCTCATACCTATTTTGTGTCATTTTGGGTCTTCTTGATCCTCAAATCATCATTTATCTTGCATGCTCCAAGTGCTTGAGTTTGCACACCCACATCTATTTATATCTAAGCATATCAAACGGTGCATGGGCGCATCTGTTTTAGGCTTAAACTGAGGTGGCTTTGATTTTAGTTTGTTTACCATTAAATTTGATTTGATAATATGCTATGACATTTGTTTTTCTTTGGCCTTCAAAACAGGTTTAGGTGCACGCTCAAATCCTAGTCTACAGAAAGTAAAACTAGGATGGGGATGATACCCACAAAACTTCAATACTGCTGTATAAAGTTTGTTAGTTAAGGCTTACAATGATCACTTCTGATGATCTTCCCTGTTAGGAGCAATAAGGATTTCTATGTCCACCTTGTTAGAGGATTTACAAATATACAATAAAGTATGCACTCGGTTAAGAGATTTTACAAAGACTGTTAAGTCTACCTAGTTAAAGGATTTTAAGCTGATTCACTTGTTAGGATGAAACAATAGATCTCTTACTTGCAATTGTACTTGCTGATTGAGATTCTCTGATGTACTGATCACCTTCTATGATGGATAGATCTTTGCTACTTCTTATACTATTGTAGCCCTTTGTAATTCGCTTATCTCTACCTTTCTCTCTTTTTCATACTTCACTACTTCACACCTTGGATATGATATAAAACATTGTTTATATATCAATCCAAAAAAATTACAAAATAATTACAAAGTGTGTCCTAAGGGTCCTAGGACCACTTATAACACATTACGACCCCTTACGACATACTATATGGTTCTAATGTGTCCTAATGTGTTGTAATGGGTCCTAACACCCATTATGATCCATTAGAACCATAACATGTGTCCTAAGGGGTCCTTGGTGTATACACCTAAAAATGGTCATCTAGACTATTAGCCCCTTTTGCTAAATCATAAATTGCTTGTTCTTGATCAAATCCTATCTCTATCATTTATTCGATTATTTTCTATGGGCTAACCATCTTATCCTAAGTCTTTATTTATTTAAAAGGAATATTTTCTCCCCTTTTAATAAATAAAAAGCCCCCACTTTTCCTCTTATCCTAGGTTGCACAAATAAAGCATTATTCTTATTTTATAAAAAAGGGAAAAGCACTTGTTGTCTCATATGGACACAAAAGTCAACTCCTATTTTCTCATTGGAGGATATTTGTGCACATGGATTGCTCCTCTTTCAAGCTCCACCGTTGATTAAATCTTTTGCCTCTTAATCTCCATGGTCTATTCCTCCTCATTTCCTATAAAAGAAGAGCTCTCTTCTTCATTCTAGATCCCCAACTTTTTATGCTAACTTTATGCTACAGGATTTCTAGGTCAGTTTGGAGCTTTTGAAGATTTGGAGCATTCTTGTATTCTACATCTCATTCTTGCATTCTTAGCTTAGCTTCATATTTATGCTTTCTTAGATTAGCTTCATTTCTATGCTCTAGATTAGCTCACATAGATTAATTAGCTTGGGTTGTAACACTTGCATATTTCCTTTCATAGCTTAGCTTACATTTCCATTTCTTTCATAGCATTGCATTGCATTTTCATTCTTGATTCTTGAGGATATTGGCATTCTTGCCCTTGTCTTCATTGAATCTCCCATTGCATGGTTTACTAGCAAGGTTATAGGCTTAATAGCTCTAGCTAAGAGCATTCTTAAAAACTCTTGCACTCCATGCCTAGGGAGCTATGGATCGATTTGTGAGGGCTCATTCTTGAGTTTCCTTGCATGTAATGATCCATAGAAGTGCACCATTTTAGTGTGTACACTAGGACCACTTATAACACATTACAACCCCTTACCACACACTTTATGGTTCTAATGTGTTCTAATGTGTCGTAGTCATTGTGGGTCATTAGATAATGACCCATTATGACACATTACAACCCATTATGACATATTAGGACACATTAGAACTATAAAGTGTTCCCTAAGGGGTCTAAGGACCACTTAGAACACATTATGACCCCATATGACATACTTTATGGTTCCAATGTGTCCTAATGTCTTGTAATAGTTTGTGATGATTCCTAACACCCCATAGGACCCACATAGATCCCTTACAACCCATTAAAAACTATTATGACATATTAGAACCATAAAGTGTGTCATAGGGGGTCGTAATTTATTCTAAGGGGTCTTAGGACCCCTTATGACACACTTTATGGTTCTCACATGTCCTAAGGGGTTGTAATGGGTCATAAGAGATCCTAACATGTCCTAAGGGGTCTTAGCAGACATTATGACAAATTATGACCCATTGGGTCACATTAGAACCATAAAGTGTGTTATAAGGGGTCATAGAACAACTTATAACACATTACGACCCCTTAACAAATGCTTTATTATTCTCATATGTCCTAATGTGTTGTAATGGGTCATAATGGGTCATGACACCCCTTAAGACCCATGAGGATCCCTTATGACCTATTAAAACCCATTAGGAGATTAGAACCATAAAGTGTGACATAATAGGTTAGAATGTGTTCTAAGGGGTCCTGACACCCCCTCAAAACACATTACAACCCCTCACGACACAATTTATGGTTCTAATGTGTCCTAATGTGTCTTAATGCATTGTAATAGGTCCTCAGATGCCTTAGGACCAATTACGACCCCTTTTGACATAGTTTATGGTTCTAATGTGTCATAATGGGTTGTAAGGGGTCCTAATGGGTCCTATTACCCATTAGGACACATTAGAACAATAAAATGTGTCCTAAGGGGTTGTAATATGTTTTAAGGGATCCTAGGACCACTTATAACACATTACAACCCCTTACAACACACTTTACAATTCTAATGTGTCGTCAAGGGTTGTAATGGGTCCTAACACCCCTTAGGACCCATTAGGATACCTTACAATCCATTAGGACACATTAGAACCATAAAGTGTTTTATAAGGGGTCCTATGACCCTTAGGACACACTTTATGGTTCTAATGTGTCCTAATGAGTCATAAGGGGTCCTAAGGAGTCTAAGGACACATTACAGCCCATTAGGACACATTATAACTATAAAGTATGTGCTAAGGGGTCCTAGAAAAACTTAGAACATATTAAAAATACTTACCACACAATTTATGCTTCTAATGTGTTGTAATGTGTTATAATGGGTCCTAAGACCCCTTAGGACCCATTACGTCTCCTTATGAAAAAATAGAACCATAAAGTGTGTCATAAGGGGTCATAGGACCCCTTAAAACACATTATGACCCCTTAAAACACTTTATAGTTCTAATGTGTTGTAATGGATTGTAATGGGTCCTGAGACCCCTTAGGACCAATTAGGACCCCTTCCAACCCATTAAGACCCATTACAACATAATAGAACTATAAAGTGTGTCCTAAGGGGTTGTAATGTGTTCCAAGGGGTCTTATGACCCCTTAGAACACATTATGACCCCTTAGGAGACACTTTATGAATGTAATATGTCCTAATATGTTGTAATGGGTCCTAAGACCCTTTAATACCTATCAGGACACCTTACAATCAATTACGACCCCTTAGGACACATTAAAACATAAAGCTTATCATAAGGGGTCCTAAGACCCCTTAAAACACATTATAGCCCCTTAGGACACAATTTATGGCTTTAATGTGTCCAAATGTGTCGTAATAGGTCCTAATACCTCTTAGGAGTCATTAAGATCCCTTACGACCCATTATGACTACTTAGGACACATTAGAACAATAAAGGGTGTTATAAGGGGTCCAAGGACCCCTTATAACACATTACGACCCCTTAGGACACACTTTATAGTTCTAATGTGTTCTAATGTGTCATGATGGGTTATAATGGGTCCTAAGACCCCTTGGGACACATTATGACCCCTTATGACCCTTTAGAACCATGACGTGTATCCTAAGGGGTTGTAATATATTATAAGGGGTACTAGGACTCCTTAGGACACACTTTATGGTTATTATATGTCATTATGTATCATGATGGGTCGTAAGAGATCATAATGTGTCCTAAGGGGTCCAAGGACCTATTACAACCCATTACAACACATTAGGACACATGATAACCATAAAGTGTGTCATAAGGGGTTGCAATGTGTTTTAAGTTATCCTAGGACCCCTTAGGACCAATTAGGACCCCTTAAAACCTATTAAGACCCATTAGGACACATTAGAACCATAAAGTGTGTCATAAGGGGTCCTAGGACCCTTTAGGACATACTTTATGGTTCTAATGTTTCCTAACATGTCATAATTGATTGAAAGGGGTGATAATGGGTCTAAGACCTATCACAACCCATTACAACACATTAAGACACATTAGAACCATAAATTGATTCCTAAGGAGTCATAGGATCACTTATAAAGCATTACAATCCCTTGTGAGATACTTTATGGTTGTAATAAGTCGTAATGCATTGTAATGGGTTGTAATGGGTCCTAACACCCCTTAGGAGTGATTAAGATCCCTTATAGCTCATTACAACCTATTAGGATACATTAAAATGATAAAGTATGTCCTAAGGGTTTTCAATGTGTTCTAAGGGGTCCTAGGACCCCTTACAACATACTTTATGGTTATAATGTGTCCTAATGGATCATAAGGGATTGCAATGGGTTCTAAGGGGTCTAAGGACCCATTAAACCCCATTTCATTCTATTAGGACACAATAGAACCATGTAGTATGTCCTAAGGGGTGCTAGGCCCATTTATAACACATTATGACCCCTTACAACACACTTTATGGTTCTAATGTGTCATAATGGGTCCTAAGACCTCTTAGGATCCATTAGGATCCCTTACAAACCATTTAACTCACTAGGATACATTATAAAAATAAAGCATGTCATAAGGGGTTGTATTGTGTTCTAAGGGGTCCCATGACCCCTTTGGACACATTTTATAGTTCTAATGTGTCCTAAGGGGTCTCTCTACGTCTCTCTCTCCACCCTCTCTCTCTCTCTCTATCTCTCTCTCTCTCCTAACATGGTTAAACATACATGTTCAACTACTAAACTAACCATAGCATAAAAAATACAATGAGAAATGATCCTCAAATGATCATAAACAAGTTAAGGGCTTAAGCTTACAATAAAAAGTGAAATAGGAATCATGTTGATGATAATGCACCGATTATTGAAATTTGGTTGTTTGAAAATTTCTAAAAATCCTCAAAATCTAGAATCTATTGAAGATTTTCCAGCAAGCTAGTGTTGACTGCATGTTTGTCATTAATGACAACATATGGTAACCAACATGCATGGAAGACTCATGCAGTGAGATTTTAGTATATGTAGCATAAACATGTTATCAGCATGATATCATGGACGCAGAGGTTAACTGTTAGTACAAACAATTATATAGCAGCTTGTGTCAGTAGTGTTCCTAACAGAGTTACAGGCAATGTTCTATGAATGATTGTCCATACAGTTATGATGGAGCCTTGCGCATTTGGATATGTGATGGAGACATGTTAGTGATGTTACATTCATGGGTGCAAAGTCTAATGATTAGTAGAAGTGAAGTTATGTAGTCAATATTCACCAGTAGCAGTTTCCTGTGTTTATTCAAAAAAGCTGATAGAGATTTCATTAGTACAAGAGTTTCGCCTATCATTTCGGTATGTGCCCTTGGATTGAAGATTGGAGAAGAGTAATGAAAGTTTGATTAAGAGCACATGATGTAATTCAACTTAAGGATAAATATTTAGTTACTTTGGTAGAGCTGATAGTGTGTAGTGTGTGTCCACAATTATTAATATTGGACAGGTCCCAGATTGTGTTGCGTGCTTCGTAGAGCTGATAAAATTATTATTGGAGTATGTTAAGGTTTCTCTAATATGATTTCAAGGTGGTTCTAATAGGCTAACTTGATTATATCATTTAGAGGTATGATATTTATAGGCAGTCATTTGTGATTTCTAAGGTATGGTTCAAAGTTGATTGTGAAAAGCAGAGCAAAGTGTGCGAAGTGTTGAGCAATCAGCAGAAAGTCTATGTGACCAGGTAATAAGTTTGTGCTATACATTGGAACTAATCTAGATAGTAGGTCAAAGCACAGTTCACCAAGATCCAGATATAGTGTGTATCTATTATTCAGAAGGTTGTAGCCTTCACCCCTTTGAGTAGTGTGCTCTCGGACAGTGCATCCTCACCCCTAACAGGGTTAATTGTAAAAGAATCCTAACAGGGTTCGACCCTTGACCAGGTCACTATACTAAATACATTGTAAAGACAACTCCTAATAGGGTTAAAGATCTTCTAACAAGGATCATAATACACTAGTGCAAATTATTTGTGGGTGTCAATTACCACCGAGGTTTTTACCTATTTGGGTTTCCCCATAACCAAAATATTGGTGTTGTATTCAAGTGTTCTTTCATTGTGTCTATGCTTTATGTTTAAGTATACTTAATTGGATAAATAATTGAAACTTGTAGATAACTTATTGAGCCCCCCCTCCCAATTATCTCTTGGGACTATTCCTAAGAATTGGTATCGGAGCCAAGTGCCTTAGAGAGAAATTTTAACAACTTGAGGTTGATCTGATGGCATTATTTAGAAAAGACAATCCTAAGTTTGATGGAGAGAATTATCTTGATTGGAAGAACAAGATGATGACACATTTACGGTGCATTTCTTTTGAAGTTTTTGAAGTGGTTATCAAAGAAGTTCAGACCCCCTCTCTAGTATATCTTGCAAAGGATGATGCAACTAGAAAGTAGAAGGATTTGTTCCATCAGAATGCAATAGCAAAAGAAGCCATTAGCAACACCCTATCTGATAGTGATTTTTTAGAGATAAAGAAAGTAGACACAGCCTATAAGATATGGAAGCACCTAGAAGACATGTTTGAAGGAGATAAACAAGAAAAGAATGCTCGCACAAAAACATGGAAGAAAAAGTACAATACATTGGAGATGTGACTTGAGGAGAACATAAGAGCCTACAATCAAAGGATTAATGAAACAGTTGCTGCAATCAGAAATAATGGTGGAGAAATTTCAGAAGAAGACATCATGGATAAATTGATGACTATATTGACACCAGAATATAAGAACAAGATAAACATCCTTGATGAGACTATGCAATTTTTAGAAAAATTCAAAAGAGAAACCTTAATCAACAAGATTGCTGCATTTGAGATATCAAGTTTGAAGATAGAGCCTAAAAGTGAGACAACCTTCAAAGCTTCGATCCATGGTAAGAAATCTATAAACACCTTTGGTAATTTTGATGATGATGATGAAGAGAAAACACTAGATGATTTCATTTCTATGATTGCTAAAAGAGAAAGGAAAGGAAAAGGGAAATATGAAGGTCAATTTCCATTTAAATGCTTTTCATGTAATAAGATTGGTCACTTTGCATCTAAGTGTCCTACAAGAGTTAAATACTACAAGAATAACTACAAGCCTAAGTATACAAAGGAATGCTACTCTGTTGGAGATGGAGTATCAGATGAAGAATCAACAGAAGAGGAAATTGGATTCATTGCTCTTGAAGATGAAAATAATTCACAAGAGTTAGCACTAATTTCACAAGATGACATCAGGACAGATTGGATCATTGATAGTAGCTGCTCACATCACATGACAAGAGACAAAGATAGATTTGTTCATTTGGACAAATACAAAGGAGGCATTGTTAGATTTGGAGATAACACTCCTAAACCCATCATTGGTAGAAGATCCATCACCTTGGATGAAAAGAATAGCACTGATGATGTTCTTTATGTGGATGGTTTGAAACATAACCTACTAATTTTTGGGCAGTTACTTGACAAAGGTTACAGGTTGGAATTCAATGGAAACAAGTGCATCATTAACAACAAAGAAGGAGAAATGATTGCATCAAGATCAAAGGCTAAAGGTAATGTTTTTCAGCTTAATCCAGAAGCAAATTGTTTTGTTGCTAAAGTAGATGACAGTTGGTTGTGGCACAAAATACTATGTCATATCAATTTTGATAACGTAGTAAAGATTAGTAATGTTATGGTAGTAAGAGACCTACCTAGCATAGCAAAGTTGGTTGATACTATATGTAGGGAATTTGTAATGGGAAAGCATGTGAGGAATTCATTTAGGAGCACGCATAACTCAGCAGAGAACAAGTTGTATCTGATTCATACAGACCTATGTGGACCAACTCAAACAAGATAATACTATGGTGAAAGGTATTTCATTTTGTTTGTTTATGATTATACCAAAATGATGTGGGTTGCATTCTCGAAAGATAAGTTAAAAGCATTTGAGAAGTTCAAAATATTCAAAGCTAAGGTTGAGAATGAATCTGGACTAAAGATAAAGTGTCTAAGATTGGATAGAGGAAGAGAATTCACATCTGACAGATTCTATGAGTACTGAGAAGAACATGGCATAAAGAGATAGTTGAGTGCACCAAGAACCCCTTAGCAAAATGGGATTACAGAGAGAAGAAATAGGATCATCCTTGATACAGTGCACACCATCATGATTGAAGTAAAAGTTGCACACACCTGTTGGAGAGATGTAGTCAATACAATAGTTTATACCATCAATAGAATACAATTGAGACCTGGTGCAGACAAGACACCTTATGAACTATGGTTTGGTAATGTTCCCATAGTGAAATAATTCAGAATCTTTGGAAGCAAGTGCTACATCAAGAGGGATGAAGCAATAGGCAAGTTTGATACTAGAAGTGATGAAGGTATTTTCCTTGGTTACTCTACTAAAAGCAAAGCTTATAGATGTTTTAATTTGAGATTGAAGAAGATCATTGAAAGTGCCCATGTTAAGATAGATGAAAAGTTTATGGTTCAAGAAAGATATCATGATTATTCACCTATGATTGAAGATGAACCCAGACTTGTCACTAGTGAGACAGTTGTTGAAGAAATGTTTGATAGTATTGATGTGTTATTCAATGACCTTGAAACAAGGGAAGAAGAAACTCAGAAGGAAAATGAGTCAATATCACCTAAAGTTCCAAAGTATACATCTAGATATCACTCTAAGGATGACATCATTGGAGATTAGAGCAGAAAAGTCACAACAAGATCAAAAGCAAAGAATTTAGCAAGCAATGAAGCGGTATGTTTACTATCTCAGATTGAACCTTTAAGTGTTGAAGATGCATGTAATGATTCAGATTGGCATGATGCTATGAAAGAACTAAATCAGATTATCAAGATTGATACTTGGGAACTAGTCCCAAGACCTAGTGATAAAAATGTGATTGGAACAAAGTGGATATTTAGAAACAACATGAATGAAGATGGTACAGTAGTAAGGAACAAAGGAAGATTAGTATGTAAGGGATATGCACAAAGAGAAGGTATTGATTATTCAAACACTTTTGCACCAGTGAGGAGATTAGAAGCTATTATGTTGTTTTTAGCTTTTGCAACATTCAAAAACTTCAAAGTTTATCAGATGGATGTTAAGTCAGCATTCTTGAATAGTGAGCTAAAAAAAGAATCATACATTGAGCAGCCAGAAGGATTCACCCTATCAGACAAACCTAATATGGTATGCAAATTGAAGAAATCCCTCTATGGACTTAAGCAAGCCCCTAGAGCATGTTATGAGAGACTTGATGGATATCTAAAAAAAATTGGATTCAAGAAAGGAGTAGCAGATTGTAATCTATTCATAAGAGAGACATCTGAAGGTCTACTACTTGTAGCTATATTTGTTGATGACATTATCTTTGGGGGTAATGACAAACTTAGTGCAGAATTTGCCAAAGAGATATAGAGTGAGTTTGAAATGAGCATGATTGGACCTATCAAATACTTCTTGGGATTAAATGTGCAGCAGATAGAGAAAGGTATTTTCATAAATCAGTCCAAATATATGAAAGAGATATTGAAGAAATTCAAGATGGATGATTGCAAGCTAGTAGGTACACCTATGATAACAGGATGCAAGCTTACAAAAGAAGATGATTCTCCAGTAGTGGATACAACTTTGTATAAGTCTATGATTGGTAAACTCATATACCTTACTCAAACCAGACCAAACATTTCCAATGTAGTTGGAATTGTTGGAAGATTTGTAGCAGAGCCTAAACAAAGTCACCTCATGGCAGTAAAAAGAATATTCAGATATTTGCAAGGAACTATAGACTATGGTCTATGGTATCCTAATCAGGAGGAGCGATGTTTCTTGGTGATAGACTTGTCACTTGGACAAGCAAGAAACAAAATTGTATCTCTCAGTCAACAGTAGAAGCGGAGTATGTTGCAGCAACCCTGAATTGTTCTACAATTGTTTGGATCAAGAAAATGATAAAAGACTTTGGAATTCAAATTGATTATCCTATTTTTATTCACTGTGATAACATTAGCACTATCAATATGTCAAAGAACCCTGTGATGCATGCAAAGACAAAGTGTAATACCCCAAAAATGGGCTATAAGTTCATTAATCTCCTACATCAAATCGAATGAAATCGACATCAAAGTCCTAACCTAAGGCACATCTAAACATCATTGAATCTTAATTGATTATCTTAAATTCTGCATCGGAGAATATTCCTAGTAATATTCCTAATCATCATAATTATCTTTAATTTAATGATTATTTGGCGATAAATCACATTTATCCTAAAAATTTGATTAATTGAATATTTTCATATTTAATTAATTAGATTTAATATTTGCCACTTAATTATTTAATTAAATTTAATTCTATCTATTATTAATTGTATTATTTAATTTTAACAATAAATCAAAATTCCTATCTTTAATTGACTAAATTCTTATTTAATTAATTAAAGCATGTTGTCATTATTTAATAATATAATTTTTAATAAAAGTTTGATAAAATAGTTAATTAACCCATAAATTAATTATTTTATTTCAAAAAGCAGTTAAGTTGGAAGTAAATCACTTTATTATTAAATTAATTCATAAATAAAACATGCACAATCATAAAAGTAGACAACTATCAATTATCAATTAAAGCTAAACTCTATTTTGAGTTAAAGCTTAGCTTTTGCATGTTTTTGTGACTTGATTATCTATTATTATCAGATAACTCAAAAATCAAGCTGAGTTATTTGAGTGATTTATGGTTTTTTTTCCATGCACCTCCAAAGCCCTGGATTTTGATAAAATCAAGGCTCAGCTCTTCATAATTCATCTCTCATTCATCTCTCAAATTTGCATCCAAGCATCTCATATTTTGCACAATCACGCTGGAGAATTGGAGGCAGAGGAATCAACTTGCGAATTCAAAGCTTTGTGAGATCAATTTCAATTGCATAGCTTTTATATCTTAGCATAGAATTTCATAGTTTTCATATCATTGTTAGAATTTTCATTGTTAGATCATTTAGCATCCATAGCATATCAGTTTATCATTCTTATTGCATAGAAAATATCAAAAAAAAATAGCTTAATTGCATTCAATCTCATATCTAGATCAATTGCATTCAAATCCTTCATTTAGGTGTCATCTAGGTCACTGATCTTGATAAACAATCTGAGAACATCAGTCTCGCACCTATTAGAAGGCAGTAAATCACTTGGTTAGATTAGATTTCAATTTTGCATGATTTTGATTATCACTAACCTCTAATGTTTTACTAAGTGTTGTGTCTACAAATCAGCTATAATTTTCACGCACACATTTCAATTTCTATCTTTTTCTTCTCGGGATCTGTGCAAAACTGTGATTTTTAATTTTTGTCCGTACATCTGTCATATGAGTTTCTGACAAATGTCGTATGGGAGCATACCCACTATCGTATGATACTGAACCCCCTATCGTACGACAATCTATCAGATCGAGGGTCATTTCATTGCATACCCACTGTCGTTTGGGAGCTCTACTATCGTATGGTATCATACTCAGTGTCGTACGAGTTTCTGGACTGTCATCTGGGAGCATACCCACTATCGTACGATTTTTGGTACCATATTTCAATTGTCGTTTCATTTTTGCAGATAGTTTGTCAGATTTGATTTTCGGATTTTGACTGACAGTTAACCCTAACAATTGAAATTTACTGTTTCTGATTGATTTCTGCTGGTTTTGATTGGGAAAAGTGCAAGAATTGCTAAAACCAGGTAAAATCTACTAAGCGCGTTGTGAGGATCATGAGGTATTCTCCTTCTTCTAAAACCATTTCGATTTGGGCTTAAAATAAATCTCTCACGTGTCAAACTTGTGTGCATCTTTTCATGCTTTTGATATATTTCTACACACTTGCATAATTTGATACTAGGTTGTGACCCCTTAAGGATTCATTAAGTAGTCTTAGAATACTTGTGATTGATCTTGATTGCTATCTTGGGTTATTGGACTCGCTAATCCGTCGGCCCCTCATTTCCACCCCGTGGTTGCAATCTCAGCGCCATAAAAGGGAGGGGTCAACAGGACAGAAGCGTTAAATGTTCCACTTGGAAACCCTTTTGTGCTTTTAGGAACTCACTTGTTTTCTAAGTTGGGGACTCATTTTTAGCTTGTGTGAGGTGTTAAGTGTTCCACTTTGTGGACTCATCTCATATTCTCTTTAAGTGTTAAGTGTTCCTCTTTCTACTTTTTTGGGTACTTTTGGTAGATTTGCTTTCGGGAATATATCTGTGCTCACATAGAAATTAGGCCCTATGAACACTATTCGTGATTCTTGAGAGATTGGATTCCCAGTGAAATCCTTCTTGATGATAGAATCCTTGTAGGTAGGGAGGATACTTAGTGCATTTCACATTCAACTTGGTTAGTGAGTCTTCTCTTATTGATCGACACATTCTCTCTCTGGAGAGGTTGATAGATCACATGGGGTTGATATCACGAGCTTTGGTGAATCAAAATTGGTTAGTGCATCTTCTCTTATTGATTGATACATTCTCTCCCCGGAGAGGTTGATAGATCACGTGGAGTTGATATCACAGACCTTGGTGGAACAAAACTTTGTCTTAGCATGTCGAATTAATCTACTTGCTTTGTTTGGGTTAAAAGTGAAGAGGTGTCAAAACCTTGAATCTAGAGCCAAGTCCCCTTGTGGTATAAATTTGTGAGTCAACTTTAGAGAGGGTTAACCGTGTATGGTGAAAATGTGACCACACTTCTATGAATCATTACATGCAAGGAAACTCAAGAATGAGCCCTCACAAATCGATCCATAGCTCCCTAGGCATGGAGTGCAAGGGTTTTTAAGAATGCTCTCAGCTAGAGCTATTTAGCCTATAACCTTGCTAGTAAACCATGCAATGGGAGATTCAATGAAGACAAGGGCAAGAATGCCAATATCCTCAAGAATCAAGAATGAAAATGCAATGCAATGCTATGCTAGAAATGAAATCTAACTATGAAGCAAGAAAGCCATGATGATGCAAGAATGAAGACAAGAAGATAGAGTGTTGATGAAGATCCAAGATGAATGCCAACAATGCTCCAAATCTTCAAACCCTAGATGCAAGAATATCTCCAAAAGCTCCAAGATGACCTAGAAAACCTGTAGCATAACAATAACATAAAAATTGTGTGTGCAAATGAGGAAGAGAGCTCTCCTTTGATAGGGAATGAAAAAGGAATTGGCCATGGAGATTAAGAGGCAAAAGATTTAATCAACGGTGGAGCTTGAAAGAGGAGAAATCCATGTGCACAAGTATCCTCCAATTAGAAAATAGGAGTTGACTTTTGTGTCCATATGAGACAAAAAGTGTTTTTTCCCTTTTTATAAAATAAGAATAATGCTTTATTTGTGCAACATAGGATAAGAAGAAAAGGTGGGCTTTTTATTTATTAAAAGGGGAGGAAATATTCCTTTTAAATAAATAAAAACTTAGGATAAAATGGTTAGCCCATAGAAAATAATCAAATAAATGATAGCACAAGGATTTGATCAAGAATAAGCAATTTATGATTTAGCAAAAGGGGGCTAATAGTCTAGGTGACCATTTTTAGGTGTATACATTTGCCCCTCTTTGACTAATGTGTGATCGATCTGGGAACACATGTAGTCAAAGAATGAAGTTGAAATGTGAGATCGATTTGGGATCACAAAGCAACTCAAATCAGCCAAGAAGGCAAGAGATAGCCAAGAAGGCAAGCAAATAGTGATTTGACTCCAAAGAATGAAGTACAGAGAGATAGAAAATCCTGCATGGTCAGCCTGGTAGCGACAGTACTGAACACTTAGGAAAGAGATAGCTAATAAGATATGATGTGTCTGCCCCCTTGGGATCGAAAGCGAAATCAAGTAGAGGGAATGCAGAAGCAAGAGCAGCATGATCAAATCACTAGAAATCATAATCGAAGCTAAAGAGAATAGAACAACCATCAAGCAGTGAAGATATGCCCCACACATGGGCCACGGGGCACGAACCAAGCGGTCCCTCAACCCGAAAACACCACGGAGGGGAAGAATTGAAACTTGGGATTGAAAGTGAATGAAAGACTAGAAGTTGAGAGAGATGGGGATGAAGAGGTGAAGAATGCCCCAGCGAAGATCGAAGGATCAGGCCTCAAAAGGTTAGCCAACTATGTGGAAGAAGGAGAAAGGCGACAAGAATAAACAAGGGGAACTCGGATTTCAGTTTTGATCCCGAAATGAAAGGAAAATGATGTGATATGAAAGACAAGAAGTGAAAGACATGATCAGGAAGAAGTGAAAGGTGAGCGTAGTTGATTAACAAGTCCACGTAAGATGAAAAGGAGAGCTCTCTCCATATGCAAGATGCAAAACTAAACTAACATGAACTTAAGAATGCAAGCTACATGAAAAGTGGTTTACTTGCAAGGTTACGAATCCAATAGACATCTAATATTCATCATTGAGCATTATTGGTAGCATCGCAAGATCATACAATACACACTAGCATAACTATGTGGATCTGAATATGATCTTTATCAGATAGGAATGTGGAAATCTCACCTAGGCATCAAAGACATGTAGGTCAAGATGACTAGCACAATGAGATTACCTAAGTTTAATATAGCAAGATTATACTCGCATCAAGACACAAGGAAAGTCAAGATGGCTACAAGTATGCACTTGCACAAAAACAGTCAAGGATAATACCCTGTCAATCCACAGTGTCAAGTAAGACCAGCATAAATGCTCATGACAGTTAGGATCAACAAAATATACCCACAAGCAGAAAAAGCAATAAAACATGTTCTCATACCCTCAGTCTTCTAGCTATGCATCATCGAAAACTTCTCAGGGAGAGACCACTCAGCAAAGAAATCATCATAGACAACATGAAAAGAAATAAATTCAAACAAATCTCAGCAAGTCAAGTGCGTGTGTGTAGGTCATAGAGTCAAACTTTGAGTATTGCATCTACAAATGAGAAATATCACATCATACTAGACTGCAGGTAGGACATCTGATAAGTGTTGAGAAACACTCGACGCAAGGGGAAGTGTTGAAAAACATAGTTGGGGTGGTGTTGAAAAACACCATTTGTGAGGTGCCTAAGAAACCCAGATGCACAAAGAGACCCAAGATAAGCTTAAAGCAACATATGCCCCCTAGACTAAGACAAGAATCAATTCCAGGCTAGGAGAGGCAAAGCGAGAAGTGGAGCGAAAGAGCACCATGCAAGACTGATAGACATAGGTGCAGAGGGTCTCAAGCAGCGCCTATTTCCAGGTTTTCACCACTTGATAGATTTTTTCAGGACTTTTTTATAATTTTTTTGTATTTTTTCTACCAAGGCGCCTGTTTCCAGGTTTTCACCAAGGCACTTTTTCTATTTTTTTGATTTTTTGAATTTTTTGATTTTTCTTGGTGACACATCAAAGTGCCTATTGCTAGGTTTTCACTAGGATGCTCATTTTTTTAGTACTTTATATGCTTTTTAGGTTTTTTTCAGCATCATATATGATTTTTTTTTGTAATTTTTTCAGGATCATAAAGTATATACAAGGAATGCCCCAGACTGAAATGGGCATTAAAGATCTGCTTCCTCTGATGTAGAGAACTGATAGGCCCCAGGCCCAAATGCTACAGCTATGATGATAGGAGGTCTCAACCAGTTCGACCAATAATAACCAGCCCTAAGCAATGTCTGAGTTAGTGGAGGATCATTAGAATGTGATCCACATATGCCATCGTGGATTTCAGCTAGCACTTTTTCTGACTCCTCTATTTCTAGACACCTAAGGAGAGTTCCATCTAGACCCTTCCTATACAAGCCACCAGAGACAAAGGCAAAGTGTAAGGGATGGCGGAAAGAATGGCATGGAGGAGTATGAGGTGGAAGACATGGAAAGATGGTAGGATTGTAAGATTTGTGAGCAGGATAGCGTAATTCATCCACCAGGAACTTGAAGCGAGATTTATGCTTTTTCATTTGTAAGATGGATATCAAAGTAACTAAGGCATTAGCAACTCTTTTCTTAGCTTTAGGAATGGGCTGAAGTATAACATTTATGAGATCATGCTTGAAGTAATGCACCATTTGTTTGTAGAGAATCAACTTCTCATCTTTTATTTTGGAGTCATTATTTTTGAGCAAATTTTTATCTTTACTTTTCTTAGGTTCAGATACCGCTAGAATGTGGTTTTTGCCATCCGACCATTGCTCTTTTCTTTTGACTTGATGACTGTGATGCTTGATTTCTGATTCAATCTTTTTTGTTGCTAGTTCACTGGTGGAAGAAGTAACAGGTGTTGATGCAAGATGAAATGAAGTGACTGGTTCAATAGCATTTATGCGAGGGATGTCATCTCTGGTGATAAGAGAGGTTGAGCCTATAGGGTAGGCTCCAAAAGTAGCTAGATCTAGAGTTGTCATAGAAGGACCAACATAGTCTAGTAAGGCAATACGGGGAACAAACTCATCAGACCCTACATGAGACTCATCAACTATGTCAGGTCGGTTACAAGAGGTATGAACCACATCAACATCCATATCTATCATGGGAGGATCTTCTGGAAGAGGCTTAAGATGCCGAGAAGTAGAGATACTCATGTCATTATGTGAGAGATCACCTCTTTGTAGCAGTCGTGCAATGTTGCGATGTTGTCTATCATAGTGCAATGATCCTTTAGGCACATAGGTTCTAGACATAGAGGCCTCAGCCATATCATCAGTAGATATACATTCTTCTCCCCAAAGGAGTGAAGTAGAAGGGAGATCATCTCCCATTTGAGCCATAGTGTGTAGCGGTGACTCATCTGTATCTGTGTCTGAATTACTAAGCATGGGAGTATTTCTAGAATCCTCTCTATAGATCCACTCTTGAATAGCTTGTTCTTCTCTTTCTGCTTCTAAAGGAACCGATGAAGTAACAAAAGTATCAAAGATCACCATAGCAGAAGTGGAAGGCTGCATCTGATCAAAAGGTCTCCCATATGACCTAGGAGAAACAGGTATAGAAGCAAAAGAACCCAGTTTATATTCACCCATACCAAGGCTCATCATCTTAAGTGATTTCTCAGCAGCAGCTAGAGATGTACTAGGATCAACAAAAGGTTCATTATGAGGAACAAATTTTTCAGTAGTAGCAAGAGCATTGATAGCAATAGTATGGTCTCCAGGAATCACAACCTCAGTGCCATTGTATGGAAATTTGACGCACTGATGATAAGTGGAAGGAATAGCCTGCATGTCATGGATCCAAGGATGACCCAAAAGAATGTTATATGTGAGTGGGATGTCCAATACTTGGAAGCTAATATCTTTCATGATAGGGCCCACTCGGACAGGCAGCGTGACAAGACCTTTGGAAGATCTTTCCACTTCATCGTAAGCTTTTATAGTAATCTTCTTCTTGGAATCCACAGCCAATTCTGACAAACCCAATTGTTGTATGACATTGAAAGAAACAATATTTAACCCTGCACCATTGTCTATCAGGACTCGGCAGACTCGGGTATTGTAGACTAGAACTTCAATGTGTAAAGCTAGATTATGTGGGTGAGCAATAGATATGTCATCTTCTACAGAAAAGGAGAGAGATAGCGGAGATGAAATGTGGTTGACCATAGCCTGAAATTGATCTGGATCAATGTCATTGGGAACACATGTTGTACGTAGAGCTTTATCAAGAATCTCTCTATGCAAAGGGGATAACCGAAGCAACTCAAGGATAAGAAGAAAAGGTGGGCTTTTTATTTATTAAAAGGGGAGGAAATATTCCTTTTAAATAAATAAAAACTTAGGATAAAATGGTTAGCCCATAGAAAATAATCAAATAAATGATAGCACAAGGATTTGATCAAGAATAAGCAATTTATGATTTAGCAAAAGGGGGCTAATAGTCTAGGTGACCATTTTTAGGTGTATACAAACCATAGTGGACAATCCCTTCACAGGGAAAACTGTGTTGACGGAACCTCAAGTGGTCATAGCCATTCTCGCCATGGTAGTGATAGCCGCTATATAAATATCCTTATGGAAGAAATCTCCACGGGTATGGTTCATTGTTGGGTTGTCAGATCTCCCTAGCAGCTCTTGAAGATTAAGTTCTTGGACTGTGTCAAAACCCTGGTGCACCAGGATTGGAGTTCACCCCTTTGAATCATAAAAGTTGCAGAGTCAAACCATTACTAAAAACCCTAGAGAGGCCAAATTTTTTTCATTCTCAGGTATATGTGTGTTATTGCAAAACTTTTCAAAACATACACAATTAGTACTCTCAGGGATTAGCACAATTTGGTCACTTGATTGTTCATGCGCAAGGTTGCTTTTTCCCTTGTTCATTATTTTCAGACGTGCTTGGAATCACTTGCTTGCTGTTCTGCATGTTTGTTTATCTACTTGGCTATTAAAAATGATCAAATGTGGTATAATCTTCAAAATCTGGACAATACAATTTGCAAACAATTCAGAACTGAAAACCTTAAATTTTGCAAAAATTGACATAAAATTCTTTCTGGAGTCAAAAGTCATTTCAGGAAGTCAAAAGTCGTACAAATTTTTGTCAAATGTCATTTCAGTATTGCCCATCTGTCGTATGATTGAGAACCCAGTGTCGTATGAGTTTTCATGCCAGCAAATCCAAGGAAGTCAAAATCCTATTAGCAACTGTCGTATGATATTTACAACTGTCATTTCTTTGCTACCCAACTGTTGTACAAGTTTAGCAACTGTCATTTCATAGACTACCCAGTGTCGTATGAGTCTGCAGAGTGTCGTTTGGAAAAATTTGAGAGAGTTGTCAGAAATTGTCAAATTGCAAGATATCCAATGTTTCCAGCCTAGTTCCAGAATCTGTCAAAAATATCATTGTGTCAGGAACAGAGCAGTAGCTATTGAGCATTCTACCATTTTCTGAGTTTGATCTGTTGAATCTGATCTAGCCTTTTATTTGATCAAATTTGAGTCCTTTTTATCTCATGTCAAAACCTTGTCATAACTATCAATCTTCAATCAATCTTCAAAAATAGACTAAGTGTTGAGAACTCGTGTCTGCTATCTTTTTGGGCGATCTATCCCATACATCCAGGGCACAGTTTCCATCACCCACATCTCATCAGATCTTCAAAACTATCATAATCTTGACAAAGTTGTGCCATCCAATT
The DNA here is from genome assembly GCA_027943335.1 of Chamaecyparis obtusa. Classification (NCBI taxonomy): domain Eukaryota; kingdom Viridiplantae; phylum Streptophyta; class Pinopsida; order Cupressales; family Cupressaceae; genus Chamaecyparis; species Chamaecyparis obtusa. The sequence continues at coordinate 1,917,397 of BSBK01001680.1, forward strand.
TTCTCGAATCAAATTGTTCTTCAGTTGTCTTCGTCCTTTTCTTCTATTTCATTCAAAGTTAATGGTGGAGACCAGAGCTTCTTCACACAAGAAATCAGAAGAAACATCTCAAAACTTACTTTTGACCAATACCCTGAGTCCAACTCTTGAACAACTCATCAAGTCAGGTATCTACGAAGACGATGGTCTCGGTAACTTTTGATTGAAAACTGGTTACATACCTCCTCTATCAACTCACAGAGGTAACCAGAAAACTCCTCCTTAATCTATTCCAGGGAGCCCAAAAACTCCTACCATGTCTCAAGCAGGGACAAACCATGGTTCTCTAGGAGGAGGTTCCCAAGGACACCATTCTCAACATAATGCCAACCAAGAACCTACCCCCTCTAAAATCCATCGATGTCAGAATGATGATGAATTCTAGAGAATGATGAGGCATTTCTTGAAAGTGGATAGAGAGGCATACTTTTTACAATTAGCCCAGGAAGGGGCTAAGCTTCCTCCCAACTTTAGCGTTGATGATATAATCACACATGAGGAAGAAACTCCACTCATAGCTATGACAAAATAGATGCATGCTATACAAGTCGAATTCAATAATCTTAAGAAGGAGAAGGAACCCAAGGAGTTCTCCATGGAGGCCCTATGTCCTTTCCCGTTCGACAAAAACTTGTATATGCCACCATTCCCAAAAAGAGTGGAGATGCCAAAGTATGACAAATATGACAGACACTCTAATCCTCAAGATCATGTCAAAGAGTTTTGTATGCAATCCATGGAATTCATGCATGAACTAACTTATCTAATGCATCTTTTTCCTAGATCCTTGGGAGGAGCATCCATTCAGTGGTTTTCAAGATTACCTTCTATGATCAAAACTTTTGAGGAATTGATTAAATTGTTTTATCAACAATATTCCTACAATATTCAACATCTGGTCACCATGATCGATATCTGTAACCTCAAGCAATATCCAGGGGAATCATTCCTAACTTTCCTCAAGAGGTGGAGAAAGAAGTTCTCTCTATATGCTAGACAAATTCCCGAAATGGAGAAACTTGAAATCTTTATCAATAACCTTGTTCCAGAGCTCAATTATCCATTATAAATGCAAGATCATGTATCTCTTGATAAAATGGTGGATAATGCAATCAAGATTGAGAAAGTACTTGTCAAGAAAGGAGAAATCACACTTCAAAAGGACAAGTCTGAATCTGGATCTAGCTCAAAAGATAAAAACAAGAGCTAGAATAGAAACAAAGGTATCATCTCTGATGGTGTTGTTGACACTATCCACACCCCATCAAAGGCACCAGCCTAAAATCTCACCCTTGCCACCAAAGCTATGGAAGCTTCAGAGAAAAAATCTACTGAACCATCTCCAAAGAAGCCATTCAAACGATGGGATAATAAATGAAAGTTTACTCCCCTAGGAGAATCTTTGGAATCTGCCCTGAGAACCCTAATAGCTGATAACATGATCTCTTTACCACCAATCTGAAACCCTGATCCAGATCCAAAACCATATTGGTGGAAAGATAATGAATTCTATGCTTTCCATCGGACTAAAGGCCACAGAACTAATGGATGCTTCCACTTGAAGCATACCATTCAAGACTTGATAGATCAAGGGGACATCATGATTGATAATCCTACCAGCAATAATGATCACACAGCATTTACAGAACTGTTTCCACAACATGGCAAGGGATTTTCCACTTCTCAGCCTAACATGGGGGCAAAAGTCAACTATGCCTACCCTAGAAACAATGCTGCCATCAATATGGTTGAACCATGTCTCTCTGAGAGCTGCAATGTCATCACATTTGTATGAAGAGATAGAAATCATTCCTCAGCTAATGTGGTTACCAGATCACAAGCTCAGGCTCATCTAAAAGGACAAACACCAAGTTCATCTAATGTCCCTAAGATACCTTTCAATCTCACATCTGCTTCTAAACAGAAGGTTGCCTCGAAATCGTCCAATCCAAAGGATACAAGACCTACATCTTACAGCATCATCCAACAACTCTAGCATACCAATGCCAAAATCTCTATGTTTGAGTTACTTTGAATATCTGTAGCTCACAGAGATATCCTAGACAAAGCTTTGCTCTGCTCTAATGTTCCTGATGATCTAGATCTAGACAGGTTCCAGACTATGGTTGGTCATCTAACATCTCCGCAATATATCTCCTTTTCAGAGGAAGATGACAACTCCCTAAGTCACCCACATAATCAGCCCTTGCACATAGAATTCTTGATCCAGAACCGTCGAGTCAAACGTGTGTTGATAGATGGGGGCGCAGGCCTCAACATTTGTTCTTACAACTTAATCACATAGTTGGGATTCTCAGAGATGGCTATTGATCCTCGAAAGAAGATCACCATAAAAGCCTATGATGAACAAGAAAGAGCTTCTAAAGGCACCATTGTCTTACCTATCCGAGTGGGTCCGGTCATCAAAGATACCACATGTCAGGTGCTTGATCTACCATTGGCTTACAATATCCTTCTAGGGAGACCCTGGATACATGAAATGCAAGCTATTCCTTCTACATACCATCAATGCTTGAAATTTCCCTATGAAGGAGTGGAGGTTACTATCCTAGCAGATCTGAGTACAACTTGCAATACATTGAAGGAAAGTGCGGATAAGCTTGTTCCCAATAACAAAGAATCTTCCATCAAGCAGCTAAATATTGCTTCCACATCTAAGATGGATGACATTGCTAAAGAGATCAATATCAAAGAAAATGGGATGGGAGAATACACTATAGAGCCAGTCTTGTCTCTGACATCTCTCCCAATCTCACCTAAGTCGTATGGACAATCCTTGAAGCAGTCTAAATCAAAGCCTAAGGAACCTATGGAAGCATACAAAAGAAATTTTGTGGCGGAGCAAGTATCCAAACAAGAATTTGAAGAGGATGAAGTTGTGCTGGCATGGCTATATAAAGAGGATTCTGAATCTAAAATTGTTCAACCTAGTGAATCTATAGCACCTACAATCCCTTCTAATTCATATGGTCTAGAAAACAAATTGATAGCCAAGATGGGATATTTCAGTCAAGGACCTCTAGGAATCAGAGGAAAGGGTCTTGTGACACCCATTTCACATATTGGTAGAGCCAACAAAGATACTTGTGGCTTAGGGTTTAAGAATAAACCCTATCATCTCAAAGGTGGTTGTTCTCATGTCATAGAACAAATTGCACCAGGAGAACCCCTTCTTAATAAAGAAGAAATAGAACCCTCTGATGATGATTCAGATAGCTCTGAGCTCATCCCCTATGAAAAATTTCCTAAAGAGATCAAAGATCTTCTTGATGATAAAGATGATCCTATCAAAAGAATCAATGTAGTAGAAACACAAGAACCTACTGTAATGCAAGAGATGGTTGCACCACAAGAAACAGCTAATCTCGAAGGCAATCAAACTGATCAAGAAGAAGGGGGTAGTTATTCTGACATTGATTCCCATGAATATGAATTCAAGTCAGAGACTGAGGGTAATCCTTCTTGGGGTATCCATCCTGATTTCACACATTTTCTAAGATTTCCTAGAGATCCTGAATTAGAAGCTGAGTCAAATGACTATGAATGGGGTGCCATTCCAGAAGAAGATGAGCTTATAATAGAGAAATATATTGATGTTATTCACCAATATGTATCTCAACCCAACGTAGGTCTAGAGTGAAACAATGAACTTAACGTGTCTGATCCACATGTGGTTGAAGAGGACTCCCATGATGATGTTGAGCCTATTCACGAATTGAACATTTTGAGCTGTAATATCACCTTTGAACTTGAGCATCGGGTTAGGACCAATGATGACATATCCATGACTATGAACACCATATCCCAAGCCTTTCCTGCTTTGACTATCCAACGCCCTGATCTTATCGACCAAACTTCCACAAACCCAAATCATGGTATTTATACCTTCCTGAATGACTATGCCCTTGCCTGCTACCTCAATGCAGTTGAGTCTATGAATACTTCCATCAGTGAACCGAGCGTCAGCATGACCGAGTCGGACATCAAATATCTTAGTCAGAAAAACAAGAGTAAAAAGAAAAAGAAAAAGAGTTCTGAGGGTGAAAACCACTTTGTGGCAGTCTCAAAACTGACAAAAGTAAAAAGAAAAGATGTATCTGAAGGTGAAAACCTCTCTGAGGCACCTACAGATGAGATATTTGATGTCCTTCTGAGTCATTTATAGGATAGATCTCCAGTTCTGATTGAGCCCACTCAATCCATCAATTTGGGTACAACAGAGGAACCACAATTGGTACATGTAGCACAATCTCTATCAGAAGAAGAAAAACAAAAATTCACTACATTCTTATCAGACAAAAAGATCAACTTTGCATGGAAATATTCAGATATGCCAGGATTGGATCCCAATCTCATTATGCACCATCTATCCATTGCTCCTGGAGTAAAACCAATCAAATAAAAATTGAGAAAGATGCATCCTCATGTTGCACTCTTAGTCAAAGCAGAACTAGAAAAACTCTTAAAAGTTGAATTCATCTATGTCATAGACTATGCTGAGTGGATCTCTAACATTGTACCCATTTCAAAACTAGATGGTTCATTCAAAGTGTGCACGGACTTTAGAGATGTGAACAGAGCATGCCCTAAGGATGATTTTCCGCTGCCTAACATTGATATGATAGTGGACATGACTGCGGGCTATGAAATGTATTCCTTAATGGATGGCTTTTCTAGGTACAACCAAATCAAAATTGCTCCAAAAGATCAAGAGAAAACAACTTTCACATGTGCGTGGGGAACCTTCTGTTGGAATGTTATGCCATTCAGACTCAAAAATGCTGGAGCTACATATCAAAGAGCAATGACATCTATTTTTCATGATATGATGCATAAAAAAATGGAGGATTATGTGGATGATACCTTGGAAAAATCCATGATTAGAACTAAACATCTAACAGACCTGAGCATGATCCTAGATAGAATGGAATAGTTTAGTCTCCGACTAAATCCTAGGAAGTGTGCTTTTGGTGTCACTTCTAGAAAGCTCTTAGGATACATAGTTTCAAAGAAAGGCATTGAAGTTGATCCAACTAAATTCAAAGCTATCATAGAGATGCAACCTCCCAAGAATATCAGTCAAATGCGAACTTTGCAAGGGAGAGTACAGTCCATCAGAAGATTCATATCACAGTTAGCTGACATATCACAACCTTTCACAAAGACATTACATAAAGGTGTGACCTTTGCATGGAATGAAGACTGTGCAAAGAATTTTGATCATATCAAGAATTATCTCTCGAATCCTCCTATCTTAATGCCTCCTATTCATGGGAAGCCATTAATATTATATGTCTCCGCAACAGATACATCACTGGGGGCATTGCTAGCACAGCATGATGAGAACAAGAAAGAAAGAGCCATCTACTATATCAGTAGAACTTTAGTAGCCTATGAGAAGAACTACTCAATGATAGAGAAGGCATGTCTAGCTGTGATCTTTGCATCGCAAAAATTGAGACACTACATGTTAGCTCATACTACTCATTTGGTAGCTAAAATTGATCCACTGAAATATCTCCTAAGCAAAGCTGCCCTCACAGGTAGACTAGCTAAATGGGTCATGCTTCTAAGCGAATTTGACATTGAATATGTTGAAAGAAAAGCTATAAAAGGTCAAGTTATTGCTGATCAATTAGCTGAAGCACCACTGTTTGATGATACACCCATGCAAATGGAATTTCTCGATTCCTCTATCATGCACCTCTCTTCTATAGCATGGTGGTTATTCTTTGATGGCTCCTACACACAGAATGGATCTGAAGCAGGCATATTGTTCATCATTCCTCAAGGATACTCGATACCCAAAGCATTTAGACTAAAGTTTCCTTGCACAAACAATATTGTTGAATATGAGGCACTTCTCAATGGTATGAAAATGGCAATACAGTGGAGTTACAGAGATGCACATCCATGGAGACTCACAACTGGTTATCCACCAAGTCAATGATGTGTACCAAACCAAAGATGAAAAGCTCATTCCTTACAAGAGAATGGTAGATGATTTAAAGAAATACTACATCTCTATCACATTTGAGCAAATACCCAGAATGGAGAATAAGGCCGCCGATGCAATGGCGACATTATCTACTCTCTTACAGTAGCCTGAACATGAGCTACGCTATGAGTTCCTGGTGGAAGCCCTATCCTATCCTGCATATGACTCCCCTGAAACCCGCATGATCTGCACTGTTGTAGGTTATGACTCATCTCGCTACAAAAATCTATTCTCCTATCTCCATGATCAAATCATCCCTAAGTCCTTTAACCATTTTGAGAAATGAAACCTTATCTGATCCGCATCCCGATATGTCATCATTGGTAATGATCTTTACAAACGAGGTCTAGATGGTACACTGCTTAGATGTTTAGAATGGGAAGAGTCTCAACGTGCATTAGATGAAGTCCACGAGGGTATATGTGGGTCACACTCGAACGGTTTAACGTTAGCTCAAAAACTTATTAGGGCTGGGTACTATTGGCCTGAAATGGAGAAAGAGGCTATTAAATTTGCTAAAAACTGTCAATAGTGTCAAGTACATGGCAACTTGATTCATGCTCCAGGGAGAGATCTGATTCCCTTTACTACACAATGGCCTTTTCAACAATGGGCATTTGATCTCATAGGTGCTATCCATCCGCACTCTTCTAATGGACATACCCATATAATCACAGCTACAGATTATTTGACAAAATGGGTAGAAGCAGTTCCTCTAACACAAGCAACGGGGAAACAGATCTCTATGTTCATCCTAAACTACATCATTTGCAGATATGGGATCCCTCACTTATAATCACAGATAATGGGGGATAATTCAAAAACAAAGATCTAGATGACTTATGTGCTAAATTCAAGATTACACAACATTGGTCTTCTATTTACTATCCTCAAGGGAATGGACAAGTTGAGGCTTCAAACAAAAATCTCCTGAAGATCTTGCACAAAATAGTGAATAAAATAGGAAGAGACTGGCATCTCATGATCAATCCAGCTCTCTGGGCATACAGAACTAGTATCAGAACACCTACAGGGGCTACACCTTTCGCTTTAGTTTATGGGTCTAAAGTGGTACTACCTATTGAGGTTGAAATCCTATCACTCAGAATCAGAATGCATGGGCTTCTCACTGATGAAGACTACAGAGTGTGTAGGTTACAAGAACTGGAATTACTAGATGAGCGCAGGCAAGAAGCATATGATCATCTCAGAGTGTATCAGAAAAGAATGTCTAGAGGCTACAACAAGAAAGTCTGACACAGAGAATTTCAGGTTGGTGATCTAGTCTTGAGAGAAAATCCTAAAAATCAATCCCATCGAGAACGCAAGGGGAAGTTTGAACCCAACTAGCTGGGTCCCTTTGTAATCACTGCTACTTTTGGCTTTGGTGCCTATCAACTCTCAACGACTGAAGGAGAACAGCTCCGAGAACCAATCAACGTTCTCCATCTGAAGAAATTCTACGCCTAAGGCATTCAGTGCTTGGTAAATGTCCTGAAAAAAAAAATCTTAAAAATTGGAAAAAGTCCTAAAAAATGAACATCTTGGTGAAAACCTAGCAATAGGCGCCTTGATGATTCACAAAAAAATCAAAAAAATATGAAAAATACAAAAAAAAAAAAAAAAGTGCCTTGGTGAAAACCTGGAAACAGGCACCTTGGTAGCAAAAATAGAATCTCTACCAAGATGGTGAAAACCCAGCAAATGGGTGCCACTTGTTCCAAACGCTCCATCTATCAGCACAATCTTGGTCTTTCCTAGCTTTCAGTCTTGCTTTAGTTTGTACATATCTCCCAGTTTATTTCTGCATTTCTAGTTTTCAATAAGTCAGTCTGTACACCAATCAGCTCAAGCATCTGTATCCTATCAATGTTTAACACTTGGGGGAAATCAATGTCATATCCTATGGCCTCCAATGTATCTTAGATGTATCCTATCCAGTCAAAGTCCTTTGACGCTTCAAGTTGAGTCAGTCTGTCCGTCTTGTCTCCGGAAAGGATTTTCAATCTACAACAATCAAACATCAAAACTCAACTGAAAACAATCTGTGCTTCATGCTTTTATCTCCTTGTATGCTTACTGATTCGCATTGAGATTTTTGCATATCATGTCCCTTCGAGCTCTTCGATGATGTCCTTTATAGAATTTAGAGAGTGATGACTGGGGGCATAATCTTTTCTTTGTTTTCTGCTCGTATGTGAAAATCTAACAACTTTGGAAATTCCGGATTGAAATGGTGTCCGACTGTAAGAGCCTCTATCTCGAATTGGATGGCCATGCATACCTCGACCATTGATACGTGGATGATTCAAAGAAGTATCGATCTAACTATTGCCTTTTTGAGTGATTTCTTTCTCCTACTGTGAAACATGATCTTACCTAAGGATGTGAATGATAAAGGGTCACTACAAGTAATTCACACTGGATTTGGAATGATCTCTTGACTGTTTGATGTGTTTGTCATGCAAGGCATATTCAGGTCATCACGATGTGTATGTTTTGATGCTTGTACAAATTGCTATATCAAAATGGACATGATATTCAAGTCATCCTGGTGTTTTTTCCTTGATGCTTATATCTAATCTGACATTCTGAAAATAAAGTCAATATTCATATATCCATGGTTGTTGTCCAGTGGGTGTTGTATTGATTCTTGTGCATACAAATCGATATTCATATGTCTATGGTTTCATAGCTAGTGGGCATTGTATTGATTTATCTGGTTACCTAAAAGTTCAATGATGATAACAAATCGACATATGATCAGTGACTAGGTCCTAGGTCTTAGGTTGCATTTCATATTGCATGCTTCTTTGCATTTTTCATCTTTGCATGATCTCACAATGATTAAATGAACTTCAAAGCTTACATGATTCTTCAATCACATCTTCAAATCTAACAAGAGCTGAACCTAACTCGAAGGTCTCTTCACGGAATTGCAAGCAATGATCCTCCTGGGTTAACCATCTTTTTGACATAAGACTGAGTACTTGTCTTCATCAACCTGCAAAACATATCATGTATATCGTTGCATTTACATATCATACCATAAACATTTATTGCATTACTTTTACATCCATTGCATAAACATACATATTTCCATAATCATTACATCTGCATAATATTCATACATATGAAAGAAATCATTGCATTGCATTGATCCATACATACATTCTACACTACTCATAGCATTAACATCACATGATATCATCATACATAAAAAAAATGACAAGTACACATGATGTCACAACCAAAAATATCGATCTCATCTATATATCAAAAATCTCAAATAGTCAGGGGTGCACTACTGGCACAGGGTACAAATGAATGAGCTCCGTAGAGCTATCAGACACAATAATGTATCAGTGAGAAAGTAATAGATGAGAAGAGAAATCAACTGTCAGCATGCTCCTCTACATCTGGTGGAGGAGGAGGTGGTGCATCTGGTATCACCTCCGCTCTCGGTGCCCTAGCTCCCTCTGATGCTGCCATGTACTGAGAATAGGTGGGCACTCTCTGTGCAGCAGGGACTACTGCATAGTAAGCAGATACATAGTATGAGGCCCTCGCAGTCTGATGAATCACCTCTGCCTGTAATCTCTACATCTCTATGTGCTACTCTGTACATTGCCTATCTGCCTCTCGATGCCTCTCCTCTAATCTGACATTCTCTATATTCAAGTCCCGGACCTGGATTGTAAGTCGTCTGATAATCTCAGCCGAAGTAAGAGGAACTGCAGGCTCTGCATCAGCTACTGGCATATCTGTGTCCTGTGCTGGCTGATCTATATGTGAAGGAATGCTAACCCTGTGTGCCTTACAGCATCTAACCTCAGCACCCAAATCAAATGTGTCATCCACACCTGTACCACCTGGAAACTGCTCAGCTCCTAGAACATCATCTACAGATCCTACTCCACCCAATGTACCACTCTCACCTCTACTTCGTCTCTATGTCCTGGAAGATGTACCCGCTGTAGATGTAGAAGGACGTGGAGGCCTCGCATGTCTTCATGCTCTTTGTGAAGGAGCCATGGCTCTTTGTCTCAGAGGAGTAGGGTGTACCACCTGTGGTCTCGGTCCTGCTCTCATAGGAGCCCCTGTAACATCCATAGCCTCCTCCATAGAGGGTATCAGCTCTGTCAGATTAGAAAATCGGTAAATCTGGTGATCAATAAGCCATGCCACATATGCATCTGTAACCCCTACATCCACCACCTTCCGGTGATACTCCCAGTCTCTCCCAATGATATGACGGTACTCATCAGCACATATAGTATAACTAAGCCATGGTGCCCATCCGAGCCCTATCTCACACACAATGTGGGCATAAGCAGTATACTCCTGAGGGACATCCTGAATACGTCCATACTAATGCTAGACTCTAGTAATCAAAAATCTCTCCAAGATGGTGGAGGTCCGTCCTATTAGTACCCTGCTCTGGAAAAAGAATGAAAATTGCTCTCTCGCAGTAGGCCAGGCCTCTATCTGTAAATATGGCCTCCAGATCATGAAGGTCATATCATCTAAACACCGGTGAAAGTACTCATTTTGTCCCATGTGAACCTATGTGACATAGCCAGCATAAGCATAAATGACAAGGTCCTGTGGCTGCCTCTGCATCTGAAAAACTGGCCTCAAAACTGGGATATGCTCCCAAGCCCATATCTGCAGTACCAACCCTCCTGAAGAAAATGTCTTGCAGTCCTAATACACGACCTCATGCATCTCAGAATACAAGTGAGCCAGTAGACACTGACCCCAAGCAAGCTCAGTAGGTGTAGCCATCAAGAGTGCTACCATAGGTGCCCATCCCATCAAGAAGCTATTCTACTGACGGCTAGGCATAATCAACTCTCCAATCATCCCCGCAATGATACACTCTAGATGATGTGTCTGCCCATATCTCTGCACAAGTGTCTCCCAGGATATAGACCCAGTCAACTGGGTATCATCACCGAACAGTCATCTGAAAGCATGCAGACTAGTGGATCCTCTGCTCACATACTCAGGCCGATGAGGACTATGAAATGGAATATGAAGGATCCTATACACGTCCTCTGGTGTAACAGTGATCTCTCTGGTAGGTAGGTGAAAGGTCTGTGTCTCAGAATGGTATTGCTCTATCAGCGCAGTCAGTAGGCCATGATTTACCCTAATATCGGGTAAATGTATCAAGTGCTCAAAACCACATGTAGCAAGATGAACCCTCATAGGGTCTGGCAAGGCGATACACAATCTCTGGGTGGCCGGATAAGAATGGTGAACATGTACATCAGGATATGTGACCTAAATCATAAAGAAACAGGGTGTTTTATCAGAAATTCAGTTCAAAATCAGGCCAAAAGTATCAGAATGACACAGTTTTGAAGTTTCAGAAGGTGGGGCAAAGTGTCCGCAATCAGACAAAAGGATCATAAAAGTTAGATTTTTGACCTAAAAATGAGTTTTTAACACTCTATTTTTCAAACGACATTCTAGACTAGCATCAAATGTCGTACGACATTCCACAATAGACCAAACGACAATCCATAGTCATACGACACTGCGGCCGGATTCATACGAGTTTTGAGGGACCCAATGAAATGTCGTACGACACAAGGGTCCCTCTCATACGACACTTGGGCATGGCTGAAATGACAAACTAAATTCAAATGAAATGTCGTACAAGTCTGGACTGGGACTCGTATGAGTTTCTACACATACAAAATTCTAAAGCTAAAAACGCTTATGGAAAAAATTTTAAATGCTATAAATCAACAAAAACATGCATTTTCAGGGGGGAACAGAGGTCCACCTACCGGATGTCCATACTGTCGAGGTCTGTCATGTCTCCGACTGCGCTCAAAATGGTGCGAACTCACAGGTTCCTTCAGTTCTCGCTGGTCTGCCATTTTTCTCATTTAGAGGCCTCCACAGAATCTCTAAAGTCAAAGGGTTGAAATGAATTGAAAATGACCCTTCTGACCTTTATATAGCTTTCGACCTAATTTTTTAAAAGTGCTCCATTTTCCATGAAAATTGCACCCCTGGCTAATTTCGACGTTCTAAATCCATTTTCGAGATCAAAATTGAAATCTGAGATCGTTTATTATGTCAAAATCATGATTTAAAATTTTTGGAACCAGGACGGTCTACTGCTTGCATAATCAACCTTCAATCATCACAGAAATCTAGTATTCAACTTCACTGATTATCTTACATCAAACTATCAAAATTTCAACTTGGTCAACTCATGGTTTAACCTAGTCAAACTTGGTCTTCAGGACCTCCAAATGATGCAGAATGCGTTCTCGAATGTGTTTAACCACTTCTCAAATCAATTAACTTGCTTCTAAACTATCAATGCAGACTTTTCTTGTCAGATTTCAATTTTAATCCCGAAGGGGGCATGGTATTGCACATCATTCAAAGTCTGTAAATCAAATTGTATCGATCAAATCTATCAATATCTTTCATCAGTGATCAAGACAACAATCACGTCTAGTCACTGATTCATCAAAAGTCCTCATCGCTCGGGGCAAATCTATCATCACTTGGGTCATATCAGATTCATCAAGATCCATATCAATCTGGTATTCTCCTAATCTTGTAAACTGTATCAGTTTTTGCAACCATCGGATCATAGTGTTCTTTCCTTGGTTCTTCGGTAACTGAAGGATTCGGATGTGATACCTGCTAGCTCTGCTAAGACAATCGAGTCTAGAACGGGTCACTCACTTCTTATCAATCCTAAGGTTCAGAATCAGGCATTTTGACACTTTTTCGCAATCATCGGTTCATTGCTGCTATAGTAAACATTATCTCTAGTCATTCAGGACCTCCTATCTCAATATCTTTCAATCGGTTTCTATCTTGAGATCGGTTTATCTTTTGAATCAGTTTCATATCTTTATCAAACACAGACTATTTTTGAACCACTGTGCTTCGCATAGTAATTCAAAGAGGGGCAAAATGTAATACCCCAAAAATGGGCTATAAGTTCATTAATCTCCTACATCATCAAATCGAATGAAATCGACATCAAAGTCCTAACCTAAGGCACATCTAAACATCATTGAATCTTACTTGATTATCTTAAATTCTGCATCGGAGAATATTCCTAGTAATATTCCTAATCATCATAATTATCTTTAATTTAATGATTATTTGGCGATAAATCACATTTATCCTAAAAATTTGATTAATTGAATATTTTCATATTTAATTAATTAGATTTAATATTTGCCACTTAATTATTTAATTAAATTTAATTCTATCTATTATTAATTGTATTATTTAATTTTGACAATAAATCAAAATTTCTATCTTTAATTGACTAAATTCTTATTTAATTAATTAAAGCATGTTGTCATTATTTAATAATATAATTTTTAATAAAAGTTTGATAAAATAGTTAATTAACCCATAAATTAATTATTTTATTTCAAAAAGCAGTTAAGTTGGAAATAAATCACTTTATTATTAAATTAATTCATAAATAAAACATGCACAATCATAAAAGCAGACAACTATCAATTATCAATTAAAGCTAAACTCTATTTTGAGTTAAAGCTTAGCTTTTGCATGTTTTTGTGACTTGATTATCTGTTATTATCAGATAACTCAAAAATCAAGCTGAGTTATTTGAGTGATTTATGGTTTTTTTTCCATGCACCTCCAAAGCCCTAGATTTCTATAAAATCAAGGCTCAGCTCTTCATAATTCATCTCTCATTCATCTCTCATTCATCTCTCAAATTTGCATCCAAGCATCTCATATTTTGCACAATCACGCTGGAGAATTGGAGGCTGAGGAATCAACTTGCGAATTCAAAGCTTTGTGAGATCAATTTCAATTGCATAGCTTTTATATCTTAGCATAGAATTTCATAGTTTTCATATCATTGTTAGAATCTTCATTGTTAGATCATTTAGCATCCATAGCATATCAGTTTATCATTCTTATTGCATAGAAAATATAAAAAAAAAATAGCTTAATTGCATTCAATCTCATATCTAGATCAATTGCATTCAAATCCTTCATTTAGGTGTCGTCTAGGTCACTGATCTCGATAACCAATCTGAGAACATCAATCTCGCACCTATTAGAAGGCAGTAAATCGCTTGGTTAGATTAGATTTTAATTTTGCACGATTTTGATTATCAATAACCTCTAATGTTTTACTGAGTGTTGTGTCTACAGATCAGGTACAATTTTCACACACACACAAAGCACATAGAGATTAAGTATCACTTCCTAAGAGAGAAAGTGGTAGAGAAAGAGGTCAATTTGGACTATGTGAGTACTAAAGATCAGTTGACAGACATATTCACAAATCCTTTTCCAAAAGATACTTTTGAGTATCTCAGGGAGAAGCTGGAAGTAATTCCCTTCCCTGATTTTGCTTAGAAGAAAGTAAGAAGTGCATCAGTCCTCAGGGAATGATGGATGGTTGACTACTCTACTTCAAGAGTAGTACCACTACTTAAAATGATTGGCACCCTTTTCCATTGATTTCAAAGGGGGAGTTAGTATGTAGTCATGAAAAATAGTACTAAAGGGGGAGTAATATTTAGTTATGGAAGCAGTTCAGTTGAGGAAATAGAGAATATTAAAGAATATTGCAGTAGATAGAGGATTCATCCTTGGGGGATTTTTGTTGAGAAATGGATAATGTTATAAAATAATTGTTCATTTGGGTTGGTGGTGTTTTTCATTCCATATGTTGCCATCAATGCCAAAAGGGGAGATTGTTGGAGATTTTCTAGTAAGCCAGTGCTGACTGTATGTTTGTCATTGATGACAACATATGGTAAGCAGCATGTGTGGAAGACTCATGTAGTGAGCTTTTAGTATATGTAGCATAAACATGTTATCAGCATGATATCATGGACACAAAGGTTAACTATTAGTATAGATAGTTATATAGCAGCTTATGTCAGCAGTGTTCCTAATAAAGTTACAGGCGGTGTTCTATGAATGATTGTCCATACAGTTATCATGGAGCCTTGCACGTTTGGATATGTGATGGAGACATTTAGTGATGTTACATTCATGGATGTGGAGTCTAATGATCATTACAAGTGAATTTATGCAGTCGACTCACCAATAGTAGTTTCTCATGTTTATTTAGAAGAGCTGACAGAGATTTTATTAGTACAAGATTTTTGCCTATCATTTCAGTATGCACCCTTGGATTAGTGATTAGAGAAGAGTAATGAAGGTTCAGTTAAGAGTGCATGATGTAATTCAGCTTAAGGAGAAATATTCAGTTACTTTGGTAGAGTCGATAGTGTGTAGCATGCATCTACAATTATTAATATTGGACAGGTCCCAGATTGTGTTACGTGCTTAGTAGAGCTGACAGAATTATTATTGGAGTATGTTATGATTTCTCTAATATGATTTCAAGGTGGTTCTAATAGGCCAACTTGATTATATCATTTAGAGGTATGATATTTATAGGCAGTCATTTGTGATTGCTAAGGTATGGGTTAGAGTTGATTGTGAAAAGCTTAGCAAAGTGTGCAAAGTGTTGAGCCATCAACAGAAGGTCTATGTGACCAAGTAATATGTTTGTGCTATACATTGGAACTGATCTAGATAGTAGGTCAAATTGTAGTTCACCAAGAACCAAATATGGTGTGTATTTGTTATTCAAAAGGTTGTAGACTTCACCCCTTTGAGCAGTGTGCTCACGGACAGTGTGTCCTCACCCCTAACAGGTCTGACCCTTGACCAAGTCACTTTACTAAATACATTGTAAAGACAACTCCTAACAGGGTTAAGGATCTTCTAACAAGGATCATAATACACTAGTGCAGATTATTTGTGGGTGTCAATTTCCACTGGGGTTTTTACCTATTTGGGTTTCCCCGTAACCAAAATATCAGTGTTGTGTTCAAGTGTTCTTTCATTGTGTTTATGCTTTATGTTTAAGTATACTTAATTGGATAAAGAATTGAAACTTTTAGATAACTGATTCACCCCCCCCCCCCCCCTCTTAGTTATCTAGTCTTGGGACTATTCCTAACAGAATCTTTATCTTAACTCCTATGAAGCTAAAACCACTCTCAAATATCCTGAAATTATATACATAAAATGTAACTTATACTTAAACGTTACATTTTATGTATGGTCATGGTATGGAAATTGGCTTGGCAACCTCTCTCTCTCTCTCTCAATCCATTTTATATTCTCTTTATAGGGTGTATGCACTATAGCGGGTACATAGTATTTAAAACACTACAAATTGGAAATTGCATGAAATGCAACCTTTTCAACATTTTGATTTGTAAATTTAGATTAGTCCAAAATTTAAAAAATTATTTTAAGTATCTTGTATACAAGGATATAAACTTGTTTAAATAACTATGTGAATTTGAAGCTCACAAACGGACATGGTTGTGTGGGTGCCCCTATGTTTAATCAAATATTTATTGATTAGGCTTCTAAAATATTAAATTATAAATATTAGTAAGGTTTGATTAGGGTTCTAAAATTTCAAATAACAGATACTAGTCAAGTTCAATTAGTTAAAACGTAGGGTTAATGTAGTGTTGTGTGATTTTTTAATGCTACAAAAAAATAAGTAAAGCAGAAGTATTCAAATAGTTGTTGTAATGTATTAGAGCTTTGCAAGAGTTCAAAGCATCAACACATCAAAGGAATTGATCAAACAAGTAGTGTCACAGTGCTAGTTCATCCAGCAGATATAGTGTGTATCTAAGATCAAAAGGTTGTGGCCTTCACCACTTGAGCAATGAGGTCTAGGACAATGAATCCACACCCCTAATAGGGTTATTGTAAAAGACTCCTAACAAGGTCTGACCCTTGACAAGGTCACTATACTAAATACATTGTTAAGCAACTCCTAACAGGGTTAAGGATCTTCTAACAAGGATCATAAGACACTAGTATAGATTATTAGTGGGTGTCAATTCTCACCGAGATTTTTACCTATTTGGGTTTCCCCATAACCATATTGGTGTTATGTGTTGTTAATGTTAATGTTCATTTCAAGTACTTAAGCATTCAAGTTAAGCTTAAAGAGTAAAAGAAAAAGATTAATCATAGTGAACACTGATTCACCCCCCCCTCAGTGTTCCCATTCCTAACAATTGGTATCAGAGCTTTGGTCCTCAGAAAAGAAGTTTAACCACTTGAGGAGATCATGGAAAAAATAGAAATGAAACATCTAACACAAGGCTAGACACATCTCAAAGTTCTGTAGATCAAGGACGCAAAGTCAGGAAAGCCCTGAAATGCCAGAAGAATCAATTCTAGACACCAAAGGAGAAGTCAAGTTTGTGAAAGCTTTAGAAGATCCGAGCATGATTTGGATAGAGGCAAAGAAGGATAAGGTTGATGAGCATGTATTGGATATATCCATAGTGGACACACCCTCTACATATGGATGAATGGCCCTCAGGGTCAGAGGGGGAGCTAATTTATCTCTAGACCCCTGTGCGGCTGGTATACTCACCCTCAGAGTATGCACCTTTGGATTTATCCTTTTGGAGACTAACAGAACCTATGTGCAAAAAATGCACTAGCTTTATGCGGAAAGCTTTAATGGCAGAATTTTTACTTTAAAGTAAACAAAAGATTTTAGATCTCTCATTGTATTTGAATTCAGAGCAATTAGAGAGCAGAGGATTCCTAGCATTTGATTGTGAAGGATTGAATATTGATTCACCAGTGATTAATAGTGCATTTGATCAGTTTTGAAAGCCCTAATCTATCGCGTTGATTTAGAAGTCTTTGAGATCATTTGGAAAGTGATATACAAGTAAGTAATGGCTACTCCCATTGTGTTTGATGTGGTGGAGAAGAAGAGATATGTGTTTAAGAGGCATATATTCAAATCCACACTAGACAACCTAGAAGGTGCATTCTCTCACACTCCCATGGGTGTTATGCATGTAGAAGATATCAGGGCATACATATATTGCAAGAAGGAACCAGTAGGTTTAGATAGAATAAGAGAACACATGGAAATAATGATGAAACCTAATAAAACCTTAATGGAAGAGTATGCGCAATTGGAAAATCATCCTATAGTGGAATATGCTACGGCATATGAGTTTTATGAGTCCAAATGGATCAAGATCCTACTTAGAAGGATCCATGATGACCTATTTTGGATAGGTGAAGTACTGGTTAGGATAATAGGAGATTTAATTCATGAGATGACAGGACTCTCAAAGATAGGCATCATTCTTCCAGCGGGCAAGGATGTTAGAAAACTTGTAGAACAGGCTTGCAAATCAAGAAGTGATAGGCACAGAATGACAATAGAGCCTATAGAGGAGAAAGACATCAAGTTGATGTCCATGATACTGGGATATAGGTTCTAACACACCAACAGAGAAAACAGTGTTTCAGTGGCCACCATTCTAGCAGCAATAAGGTTGGTAAGAGACAATGGAGAGTTTAATCTATGTGAGATCTTGTGTGCACTGTTAATAGAAAACATAAGAACCATCAAGCATGACAAGACCAAGATATTCAAGTTTGGGTCTTTAATAATCTATATGTACTTCCATATTCTTGTAAAGGTGTCTGATTTGTATCTAGATAAATCTATTCCCATGATGCCACAGATATCTCTCAAGGCATGTACTAAAAGTACATTGAAGGATTACATGACACTGGAATTGAAGACATTTAGGGCCAAAATGTAGATGAGATACAGAATTCTAGAGAATATTGTTGAGAAATACAAGGACACAATTTGTTTCATGGTGGAAACTGATACAACCTGTATGGAAGCAGTAGAACCAAGAACAAAGTGGATCCATCCACTTGGATATGAGGTTGATGGAAAAGTCCTAGAAGCATATACACAAGTACTACTATCATCCCCTAAGGACCCTAATGAACCAAGGTGGGGACTTATGAAGAGAAAACAAGAGAAGTTGATGCTATTTTGAATAGCGCAGCAACTAAAAGGAAAGTAGCTAAGGTTAGGAATTTAGAGTGCATCAGTAGCAGAAGCAAAGGAAGATGACCCTAAGTTAAAGAAGGTCAAGATTGAGAAATCTAAAGATCCTAAGAATAAACATGAAAAATCTG
The DNA here is from genome assembly GCA_027943335.1 of Chamaecyparis obtusa. Classification (NCBI taxonomy): domain Eukaryota; kingdom Viridiplantae; phylum Streptophyta; class Pinopsida; order Cupressales; family Cupressaceae; genus Chamaecyparis; species Chamaecyparis obtusa. The sequence continues at coordinate 1,936,514 of BSBK01001680.1, forward strand.
ATGTTGTCCCTCCTACGCCCACAGAAAAAATTGACCTTATAGATCTTATAGAGTATAAGGCAATGCCTAAGAGGAAGAAAGAAACAAGCACTAGTCATCCATCCTCATGAGTAACAAGAAGTAAGAAGAACACTCAAACACCTCCAAAATTAAGTTTCAAACCTAGTCTTAGTGTGTTGAGCTCAAGGATTGTTGATGAAGGCAAGATAGACCAAGTAGGAAAGTTCTATGAAAAATACAGTGAAATAGATAAATCTAAAATTCATGGAATGATTATCAAACACATGTTGAAATTTAAAAGGACAGTTCTAGAACTAAAGACAATGATTCCAGATAATATGTGGAACATATTATAATTCCTAAAGAGACAGGCTATTGAAGAGGATATAAGGATAAGAGAAAAGACTTTATATGAAACCCTCCCAATATGCTCTCTAGAAGAGAAGACTTTATTATTAGATCTGGCAAAGCCACATCTTAGAACCAAGTCAAGGACTCTGCATATAATGGACAAGAATTATGAATTGGTTGGTAAGGAAATAGAGAAAGCATTTGAGAAGGTTTTCATGAACACACACATGTACCCACCTACTACGCCTATAGCTCAAGTGCCCACAAAGGAATTCAAGGTGGCAAAGCCCACTAATGTACCTATGACAGGTCCTTAGGACTTAGCGTCTGTAGTTGAAACACATACAAAGGTAGATGAGTCTGTGCCCATGACAAAGTCACTAAATGATAGCACCATCATCATTGATAATATTGAGATTGCAATGGTGGCTACAGATAAGAACTTGGACAAGTTCGAAGAAGCTTTTGTAAGCACACAAGAGGCTAAAACACTATGCGGTCATAACTCACCTGAGATAGAAAAAGAAGAAGAAAAAGAAACACACAAAGAAGAAGAAGAGGGAAAAGAAAATGAACCATCAGTTGAAATGTTAATCAAAGTAAAACAAGTAGTGGATAGCACTCCTATCACTCCTTCTGTATCATTGTTGTCAACTTTGACACCTAACACAAGTAGTTTGGATGCATGGGGAGAAGAAGACTTGATCAAGATTAGTGTCTTAGCTATGGAGAAGGCCAAGGAGAAATAGGTAATGAGGAATCCCCTCTTTGTAGAATCGGTAAATATCTTGAACAACTTGTTACCAGCAGATAAGAAAGTGTCCAAGGTACACTCTATGGATGATGTAAGTGTAATTCTTTCATAGTTCAAGAGTAATTTATCTAACTTGGAAGAATCAACATCATTAGTTATAGAGGAGAAGTATATGAAGAAAAGACTAAATAATTTGGTCAGTAACTTCTCACTAGACCCTAGTTCACTCAAAGTTGGACAAGAAACTTTGAAAGAGTTTGCAGTAAAAGGAAGGAAGATTATTGCTGACTGTATGAATCAAGATAAGTTGACAGCCAATACCTACAAGAAGATTCAAGAAGTAGAGGCCATAATTAAAAATGTGAGGAAGTCAGTAGAAGATCCCTCTACTGATATAAACATATGTAATAATGTATATCAGGGACAGATTGACAAAATTGAGAAGGTAGAAAAGGAGATGTCAAAGATAAGGGCTAGGGAGACTCAGCTTAGAAATGCTCTTGCACCCTCCCTAGATGTGTTGAATCATAATATCAAGGAGATCAATGCCACCATGGTGACATATGATCAAGGTCCTAGTTTAGATTTGGAGAAGATGGAGAAACTACAATATGCCTTATGCATCCATCTCCAAACAATCAATGCATTGATTGCATTTTGGAAGCAAGAGATCCAAAATTTACAGATTGCATACCTGGATATACTTTCAGTGTAAGTACTTGTACAGATTCAGTTTTGTAACACCTTTGTCATTAATTTCAAAGGGGAGTATGTATAGAATATTGAGCTATAGCTATGTAAAGAAAATGTATAGTAAGAAGATATAAGGGAGGTATAAGTTAGAGTATGATTAAGTGTTTTTTGTATTAAGGGATAGTTAGTAAATTTGCCATATTCCTTTGTTGCCATCAATGACAAAGGGGGGGATTATTGGAAAGTTGACTATACTAGTGTATATGAATTAATATAGTGTTGTCATTATGGTGACAAAGTCATATGATGTTTTGGAGTCAGCGCACATGATAAGAAGATCAAAAATTGGCTAAGTACAGAAGACTGGACTGTTAACAGAGCACCAGTAGTTCAGACCATCAGTGCACATGTGTATGACCAAGTTATGGTATGCGCCCTAGAGGATAAGTTGGTAAGACCATATTCATGATAATTTTAAGAGTGTGTGATCAAAAGATTCAATATCAGGAAGATACATAGAGTTTAAGTTGCACAGACAGTGAATGCCAGAGAAGAACAGAGCAAGCAACCGACTATTGGTATTTTAGTTAGTGGTTATATTATTATGTTGTAAATTATATGTGCCTATTGTAATTAGGTTGTAGACACATAATTATGATTTTTTTTAAACATGCTTGAGCCAATTCAATTGGAAGCGTTGTATGTAATTGATTAAAGGGCCGACCTAGTTAATTGTTTTGTATGCGCATATAAATATTAGATGCATCATTGTAATTAGGTATGCAAGTTGATATAGAGTTGAAATAAGTAGAGAAGAAGTATGTGAATAGTTGTTTTGATGTATTAGAGCTTTACAAGAGGTCAAAGCATCAGCACATCAAATGAACTGATCAGACAAGCAGTGTCATAGTGCCAGTTCATCCAACAGATATAGTGTGTATCTGAGATCAAAAGGTTGTAGCCTTCACCACTTTAGCAGTGAGCTCTAGGATAGTGTGTCCACACCCCTAACAGGTTTATTGTAAAAGACTCCTAATAGGGTCTGACCCTTGACAAGGTCACTATACTAAATACATTGTAAAGCAACTCCTAACAGGGTTAAGGATCTTCTAACAAGGATCATAAGACACTAGTACAGATTATTAGTGGGTGTCAATTCCCACCAGAATTTTTACCTAATTGGGTTTCCCTGTAACCATATTGGTGTTATGTGTTGTATTCATCTATCTTTTTTATGTTAATGTTCATTTCAATAGCACTAAAAATTTCCATGGCGAACTGGTCAACATAATCACATTCCACATAATCATTTGACTAAACCTTAGACCAACCACATTTACCATAATGATTTTTAAATGTCCAAATATAGCATAGTATAAAGTACTTGTCCACTAGATAAACATAAAATAATAAATTGTATGAAGTTTGATATGCAACACAAGGCTTAACCAACTTAGAAAAGGATTCATAAGGATCAATTGATAACTAATACTAGAAATGAAAAAAACACCCCAAAAAGGAACCAGGCGAGAAGAGTAATGAGAAATGCAAAAAATAACTTAAAAACTAATTTTTCTTCTTGTTTCCCCTGGGCTTGGATAGCTTCATCTGGGTCCAATCATCAGTGAGGAATCTAAAAAGCTACTTGGATGCATTATTGACTAGATCCTTGGCATCTGGCTTCTCCTCCTCCAATAAACACAACGTGGTAGCAGAGGATTGCATCACCTTAAAAATAATGTGGGAAAGAGATGCAAAGTTATCATCCAGTCTTTCCAGCTCCTTGATTTTTTGGATTTCCTGCCAATTGGTAGCACATGAGCCACAACCACCTTCCACCATCATTCTATCATTTGTCATCATATTTTAATCTTTATCCTACGAGGTGTGGAGAGGGGAAGTGACCACCATGAGGGAGATAGTTTTGATTTCAACTTTTGTTTAGTAGTAAAGTATGGAGATTTAGTTGTAATGCTCTCAAAGACATGGGTGGACCTGCTACTATTATGGGTGGTTTCTTACTCTGATCCCTCATTGTCCTGGCTCTCATAATTACTAGAGTTTTCCTCCTCCATATTTTATCTCACAACTTTTTCCTTTTTTCATGGTTTGGCCGCAATTTTTGTGGACCTACGAGAGTTTCCTCGGCTTTAACATCAGAGTCCACAAAATGGATTGTTTTTTTAGCAGTTGTAGATTTGGATAGGCCAGATAGGTCCTTTTTATTCTTTTTGTTGGTTTTAGCTGGGGAGCAAGACAACAGGGATTGTTGAGGGGAGGTGTGTGGGGTTTTGGGTCTTTTTAAACCCTTTTTTCCTACTAGCACTAGGAAGATCAACAGTATCACCAGGGGGAGGGGATAGAGAAGATGGGGCCCCTTGCACAATAATAGCTCTCAGAGGGCATAAGGCCAAATGGAAGTTAAAAAAACCTTAAAATAAGACCTTGGTGTAAGATAGTAAATTTTTTGACCTACTTCCTACATTCCCTAAGATCCTTCAACATGAATTCAAGGGAGTGAAGAAGATCGAAAGACAGAGAAATTAAATCATGGTGTCAAAAATTATTAAAGAACATAAGGTGATAAACGTAGTAGATGTCGAAGCACCCTTCTAGAGAAAGTATTTCATAACTACAAAAGACACCTAGTCCCAAGGCTCTTGAAGTTCCTCCCTATTGAAGCCTTCATGTATCTTAACGGGTTCCTCTCCTTTGCAGAAAAAAATGATTGAGAATGGATTCATCAAAAACCTAAATTGTCTTCTTCCATTTACGACCTTCTATAGAGAGACTAGTGGCTTGAGAAATTCCCTCCTTATTCACTTCAAAAGTGATGCCTCTCATAGTAACCCTCTTCTCCTCCTAGGTATTCACAAATTGGAGTGAGAGATTTTCATGGAAGCCAGTCATAGCTTCCATAAATGGCACAATTCCACCCTTAGAGATGTCATCCACAACCTCTAATTATTACAAAAGTCATATTTGATTTTGTCCAGTTTAACACAAACTCTATTTCCACCCATGTCATCTTCCTCCAAAGTGAAAGTTATAGTTTTATCCGAAGCTTCAAATAAAAGAAAGTTGTAGAGCCAAAAATGCCAAAAGTTGATGATACTAGAAATGACATAAATAAATCCCATCAAAATCCTTAAAGGAGAGAAATAATTGCAATAAATGTATCTTCCCAAGGCAAGTACATCACATCTCATAAATTTGTGCAAGTGGTCATTTCTCCTATTCTTGGCATTAAGAGAGATAATTAAGGTGCAATAGAAAAGTCTGGAAATCCACATCACAATTAAAATGAAATAAAAATCTTGATTTACAATGATCGCCTCTTTCCAATCTACAATAACTATTAAATTTGAACAAGACTCCTCATGAATGAGTATGTGATGATGTGACATCACCATGTAGTCTCCATTGTGCATATGGTGGACCTGTCTAAAGAAGGTAATAGATTAATTTAAATTCAAATTGACATTCTCGCCTGCCTTCCTCATCACTGTCCAAAATAGCCATAAGACATTGAAACAAATCCTATTGGAGTGTGTCATCGTGACTTGAATTTCTATGATCTATCCTTATAAGGGATTTGATGGTATCAGGGAGGGCCAAAGCTTGTCTCCAGCAAAGTAAGCCTTTCTTCTCAAAGCCAAGACTAGTAAGAGAGTCAACATCCACATTTCCTTCTCTAAAAACATGTTGTCTATTGAAGGCATCTAAACCTCTTAACATGGGTTTAATGTCATTGAGGATACATTCCACCCTCCATCTTGCCTTCATACTACCCTTGGTGGCTTCAATAATTAACTTAGAATCCCCCTCAATTTCTAGCCACTTGGTTCCTATACAAAAAAAGAAAATTTGACCCTCCATAAAAGGGCCATAGCTTCAACTTTGTTACTGGAAGTAGATCCAAGGTTGCCAATGAAAGAAAGAACCAATGCTCCATTGTGGTCTATAATTAAGCCTCCCCCAACAACCATACCAGATTTACTGCCCCATCAAAATTTAATTTTACCCAAGGATGGAGAGGAGCAATCCAAGAAGTGTTCCTTCTAGCTTATCTCTTTGAATTATCATATTTATAGAAAGTATTAGGGAGTTTCCAAATTTAACCAACTTACAATCCCCAGTAGAAGGAGGATTCAATGGGGTTTTCCATTTGCACATAGAAATATTCTTAAGGAGGATCTTATCTAGGATTATCAGCACAATGTCAAATGTATTCTCACTGTCCCCAAAGATGTGATTATTTTGTTCCTTCCACAAGCACCAACAAATATGTGGGGGAATTGATTTCCAAATTTGTCTAATAAGGGGATGCTTTGAAGGACATTTCCAATTATTGATAAATTGTTGAATATCCTCCTTAAAGATCCAAGTGATATCAAATCTTCCAATAATTTTATACCAAACTGTGGAGGCAAACATATATTGTATGAAGAGGTGATTAATACTTTCCTCGTCCTGCTTACATAGAGCACATCGGTTGACCAATTCAAAGCCCCATTTCATTAGGTTATCTAGGGTGAGGATCTTAGTTGTCCACTAGAAAAAATATTTGTTTTATGAATAAATTTATTATATTTTTTGACATGTAGGCACTATTCTAGTTGGTTTACTAAAAATTATTTCTAAACCTTTTCATTAATTATTTATTAGCATAGGGAAAGTGTATAAGTCGCCATTAGATTTAATTTGGGGCACCCAAAAAGTGATCATTTTAAAATGTAGCCAATACCTACTTAAAGATGCCCAAGACTTATGTACAAATTGCCAAGTACTGGATAAGGTTATGTGGTCAAGTGGTTAGGTGCGCGTGGATTGTACAACTATTGAAACTATTGGCAAAATGGTCAACACTCCCCCTGAGATTCGTGACATGGCTTAACCGCCTCCTGTGTCTTCTATAAGTCTAGTGGTTGTATCGAGCATTAACAGGTCGATCTTTTGGTGCAACAACAACCGCTACTTGTAACAAGTGGTATCAAAGCTTGGTCACAGGTTCGAATCCCCTCAGGTAATGTTGATAGGGAGATTGTTGGCAAAATGGTCATCGCTCCCCCCGGGATTCATGACATGGCTTAATCACCTCATGTGTCTTCTATAAGTCTAGTGGTTGTATCGAGCATTAACAGGTTGATCTTTTGGTGCAACAGCAATCGCTACTTGTAACAAAAACATGGGTGGTATCTAGTGTTGTTCTCCCCTAGTTATCTAGAGTTCTTCAAAATCTTTTATTTTATGAATTTGTATTTTTGGCATGTGTGTATGTGGAGGTAGTAGACATATAAGTACTAGCCTAGTTGGTTCACTACAAATTGCTTCTAATATTCAATTATTTATTCATATTAAAGATATAACTATATCAACAATATCAAAATTTTATGAAAGCAAATTAATTCAATATTTTTAAAAATTTAAATAAAAATAATCAAATACATAAATCAAGTAATGATAAATTTTATTTATTTGTTTCCTTTTCTTTTATCTAATAAATGAATTATAATACAAATAATTTTGTTTTTATTTTAATTTAGTGTTTATAAAATGATAACAAGAAGGAAAACAAAAAAAAATTTAATATATTTTAAGTTTATTAGTTTATTTTTTATTGATAAACAATTAGTATCTAAGTCTTATGGGATTAAACTATTCTTCATCAAGAGAGTAAAAAAAGATAATGAATGGTAGAATAAGGCCTTTTAAAAGAATAATAATAAACAATTGTTAAATTTGAAGTAAAAAATAAGAATTTTTATATAAAACCTCATGAAATCACACTTTCCCTTACTATTATTGTAAAATATCTTTTTATAATTAATTATTTTTTCCTTTGAAAACTTTCAAATTCAAAAATTAAATCCTCCAAAATATTATTCAATCTTTCCAAACTCTTTTATTTAATAACATCTATATTAAAAATCATACAAATTTTATAAATAAATAAAAAAATTTTTTTTTTTTTTCCATAATTATAATTACACATTTCTTACCTCTTAAATTTCATCCCAAACAAGAAGAAAATAAAATTATAAAACTATCTAAAAATTAAAAAAGAAACCCCACACAAAATCTTCCTGAAAATCAGCCTCATTTGTAAGTGGAATATTCCATAGTTATTCCATACATCCTCATTGGCTACCGACTGTAGTAATGGCTTCCAAATTTTTTTTAATCGAATAATTGTAGAGAAAAATTTTACAATTAAGTTTTGTACGCTTTCCCTTTCTTCATACTAACTCTGCCATCCCCTTTCGCGGGGAGCTCTAAAATTCTTTATTTTATCATTACATCGAATGATTTATAATTGAAGATTTAAGCTATTGGAAACCTTAAAAACCTTTATTCGTCTTCTTTTAGAAGATTTAATTTTAAGTTACCGATTCTAAGAAACAAAATAAAATTGTTTGTTAATTGAAGATTTTTAAGCTAAAATAAAATTTATTATCTTGAAACCTTATGCAAAGGAAATGAATAGCTTCAAACAACTGATTAAAATTTTTAACCGAAAATTGTATTTTGCTTCTACTGCATTTGCAAATTCATAAAGACCTCATTTGAACTAATTATTTAACCATAAAAAAGGATGAAAATTTTGTACCAAAAGTAGAATCCCTGCTAAAGTGCAAGTCATAACTATATAACTCTCAAAATTTCAACACAAATTTGTGATGTGTGCTTAGTTTACTAAGTAAAAAGAAATTGGGCTTTCCATTTACACCATAATTTGTTCCTTTACAACACCAATCTTCATGAACAAATTGAAAAGAACAAATATCTTCAGGGGAATTCTTTTCAAGTAAGAGAGTAAATCAACAAAGATATTTGACACCATAATTATCATAATTACAACAAGCTTTGATGAGATATAATACAATGTAATCAGACATCAAATACCCAAATCCACAATATCACACACATAAGATCTTATAGTGGTCCTATCTCCACTCCAACCTATACGTCCTGGGCTCAAAACTCAGGAAGCCCGTATTTCTAATCTCCAGCTAAGGGGCCTTTGAAATATTCTTCACACCTTTGTAAAAGTGTGTGATGATGAAAAGATGGTAATGGATGGATGTTAGATGTGAATTGTGAAGATATCTAAAAGGAAGACCTGGAATCAAAAGGAAGGAGAACAATAGGATTTCTTCAAGGAATACTTTGTTAACTCTTTGTTTTTCAGGATAACAGATTTGTTGTAAGTGATGTTGCACCTATTGTACTGATGCATACCAAGGTGAGAAGGATCCAATTAAGGACAGTCCAAACCTTGCAGCTTCAGAATCACACAGTGGAAATACACAACACAAGATGTTTCAAATCAATTTTCTATTAACATGCCTGGTTATAAGGCCTTCCGGGTTAGGTCCAATTACAAACAATGGTAATTCTACAAGATCCACACAAAAATCCATTACAAACTTAGCTAGTTCAGCTCTAAAGACAATCAAAAGTTGATGGAAACCCTAAGGAAGATCTAAACTTGAGCTCGCAAGCCTCTAAGAAATCTCCTTATTCCCAAGTGTGCCCAAGTCATCTCCCTAAACATCTACCCAAACAACCCTTAAATACTAATCATCAGCCACAAGTCGGCTGGATGAAACCCTTAACTCCCATAAAAAAATATTAAATGCCATACAAGTTGGCTTACAAATTGTATACAAATATTTAATTCAGCATGTCGGCCTATAACAATAGCTACCAACAATAAATGCACCAAATCAGCCCAACAAATCACATAGAACTTTAGTCGGTAAGCCAGAACTACCGAGCAACAGGGAAATAACTAAGCATGCCAGGCATTGCTGAGCACCAGTGTCAACCAAGCACCATAGACATGAATGAGTAACACTTTCATCGAGCACTAGAGACTACTGAGTTCCTTCAGCGACTGAGCTTTCTTCAATGACCGAGACCGTTGGTCAAGGCTGCAATTGAGTAACACCAGCCAAAATACAAACACCCATGCAATTTCAATGAGGATAAAGAATGCCCTTACCTCAACCTTGGATGCCCCTGCATCAAACACCCTAGGTTCCAAAAGATGTTCATATGTGAGAAGAACATCTTCTAGGATTCAGCACATAAATCCCGAACTGGTTCTTCACATACAAGTCCTCCATGTTCTTAGCTTGCATATTCTTCCACTTCAGTTTCCTCTATCTCTTCAAGTCTTTTCTAGACAACATACAGGTTGGTTCTCCAAACTAATCATTCATTTTCTCTGGATCTACCAACTCAACTCGGGAACCAATACTCAGGCTTCTCCTACCGAGCATTGTATCCATCAAGGCATTAGTGAAAACTTCCTGTCATCCTTCTCAATAGTAAATGCATTCTTCACACAATCATAAATATCTCTACAATCATATTGCCAAGGTCTACCGAGCAATATATCACAACTATTCATCTTCACAATGTCACATAACACAATATCCTTATACTGGCCAATCTGAACATCAATGAAGCATTGTTCTCTAACTTCCAGAGAATGATCATCTTGCAACCAGAAAATCTTATAAGGATGTGGATGTATTAAAGTTTCCTAACCATGTCCTCAGCAACAAGGTTATCAGTACTACCACTATCAATAATAACATCACAAAGTTTACCTCCAGACTTGCATTGGGTCCTAAACAAGTTTCTCCTTTGACAAGGTCCTCCTTTGTATAGAGAAATGTTTGCCAAAGAAGTAAGTTCTCTAATTTAGGTTCATTCTAAATGTTCTCATTTACCAGAATAGTTCATCGATCAACCTTCTTCTATGTACACTCAAAATAACAACGTCCTTCCTCTCCATAGTTATAGCAAGTACCCTTAAAGATAACTCTACCTATCTTCTTCTTTGGTTCCATAGGTTTATGTTCATCTTTTGCATCAGTCGATTTATCCTTCACCAAGTGATCAATTTTGTCCTTCCCTGGGGAGTAACCAGGTTGTTTCCTCTTCAACTTATCTTCTACCTTCAGAGCATACTGATAAGCATCTTCACCATAATCAATCGTCAGCATACCAAGCTCATCCTGAATATTTAATCTCAGACCATTCACATACCGAGCCACCTTTTCCTTACCAAGTTCTCTGTGTCCAGACCAAATAGTAAGCTTGTAGAATTCCTTGGTATAATCTTCAACAGATAAATCCTTCTACTTTAGATTCTGCAACTTCTTAAACAAGTCAAGCTCATAGTCAACCAATATGAACTTAGCTTTCAATTTTGTCACCATCAACCTCCATCGATTGATCTTCATTTCAACTTCATCTTCTCTATCTCTTTGTAGTTATTTCCACCAAAGAATAGCATGTCCTTTCAACTTAGTATGTGCCAATATCACCTAAAGAGGATCTTCAATTTCTTCAAGCTCAAAGAAATCTTCAAGTTCACCAATCCAATCAATCAAATTGTCGAGCTTTAAAGTACTAGAAAAAGTAGAAACTTCCATTCGGTAAGTACTAAACTGAGCTCTAGATCTAGGCAACTAAGCGGTTATGTCTTCACCAGATCTATTTCTCTAATCATCACCACTAGACCCAGCAAGTTCAAAGTATTCATCAGCTTCTTCATAGCCATCCTCAATATGAACATTCTGAGGTATACCAATAATAGCTCTCATGATATCGACGACCATGTCATTTTTCATCAACTCCATCTCAGATCTAAAATCTAATTTCACCTTCTCTATGATCCCTGATTCTACAGTATCACAAAGATCAGAAATACTCTAGGGTCCAATCTTCTTGGAGACATCCTTAAAGATATGCAAAAATAACCCTCTATAACAAAACCCTCACCAACCACCTTGTGACAATCTCCAAGTTGTGTACAAGTCAGATCACAACCTACAATCTTGCAAAAAACTAGGGCACAATTTCACAAGTTCAGTGCCACAAATCTGCAATCAAGATCATATGATCTCTGCACCAACAAGATCAACTTCACAAGATCAGCCTTGCTAGGTCAACCTTCACTCCACAAGATCAACTCTGCTCTGATACCACCTAACACAGACCAAGGTGAGAAGGATCCAATTAAGGACAGTCCAAAACTTGCAGCTTTAGAATCACATAGAAAAAATACACAACACAAGATGTTTCAAATCAATTTTCCATTAACATGCCCGGTTGTAAGGCCTTCCGGGTTAGGGCCAATTACAAACAATGGTAATTTTGTAAGATCCACACATAGATCCAATACAAACTTAGCTAGTTCATCTCTGAAGACAATTAGAAGTTGATGGAAACCCTAAGGCAAATCTAAACTTGATCTCGTAAGCCTCCAAGCAATCTCCTCATTCCCAAGTGTGAAAATCACTAGCTCTGCAATTACAAACTCTCAGATAGAAATTTGATCTACAAGATCATGCAAGATCTTTTCCAAAACTTTGCCAACTTAGCCTTCAGGCTTCACATCTGATATCCTAGATCTGCTAAGTCATCCAAGTCATCTCCCTAAACATCTACCCAAACACCCCTTAAATACTAATCATCAGCCACAAGTTGTCTGGATGAAACCCTTAACTCCCATAAACAAATATTAAATGCCATACAAGTTGGCTTACAAATTGTATACAAACATTTAATTCAGCATGTCATCATGTAACAATAGCTACCAACAATAAATACACCAAGTTGGCCCAAAAAATCACATAGAACTCCAGTCAATAAGCTAGAACTATCAAACGATAGTGAAATAACCGAGCATGCCAGGCATCGCCGAGCACCAATGTCGACCGAGCACCACAGGCATGACCAAGTAACACTTTCACCAAGTGCCAGAGACTACTGAGTTCCTTCAGTGACCGAGCTTCCTTCAATGACCAAGACCATTGGTCAAGGCTGCAACCAAGTAACACCAGCCAAAATACGAACACCCATGCAGTTTCACTGAGGACAAAGAATGCCCCTACCTCAACCATGGATGCCCCTACAACATGTACACCCCTAACAAGGTCTGTTTTCCTTTAATAGGGTTAGGACCTTTAATATGGTCAATTCCTTAACATGGATCTTATTATATACATGCCCTAATAGGGATCTCCCTATATTGTATTAATCAGCTCCTAATGGGGCTAGAACTCCTAAGAGGGTTTCAAGATTCATAGTGCATAATTTTGTGGGTACTATCCCCACCAGGGTTTTCCCTTGGCTAGGGTTTCCTCAAAAATAAATATGGTGTTATGAGTTCTTCTTTGTTTATCTTTGTTGCATGGTAGTTCATTTTCTATTATATCTTTATCTATTGCTTAATAATTCAATAAAGTACTGTAACATTGATTCACCCCCCCTCTCAGTGTTACCAAATCCTAACACATACTTAGCATAGTTAATTCTTGGAAAACCTCCATAATTCTTAAGATTCTCAAGAAATTCATTTAAATTTTATATTTTTGGGGGCTTGTTCTGCACAACTTTAGTTTTGCTTAAGTTTGAAGACTCTATTTTACTATTTTCTTGCAATTTTTGCTTTCTTCTTGGTCTGTTATATGCTTTCTTTTCCCTCACATAAGTTTTAGGTTTCAGTTTATGTAGCTCAGGTTTCCTCTTCTCCCTCGATGTAGATGTAGACCTTGTCAGTGGTCTTGTTCCTTTGGGGCTTGGTGATTCCTTTTTCACTTTTGGTTTCTTTCCCTTGATTTCAGATGGTCTTGCCTCATCTTCTTTAATATTAACTCCAAGATTTTTTGATAAATCATTGATCATTCTTCTTGTTTTTCTCTAAGCTTTAGCTATCAATATACCTAGTTTTATATTTTCCTTCACTTCCTCATATATTCCATACCAATTAGCACTCTTATCCATAGGTTTAGCTAATAGGGCTTCAATTTGTTGTGATAGAGTGTTAGTTTCAATCTCATAGCCCATTGGTTGTACCCATATAGTCCTTGGCTCAACAACTATCACAATACATATGTCAGTATCAACTTCAAAATATATGGTATCTCAGTGGTCTTCCACTAACTAAGGTGGAATTATGAATTTCTTATGCACTCTTGTTTGAAACTTAGTGAAATAATCATTCATCACAATATCAAAATTATCTCCTAAACTCTAGATGAATTCATTAATCTGATAGATGATCGGTTTCTTCACATTCCAGATTACATTACCAATATATGGAAAGAACTTTTGGAAGTGGAAGAATACACGTACAAATAGAGAACTGATGCAGGAGCATCTCAGGTCCTTGGCAATCCTATGTCACCAAAAAGATGTTTGATTTTTTTTGTGTTGCTCGGTTCCTTCTTTGACCGAGTTGGTTCGGTGTTTCTCAGTTTCCTTTTTTTATCAGTGTTGGTCAGTTATCTCTCTGGTGCTCGGTAAATTTCCCTGGTGCTCAATGATGCTTTTCTAGCGCTTGGTTATCCTTGCTTACTGAGTTGTTTGATTTGAGTTCTTGTTGAGGCCAACTCTTGCAATTAATTTTGGTCTCAGATTTAACGTTGGTGTCTATCATTGGGAAGTGTGTGGACCTAGATCTGGTCGTTCCTTCCATTGATGGTGGATCTAAAGGCCGACTTGTTCGATAACCTCTTATATAAATATAGTTGTTTGGTTAGAGTTTAGGGAGTCAATTTTTGGAGGTAGTTCAATTAGAAGATTAGAGATTATTGACAAATCATCACATGTTGGAGGACTTTAGTACTTGATTGTAATATCTAGCCTAAACCAGGAAGGCCTTACAGCCCGACATGTATGAATCAATTGCTATGAATATATAAAAGATATCTGCATTCTCTCTCTCACTTGTGTGTTGGTTCCTTCTGTGTGTAATCTCTGCAAGGTGGATCTGGTTAGGGTGTGCCTTTGGCCCCTCTCATCATTCTCCCTTAGGTTAGGTGGTATTAGAGTGACATTAGATCTGGATCTAGGTTTGCGAATCTAGGTTTGAAGGTTCCTTCTTATCAAGCCCTAGTTGATTTTTTTTGGGGTAGAAAATTATGATTTGACCTACAATTGTAGAGGGTTTTCAAGATGGTTCGTGGGAGGTGAGATGTGGATCTAGGATTGGCAGACATGTTGAGACAACTTGCTACTAGATTAGAAGCTGTTGAAATAGCCTAGAGAAGAGGAAGACATCTTGAAGATGTTAGTGATGATGAAATTGAAGAGGAACAAGTTTATGTAGAACCTGCACCAGTGATGTATAAAGTTGAGGAAAGATTGTTGAAGGCTTTGACAAATTTGAAGTCTACACCACACTTTAATCCTCCTGAGTATAGTGGAAAATTGGATTCTAATGAATTGATGGACTGGATCACCGAGATGGACAAGTACTTTGAATATGAAAATTCACTTGAGGAAAAGAAGGTGAAAATTGCAAGCACAAAGTTGAAAGGTCATGCTGTTGGAAATATAGATGCAGTAACTGAGAGGGGGGGTGAATCAGTTACTACAAAAATATTACCACTGATCCCTTAAATATCTTAACAAATTATTTACTGTGTCACTCAGTAAATATACAGAAAAATGCTGAAAACTTGATCCTTGAAATGTGTAATAATTAAACTATTCTTAAGCATTCATCACTGATTAAATAAAGAAAATAACATGAACATAAGAGACACCAGATTTACTGTGGAAACCCAATATGGGAAAAACCACCAATGTAACTAGTTACTATTTTTCACTCTTCTGAAGTGATGCCTGATTAGAAGCCAACCCGGTAAAAGGTTACAAAACACACTGTTAGGTGTGACCTTGTTAGAGGATTTAATCACCCTACTAGGAGTGGCCTTGTAAGAGGTCTTGAAACAATTCAATAGAACTATTACCTTGTTAGAGGATTTACAAAATGGTTGTTAAACCAACTCGGTTAAGAGATTTTGATATCACTGCTACAATTTCTAGAGAGTAACAATGAAATGACCTGCAACTGAATTACTGAATGTAGATCTCTATTCTATTTCACTAGATCCTTACTGATTAATTTAAATCTTTGCTGCTCCTCAAGGATATCTGACCATCCTTCAAAATTTGCACACACCTTTCTTCAAAAAGATTTCTGCATGCTATATATGTTATTCACCATTTGACCTTCTATATATATATCCCATTTCATAATCATTTAGATTGTCAAGTCGGCACTAATAATTATTATAACAGTCAGCTAGGATAAACAAACTATAATAACAAAGTTCTTTGAAAGGGCCGACCTTGCTCGGTAAACATTAATCCTGAAAAGATTTCCTTCGGTGACCGAGAGAACTCGGTAACCATAGTGAATTTTGTAACATCCTTTGGAGACCGAGAGAGGTTGGTAACCACTAATTTTCCTTCGATAACCAAGGAGGCTCGGTTAACACTGTTATCCTGTCATGTTCCTTTAGACACCTGAGAGAACTCGGTAGACACTAAAAACCACCTAGCTGACCGACTGAGCTTGGTAGATACTGAGAACTGCTTAGCTGACCGACTGAACTCGGTAGATACTAAGAATGATAATTGATATGACATTTGTGTGACATCAAAGACAACACATAGCTAATCCAACAATGTCCTTCAGACAATTGTATCCAACACATGCATCCTTGTGGTGGGAACATCTGCAATTGGATAGAAAGAGGAAAGACAAAGACAAAATCAAGGTATTGAATAAAATGGTGAATAAGTTGAAAGGAAAGTTCTTACCTTGTGAGGATCAGATTAACCTAGTTAGGCAAATGCAAAGTTTGAGGTAGAAAGATAGCTCGATAAAGGATTATACTAAGGAATTCTATAGATTAGATATCAAATCTGGACATGATGAAGATGATGTGGAAAGAATTGCTAGATACCTGAATGGTTTGAGAGTTTCCATCCAAGAAGAAATCAGTTTGGTCAAATTGGAGAATATTGAAGAGGCTTATCAATTTGTATTGAAAGCTGAGGAGAAATTGAACAAGAGACATGAGCAAAGACAAAGAGGTAGAAGTGGTAGATTCCCTAGAGGAAGAGGTAGATCTCATGGTGAAAATAGTAGATCTAAACCTAAAAAGACAAATTTGGAGAAAGGAAAGATCGAGTGGAAAGATGAAAGTTCAACTAGAGGCAAAGACCGTAACTACCGAGGTTGTTATAACAGAGGTGGTTTCTGAGGAGCTTGTTACAATTGTGGAGAAGGACATAGATCTTTTGAGTGTACACATGCAAGTAAGAAGGCTGGTAGTAGTAGAAATGCTTTGGTGCAAGAAGAGTCACTGAATGAACCTGTGAAGGAAAATGACTTGATGGTAAGGAGAGAACTTTGGAGTGAAAGAAATAAGGAAGATACGGTAAGGAAAAAAAATTTCAAGACTAGATGTAGAGTTTTTGATTAAGTTTGGAAAGTTATCATTGACAGTGGTAGCTCGGAGAATCTGGCATCTGAGGAAATGGTTACAAAGTTGTAGTTGAAAAGGTTGGAACATCTGAAGCCCTATCAAATTTCATGGATCAAGGATGAGCATACACTCTTGGTAAGTGAACAATGTTATGTGAATTTGAAAATTGGGAAGTACTGTGATAAGGTGTTATGTGATATCATGCCTATGGATTGTTGTCATATTTTGTTGGGTAGACCTTGGCAATATGATAGACATGCTATATATGATGGAAGATTGCATAAATATACTATTTGGGCTGATGGAAGAAAATAGATCTTGTTACCCTTGATTGAAGAGACTATTAGTAATGTTTGTACATCTGTGAAAGTTTGTCTGATGTAACGAAGAAAGTTTGTTAAGGATTTGAAAAATATTGATGTATGTTTTTTTGTGATTCCAAACTGAGTAAGAAAATTGAGGATAGCATACCTGAAGAGATTGATAATTTACTCACCAAGTACAGTAAAATCATTTCTGATAATGTATCTGATGGTTTGCCACTGAAGAGAAGCATTGATCATTGTATGGATCTAATCCTTGGAGCTAGTTTACTAAATAAGGAACCCCATTGGTTGACACCTACTGAGAATCAGGAATTGAACCGACAAATTCAAGAATTGTTATAGAAAGGTTTGATCAAAGAAAGTTTGAATCCTTGTGCAGTACCTGCTATGTTGGCACCTAAGAAGAATGGTGAATGGGGAATGTGTATGGATTCTAGAGAAATCAACAAGATAACAGTGAAATATAGGTTTGTATGAGTGGTTGAATATGCCTTTTTGTTTAACTAATGCTCTGAGTACTTTTATGAGGTTGATGAATGAGGTTTTGAAGAAATTCTTAGGTAAATTTGTGATTGTATACCTAGATGATATTCTGATATTCAGTAAGAACATAGAAGAACATTTGTTGCATGTTAAATAAATATTGCAGAGGTTGAAAGAAGAAAAGTTGTTGATTAATCTGAAAAAGTGTTCATTCATGAAAGAGGAGATTGTGTATTTAAGATTTGTGATTTCAGATGATGGTTTGAAGATGGATCCTGAAAAGGTTGAAGCTATTTTAAATTGACCTACACCTGAGAGTGCTAGTGAGGTAAGATCATTTCATGGTTTGACAAGTTTTTACTAAATGTTCATTAGGAATTTTAGTTCAATTTGTAATGCTATGATTGAGACTATGAGAGGAGATAAAAGAGAATTCAAGTGGACACACGGAGCTGATAAAAGTTTTGAGACTCTGAAGCATAAGGTTGTTGAATTTCCTGTGTTAGCATTGCCTGATTTCAATAAGGTATTTCAAGTGGAATGTGATGCAAGTGGGAGTGCAATAGGAGTTGTGTTGAGTCAAGAAGGTAAACCTATTGCTTTCTTTAGTGAAAATTTAAATGATGCGAGAAGAAAACACTCTGTGTATGATCAAGAATTCTATGCTATTGTTCAAGCCCTGAAGAAATGGAGAATTATTTGATACTGAGTGAATTTGTGTCATATACTGATCATAAAGATTTATAGTATTTGGGTAGTTAGAATAAGTTGAGTCAGAGACATATGAAATGGGTTGAGTATTTGCAGAGTTATATATTTGTGATAAAGCATAAGAGTGGAGTCACTAACCGAGTTGTTGATGCATTGAGTAGAAGAAGATATTTGATGACCGAGATGAGAATTGAAGTTCTTGGTTTTGATGACATGAGAGATTTATATGAAACTAATCCTGATTTTTTTGAGCCGTGGAGATAGTGTAGAGCACCTATTCAAGATCAACCGAGTAAAAAATGGGAAGAATATTTCATTCAAAAAGGTATGTTGTTTAAAGGTATTCAGTTGTGTATACCAAGAGGAGAAATGAGAACTAATTTGATAAAAGAGAAGCATAGTAGTAGTTTGGCTGGACATTTTGGTATTGATAAGACATTGAATTTTCTTAAGGAGAAATACTTTTGGCCACAATTGTATAAAGATGTTCAAAAATTTTATATGAAAAGTTCTGGAATTTGTCAAGTTGCAAAAGAAGTCAAAATACTGGATTGTATACACTAATTTTTGTTCTTGATAAACCTTGGATTGATATCAATATGGATTTTATTTTTGGCTTACCGAAGATAGTAAGAGGTAATGATTCTAAATTTGTTGTTGTGGATAGATTTTCTAAGATGACACATTGTATACCTTGTAGAAAGACATCAGATGTAGTACATATAGATCTTTTCTCTAAGGAAATTGTCAGATTGCATGGATTATCGAGGAGTATTATCTTTGACCATGACAATAAATTTGTTGGATACTTTTCGAAAACTCTTTGGAGAAAGTTTGGCACCGAGTTGAAATATAGTTCTACATTTCACCCACTGATCAATGGATAGACAAAAGTTATGAATAGAAGTTTGGGTAATCTTTTAAGATGTTTAGTTGGAGACACACCGAGTAATTGGGATTCTATGTTGGCACAAGAAGAGTTTTCATATAATAATTCAGTAAATAGGAGTACTGGAAAGTCACCTTTTGAGATTGTAAATGGCATACAACTGAGAGGTATATCAGATTTGAGGGATATTGTTGATGAAAGAAAGAGAAGTGTTGAAGGAGTAAAATTTGTTGAGTACATGAAGATGTGAAACACAAGTTGGAGAAAAGTAATCAGAAATACAAAGATAAAGTTGATAGATCAAGAAGACATAAGACTTTTGCAATCGGTGATGAAGTGATGGTTCATTTGAAGAAAGGCAGATTTCTTGTTGGAACATATGGGAAGCTGAAAATGAAGAAGTTTGGACCTTGCAAGATTTTGAGGAAATTTGACAGTGGTAATGCTTATGAGATTCAGTTACCTGATGAGATGGATATATCACCTATTTTCAAAATTTTTGATTTGTATGAGTATCATGAGTTGGATGAAGAAATGACAATACGTCGAATGATTATCCTAAGAAGTAGATGGAAGAAGTTGAGCATATTTTGGAGCAAAGAATTGGTAGAAGTGCAAGAGGAAACTAGTATATGATAGTATATGGTAAAGTGGAAGAATAGACTAATTGAAGATAGTTCATGGATTTCACAATCTGAGTTGGATGCAACTCAGATCATACCTATTTCATGATTTGGATAATCATTTCAAAATAACCCTTGGTGTCTGATGCAAGAGCATCTTGGGTCCTTGGCAATCCTATGTCACTAAAAAGATGTTTAAAGTTTTTTGTGTTGCTTGGTTCCTTCTTTGACCAAGTTGGTTCAGTGTTGCTCAATTTCCTTTGTTTACTAGTGTTGGTTGGTTATCTCTCTGGTGCTCAGTTATGCTTGTCTGGCACTTGATTATCCTTGCTTACCGAGTTGCTTTTTTGAGTTCTTGTTGAGGCCGACTCTTGCAATTAATTTTGGTCTCAGATTTAATGTCTATATCTATCATTGGGAAGTGTGTAGACCTAGATCTAGTCATTCCTTATGTTGATGGTGTATTTGAAGGCTGACTTGTTATGTAGGCACTTGTATAAATTTAGTTGTTTTGTTAGAGTTTAGGGAGTCATATTTTGGAGGTAGTTCAGTTAGGAGATATAAGATAGAAGATTAAAGATTATTGGTAGATCCTCACATGTTGGAGGACTTCAGTACTTGATTGTAATATATGGCCTAAATCGGGAAGGCCTTACAGCCTGACATGTATGAATCAATTGCTATGAATATGTGAAAGATATCTACATTATCTCTCTCAATTTTGTGTTGTTTTCTTCCGCGTGTAATCTCTACAAGGTGGATCTGGTTAGGGTGTGCCTTTGGCCCCTCTCCCCATCCTCCCTTGCATCAAGAACTGAACTTCAATGTGTTGGTCTTTGATTTCCAAATAGTGTTCATGTTATCATCAAATTGCTTCAACATAATTTCACACAGATCAATCTTCATATCCTTCTTGACAATTTTATATGCTAAGTCCACAGCTCCACATGGTACACTTGACACTTGGGAATATTGGAAGATTCAATATGAAATGACATTACATGCAAATTTTAGTTTAGGCTCTTCCATAGTAGATAACTTAAGACCTCTTTCTTCCCATTTGGATTGTGTCAGCTCACATAGCTTAATTTTGTCGGTCTACTTGTTTGCCTTTAGTCTATCACCGATTGGATATCCATTCATGATGTGTAGAACATCCTTAGTGATCTTGATTGGTTGATATGGCCATATAAATTGATCATGAACTCATCTCAATATGATTCTCATCCACTCGGTCTTGAATACACTCAAATTATACAAGGAATGAATTAAACCCTTAGTCTCTAGGTGGATGTGTCCATCCTTAATTTTCCCATTCTCGCACAGACTCTGGAAAGATGTATCAATATCAGCTTAACAAATTTCCTCAATTTTTCATTGGATGAAAGCACAAATGTCTTTGATCAAGATAACTCTTGGTGGAATAGATGAGAGAGCTCCCATCTTATTTGGTTTGGTAGCTTTAGTGGGAGGAAGCTTGTATTTTAGGTTGACAGGATCAACCTTCTCAACAACAAAATGATTTTGTACTTTATGTGCCATTGATTCAAATATATCACTGCTTGATTAAGGTACAATTTTGTGTGAAACAATTTAGTCATACTTTCACAACTCGGGCATACACCAGAAATCACTCAAATACTTTCAAATCTATTTGGAATTGCCTCAACAATTGCTCAAATTCTCATAGACTAATTGATTCTGCAATATGCTCAAATGATCTTTGAAAATATTAGGTAACAATGAATAGTGAAGGGGTCTATTTATATCTTTTCATGGATTAGGGTTTCCAACAGCTAGAATTTTAGCAATGTATGTTGTCACCGACTCCCTTTTCACTGATCAACAAACTATGCTTACTTTCACCGAATGAAAAAAATAGCATTGTCTTTCACCAATCAAACATGAAATATTAATTTCACAACATATATCCAAATGCATCTAAATATGCTTATATGGATCTTTTCACAAATGTTAGGAATTGATTTAAGATTGAAATTTAACTCACAATTCCTACTCATACCTTTAACTGATTAGGTGAAGATAGGTGCACCCGATCTAGAGGATGAGGTGCCATCGAATGTTCCAAATGATGTACCATCATTTAGAGACTTCCTTCTCCATACTTTATTCATCTAGTCTCTTATTTCTTCAACATTCACTTGAATTGTTTCATTTTTCTTTTCCTTGGTTGGAGCTTTATCTCGATACCTATAATCTTTGGCTAGGTGACCTACCTTGTGACAATGGAAACATGCCATTCTAGGAGTTCTCCATGATCTTCTATTATTTCTACCATGCATCAATATGAAATTTTCTACTATGTGTCCAAATCTCCCACATGTTCTACGGGTATATGCACAAAGATGGGGGACCAAAAAGATGCCACTTTTCTTTTTGGTCCCCCATCATGTATAGTGTGTATGCACTAAAGGGCGTGCACCCTATGGCTTGGGTTGCCCAAGCCTTAGGCTTGGGCAATCCAAAAAAAAGTGTGTGCCCTATAGCACACACGCACTTTGAAAAAACCCTATTTAGCTAAAGCTATGGGTTGGAAAGCTCATTTTTCTTTCCTCAAACCCACATTTTCAGCTAATAAGGGCTTCCCAAGCATGCACACACTCTTCTTTTGGCTTGTAAATCCATTATTTTCATTCATTCATCCATCAAATGGCTCCACAAAGTTGTCAAGTTCAATCTGGAAGAAGAGGTACGTGTTTTTACAGCCCATGTCTCTTACTTGTTTTAAAATTTTAGTTTTGTTGCAATTTGTTTTGTTAAAATTTGTTTTTGTTTAAATTTGTTGTGTAATGAAGATTTTAAAATCTAGTTTTTTAAATTGCCAGGAAGAAATAATCTCCCTCAACCAAACTCTCCACCAAACCCTCTATCTCCTCATGAAGAACCGAATGAAGAAACAAATGAAGAAAATGAACCTCAATTGCCTCCACCAATCGAGAAACCTCCTCCTGGAACACAAAAAAATTTGATGAACCAAATTGAAAGAGGGCAAAAAGAGTTAGAATCTTTAATTAATAGGTTAAAAGATTATAGTGGTACAAATCCCAAAAGGGAAAGACTTGCAAAATCATTGGAAGCAATCTTGACCCACGTAAGCTTGGTTAGTGAGAAAATTAATTGATGGCGGGATAAAAGAGAAGAACAAAAACAATGTTATGCAAATAAATTATCTTATGCGGACATAAAAAAGAAAAAATTCCCAAAAGATGACATTTGCAAGCTATTTAAAAAACCAGGGGACACAGATACTCTTAGAACTACAACAAGGAGGTTCCCAATTCATAGGTGCTTAAATGAAGACATTAAAAACAATTTTTGGAAGAGATGGTGGATGGTCTTTGATTCGCCTCCTTGTAACAATCATGAAGTTCCTATATATTTCTTGAGGAAACTCTATTGCGAGTTTGTACTCAAGGAGGTGCCAAATTATTTTGACATTCTAGATTCTCAGGGTAGAGGGGGGGGGTCATCATTTGATCGAGCGGGAGTACATCGTGACCTTAATGCACCTAGGGCTCCTATTGGCAAGCCATGGGTGGATCATGTTACCATTCCTTTCGTTGTGAAGGAACATGTAGAGGCAGACACACTAGGCACGATTAGTGCTCTAACACATACTCTCATTCAGTGTGCCACTCCTTTAGTTGAGGGTGACCATGGTCAATCCTCAAGGGGGCATATTTTTCAGTCATGTGGATGCTTGTGCACATATGGTACTGGTGAGAGAGAGGAAGAGGATCCTGGAATGATGACTGATAGCTTTCTAAATATGACATTTGGCATTGACACACAGGTAAATATTTTCAAGTTCATTAAATTGCTTTGATCATATTTCATTTATAAAATAATAACTATTTAATTTAGTATCTATTGATTATGATGAAAATTTAGGGCAAGAGTGTCAGTGGCAGTGGTAGTGGAAGTGGCATTAATGATCCTGATGTCCCCTTCTACACATCTTTGTCAATTCCACAAGTATGTATAGAATAAAATATTTTAATTAACATATTTGATTATTATGTAATTATATGAATAATTGTATCATAACTTATTGTGCATGTGCATTAGACATTCACTAGTGGACCATCGACATTCACAACAGATAGTGAAGGGCATCATGCCACTTTCCTTGAGGTATCTTTATTTGCATGTTAATTTTGTTAGGAATAAGGTGTCTCAACCTTGGATAATTCCTATTCTTATTATTTGTTTTGTAAATGTATTTTTTGCAAATAATGTAATTAAGTGTGAGTGTACATGTCTAGTTGGCATGTTGATGTGTCAGCATCTTGTGCGTAAGGAGATCATGACTGAAAGGGTCATGACGGATTCCTATGACACGTAAGAACTATTTAAGGAATGTGCTATGACAGGTGTAAGAGCATCTTATGACTTGGGCCTATTTGGGTGCCCAAGAAGAAGTGGTTTGTGTGTGTAAGAGAATATGCCAAAAATAGGTTGGTATGATAGATTCTCTTACACTTCTCTTGTGACCATTATTTTTGGCGGATTCTATGACAAGCTATCATAGTCTATTTTAGGGATGGATGCCTATTCTTGGGATTGCATGTAACAACTGTGTACATGTGGCTTTGTGCATGGGTCTTGGTGGTTGTGCCTATTTTTGGGTCCAGAGGAGTCTATATATATGATGCTGCTCATATGGGAGAGATATAACAGAAATTTAAGTCTTGTTGGCTTTGTCTCTCATTTCCTAAAAGAACTTGCATTGCAAGTGTATTATAATCTTTGTATTGAAGATAATACATTGTGTAGGTTTTGGAGTGCTGGGGTTTTTTACCGAAAGGTTTTCCCCAGGGTATATCATTGTGTCATTCTCTATTTTTCTATATGCATTGTATGTGGTTGCAATATCTTTGTTAAAGTAGTTAACAAATTTGAAATTGTAAGGATTTATAAGAATTTGCACAATACTCTCCTATAGAGATTAGCGTAGGAAGCTATTTCTGCACCTGAGTTTCCTTACAAGTGGTATCAGAGCTTAATCAACTTTTGATCCTAGTTGTTGGGTAGGGTTTTTTGAGCTAATCTCAAGTTTGAGTGGGAGTTTTTTGCAGAGCATTTTGAATCTTATTTGCAGATTGAGATGGCAAGTTCATCATATGGAAGAATAGAGGTGGAGAAATTTAATGGCACTAATTTTGAGTTGTGGAAACTCAAGATGGAAGACATGTTGGAAGATCGTGACCTATGGGAAGTGACTTCAAATGCTACAAGACCAGCAACTATAGCTCAAGTAGATTGGGATATCAAAGATCGTAAAGCTAAGGGTCTCATAAGACTCTGTTTAACCGATGCAGTCCTTCTGAATGTTCTAGATGAGAAAACCACAAATAGTTTGTGGGAAAGACTTGCAGCCATGTATCAAGCCAAATCTCTAGTGAACAAGTTGTTCCTGAGAAAGAAGTTGTACTCTCTATGAATGGAGGAAGGTGGATCGTTAACGGATCATTTAAATGCATTTAATCTACTAGCTGCACAATTGACATCAGCTGGTGTCAAGTTAGAGGAGGAGGATCGTTGCTACACACTTTTGTGTTCTTTACCGGATTCATGGGACCATCTTGTGATGGCTCTTAGAAGCACTTTAGTCACTTTCAAAATGGATGATGTGGTGTCTTCGCTGCTATCAGAGGAGATGCGGAGAAAGGCTTCCATTTCAAAAAAAGAAGCCCTTGCTATTCATGGGAGATCCACTGAAAGAGGGAAGAAAAATGACAATAAGTCTGATAATAAGGGTAGATCCAAATCCCGTGGGAATTCAAAGACTTCCAATAAGTCCAAGGCAAAATGTTGGAACTGTGATAAATCTGGGCACTTCCATAAAGACTGCAAAGAGCCAAAGAAGAAGAAGAAAGGTTTAGATTCAGCTTCAGAATGATCTCAAGAAGATGGTGATGCATTCATCACAGCTTTGGTAGCCCATGCATATGATGATGTGTGGTTGGTTGACTCGGGTGCATCTTTTCACATGACCTCTCATCGAAACTGGTTCTCAAAATATGAAGAGTTCGATGGTGGAAAGGTGTACTTGGGTGATGATTCCCACCTAAAGATACTTGGACGTGGAAGGGTCACTATCAAATTTCTTGATGGATGAGTAAAGGGAATCAAAGGAGTTATGCACATTCCAGGTTTGGCAGGAAACCTATTATCTGTAAGTATGCTGAATGATGTAGGTGTGCAAGTTGTTTTTTTGAAAGAAGGATGCAAGATCATAAGAGGATCGATAGTGTTTGCAAGGGGTACTAGGAGAGGTACCTTATTTCAGCTAGATGCATGTATTCCTCTATGTAATAGTTCTTCATCCTCACCATCTGAACAAGCAGTGAAGAAGTCTGTGGCTATTGGTTATGATGGTAGTGCAAACACTTTGGAAGGTAAGCTTCCTACAAAAAAGACAATGTTGTGGCATATGAGATTTGGCCACATTGGTGAAAAGGGTCTCAGAACCCTAAAAAATAAAAATCTCGTTGAGGGGTTAAATGATTGCAATCTCAAGTTTGACTTCTGCGAACACTGTGTCTATGGTAAACAAAATCATGTTCAGTTTTACTCTAGTTCTCACAAATCTTCTGATGTTTTGGATCTTATTCATTCTGATGTATTTGGTCCTGTAAAAGTTCCTTCAATCTCCAAGTCTATATTTTTTGTATCTTTCATAGATGATTACAGTAGAAGGACATGGATTTATTTCCTTAAAAGTAAGACACAAGTCTTTAGTCGATTCAAGGAATTTAAAGCTCTTGTAGAGAATCAGACTAGTAAGAAGATTAAGTGTGTGAGAACTGACAATGGTGGTGAGTTTTGCTCAGTAGAGTTTGAACAGTTCTATAAAGAACAAGGTATTGAGAGGCATAAGACAACTCCTTATACCCCACAGCAAAATGGAGTTGCAGAGAGAATGAACAGGACACTGATGGAGAAGGCTAGGAGTATGCTTAGTGGAGCTGGTTTAGAACAAAGGTTTTGGGCCGAAGCTGTGGCCACTACTTGCTATCTGGTTAATAGATCTCCTACATCAGCCCTTGTTGGTAAGACACCCATGGAGGTGTGGTTTGATGAAAAAGAAAAGGAAAAAGATGTTGTTCAGTTGCCTCCTACCCCTGAGAAGACTGAACAGAGAGACCATGTTGGGTCTAATGATGAGGAGAGCTCTAGCAGCTCTGATAGTTTGGAAGAAGAGGAAGAACAACCTCAACCGCAGCCCTTGAGGAGATCCATGAGAGAAAGAAAGCAACCAGAAAGGTTTGGTTATTCTATGTTAGATTCCAATTGTGCCTTTGCTTTGATTACTAACACTGATGAGCCTAGATCTGTGAAAGAGGCTTTGGGCATGGAAGATGCAGGTTCCTGGATTGAGGCTATGGATGATGAGATGGCTTCATTGGAGAAAAACAAAACTTGGGACCTTGTACCTTTGCCTAAAGGGAGAAAATCTGTTGGTTGTAAATGGGTGTTCAAGAAGAAATTTTGTGCAGATGGCAGTGTTGAAAGGTATAAAGCTAGATTGGTTGCAAAGGGGTATTCATAGGTAGAGGGAATAGATTATGGTGAAATATTCTCTCCTGTTGCAAAGTTGACATCCATTAGATTTCTGTTATCTCCTGCTGCATCATATGATTTAGAGATAGAACAAATGGATGTGAAGACAACTTTCCTTCTTGGTGATTTGGAGGAAGAGATTTATATGTCACAGCCTGAGCACTACATTGTTAAAGGTAAAGAATCCTTAGTTTGCATATTAAAGAAATCTCTATATGGTTTGAAGCAATCTCCTAGGATGTGGTACCTTAAGTTTGATGCCTTTGTGTTGTCAATTGGATTTGTAAGATCAAAATCAGATCATTGTGTTTATTTTAGAGTTGAAAATGATCGCCTTCTTATTGTTGCATTATATGTTGATGATATGTTGCTGTTTGGGAAGGGTAAGGGTATGATTTTTTATTTTAAATCTCAGTTGTCAGCACAGTTTGAGATGAAAGATCTTGGGGCAGCTAGGTACATCTTGGGTATGGAAATCAGTAGAGACAGGTCTAACAAAAAAATTTGGTTGAGTCAGAGTAAGTATGTGAAGTCTGTGTTGGACAGGTTCAGCATGGCAGATTGTAGACCACTATGTGTTCCTATTTTTGTGGGAACAAAGTTATCAGTAGATGATTGTCCAAAATCTCGTAGTGAGGTGGAGGACATGAGTAGAGTACCTTATGCTAGTGCAGTTGGTATTCTTATGTATGCTATGGTCTGTACTAGACCAGACATTGCCCAAGTAGTGGGAGTCCTGAGTTGGTTTATGGCTAATCCTGGACGGGTACATTGGGATGTAGTTAAGCGAGTATTCAGATATTTGAGGGGTACATCAAATTACTCCATATGTTATCATGGTAACTCTTCTAGATCTCTGTATTCAGTTTGTATTCGTGGGTTTGTGGATTTAGATTGGGCAAGTGATATTGACAGCAGGAGATCCACCAGTGCTTATGTGTTCACTATGTTTGGTGGTGCCATCAGTTGGATGAGTAAGCGATAAATTATGGTTGCTTTGTCCACTACAGAAGCTGAGTACATGGCTGCTACTCACGCTTGTAAAGAAGCCATTTGGCTTAGAAGATTGTGTTTTGATGTTGGTGTTGATGCAGAATAGATTACTATTTGGTGTGACAGTCAAAGCGCTATTTGCCTTACAAAGAATCCAACTTTCCATGCCAGAACAAAGCACATTGATGTGCAGTTTCACTTTGTGAGAGATATGGTGGAAGATGGAAAAGTAAATTTGGAGAAGGTAGATACTGTGAAGAATGTTGCAGATGCATTAATGAAACTAGTGGGCACTGAGAAGTTCAGATGGTGTTCGGAGTCTATGGGCCTTTTGGCCTATAGCGGTTAAAGTTCATGTTATGTTCCTGTTGCTCTTACAAGGTGTTCGACAAGTGGGAGAATGTTAGGAATAAGGTGTCTCAACCTTGGATAATTCCTATTCTTATTATTTGTTTTGTAAATGTATTTTTTGTAAATAATGTAATTAAGTGTGAGTGTACATGTCTAGTTGGCATGTTGATGTGTCACTCCACTTGATGTGTCGGCATCTTGTGCGTAAGGAGATCATGAATGAAATGGTCATGATGGATTCTTATGACGTGTAAGAACTATTTAAGGAATGTGCTATGACAAGTGTAAGAGCATCTTATGACTTGGGCCTATTTGGGCGCCCAAGAAGAAGTGGTTGGTGTGTGTAAGAGAATATGCCAAAAATAGGTTGGTATGATAGATTCTCTTACACTTCTCTTGTGACTGTTATTTTTGGCAGATTCTATGACAAACTGTCATAGTCTATTTTAGGGATGGATGCCTATTCTTGGGATTGCATGTAACAACTATGTACATGTGGCTTTGTGCATGGGTCTTGGTGGTTGTGCCTATTTTTGGGTCCAGAGGAGTCTATATATATGATGCTGCTCCTATGGGAGAGATATAACAGAAATTTAAGTCTTGGCTTTGTCTCTCATTTCCTGAAAGAACTTGCATTGCAAGTGTATTGTAATCTTTGTATTGAAGATAATACATTGTGCAGGTTTTGGAGTGCTGGGGTTTTTTACCGAAAGGTTTTCCCCAAGGTATATCATTGTGTCATTCTCTATTTTTCTGTATGCATTGTATGTGGTTGCAATATCTTTGTTAAAGTAGTTAACGAATCTGAAATTGTAAGGATTTATAAGAATTTGTACAATACTCTCCTATAGAGATTAGCGTAGGAAGCTGTTTCCACACCTGAGTTTCCTTACAAATTTGATTTACTTGATTATATTTAATTAATAAATGAATGAATGGCTAAATTACTAGACAAATTATGATCAAAATCTAGAGGTACGATGATCACATTCTTTCACCTGGGATTGTGAGGTCACCATTGAGTCCACAGGTATATATGTAATAATGTATTATAATTAACATGTCAGTAGTACGTTCTTATATGAATGGTTATCTTATAATTTTCCATGTACATGTGCACTAGTTGAATGTTGGAGCTTCGACTATGACACCACACACCGGAGGACATGGTAGAACCTTCACGGAGGTATCATTTAATCATTAGTAGGGTTGTAAAAAATATATGTAATCTTGATAACTTCATAATACTTTTTTTGTTTCATTTTTAGCTTTTGACATCAGAGACTCCTCCTATTTTTGATACTTGGGACCATGGAGTAGCTACAACAGTAGCTAGTTCTAAAGCATTGACTGAGGTATGAAAGAGATCACTTAACTTTAATTTTTATTTTAATAGTTTGTATTGAATTTTATAATTATATTCATGTATGTATTTTAATTATTATTTTGATCATTGTTGTAGGGACTTATTACTCTAGATCACCAGCATGCACCTTCAATGGATGAACATAGTGACTATTTGCTAGCGGTAAGTGAATATTCAATTTTATGTTATTGTATAATTCAATTTTGATGTATATTAGTTATTGATGCTTAATTTTATTTTTTATCAGCTCGAGATACATAAGATTCTAGACAGGAGGACAAGTGAGCGCACTCAGAAGACTACAGCATCCACTGCATCTCCATTGACATGACGATCGAAGACAACTCGGGATTTGTTTTCTTCCCCTAGTGGGAAAGGACTAGATTAGGGATATGGATTGTATGCCTATATGGTATTAGTGGACATTTTTTTTATATTGTTTAAGTGATACGTTGTACATCCATTTGGCTTTGAGAAAGCCAGTTTAACTATATTGGGTATATTCAATGTATGACATTATTGGACATATATATTTGGCTTCATGCCCTACGAATACATATTTTTTATGTTTTAGGTATGCAATTCATGTGTTTGGTGTATTGATGTATACTAATTTATGTTTATGTGGATGTCTTAAGCTTTGTAAATTTCCCATGCCTTATAGTTATGCTTGTATGTTTATCGATGTATGTTTA
This sequence comes from Chamaecyparis obtusa, assembly GCA_027943335.1. Classification (NCBI taxonomy): domain Eukaryota; kingdom Viridiplantae; phylum Streptophyta; class Pinopsida; order Cupressales; family Cupressaceae; genus Chamaecyparis; species Chamaecyparis obtusa. The sequence goes on from BSBK01001680.1 coordinate 1,967,644, forward strand.
ACTTGCTGACTGTGCTACAAATGCCAGTCACTATCCTCAATAATAGTCTATTCCTTGACTGTAATAATAATAAAAGTAATGAAATGAATGCAAAAATGTATAAATATAATATAAGGAAACATTTCTATGTCACAACCTATCCAAGATCACGTGGAATCAAACATTTATATTCATTGGTGTGTTCCCTATTCTACGAGACAGTCACAATATAAAAACATGACCTCGAATAGGTGAGGTAGCATATGGCAAGGTTGTCGTCTATTTACCCCAATACTAGGCCTATTTTGATCTGTGGGTACCCTAATGTTGGCAAGAGTTCTTTTATTAATAAGATTACTATGGCGGATGTGGATGTGCAACCTTATTTTTTTACAAACTAACTTCTAATTGTCCCCTAACTGATTGATTGTTAATGACAAACACTAGAATACATATTTGCACTCATCCTGTTGCTCGCCCTGGAGTTGTCGGCGGTGTTTGAATGACTGTGTGTGCCAAAAAAGGTTGTCAGTAGCATTTATCTAACTATTCAAAGTTGTTGGAACAAACGGTTTGATGCTACGACCGACGGTTTGAAAGATATGCAATGTTGGCCGTTTGAACTGAGGAACACTGTGAGTTCTGACATCAAATGAGAATGTGTTGCCAAATATAAATGAACTTGAATCTTTCAAAACTGAGACAGGCTATTGTAGACCTCAACAACATAGTCCAGTAGCACCTAACGACTTGATTCTACCTCGCACAAGCTCCAAGATATGACCCTGCAAAGATCACTAATTTCATGCATAAGAGACCTTGAGGGACACTTTGGCCCGGAGTCGTCGGCGGGGTTCAAACGAATGTGTGTTGAGAATGAGGTTTCCACTAGCATTTACCTGGCCATTCGGAGCTGTTGGAATAGACGATTTGTTGCTACGACCGACGGTTGGAAGGATACGCAATGTTGGCCATTTGAACTAAGGAACACTATGAGTTCTAACATCGACCTAGAATGTGTTGCCAATTTTAAATGAAGTTGAATCTCTGAAAACTGAGACAAAATTTTGTAGGCCCCAGCAACACGGTCCCGTAGCAACTGACAGATCGATTCTACCTCGCACGAGCTTCGAGATATGACCCCGCAAAGATCATTGATTTCATTCTTAAGGGACCTTGAGGGACACTTTGGCCCAGAGTTATCGACGAGGCTTGAATGAGTGTGTGTACCGAATGAAGTTTCCCCTAGCATTTACCCGACCATTTGGCATTGTTGGAACAAATGATTTGTTGCTACAACCGACAGTTGGAAGGATACGCAACATTGGTCATTTGAATTGAGGGACACTGTGAGTTCTAACATCGACCAAGAATGTGTTTCCAAATATAAATGAAGTTTAATCTCTGAAAACTGAGATAGGCTATTGTAGGCCTCGGCAACACGGTCTCATAGCAATTGACTAATTGATGCTACCTCATACGAGCTCTGAGATATGACCCCGCAAAGATCACTGATTTCATGCTTAAGCAACCTTGAGGGACACTTCAGCCCGAAGTCATTGACAGGGTTTGAACGGTTGTGTGTGTGGGATAAGGTTTCCCCTAGCATTTACCTAGCCATTCAGAGCTATTGGAATAGACGGTTTGTTTCTACGACTGACGGTTGGAAGGATACATAATGTTGGCCATTTGAACTGAGGAACACTATGAGTTCTGACATCGATCGAGAATGTGTTGCCAAATTTAAAGGAACTTGAATCTCTAAAAATCAAGATAGGATTTTTTAGGCCTAACAACATGGTCCCGTAGCAACTGACGGATTAGTGCTACCTCACACGAGCTCTGAGATATGACCCCGCAAAGATCGCTGATTTCATGCTTAAGTGACCTTGAGGGACACTTCAGCCCAGAGTAGTCGGTGCGGTTCAAACGACCATGTGTGGTGAACGAGGTTGCCACTAGCATTTACTTGACCATTTAGAGCTGTTGGAATAGATGGTTTGTTGCTACGACCGATGGTTGGAAGGATATACAACGTTGGCCTTTTGAACTGAGGAACACTATGAGTTCTGACATCGACCGATAATGTGTTGTCAATTTTAAATGAAGTTGAATCTCTGAAAATCAAGACAGACTTTTGTAGGCCCCGGCAACATGGTCTCGTAGCAACTAACGGATCGATTCTACCTCGTACAAGCTCTGAGATATGACCTCACAAATATCAATGATTTCATGCTCAAGGGACCTTGAGGGACACTTCGACCTGAAGTTGTCCACGGGGTTTGAACGACTATGTGTGCCAAATGAGGTTTCCCCTAGCGTTTACCCAACCATTTGGAGCTGTTGGAACGGATGGTTCATTGCTATGACCGATGGTTGGAAGGATACGCAATGTTGGCCATTTGAACTGAGGAACACTGTGCATTTTGACATCGACCGAGAATGTGTTCCCAAATTTAAATGAAGTTAAATATATAAAAACTGAGAAAGGATTTTGTAGGCCCCAGCAACACGGTCCCGTAGCAACTAATAGATCGATGCTAGCTCACATGAACTCCAAGATATGACCCCATAAAGATCATTGATTTCACAATGTTGGCCATTTGAACTGAGGAACACTGTGCATTTTGACATCGACCGAGAATGTGTTCCCAAATTTAAACGAAGTTAAATATATAAAAACTGAGAAAGGCTTTTGTAGGCCCCAGCAACACGGTCCCGTAGCAACTAATAGATCGATGCTAGCTCACACGAACTCCAAGATATGACCCCATAAAGATCATTGATTTCATGCTTAAGTGACCTTGAGGGACACTTCGGCCTAGAGTCGTCGGTGGGGATCGAATGGCTATGTGTGGTGAATGAGGTTGCCACTAGAGTTTACCCATCCATTCGAAGCTATTGGAATAGATGGTTCATCGCTACGATCAACGGTTGGAAGGATACACAATGTTGGTCATTTGAACTGAGGGACACTGTGCGTTCTAACATCGACCAAGAATGTGTTGCCAAATGTAAACGAAGTTGAATCTCTAAAAACTGAGATAGGCTTTTGTAGGCCCCAGCAACATAGTCCCATAGAAATTGATGGATCGATGCTAGCTCACACAAGCTCTGAGATATGACCCCATAAAGATCATTGATTTTATGCTTAAGAGACCTTGAGGGACACTTCAGCCCGGAGTCATCGACAGGGATCAAATGGCTGTGCATGGTGAACAAGGTTGCCACTAGCATTTACCCAGCCATTCAGAGCTATTAGAATATATGATTCTTTGCTACGACCAATGGTTGGAAGGATACGCAATGTTGGTCTTTTGAAGTGAGGAACACTATGTATTCTGACATCGACCGAGAATGTGTTGCCAAATTTAAACAAAGTTGAATCTCTAAAAAATGAGACAGGCTTTCATAGGCCTGAAAACATGGTCATGTAGCACCTCACGAATCGATGCTACCTTGCATGAGCTCCGAGATATGACTTCACAAAGATTGCTGATTTCATGCTTATTTGACCTTGAGGGACAGTTCAGCCCGAAGTCATCGATGATGATTGAACGACTGTGCATGGTGAATGACATTGCCACTAGCATTTATCGGGCCATTCGAAGTTGTTGAATAGATGGTTCATTGCTACAACTGACGGTTGGAAGGATATGCAACGTTGACCGTTTGAACTGAGGAACACTGTGAGTTCTAACATTGACTGAAAATGTGTTGCCAAATTTAAACAAACTTGAATCGCTCAATACCAAGATAGGATTTTGTAGGCCCTGGTAACACAGTCCCGTAGCACCTAACGGATCGATGCTACCTCGCATGAGCTCCAAGTTATGACGCCACAAAGATCACTAATTTCATGCTTAAGCGACCTTGAGGGACACTTCATCCCAGAGTCATCGACGGCGATCAAATGACTATGTGTGGTGAACAAGGTTGCCCCTAGTGTTTACCCAGCCATTCAGAGCTATTGGAATAGATGGTTCCATGCTACAACTGATGCTTGGAAGGATATGCAACATTAGCCGTTTGAACTGAGGAACAATGTGAGTTCTAACATCGACCGAGAATGTGTTGCCAAATTTAAAGGAACTTGAATCTATGGAAACTGAGATAGGCTTTTGTAGGCCCCGACAACACAGTCTTGTAGCACCTGACAAATCGATGCTACCTCACACAAGCTCTAAGATATGATCCCACAAAGATCGCCGATTTCATGCTTAAGCGACCTTGAGGGACACTTTGGCCCAGAGTCATCAGCGGGGATCAAATGGCTGTGCGTGGTGAATGAGGTTTCCACTAGCATTTACTTGACCATTCGAAGCTATTGGAACATATGGTTCCATGCTTTGAGGATGTATTTCAGAGTTCAGATATATGGGAAGAATGGTTGCAAGGGAAGAAGGTAAAACCTAGTAATGGAAGCAAATGTATTAATTTGGATAAACCAAAATGTAAACCTTCCATTTCAGAGAGGGAGAAGTTGGAATTCATGTCGTAAACAAATTTAACATATGACTTAATGAATGAAAAATCCATCAAAGAAATAAATAACACAAATACTAATTAATTAAATAATTTCAAATATATCACTATTTACAATCAAGGCTTGTATACAATCCAATCCCATACCTTTGCATTTGATAATTCTAAGAAACTTAACCTGCAAAAAATTCCAGTCAGTTGTTCATACAAGTATAAAATCCATGGCTCCAAAAGCTTCTAGGGCTTCCACAACTATTAAAGAAAATGGTATGAAATGAGAGAATGAAGTAAAGGCTTCTCCAAAGCAGAGAAAAGCAAAGAAAGTGAAGTTCAAGCCCACAAAGGATTCAACAGTCAAAGCCATGAAATCTGAGAATAAGACGAAGAAGAGGAAGAGGAAGAGAAGTGTAGAAAGTTACAAGAGGTTTATATACAAGGTGTTGAAATAAGTGCATCCCTCCAAGGGAATATCTAGTGCTGCCATGGATATCATGGAGAGCTTCATGATTGATATTTTTGATAAGATTACTCGTGAGGTTGCTTCTCTGCTGAACTATAACAAGATTGTGACACTTTCCTCTAGAGAAATTGAGACTACTGTCAAGTTTGTTATGCCTGGAGAGCTAGCTAGGCATGCTACTTCTAAAGGAAGTAAGGTTGTTACCAAGTTTTCTACTGCTGTGGGTTAGGTTTTGTTGGAAGATTTTAGGTTTTTTGTACGTGGTGTTTATGGAACCTATAATGGCCTATAAGCAATGAAAATGGAAATGAAAATATAATTTGGATTGATTGATAATGTTTTGGGATTATTTTATTACAAGATTGAAGACATTTCATATGTTTCTTGCATTGATTTGAATCAGATTTTAAATCACTATTTTCAGCACTGTCACGGCTTGGTGTTCCTAAGTCACTGTTTTGATTGGAATCCAATAAAGATGAGCATCATCCCATGAAATTAAAGGCCTAACTTTCATGGAATGATCATATCTAACATGTACAATACAAATCTAATGCTTTGGTGTGCAGACAAGTGAAAGAAGAAGTGATCACAGTCAATAAATAGTGGAAAATACATTGAATTTCATGGTAAGGGTATAGCACCAGAAGATTGGTCTTAAGGATAGGGATATCTGATGATTTGGATCATTTTATATTGTTCATTTAAAGGTTAATCAATAACCTTTTGAACCTGGAAGTGATTGGAGGGCACTGATTTGAGAAACCCTTGGTATAAGGGTTTGAAGAGACCAAATTTGGGGTTTTTTGAGTTTATAGGAGGTCTTAGTATAATTCCTTTGATATTTAGAGGTTTTATGACATAATAAGACACTCTCTATATTTTTAAGTCTTGGGGTTAATTATTTCATATAGTTCCTTTCTTAAATCACTCACTTTTCATGCATTTTTGGAGCCATAGGGGTGAGCAACAGTACACGCTCCAAAACAACCATATATTTCCTTTGGATATGACAATGTAATAAGAAAAGGGTACTCAAAAAATTAATTTTTTTGATTAGTCCTTTGGAAAGTTTCAGAGATAAGTGACATTTTCCTTCGCTACAGGGCTACTAGACAGGGCAATTAGGCCTCTGGATAGTTTGGGAAAGATTGGAGAGTTGGGTATTGTGGGTATTGCCAAGAAGCCTAAAACCTATCAAATACATTTAGATATAAGCTCTAGATACCATCTATATAATTTTGGAACCTTGGAAAAGGTCTGGTAAAGTGTCTTTACATGCAGGCCCTAGGCGAGCAAAGACAAGCCCAGTTAGGAAGACTGGGTTGAGGCAGTGTTTGGGAGAGAGACAAGGATTTGGGAAACCTAAATTAAGACTTGGAGAGGATCCATGTTCAGAGACTCAATCCTAAAAAGGAGAGCTCATGAACAATCCATTGGAGGGTGTAAAGATCAAACCCTCACTGTATAATTAACCCTATCTAAATGATTCACAATGCCTTGTATTTATCCCATGACCCATCCTAGACTCTTAAAAAATAATTTAAGCTTGGACAATATTGGTCCATTTACAAACAAGATTTTCTATGGTGCAGGGGCACCTAAGAACACATGAGGGTCACCTGGAGGACCTAAGGAGGATAGAGTGAAGAACATGACCAAGGGTCATTTTATCTGATGTAACATGGCATGTAAAGCCATTTTATGTAATAAACAAGGCCTAAAATCATTTTGTAGGGTTTTAACTTCTATTTGTTTTGACTGTCTTGTACAAGCACAGTTTGTGCATTGATTAAAGATGTAAATTCATTGATCCATCCCCTTTATGTATTTTTTGTCACTCGGGGATGGATCCAAACCTTGTAACTTAGTATTCTAACATTGGAAATGTAGGAAAGAAGAAGATTTTTCAAGTTGAGAGTGATTGAAGGAGTTTGATGAGTTTGAAGGGTGCATAAGGGTCATGAAATTAGTGCAAGGGTACATCAGTAGACATTCTGGCCTTTTGAGGGGGGTATTTTATGCATGAATCCATCATAGGATGGTCAAATGATGGTGAATCAACTTTGGTTCAGTTTCTATGGTGTTGGAAGATGAGACATTGGGCGAGCCCTAGTTTTTAGGGGGTTTTGGGACAAATTTGGGGCTTTTACATCTAGAAGTGTCAAATATTCATATTGATAGTAGAATCCTCTAATTAGAGTCATTTTAAGACACTGTTGAAAGTGGCAAGGTCTGGGAGTGAGTCCTTAATAGGGTTGCTTTGTTAATTGAGCCTATTAGGCCTAGTTGGGAAACATGAATCAGAAAATTTAAGGTGTGATGTTCCAAAACACATAGTCTTTGTTTTGACATATGTTATGCAACTTGAAAAAGGGTATTCAAATACTTTGATCACCATTTGAAGAGGTTCCTTAAGGCTCTTCCATGGCCTTCCAAGTATTATGTACCTGCAAGTCATTGGCATAACAACATAAAGTTTTTTTTATTAATAATGAGAAATATTTTTACAACTCAGCTCAATAGGAGCACCAAAGGAAAGAGCTAAGCAGAGAAAAGCTCCCGGTATTTCCCTAAAAAATAGAAGACAAAGGTTGTCATTAAATCTTACAAACTTCTCATTATACATACGGGGTAATGCATGAGCAATTTACAGTCCGCCTAATTTATTGTGCTATATAAATTTGACATGTTACAATATTTTGTATCTCCATTTAGTCCAATGAACCAATTGGATCTTCCTTACCCTTGATTGTCTCAAGTATTGCCTCGTGGTCCAACTCACGAACCTTCGAAAGAGTTTTATTATGCGGTCTTCCCCCATATCTGATCAAGTGGACATTTGATGCAACGACAAGGTTTGAATAATGAAGAATCTTTATGTGTGTCTCCCAATCCTTGAACAACCACAACCTAGGGTTTTTCATAGCATACCATCTAAGCCATGTACCAGTTACAACCACTGCTCCTATAGGGTATTCTAATTCCTCACCATTGATAACTGAGTGATCTAATTTCTTGTTTACCTCAACACAATGACACAAATAATAATTTGTCCCTTCTTCATTGTCTTCAGGTGAAATAATAGCAAAAACATGGCCTATAATGATATAAACATAATGAGGACATTAGTTTACTAAATATTTACGATAAAGTACTAAATTTGAGATTATTTGTATGTGGAAAATTTTACTTGGTTGTACTAGATCAGATAAGCGATAAAAGTCAATGGATGATTCCATTTCTGTCAGTTGTAGTGATTTTTGGGGATGATAGTAGGCAAGTGGAATCAAAATACATGTATACCATTCGTCAACCCATTCCTTTGACTCACACCCATCCCAATCTTCATCTACACATGATGAACAAAAGCACGCCATATGTCATGTGTGGATACTCCATGAACCTACATTACAACTTCTAAAAGAGTGTAGCTCACTCGATCTTGTCAATGTACAACAATCCTCATATGGTGCAATGTTAGTTTCATCCATCAACCAAAAAAATCTATGAACTATAGACTCACCTTCATTACCTGGACCCATTATAGCATTACACCACTAGACAATACATCCCACATCTGACAATGTTGTTTTCTCTTTGTACTTTAATTCTTCATGTGCTAAGGCTCTTTTAATACATGCACCTGCACCATCGTGCTCTCCCTTTCCATGACCGGCCTCTGTGAAATTCCATATATATTGAATTCCAGTAATCTTATGCATCCTGCACAACCAATAAAACATCTGAGAATTCTTGAATTGTGATGCACAATTATCTGACCATATGATTTGTTGATGATATTTTATGCCCCTGTTTGTCAAATGACCATAAAATATTTGAAAGCAACCATGTAAAAACTTTGTAGAATATGAGTGATCATCGCTGATATAAAAATGATACTCACTCAATATCTTCCTGTTCTCCTCTGTACTGTCTGGTGCATGCATTAATGCTATATGAACAAATATAGTAACCTGTTGAGAGTTGTAATACTTTGCTTGCACCTCATTCTTTGGTTGTAGTGTGTAGTTCTCTGCAAAGTCCACAACTGAAATAGTGGTATCAAGTGGGAATGTGTCCTTGCACAACTTGAATTGCATATCCAACCATTGTGCTCTGTGTATGCCTTGCATACTCATAAATAATTTTTTTACAAAAAATGTCCATGAACTGATACACTGGAATTTTTTCAATTACTAAATCACGTCTTTTAGTCTTTTTTCCATATTTTAGATTGTATGTCATGGTCTTATATTTTCCAAATTCCACTATTTCATTATCGATTGCATGCGTACTCTCCATATGTTGACAAATTGGCAAATGTCACAAACCTCCACAATATATGCATTTACCATTCAAGAATGAGAGCTTGTAAAATTGGTGACCATCCACTCTCTCACATAAAATGGTAGATATTAATTCCCTTGAATATCTAGGTGGGACATTTATGTTACAATCTTTCAAAACATTGTTAGAGTGCAAATCTACACATATATTCTTATAAACTTCAAAATGGTTAGAAAATTCAATATGTACACTACAACAACAAGTTGTGCATGTGTGATTTATCTTCACATAAAAAGGTTTACACATTTCAAAATATCTCTGACTAATTTTAATTTGAGGATACATATGCATAAATTTTGCAAAGAATTGTGTCTAAGTTGAATCCAAAAAATGTTTTGGATGTGGAACACGAATTTGACTACTAATCCTCCTTCTTACAACATCTCTTTGATTAGGAGATACCCGTGTATTATTCTTCCAAAATTCTTCAATCAAAGATTTCAAAGCTTCAACAATTACTTTATCTTTTCACGGTAGTCTACCGGAAAATGCCCATAACTCATTGCTATTTGGATCTTCCACTCTTTGACGCCTTCCTAGGGCTCTCATTAGAGACTTTCTACTTATTTTCAATGTTTTTCTTGTCTTTCTAATGAGTCAAGATTTCTTCATTTGAGTGCTTACTATCGTTGATGTAAGTACACATCGTGTGACATTACTATCTTTCATGCGTGATGTAGAACCCACACTCTCATATGCAGTCATTATGTTCTTTACAATAGATTTTTCACTTGACTCATCCATCGTTCTTAGCCCAAGAATCTTCATGATGGGCCTAAATTTTAGATTTCTCATCATTTCAACAAATAGTTGACATCTTCCTGTCATGTTTAAATTCTCAAAAAATGATCTCCAAATACAATTAGCATTTCTTTGACAAGTACACTTGGGAATCTTGTCAAGCATTTCTTGCAAAATGTTAGTATCAATATCAATCAAATATTTTGGCTTTCTATAAATAATTCTAGGAGGATCAAAAATATTGTGTGAATTGCATACCATCTTGAGTGCCTTCAACATGAGACGATGTTGTGCCTACACCTTGGGATGTAGATAATGGTGTGCCTTCAACATGAGATGATGTTGTGCCTACACCTTGGGATGTAGATAATGGTGTGCCTTCAACATGATACAATTGTGTACCTCCACTTTGGGATGTAGACAATGGTGTGCCTTCAACATGATACAAGGGTGTGCCCACACCTTCAGAAGTAGACAATGGTGTGCCTTCAACATGATACATTGGTGTGCCTCCACCTTTGGAAATAGACAATAGTGTGCCTTAAACATGATACATTGGTGTGCCTCCAACATTGGATGATGATGTCTCTTGAACTTGGGAACTCATAGATGAGGTCCCCACATCTTCATAATTCAATTGTCTTGTTGCACGCAAGTTTCTCATTCGTTGTCTTTTTGTTTCCAATTCCAATTCTCTCTTACTTTGTATTGATGTTTCATGTTCCTGATCCAAAGAAAAATCTTCTTGTATGGTATCTAAATTTTTTTGTTCACGAAGTTCTCTCATTCTTTCCCTTTTCTTCTCTTTGTCTCTTTCATGCTCTTCCAGTTTTAAATTCTTTGCTCGTTTCCTTGGCATGATGATGATTTCTACATATGAATTGATTACAATTTTAAAAATATAATATAAATGTAAAATAATAATTCAAATTATAATATAAACCTCTTACAATATGACAAATTATAATATAAATTTATTACAATTATATCAAATTATGTATTGAACAAGTCTATATCATACCAATTATAAACCAAAACACTCTTTATTCACATTTGACATGTAAAAAACTAAAAAACTTACCTCAATCAATAAATTTCGGTGATAATGATTGACTTTCACAATTCGATGTTGATTTTTAAACAAAAAGATGGTGCAAATTGATAGAATATGCTTCTTGTCACTATCAACACCATGAAAAGTGAATACTTGTCGGACAACATGCAAAACTCAGACAGCAACAAAAAAAGTGGGCCTCTTTCATGAGATCCTTGGCAAAGAAGACTGTTTATTTTAGTTTTGCATAGCGCGAGAGTGCTATAGCGCGTGCGCCCTATGCAAAACTAAAAAGTGTTATGAATACTCTTAAATAGGGCGTGTGCCCTATGTAAAACAAGAAAAAGGGAAAATATAAAGGGTTTGGGGGAGAGAGAGAGAGAGAGAGAGAGAGAGGGTGATAAGGTGAGAGAGAGAAGTGTGTGTGTGTGAGAGAGAGAGAGAGTATGGGAGAGAGAGAGAGAGAGAGAGAGAGAGAGAGAGAGAGAGAGAGAGGTGTGTGTGTGAGAGAGAGAGCTCTCCCCCTTATCACTCACTCTCTCTCTCCCCCTTATCACTAGCTCTCTCTCTCTCCCCCTTATCTCTCTCTCTCTCTCTCTCTCTCTCTCTCTCTCTCTCTCTCTCTCTCTCTCAGACTATTTCTCATCACTATTTAAATCTATGTCTTAAATAGGGTGCACACCCTATTGAAATCTATGACTTTCATAGGGCGCACGCCCTATGAAAGTCATAGATTTAAATAGTGCACTCGCCCTATAGAGCATGCACACTTTGTAAGGCATTGGAATTTACCAATCCTAAGGCTTGGATTTTCCTTGGAGATCCAACCCAAAGGCTTAGATGATTGAAATAGGCTTGAGATGTATTTTCCAGCAGACATACAAAAAAATGACATCTTTTTTTGTGTGCTCCTCGTCAAGTTTACTCGTGGCTCAAGAATGTAAAAATCAAACGACATGATATTGTAGATCTCTCTATTAGCTATCTAAGCATATAATTTATTTTGAATTCTGATTATGTTAAATTTTTCAACTCTAATTTCTTTTGTGTGTATGTCCATTTTTTGTAAAAAACCAACATGTAGTATTTTGGGCATAGATTTTGCCTTGTTCATCGAATTTTGCAACAAGTTACATTTTTAGAAACTAGACTCCGTTCTACACACTTTAAGAAAAAAGAAAATTTGATTTTTGATTAGTTTTAAATGATTTCTAGGGGGAGCACACAAAAATTTCATGTTTTCAGGATGTGTGCACTTCGTAAATTCATCAAAAATTATACATTCATTAAAAAATTAGCAAAAAATTCTGGGATAAACTACGTGGTGTTAGATAACTTCTCACTAGAGCGATTAAAAAAATCAAAAAAAAGTTAACATTTTAGGGGGAGCACACTAGATGCTATGTCATGTTTTTTGACAAAAAATAGGACCACTTTTTGTGCTTCCCCTTTTTGAGGGCCTTAATCTGCACCATTTTCAAAATAAGTTAGTAGTTTAGGAACTAGATTCAAATTATTACAACTCTTGTTTTTGTCGCATCTTAAAATTTTGAGTCTAACTATCTTCAATTTCTTGTTGAAGTTTAGAGTTTGCTGATTTCAAGAAAAAAGTGGCATCTTATACCCCCTTTTTGGTCCCCCATCTTTGTGCACTTACCTCTACATGAAATTCTTATGTTATAATCTAATGGTATTATTGTTGTCAGTTGTTTTTAGTATTGTGTCGATTAGATACCCATTTGACATTATTTTTTGACCTGGACATACTATTGCAAGAATTATAGTAACCATTGGATTTTGGCTTCCTTGTATTGTTAGAAATCCTTTATTTACACTCAAATGCTTGATGTCCATACTTATTACAATTATAACAATAACCACCAAATTTAGGAATGCTCAGTGGTTTACCTCTTTTGGTCCTACAAACTTTACCTGTATGACCAAGCTTCCCACAATGATAGAAAATTGGCTTCTTTGTCTTTTATGGGGTAGTAGTGTCTCAGTTGGCAACTTGGTTTGAGGACTCTCCCTTCTAGGTAGTGTTATTTTCAGTGAGCCCAAGTCCAATTGTATCTCTTGTTTGTCTCTATCCTCTAAGTTGTTCATCCAACATCCTTAATGTTTCTTCGTTTCTTTTCAATACTTCATTTTCTTATTTTTCTGATTTCAGTTCTCTTGTCAATCTTTCAACCTCAAATCTTGACGCTTGATTCTCAGATTCCTTTCTGGTTGTCCCCTAATTTGTATTCACCAATTGGTCGGTCATAGCATAGTGTATTTGTGGCATTCTCATGATCTCATCATCCTTTTTAGCTAGTCTTGCCTCAACTTGCCTCTTGTCTTCTTCTTCCATTCTTTTTGCATCTTCAGTTGATCTCTTTGATTCAAGTATTTCACCCATTCTAATACCTTGTTCCTCTTAAGATTTCTTTATCAAGTTCAACTGCTTGGTGAGTGCTTCATTATTTTCCATCAATTTTGCAATGGCTATTTCAGATTTATCATTCAAACTCCCTTTAGATGATGTCTCAAGTATCTCAATATGTTCTTGTGTAGATTTCAACTCATCAAATAAATGCTTTCTTAGCCTCAATGACTTTTCCAATTTCCTTTTCAGATCATCAATCATCTCAAGTACATTTTCCAATTCAAACTCAAGATTGTCAATCTTCTTAGCTTGCTTGTAACTTTCCATTATTGTGATCTTTTCACTCTCAGGTGGTTAAACCTTTATCTCAAGAGTCCATGCTCTGATACCAATTGTTGGATTAATAATGGAAAGTTAAGTACTGAAAAGGGAGGGTTGAATCAGTACTCCAAGAATTTTTATCAACTATTTTGAATATTTACTGAATTAAAACTTTTCATATATCACCATAAAACATAAAAATTAAAACATGAAAACATAACTCATAACTCAATGATTTATGGTCTCACAGAAACCCTTGGCCAGAGGGAAAAACTGCAGTGGGGATGGTACCCACAATCCTTCACTACTGTAGTAAAAAGGTTACTCAATTAGAACTATAATGTTTAGCTACTTTTGATAGCTTACCATGTTAGGAGTGCAAAAGACTTATGCAGTCTACCTTGCTAAAGGATTTTACAATCTATAATCTAAGAGATGTACCTTGTTAAAGGATTTACAAAATAAGACCTATTAGGGCCTACCTAGTAATGGGATTTTACAAATATGATTACAATATAATTCAGTACTAAATCTGTCTGTAGTAATGCATCAACAAATGTTGTTCAAACTCAATGTGCTCAATAACATTTTACCTCATTTTGTACTTTAGTACATTTCAATCACAATTCAGTCTATGTACTCGGTAACCTCAAATTTGATTCACCTCACAGTTCTGTTCTAATTGTTATGTTACTTGGTAGCTTATCTGCACTTCATCACTATCTCATCAGCTTTGCATCCTTCTATGACTGCTCATCATCCGCTCTCACTCACTGATCTTCATACACTATTCCTTATTACTTGATTTAGAAGCGGTGGGAATGTTCTAGATTTTGCTCCTTAAATGGTGGTAGCTTTGGTTTCATTTCCAATGTATACATTCCATTAATTTTCATTGGTGGATCTTACCTCGTAATCATGTGCAATCATATTTGTTTACATTTCCAATGTTTTACCAAATGATTTTCTTGAAATCAGTAAAATATTTTATTTTCAGTGTCTAGATTCAATGTATGTATCACAATCTGTTATGTTGTCCTTGTGTTACTCAGTAACACATTTTGTTCTTTCTCAATAACATGTTCTCTTGTCTCAGTAGCTATCATGCAATGCTCAGTGCCTGTCTTGCTCCGCTAGATGCCTATCACTCATTTGCCTTTACCAAAATTGTCTCGTCCTTTACCAGCTGAGTCCTATGACTCATTTTACTGACTAACTTTAACTAACCAATATGACTTTCACAAAACTAATGACAACAAAATAAATCTTTAGGAGTATCAAAGGAGGCCCCAACACCATTGGAATCGGTAGCCATCTCCGAAGCAATCTCATAAGATTGTGCCCCTAATGAGGCAACAACGGACGCCCCATGTGCCACTATAGAGGGAATCTTATTCGTAGGAGGGGGGTCAGGCTACGGAGACACAAAGTCCTCCCCAAGACTTGCCACCATGGCCAGAAGCAGTTGAAGAAATAGGTAGGAAAACTCAGAAGTTGCAGAGCTCAAGCAAGTTTAATGTTGTTACTACAACATTTGTTACACCTTGTTTCTCTTTGTTATTAGGTGAAAGAGGCTTATGAGGAGTATGCAAAGTATAATAAATAGTTGGATGAAATTAAACTTCAAATGTTATTTGAGACACCTCCAAAGTCTAATTGAATTCATAACTGATCTGTTTGGTTGTCTTTTTACCTCGATGGTTGTTTTAGGATGGTTTGTTGGTTTCTAACAAGATAACCATTTAGATGACTATTGTTACAATTTGACAAATTCACAATTTAATTATTGTTTATTTTCAAATCTCAATAAATAAACTAATTATACATTGTAAGTTTTTATTTTTTCCCTTAAAATATTCATTATTATCGAATATTTATTTGTTACATTTTTCTTTAGATCACTAATTTTTTAATTATAATTTTAATTTTATTGAACAAAAAATCCATTTACTATTTTTAACATTTAAATATTGATTATACCTTTTATTATAATAATCTAATAATGACTTCAATATATATTCCAAACGGAATATTAAAATAGAATAATGAAACATCCATTCACATCCACTATTACGTAAGATGGTACAAGGATAAATCAAACCTGACAACCGGCAACTTCAATTAAAAAAATATAAATAAAGTGACTGTCACAAAATAATGATTAGGATTAGTAATGAGGCGAACAAAAAGATAAAAAGGAAGAAATGGAAACCATCAAATGATTCCGAGGAACGAAAGTACGTTGGCAGCATGTGACAAGAGGAAAAATCTTGGATTTTTGGCGTGTTGCATTTTGTTTAATCAAATGTTTATTAATTAGGGTTCTAAAATTTTTAATTACAAATATTAGTCAGGTTTGATTAGGGTCCTAAAATTTCAAATAATAGATACTAGTCAAGTTCAATTAGTTAAAACGTGGAGTTAATGTTTGAAATAAAAAGCTTAGGGTTAATTGCAATTGTCATGTCTTAGATTATTAAACAAATCAGTTAGGAATTGTTTCGTTGGAATAATTATTATTTAAAGTCAAAGTTGTTTTATTTTATGGAAATAATTTATATAAATAAAATATTCTCGTAGATAAATATTTGTATGTTTTAAAAATAAACATATTGTATTTTTTTTATATGTAGATACTAATTTAATTGGTTTACTAAAAATTATTTTTAAATCTTCTATTTATTAGTATAGGGGAAGCCTACTAGTAGTTATTATTGGACACCTAAAAAATTATCATTTTAAAATGTAGGCAAAGTCTACTTAAAGATGCCCAAGACTTATATGCAATTGTCAAGTAGTGGTTAAGATTATGTGGTCAAGTGGTCAAGTGCTCGTGCACAACTATTGGAATGTGGGTGGTATTCGGTGTTGTTCTTCTCCTAGTTATATAGAGTTCTTCAAAATCTTTTATTTTATGAATTTGTATTTTTGACATATGTGTGTGGAGGTAGGAGACATCTGGGTACTAGTCTAGTTGGTTCACTACAAATTGCTTCTAATAATCAATTATTTATTCATATTAAAGATATAACTACATCAACATTATCAAAAGTTTATGAAAGAAAATTAATTCAATATTATCATACATTATATTTTTTTTAAGTTAAATAAAAATAATCAATTTACATAAATCAAGCAATGACAAATTTTATTTATTTGTTTACCCTTTTCTTTTATTCTAATAAATGGAAATAAAATTACATAATCAAATCCAAAAATTGTATAGCATTTTAATGGATTGTGGAAATCTTATAGCTCTTTTTTATTTTTATTTAACTTTTAGCTCGACTTTAGAATCACACTTAAAGATTCTTCATCAAGAAAGGAAAAAATGATAATGAATGGTAGAATAAGACCTTTTCAAAAGATAATAATAAACAATTGTCAAATTTAAAATAAAAAATAAGAATTGTTGTTTAAAAACTTATGAAATTACAATTCCCCTTACTATTATAGTAAAATACCTTTTTATATTAATTATTTTTTTACTTTGTTAACTTTTCAATCCCAAATTTAAATACTCTAAAATATTATTCAATCTTTCCAAACACTTTTAATTAATAATGTCTATAATTGAAATTATTAGAATCTCATAAATAAATAGAAAATATAGAATTAATTTTTTTCCATAATTATAAGTACACATTTCTTCTAAAATTATTATTAAATTTAACCTCCTAAATTTCATCCCAAAAAAAAAAAAATTTTTTTTATAAAACTATAAAAAGCGCCGCACAAAATCTTCCTGAAAATCGGCCTCATTCGTAACTGGAAAATTCAATTGTTATTCTGTACATCCTCGTTGGCTTCCGACTGCCAACAAGCCTCTTGAAACCTTATTAAAATTGTTAGTAAAATTATCTGTTAATTTGAAGATTTTTAAGCTAAAAGAAAATTGATTATCTTGAAACCTTATGCAGAGGAAATGAACAACTTCAGAATTGTATAGTGCTTCTGCTGCCTCTGCAAATTCATAATGAACTCATTTGAACTAATTGTTTAACCTTAAAAAAGGATGAAAATTTTCTACCAAAAGTAGAATCCCTGCTAAACTGCGAGTCATAACTATATAACTGTCAAAACTTCAACACAAATTTGTAATGAATGCTTAGTTTACCCTGTAAAAAGAAATTGGGCTTTCCATTTACACCATACTCTGTTTCTTTACAACACTAATCTTCACAAACAAATTGAAAAGAACAATATCTTCAGGGGAACTCTGTTTTGGGGGATTCAACTAAGAGAGTAAATCAACAAAGACATTTGACCACACTATAGAAACCACAATAATCATAATTACAACAAGCCTTGGTGATATATAACACAAAGCAATCAGACCCCAAATGCCCAAATCCACAATATCACACATAAAATCTTAAAGCTGTCCTGTCTCCATTCCAACCTGTACGTCCCGAGTTCGAAACTCAGGAAGCCAGTGTTTCTGATGTCCAGCTAAGGGGACTTTGAATTGTTCTTCACACAAGAGAAGATTTCAGAGGCGGCAGCAGCCATTCCGCTTACCAGGGACTTCAATATCTCCTTTTTAATTTTCCCACGCTTTGGCGGAAGTGGGTTCGAACCCATGACCTGCATTTTTGGAGTATAGGGACATCCGATAATTACATATCTATCCCAACAATAAATTTGCTTCTTTCCCATTTCCCCCGATTCAGCGCAACTCCTCAACCCAAAGTATTGAAGTTCGTTATGGAAATTAAGTATCGTTTAGGGGTGTTTATATGGGCTTAGAGAGCCGCATAATGTCAACAAAAGCGGGTATATCTGAAACGGATGGTTTATGAAACCCGGCCGTATACAAGGGTACTGATTTGACATAAGAATTTAATTGCAGGATCGTAATTTAATTGATGAGAATGACATATTTATGTCGTATAATTTAATCTGCTGCTCATGATTTCATTTGTGTCCATCAAAAAAGTCTTATTAAATGCAGATCAAACACCGACCTCTCAAAAAAAACAAAATCTCGATCTAACGAAGGACAAACACTATTTTTGACAAACCCTCTTTGTAAGCGAGGTGGGACACTGCCGTGGACTTGCGAAAAGAAGTATGGAGACGTTGATGGTCAAATAACCAGGGGGAGAGCATCACTTCGATATATCTTAAATATGGTCATGCACAAGTTTGTCTTTAGATGATTCTATCGTCTATACTATAGTACTATTTGTTGTTTTCACTTACTTTCAAAATATGTGGTCATGTGTTGAGATATGATATCACATTGGAGTTGTGTTAATAAATATCTTATCCACTTGGGTTAAAAGACAGGACAGATGGTATGGATTTCAAGTTCATAAAGAAGAAATGAATGTGACAAGGTGGCTAAACACTTGGGTTAAAAGACAGGACAGATGGTATGGATTTCAAGTTCATAAAGAAGAAATGAATGTGACAAGGTGGCTAAACATCTAAATTTCCAAATGCATTTGATGATGATAAGAAGCCTAGAATTGAAGATAACATTGTGAGCTGAAGAATATCCTAGAAGAGCAGCTTTCCATGACCATGGGAAATGGAAAAGAGTGGGTAAGGAAGCAAAAAGCTTAGCCCATAACACTCTAACATATTGGCAAGCCCAAAAGCAATGCTTCATTTTTGCCACACAAAGGACATGAAGTGGGCGAGTTGAGGAATTTAACGCTGGAACCAACTGGGAGTTTAGCATGTAGAAGTTTCCAAGTAGTGAATTGGAACTGGACATCATCTTTTGACCTCCAAGTTTGTAGGTTGAGTTTGTTCTACGTAGCTCATTTAAATTTGCATCTCCAAAGAGAGTTGAGGCAACTAGAGGTGAGCATATTAGGAAAAAGTTATTTATAGATGACTTTGAGTGGAAAGGATCTAAGGCTATAACCATTAGGCCATCTCTAATCCTTGAGGAAGCATGCATGCCAATTAGTAGAGATGAGAATAAGAAGGTTGGAAGGTACAATTTGTTGAATTTCCATCACGACGGCCTTATCACTATTGTTTAAATTGAAGCATGATTTGAGCTGTCTCCATGACTTCCATGTGAAACTTGAAGGATCCCATAGATCTTTGAAGTTTTGAATTCCTTTCTTGTAGAGGCATTTAGATTTTAATCTGGGAATCAAAGCCAGTGGGATGTTCTCCTCTTGGATCAAATGATTCCATCAAATTGAAGACAATGCAAAGTTGGTTCCATGGCTAAATGATTGATCAAACCAAGATAGCTTGCAGGAGACAAGTTGCCAAGCTTTTCATATGCAATTGATAGAGGTCGATCCATGAGTCTTAAAGTAGGGAGCTAGGAGGATCTTATCACACCATTGAATAGCGCCCCATGATTTTCCCATAGTAGCTATTTGGATACGATGTCTAACAAAAAGTTTCCAAGGTGAGGTTCCTTCGAGAGCCCTATTGATCCATTTTGTTGAGAGCCAGACCCCTTACGTAAAGGGGTCTATGATGTGCAACCCACCCTTCTCTTTTGGGAGAATGCAGTGAGACCAAGAAGTAGCTGACATCCCTTTTTTATTTCCCCATTTGAACTAGATAAAGTTTCATATGAGCTATGTTAGTTGGTTGTAACAACCTTTAGAGGGCAGCCAACAAGAAGGGATATAGACTTAGCCAACGAAAAGAACTTTATTGGCAACCTGAATACGCCCAGCCATAGACAAAAAATGATTTGTCCATGATAGAAGCTTATCTTTGAACTTATTAAAGAACCACCTCCACATTTCTCTCAATGTAACTCCTATTCCAAATAGAATACAGAGGTACCTAGTAATGGTACCATGCTTAATTTATTTCCACTCTTTTGGAATCCAAGGGAGAATAGGGTGGGGCGTGTCATCCAAAATTCAATTTTGTGCATGGAAAGTTTGGAACCTGAGACAACGTAAAACACTTCAAGGGTATCGAGAAAATTATTGACATCATTAGCAATTATTTGAATGAAGATCATGCTATCATCAGCGAAGTGACAGTTAAGAGCAACAAAGTTGTCTAGTAAAGAAATGTCATGGATGAGATGGTTTGATTGAGCATGATATAAGAGGTATCCAAGGGCATTAGCTGTGAGGACATAAAGGAATGGAGCAAGAGGGAAACCTTGCCAAATGGATTTTTGGAGTGGGAAATGAGGGGAGAGAACTTTGTTAATTGCCAACCTCACATTAGCATGCACAAACAACATTCAAATTGTTACAAGTAGTGGTTGACATTGCACCAAAAGATTGACCTGTTAATGACCGATACAACCACTAGACTTATAGAAGACACAAGAGGCGGTTAAGCCATGTCACGAATCCCCAGGGGAGCGCTGACCATTATGCCAACAATCTCCCCCTTAGCATTACCCGAGGGGATTCGAACATGTGACCAAGCTCTGATACCACTTGTTACAAGTAGTGGTTGTCGTTGCACCAAAAGATCAACCTGTTAATGACCGATACAACCACTAGACTTATAGAAGACATGGGTGGTGGTTAAGCCATGTCACGAACCCCGAGGGCAGCGCTGACCATTATGCCAACATCAAACATGAGCATGAAACTTGGGACCAAGACCCAACCATTGAACCATTTTAAGGATGAATGGCAATCTTATACGATCATATGCCTTATCAAAACCTAATTTTCAGATCAAAGTATCTTGAGCCATTTGCTAAGCCCATTGTATGGATTCCCAAGAAAGCACCAAATTGTCTAAAATAAATCCGCCCCCAAAAAAACCAATTTTCTTAGGCCGAATTATCTCTCGAGATATGGTTTTTATTCTTTTAGTTGAGGCCTTAGCTATAATCTTATAGGAAGTATTAGATAAAGTTATGACGTGACATCCATCCACAATGTCTTCTTGTTTCCCTTTTGGTATAAGTTTAATGAGGCCTTGATTGATATTAGCTCTTAGAGACCCATTTTAAATGTCGTCAAGATAAACATTATAGAATTCATCCCTGATATGTGGCCAAAGTGCATGATAGAATTTAACTGTAATGCCCCTCCAACCCTGTCAAGTCTTGGTTATGCTCACTAGAAATTAGGAAGAGCTATATGTGAGAATGATCCTTCTTGGGATGGTTGCTTAAACCGAACCTCTTCCAACTCACCATAACTTCATATTTTAATGTGAGAAATAATAATATTGCATAGGTATGTTCCTATACATCTTCTTGTGTTTCAATAATAGTTTAGGACCTTATGTTAATATGATTTAGAACAATAGAGAGGGGGGGGTGAATCAGTTGTTCTCAGGTCCTGATGTATAAAATAACTTCAAAAACTTTTCTTTAAATCAGATCAAGCAACCAAAACAAACTCAGTCATCTCTAATTCAATAATAGAAACATATAACTCAGCAGTCCACTACCCAGCTGTATCTAACTTGTAAAACACAGAAATGTTCAAACCCAAAAACATTCACACAAGTATTGACACCAGGATTTATAGTGGAAACCCAATATGGGAAAAACCACTTTGTAACATGCTACTATTATTTTCACTCTTCTAAAGTGAGCTCGGTTAAAAGCCAACCCTGTCAAAGGTTACAATACACACTGTCAAGTGTGACCCGGATAAAGGATTTCAATCACCTTGTTAAAAGTGAGCCTGGTCAAAGGACTTACATACACTCCATTAGAATGCAACCTTGTTCAAAGGATTTAACATATGACTGTTAGGTCAACCTCTGTTAAAAGGATTTTGACTGTTACAATGGTTAGAAAGTAGCAATAGTATTGATCTAAAATACATACAACTCACTTTGCAAATATCAGATCCAATTTCATACACAAATGTTGGTTTATTGACTTTGAAACTTTGCCATCTCCACTTCTGATCTGCTTGGAACTTTCCTTCAAGCAATCACCACAATTTTCCTTCAGTCTTTTCGCTTATACAATCAATAAAACTTTACTATTCTTCCAGCATCTACTTCACCCATGCATTCACATACCTAATGCTTCGGTTCCCTTAATACTTTCCTCTATTAGGTTAACTTATCTTTTGCCACTTAATCTCCTTCGTAGATCTTAGGGTTAGGTCAAATACATTGAATCTACCCACTTCATGTTCTTCATCTCCTCTTCTAGAATCATCTCAAATCTCATAAAGATTTACAATAAAATATTTTACAAAGCATTAAATGCTTCCATATAATCAATAAATAAAGTCAACACATTTTACATAATCCAAGAATTCAACAATGTTGGCTCCAAATCTGAATTCTCTTCAAATATAAAATTGTTGATGCTCGGTCAATACTATGATCATCCACTCGGTCTCCATGTAAAATGCTCGGTCACTACTAAAACTGTTTCCTCGGCAAATACTGTCTTCCTCGGCAATTTACTGATACTCGGTTGACACTAGATTTTTGCTCGACATCCACTAACTTGGTCGACTCTATCATAACTCAGCTTAAACATGATTTCTTCATTTTTGCTCGGTTGAGCCTACCAGTTTAGTCCTCAATCTTACTAAGATAAACAATACATTGTCTCATCATTGTGCAACATAATCAAGTACACTTTGTAGTATCAAGATAACTCAACCTTTCCTTAGGTGCTATTGTTACCAACCTTTCTTTCCCTTCTCACCATAGATATAGTACTTTCCTAAGTAGCAACAGTCTTACTAGTTAAGGTTTGACATTAATGACAATACAACAATTGTTTCAATTGCAGTTTCCAACAATCTCCCTCTTTGGCATTGATGGCAACATCATATGATATCACCTAAATAACACATGGATTACCAACCAATCCAAAAAAAAACTTATCTGTCTATCAAAGAAAATTTATAATATCCTTAGCTTCATTCTGATTCAGAATCTATAAATCTCACTTCTGTGACCGTCATAAGTATTTGGATCTCCCTCTATCCCGATCTTTCATTTCAGTTCAATCTCCCTTACTTTCAGTGTCATGTGTTATAGTATCATTTCAGTTCAATCTCTCTCTTTGACAAAAATGCCAAAGCAGCAACTCAAACATACATCCAACAAATGTAGATATATATGTTTAGCACAGTGTTTCTCCCTCTGTCATCTTGCTTATGACTGATTTGTTGTCTTTGCTTCTTCTTCACAACTCTAGGATGGTCCTAAAGTGTGACAATCTTCTGCATCAATGTGTCAAATGTTCTGTTGTAGCATATTTGATGCAGTGCTCCTAGCTTGGCTAGGCAGCCTCAGTTAGGGGAAAGACCCCTAATTGACTTCTCAGGTACTCATGAGCTTCTTTAGGTAAAGCTTTAGTGAATATGTCTCCCAATTGTTCTTTTGTATTCACATATTCCATTCGGACTTCCTTGTCTTGTACCAATTCCCTCAAATAGTGATACTTGATTGCTATGTGCTTGGTCTTAGTGTGCATCACTGGATTCTTAGAAATATTGATAGCACTTGTGTTGTCACAGAAAATAACAACAGGTTCAGTGATTTCTTCTTTCATGCCTATCAACAACTATTTTATCCATATCAAATTTGAACAGTTTACTGTAGCAACAACATACTCAGCTTCAGCAGTAGATTGGGAAATGCAATTTTGTTTCTTGCTTGTCCAGGAGACTAATCTCTATCCAAGAAAGAAAGCGCCACCACTAGTGCTTTTTCTGTCATCTACATTTCCTACGCAATTAGCATCAGTATATACTCTAAGTTCAAATTTGTCATTCTTCTTGTAGTATAACCCATAGTCAGTAGTTCCTTTCAAGTATCTCATGATTCTTTTCACCGCCATCATGTGTGTTTCCTTAGGATTGGCAAAGAATCTTGCCACAATCCCAACAGCTAATGCAATATCAGGTCTACTATGTACAACATACTGCAATTTTCCAATCATTGATCTGTACAAAGTTTGGTTAACTTCTGCAGCATCATCATTCTTAGATAACTTTTTTCCAATAACCATAGGAGTTCCCAATGGTCTAGCATCTTCCATTCCAAAAGTTTTCAGTATTTCATTAACATACTTAGACTATGTAATGAAAATACCTTTTTTCATCTGATATACTTGTAAACCAACAAATAATTTGATCTCACCAAACATACTCATCTCAAATTTAGTTTGCATTTCATGTGAAAATTTTTTACACAATGCATCTTGTCCACCAAAAATAATGTCATCAAAAAAAAATTTGGCCAACAAAATACCTCTACCTTCTTCATCTTTCATATACAGATTGCTTGTGTCATTTGTCTCGGAAAATCCAATCTGTATCAGATAATTATGCAACCACTCATACCATGCTTTGGGAGCTTGTTTCAATCCATATAAAGCTTTGTTCAGTTTGCATACCATGTGTCTTATGTTTGGATCAATAAAACCTTCTGGATGTCCTATGTAAACTTCTTCTTATAGTATACCATTTAAAAATGCAGACTTGACATCCATTTGATATACCTTGAAATCTTTATAAGCAACATATGCAAGCAAAGTTCTTACTCCTTCCAATCTAGCTACAGGGGAAAATGTCTCCCCATAATCAATTCCTTCTTCTTGTGCGTAGCCTTTGCATACTAGTCTAGCTTTGTTCCTAGTGATTTCACCTTTTTCATTCAACTTGTTTCGAAATACCCACTTTGTTCCTATAACATTCTTATCTGCAGGTCTCGGCACTAGAGTCCAGGTTTCATTTTTCTCAATCTGGTCAATCTCTTCATTCATTGCTTGTATCCAGTCGTCATTTTCTAATGCCTCTTTAGTTGTCTTAGGTTCAAATTCACATAGTAAGCATGTTGGATCTTTTGTCTTGCTTCTAGTCTGAATTCCAATGTCTCTATCTCCAATTATTTGTTCAGGCTTGTGATGTCTTCTTACATATTTTTCCAAAACAGGTTTAGCATTTTTGTCTTCTATTTCATTAGGTTCCCCAACAAGATTGTTAGATTCAGCTTTTGAATGCTTGGCAACCTCTTCCTGATCCTCGGCAACATTATCTTGTAACTCGGCATGTTCTTGTTCTCTCTCGGCACCATTTTCCTGACGCTCAGCAATGCTTGCCTGAGACTCAACATTAGGTGCAGGTATGTTACCTGCCTCTTCTATTTCCTCAATCTACACAAAAGATCTATAATCTTCTGGTTCTCTTTTACTGTCGGCTTCATTTCTTTCTGCATACTCATCAATTTTTACATTCACACTTTCCACAATTTTGTTAGTGTTAGAGTTCAAACACTTATAAGCTTTACTTTTTGTGGAGTAGCCTAGGAACATGCCTTCATCACTTTTAGCATCAAACTTTCTATTCCTATTGTCTTTCAATATGTAACACTTGCTTCCAAAGATTCTAAAGTATTTAACACTCGGTGCATGGCCATACCATAATTCATAGGGTGTCAGATTTGTACCTTTCTTGATCTGTAGCTGGTTAAGAGTGTAAACAGCTGTACTTATAGCTTCTTTCCAGTATTTTTGTGCCACATTCTTTTCAATCAATAATGTCCTTGCACAGTCCAAAATAGATATGTTCCTTCTTTCCGCTATACCATTCTGTGGAGGTGTCCTAGGTGCAGACATCTATCTTTTGATTCCTCTATCATTGAAAAATAGATTAAATTCATTTGATGTAAATTCTCCACCACGGTCAGATCTAAGACATTTCAAGTTCCTACCTATCTTGTTCTCAACCTTAGCCAAATACCACTTAAAAAATTGAAAAGCATCATCTTTTTCTTTTAGAAACATTACATGCATCATCCTGGTATGATCATCAACAAACAAGATAAAATATCTAGCACCACAGTAACTTTGTATACCCATAGGTCCACAAAGGTCAGTATGAACCAAATCTAAAATGTGTTCAGAAGTAAAGGATTTGCTCTTGAAACTTGACTTAGTCATTTTTCCTTTAACTGACATTCTTTGCACATCACATTCTCAAGTTTCTTCAATCTAGGTAGGCCTCTTACTTTCTTCTTCTTACTTATCTCTACCAGATTGTCAAAGTTAACATGACATAGCCTCTTATGCCATAACCAAATGTCATCAAGTTGTGCAAACATACATATTTCTTTAGATAGGTCAAGATAGAATAAATTACCTCTAGTTTGCTCACCACTTCCAATCAGTTCACCAGTAGCATCAAATATCTTAGCTTTCTTGTGATGAAATTCCACTCGGTAACTAGTTATGTTGAGCTAAGAAACACTTAACAAATTATAATTCAATCCTTCAACCCAATAAGCATTTTCACAAGAGATATTATCAGTCAGTTTAATCAATCCTTTTCCTCTAACAGGACATGGTGCATCATTACCAAATGTTACACTTTTACCTTTATAATGATGTAGGGTCTCAAACTTACTCTTGTCACCAGTCATGTGATGTGAACAACCACTGTCAATAATCCATTTATCATTCTTGTTCACATAGGAAATCAATGCATTTTTCTCATCCTCATCAGATTCATCTTTCATTGCAACATAGACTACCTCAATTTCAAAATCATCACTATCAGTGTCAGTCTCTTCTTCAGCAATGTAACAGGATTTCTTACCTTTTTCTTTGTAGTCTTTGTACCTTTGGTAGCCTTTGTCATCTCTTTTATCTTTGTGTCTATTGTTTCTTTCTTCATCTTTATCCTTCCTGTCAGGACATCTAGCAACTATATGACTGACCTTGTTACATGCAAAACATATAATAGTTAGTTTACCTTTATATTTTCCTTTTCCTCTTCTCTGTCTTCTAGCCATAAGAGCTTCTAGATCTTCAAGATCTTCATCAGAAGTGTCACTGTCATCCTCACTTTCACTTTCGCTTTCACTGATGCATCTTTCTTTTTCCTTTTTAGGCTTGTTCAGGACTAACTGTGACTTAAAAGAAGATTCAACATTTCCAATACTACCAACAGTGAAATTATCATAATTAGACAGTTCAAAAGCAGTCAGCTTGCCAATCAAACCTTCCAAAGTAAGCACATTTGCAGAGTTACATCTAGATTCCTGAATAGCTGAGATCTTAATAGCATATATAGGACGCAGAGTTCTTAACACTTTTCCAATTATAGTCTCATCAACAATAGTTCCATTTGCTCCTCTAATAGCAATCACAACCTCTTTTATTCTACCACAATATTGTGCAATGTTTTCATCTTCATTCATTCTCATTTCATCAAACTTACCTCTAAGACTCTCTGCTTTGGCTTTCAGTACATATAGATCACCACCATAGATCTTTGCAAGAGTGTCCCACATATCTTTAGCAGTTGTACAGTCCTTAATGCCCTCAAATTCTAGATAGCTTAGGGCAGATGCAATTTCCAGCATTGCCTGATTGTGTTCTTGCTTAGCTCTCATTTCCTCGGCAGTCAAAGGTGCAACATGTGTGACATAGTCATGCTCAATGTAGTACTTCGTAGAATCACCAATACCAACCAGATGCAACTTCATGAAGCTTTTCCATGCAGGGAAGTTTTACTTATTTAGCTCTGGTACCTCCTTCTTATACATCTTGATCATTTGCTTCAAGTCCCTTTAAACTTGCTTTCTGTAGACACCAATAAGCAAAACCACTCTAATACTAATTGTTAATATGATTTAGAACAACAGAGAGGGGGGGGTGAATCCATTTTTCTTAGGTCCTGATGTATAAAATAACTTCAAAAACTTTTCTTTAAATCAGATCAAGCAACCAAAACAAATTCGGTCATCACTGAGTCAATAATAGAAACATATAACTCAGCAGTCCACTACCCAGCTGTATCTAACTTGTAAAACACAGAAATGTTCAAACCCAAAAAAATTCACACAAGTATTGACAGCAGGATTTATAGTGGAAACCCAATATGAGAAAAACCACTTTGTAACATGCTACTATTATTTTCACTCTTCTGAAGTGAGCTTGGTTAAAAGCCAACCTTGTCAAAGGTTACAATACACACTGTCAAGTGTGACCTGGTTAAAGGATTTCAATCACCCTATTAAAAGTGAGCCTAGTCAAAGGACTTACATACACTCCATTAGAATGCAACCTTGTTCAAAGGATTTAACATATGACTATTAAGTCAACCTCTATTAAAAGGATTTTGACTGTTACAATGGTTATAAAGTAGCAATAGTATTGATCTAAAAAACATACAACTCACTTTGTAAATATCAGATCCAATTTCGTACACAAATGTTGGTTTACTGACTTTGAAACTTTTCCATCTCCACTTCTGATCTGCTCGGAACTTTCCTTCAAGAAATCACCACACTTTTCCTTCAGCCTTTTCGCTTATACAGTCAATAAAACTTTATTGTTCTTCCAGCATCTACTTCACCCATGCATTCACATACCTAATGCTTCGGTTCCCTTAATACTTTCCTCTGTTAGGTTAACTTATCTTTTTCCACTTAATCTCCTTCATAGATCTTAGGGTTAGGTCAAATACATTGAATATACCCGCTTCATGTTCTTCATCTCCTCTTCTAGAATCATCTCAAATCTCATAAAGATTTACAATAAAATGTTTTACAAAGCATTAAATGCTTCCATACAATCAATAAATAAAGTCAACACATTTTACATAATCCAAGAATTCAACAATTTCGGCTCCAAATCTAAATTCTCTTCAAATATAAAATTGTTGATGTTTAGTCAATATTGTGATCATCCACTCAATCTCCATGTAAAACGCTCGGTCACTACTAAAACTATTTCCTCGACAAATACTGTCTTCCTCAGCAATTTACTGATACTCAGTCAACACTAGATTTTTTCTCGGCATCCACTAACTCGGTCGACTCTATCATAACTCGGCTTAAATATGATTTCTTCATTTTTGCTCCATTAAGCCTACTAGTTTAGTCCTCAATCTTACTAAGATAAACAATACATTGTCTCATCATTGGGCAACATAATCAAGTACACTTTGTAGTATCAAGATAACTCAACCTTTCCTTAGGTGCTATTGTTACCAACCTTTCTTTCCCTTCTCACCATAGATATAGTACTTTCCTAAGTAGCAACAGTCTTACCAGTTAAGGTTTGACATTAATGACAATACAACAATTGTTTCAATTGCAGTTTCCAACACCTTAATGCTAAAAGGATCACCTGATAGACGTATATGCTTTTATGTGAAATTTTCATTATTATTATTTATGTATACCTTAGGTTAATTGATTATAATCACTTAACTGTTAGATGTGTTACCTTCTCTGATAACGTTACTTGGGATTAGACATGATTAATGCATTTAGGGTTATATGATTTGTTTATCTTGATTTGATAATGAGACATTTTGAGTACGTGCCTGATGGTTAAATGGGTTTGTGAAAGTTAATAGATGATTTATATTTACATGATTATGTTATGATTCATTATTTTTATACAAATATGGAAAAGAGTTTATTTTGGTACTAACCACACTAATCCAATTATACTTTGTTGATTTCACTGTCTGATGTGAGTGTAGGATGAGGGGAGGCAATCGTAGTTACTCCTATAGGAGGTCCACATGATGTCACACTCTCCCTCCTTATTTTCCATTGCTTGTTTATACATGTATGTATGCATGTCAGTTGGTGTTGCAGGATGCAGGTACTAGGCATCGACTCCACCTGGCTACACAAGTCTAAGCGTGCTTTCAAAATCCTCAAATTGTTGTTGTGTGGAGGTATAATTACCAAGATTACTCTCAAGGTTACCATGGACTTAGATTTCTTCTTAGGAGATTACCCTAGTTGGGGGATTTGAATGCACTATATGATGTGGTTTGGTGATTTATGATTTGATGTCATTTTGTGATTTATGATGTGAGTTAGATTTATCCTTATTAGTATATGTATATATATTTATTATATATAAGTGTATATTGATTGTATGTTATATAGGTATGTGTATATGTGGGTGCACCCACATATACCCATGCTTATATAAATAATAGTATTTGTATGTTTTTAATGATTGTTTAAATGGTATGTTATTTATAATAATTAAATGAAGTGGATTAAATAAAAGTGAAAATAATGTTAATAATAATAAAAAGAAAAGTTGTTTATAGTAAAACTAGCTATCTAGGAGGGAGTTGAACTCAAGACCTCCTAGAAGTTAGGCTAGTTGTTTTCCAATTGTACTATGTGTTTTCCTTGAAAGCTTAATATTTATCCTTCTTGTTATTGGTTTCTTTGGAGGTAATTTTTGATTAAATTTATTAGAACTTTGATTAAGTCTTTTACGGGAATTTTTTGGTCCTCCAACCAACTATGGAAGTTGGAGAAGTTGCTTCCCATAAAGCAACTCCTCCAACCACATAATTGGAGAATAAGTATTTGCATTTTTGGGTTTTGGAGGGAGTTTTGGGAAGATTTTTGGGAGAATTCTACATTGATTTTTTCATAAATGTATTTGAAGTTTTTCCATGAGATTGTGAATTTTCTGGTTTGGTGAGGGAAAGTGTATGTGTGGTTGATTGAAGATTGGTTGCCAGAGGAAGATATCCAGGAGGCTACCTACTTAAGACTTGGAGATTTGTAGAGAGTTCTCCAGCTGAGGGAAGAGGATTCTCCGCAGGACCCCAGGTAGGGTCTAACTGGGAAGAATCTCCATTCTTTCTATGTGTGTATGATATGATATTATATTATCCTCTAAATTTTTGCTATGTATTTAAATGGAAATGTAAATATCTATTTTCTGTGTATTTCTATTGTGATGTTGAGAAGTAATTGTGTAAATGTTTGTATAGTTTTAATGGTGAAATCTTTCCTAGGAGTCTGGGATTTGTTTTGATACTTCATTTTGGTGTTTTTGAGAGTTATGTAATGATTTAGGAAAGTTTAGGAAGGTTTGGGATGGTTTAGGAAAGGTTGCAGTCCTTCTTCCCCATTTTTCCATTTTGCAAGCCTTCTTTGTGACATGATGTTTTTAATTTTATTTAAACTTATCTGAGACTTAGGTAGTGTTGAGGATGTGTTTTGGATGTGGTACTAAGGTCCCTGTATCAATTTGATCTCAAGGAACCTTTCTCAGACACTCTCCATGCCTTAAAAAGTCATTTTTTGGTCTTTTCGGGCAATTTTGAATTAATTTCATAACAATATTCTACAATGTGGTACGACATTGTAGTCATACCCATATTAAACTTGGTCAAATGTTGTATGGGAATGAATACATTATCATATGGGTTCATATGTAAAGTCATTTGGAGTTTTTGGGAAGTTTAAAAGTTAAGTTAGTGAAAGTGTTATGTAGTGTCATATGACATTGTAGGCATACCCATACGACAGTTGGTCAATTATCGTATGGGAATGAATACATTGTCATATGAGTCTTTATACAAAGTCATTTGGAGTTCTTAGGGTTTTAGGGGTTCAAAATTTGTAGGATTTATACAAATATAATATTTAAGTATAAGTTTGATACTTTAATTTCTTATACTTTAAGTTATATTTGTATAAAGAAATTAAATACATTCCAGGATGTTTTTGAAAGGTTTTAGCTTCATAGGAGTTAAGATGCAGATTCTAGATTTTGGAGTTTTTTGAAAAAAATCAGACTTAGCCAAATTTTAGGCACATGAGTTTTTCCTAGACTTATAAAAATAAGCTATGGAATGTTTTGTTTATGCATGTGGAAGTTTGTATCCCCTATGTATGTTTTTTACTTGTTTTTTTTATGTTATATGGTGTTACTTATGATTTTTTTACATTTGGCATATGCTTGAGCTTAGTTTATGAGGCTAGGACTCGTCTCGGTGGCCTGTGAGCATGGGAGGGTTCCCTAGACCTATAAGTAAGTCGTGAAAAGTTTTATTTATGAATGTGGTAAGTTCTATGTTATGATTTAAGGTTTCTTGTGATAGACGCTCTTCCAATGGTTCCTTTTATGTATATGGCTATGGTTAGGACTCGCTCTGAG
The DNA here is from genome assembly GCA_027943335.1 of Chamaecyparis obtusa. NCBI lineage: Eukaryota > Viridiplantae > Streptophyta > Pinopsida > Cupressales > Cupressaceae > Chamaecyparis > Chamaecyparis obtusa. Next base: position 2,000,234 of record BSBK01001680.1, read on the forward strand.
GGCCTGCATGCGCATGGGAGTTTCCTAAACATATGAATCAGGACATGGAAGTGTTATTTTGTGTCTTTGGCTTGTGGTGAGGTAAGGGAATAGGAACCCATTGTGAGTGGATCACCATAGGTGTTGGGACCCTAAAGTGGTTGCCAGATGATCCTATGGGGGGGTTTGTAAAAAGTGATAACCTTAAAAATTAACCTGGGAAGGGGGGGATTCAAAAGATAATGAAAGAAAACATAATAATGGCCACACAGACCTGATTGGAGTACTGGGACCATGGATAACTACCAGGGTGGATCCCTATTCATAAAGGGGGGACTGGGGTTACATGGTTTCCAGGGTGGATCCCAATACATAGGTTGTGTGATGACACTCACTTAGATGGTCCCCTAGAACCTTAACCTCAGTGTTATAGTATGATGATATTTTATGTGCTTTATTCTTGTTCTTTTGAGTCTTGGATTTATTGGTATTTGAGACTTAGATTTCCTTAAGGTCTTGAGAGTACCTTGGTTCTATCTCCTAGCACGGGGGGTGGAACTTTATCAATTTCACATGGTTGGGTGGAAAATCTCTTTCGAGGTATTGTTCGTGGTTCGTGTCGTGGCTTGGATTATGAGTTGTTTAGTGGTGAAGATCCTATTCTTGTATCATGTATCTCTATATTTTGAAATCAAGATGTAAATATGTATTGTAAGCCCTTGGGAAACTTGATGTAATTATCTTTCTATATGCCTTCGGGCAATGTGTAGTAACGGTAATTATGTTTGTAAGAGGAAATTGTACGAAATAAGTTATGTATATGGGAAGGGTAGAATTATGAATCTAAAAAGGGGATTGAATATGGTTAAATCAATGAGTAATTCCTACTTTATTCTTGTGAATCTTAAATGAAATTGGAAGTAATGGTTCTATGAAAACCTTTGTAATGCAAGTACTTATGGATGTAAACCTCTTTAAAAGGAAACTTGTTTTGATATGTGGAATAGTGAAAAGATATGCTAAGGGTTGAAGGGTATCTCCAGGTGAAATAATAAGGGAAAGGAAACATGTATGTTATTGAAAGTAGTAATGAGATGTGACTTCTTAAATGTATAGTTCAATGTGAGTAATATGTGATTATTCAAACAAGGTTTTAGTCTCAATTCTTAACTAGACTTATACAAGGTTATAGATGATGATTTGTGGAAGTTAAACTTATGGCAAAAATGATTCATTTAATGGTTAAGTACTTTATGCTCTTTCTATTATTATCCTAAAATGAATATAGAAAGTGAGGAATCTTAATGGAAAAGCTTAATTGAGTTTTGATGGTGCAATTGAGTTGAGCTTAGATAAGGTTAAGGAGTAAATAAATAGGAAAGAATAAATGTACTTAGTGGATGAGATAATTAATGTGTGCTTGTTGCATTTCTAAAAGTAAATGATGTGTTAGTTTGGTAAAGAAAATGAATTCAATTAATTCATTAAGGCAATTGGTTTTGAAGTATAATGAAATCAATGTCTCAATGTAAATTGAAGTTGAAATAGAAATAGAATTCGTTAGATTAAGTAATACCTGATAATGGTAAATGAATTCATTAAGGGAACCTTAAGGAATTTACTTGTGAATGGTTATGATGATATGTTAGAATTTTAAGAAAAAAATTTGTTAGTTGTAATTTTAGGTCATAGACCTGATTCCTTATGGGTTCCCTGGTGGGGACTTTACATCAACAGACAATCTATAAATGCCATGGCTCTTTTCTAGAACCAAATTAAACATAGCTTCCTCTATCTCATCCTTGGAAATATAATGATCCACAAAAATGATGTAGTGTTGTTGAATTTTAAGGGGAATAATGCCAACTAGCTTGTCTTCCAAGATAGGAAGTAAGGGGTTGTTAATTGACTTGTCAATAAATAGTTGTTGGTAATGTTCATAAAAGGTTTTCATTATAGCATCTTGAGTGATCTGTGGTGTACCATCAGTAGAGTTAACGAATGTAATACATTCTTTTTTATGTTTATACTAAAGGAAATGGAAAAAAAATTGGTACTTTTATCCCCTTCTTTCAACCATTGGAAATGGGCTCTCAACTGAGTTCCTTTACCCTTGTAAGTCTCTATTTTATGTAGTTGATTTTCAATATGAGAAACTAATTGTTGAAGAGAGATGTTATGAGGATTATTGTATAGGGTTTTTCTTCCATGAATAAGATTCCCTTTAAGAGATTTCTCAAGTCTTTTACATTTAGTTGTAGTTCTCCTACCATAATCATGAAGGAAGATAGTGCAGCAGGATATAGTTCTTTCCCACTAGTTGACCCATCTACCATTACGTGGCTTAGGTTCAACATCCCAAATGACTAAGAGGGCATCAATACAATATTGATTTTGAATATGAGAAATGTTCAATTTGTAAGGGAGATCATTAGGCAAAGTTGGGACATTGGTCAATGATAAGGTAATAAAAAAGGACAAGTGATCTGAAAGAGTAGCTGCCAATCCAAGTGAATCTAATGTCCTGAAGGTGAATGGAGAAAATGAAGGTTGGGGGAGAGTAGAATCTATCCAAACTTCCTATTTTACGTAGAAAACCTTTATGATAATTTCTCCAGGTAAACCAATGAGGTCTTTGTATGTTCATTTTTCCCATAATAGGATCATACACACCCAAGGAGTTTCGAGTGAGGGTCCAAGCCTCAAATTCATGTTAAGAAAGTTGAAATTGGATATCCCAACTATGATTAGTATGGTTTTCCACCATGTTTAAGTCACCCCCAAGAACCCATTCATCTGCAAGTAAGTGGGAGAGTAGCCATTTCAAATTTTAAGATCAGTTCTTGCTTTCATTGTTGCTTTCTTATTTAAAACTTGCATTACATCTTCAAAACCAACCAATCCCTTGTGGCTCGACTATACAAGGTATTTTTGAGGCCTCTTACAATTAGTTACTAAATTACCAACCAACTTCTACATGACTTGACTCTTGACATTCTCATTCTTGCATTCTTGCAACTTTGCAATATGACAACTTTTACAAAAATGACAATTTTGTCACGAAACTTGCTAAGGGACCCTACGAACCTCTTAAACCCAAATAAATTACAACCAACCATAAAGATTCCAATTATGACTTTCTTACATGATTAAATATCATTTGGATCCTTTTGACAACTTTTTCCCTTCTATGACAACATTGACAATTTCCTACTAACTTTGCACCATGAACACAAAAAGGCTTCCCATTACATTGAATGACACAAACCAAAGAATATTTCAAAAAAAATCCTTTTGGATGCATGAATGGCATTAGGTGACCCTGCACCATACACCCAAAGAGAATAAAATTCAAGTCCGATTGAATCAACAATAGCAGCATGATGACTTTAAAGCCCTGTAATCCACCTTCCTTGAAACAATGCCATGTTTTCTTTATCTTCACTTTTGGTTTTTCCAACCTCTTGTTAATATGTTTAGGATTTTCAAATGGCATAATCCTTTTTCCATCTACATCTCTAGATACTTGGACTTGGACAATAACAACTTCATTCACCAAAATAACTTGGTCAATTCCATTACCAACAATACACTCTTTTCTTTGTTTCTCATACTACCTTGGTGATCCCTACAATATGGAAATATCTAACTGAAACAACTTGGTCTATAACTATTCATCAACAACCTTATCATCAACCTCAACAACAATATGCCTTCCAACTTGTTCAACTTGATCATTAGACTCAAACAACTAAAAATGACATGGAGATTCATACACAACTATATCTACATTGTCCTTTTCAACTTCTTCAATGCTTGATGATGTCAAAATAGTCATAGGTATGCTTACCAATTCATTTCTGATCTTCTTTATTGTTGTTTTCCTTTCTTATCTTCATCTTCTTCTTTGGATAATCTTTTTGATAGGCCATGATACCTTTTTTTTAATTGATAAATATTATCTATTCACATCAATTTCTATTATTTTTTTCCAAATCCTCCATATCCTTTCTCGTTTGGTCCACAACTTTCCTCAACTCTCTAATCTCTTACCCGATCTCCATTTTCTTTTCTTTCTATTTTTCCTTCTTTCTCTCTTTTTCCTCTCTTTTCTTTTCTTGTTTCTTCTTTGATGAAACCCCACCCTGCAAGTAGCTCTTCAAAAAATCCATTTATCCTTCTTCAAGAAAATCTCTTTCACCTTTCTTCCACCCATCTTTGACACCTCACCTAGGTTTCTTCTCTTTTTCTCTACCTAATCTCTTGGCATCCAGGTTCTCTCCTGAACTCGCAACAAGAAAAAACACAAACAAACACTTCCAAATCACTTTGTCTATACCTTTTGAGCTCTGATACCAATTGATGGAGAGGTAGGGTTCGAATTCATAACTTCTCATTCACTCAAGGCAATGCACACATCATTCATGATCATAGGCTCTCTTGGAGCATTCACAACAACAAACCACAATGAGGAAAACATCATCACAAATACTTGTCTGATATTTGGCAGGATTCACATAAGGTTTTACTAAAAATCCCAACCCCACAAACACTAAAAATAACTTGAACCCATCAATAAATTCCCTTTCCTTCACAAATTATTCTGAGGCCTAGTAGCCCTCACAAATAGAAGAATCACTCATAAATTTTTTACATAGACATCATCTCAAGACTCTAAAACCAAATTTAGACACCCTTTATTGAGTTGTCAAATATATCAAAATTTTAAAGGTAGGTTGTTTTGGAAAAACAAAGCCAAAATTTGACTGGTAACCAAATTGTAGGCCTAATTAGGCTTGGTTTTCAATATGGGATAGCTAAACAATCCTCCATAACTTTTGCAAAACATAAAATGAGAAAATAATCTTCAGTGAGATTATATATGTTTCTATTACAGATATTTCCTCCAATTTTTATGAAGATCCAACGGTTAAAAAGGGAGTTATGGAATTTTTTCTAAAACTGGGAACCCTACGTAGGGTTCAAACCTGCACTCACTAAAGTTGCAATATCTTGCACCATTTTATTTTATTTTTCTCCCTAATAGAAATTTTTATTAATTACAAAGAACCAGTGAAAGAACTTGGTTTAGACTAAGGGTGGTAACAATCATGGGTACCACCATCCAGAAGTGACGCAATACCAAAACAGATCAGAAGCAACTCAAAGCATACAAATAGAAACCACATTACATTTTAGCATTGTTAACACCTTTCAAGTGAGATTTGAGAACCATATCAAAGGGATCTTTCTTGGTTTTCTTCTCTTTTTTCCCTTTGATAGTCTACCATCCATCCTCCAACCTAGTTATCATATTTTCCCAATTTAGAGATCTATCTTTAGAAATTAGATTAGTTGTGTTCTTATTAAAAAAAATTGTTTGGTTCTTAGTACCAATTTCATCAATCCCTATATGACCATCCTTTGGTATAGAAGCCACTTCCCTATCTTGAGACAAATGAGGTATGCTCTTCTCTTTTCCTTCCGAAGTTTCAATGTCATTGCTACTCAATCCTCCCATGTCATTTAAAACTAGATCAATATTAACAATGATCCCATTTAGCTAATTATTTTGAGAAAGAGGGGCCATAGAGGTATGAACCCTTTCCCTAGATGTGACTTCAGAGAAGTTCTTATGTTTCTCATAATTCTTCTCAACAATATAGTGTTGTTGAGAAGCATCCTTGTGTACTCTATCTTTGACACACTTTGCTACCATATGTCCAATTGGAAAGATACGTCTACATCTAAAGGGTATCCCTTCGTAGTCCAAAGGTTGCACTCAACAACCTTTTCAAGATTATATCAAAATTTCTAAGGGAAGCCCATCAAAGATATTCATCTCCACCAGAAAATATCTTACACAAAAATTAATAAAATCACATGAAACCAAATTTTCAATAAAATAGATTCAAAGTAATTTCACATAAAATCAATGAGAGGTGGAATTTTTTCTGTATAGAGCCATACAAGGGCTTGAAACAACACAGTTTAATGCTGGAAAATGTAGGAAATTGAAGTATTTTTCTTGTTTAAAAATTGAATTACATCTTCAAGACCCACCACTCCCTTGTGGCTCGAAGAATAAAAGTCTTTCTAAATCCTTTTACAATCATTTAATAAACAACCAACCAGCTTCTACATCACTTGACTCTTGACATTCCCATTTTTGGATTATTGCAACTCTGCAATATGAGAACTTTTACAAAAAATACAATTTTATCATGAAACTTGCTAAGGGACCCTAAAAAGACCTCCTGATGCAGAGAGCATCGATGGTATTCCACAAATCTGCATATACTTCAATTTCTTTCTTAAATAACCATCATTTAGTTCTCAAAACCATTCTAAGCCAGACACGGTGACTACCACCTTGGCCCAAATCGGGATTGCTGGGTATCAAGACACTATTCCATGGTTTCTTCGCGAGCACAACCAACTTGATAAATTTGCATGGTTCATCACCAACACAAGCTTTGAATAACAGTTCTTAAAAATTGTTTCATACATAATGCACTCAAAAATTAACAATCAACTCTTTGCCAAACATGCTAACTCCCATCATTCCCAAGTTAGGACTATTAAATAAAATCGATACAATACCAAAATGGATATAACTCACAAAACTACTATTATGAGCGACTATGGATCGGTTTATTGAACCAAATATCATGAGATAATTACAACATTAAAATAATTGACAGACCCAACATGACGATGATAGAAACCAAATGAAACACTTTTAAACTGAAATGGAAAGAGACTCTTACTGACATAATCATGAATGTAAGGACCCACTTGTCCTAAGAATTAAAATAACATATTATGAGAAAGTCATCAATAAACTATCAACTTAGAATACAAGGCTATAATTTTTTTTGTCTACTTAACAAAGTTACTCATTGATTGCTCAGGAGATAAATTTTAAAAGAGTCCATCCGGGACAAAACTTTCACTTAGCCATCCGGGCTCTTCTGTCATGGGAAAATAAAAGGGTTGTCTGGACCCAATCTCTATCTGTGTGGGATAGAGGATGTAGTAAGTGACATAGGAGTCATTCTTCTATCTATCCAGGATGGGTTCATAAGGACAGGAAATACTTAATGCTTTGATCAGAGACTTAACACTCTTTGGGACCATTCGGGTCCAGAGTAGCTTGCAAGAAATTTCACAATCTTCCCAAGACTATGCCAAGGTTCTTAGCAAGGTTATAAAATAAGATCTGCACCCTTCCTTGGATTTTGGTCTTATGGCCAGGTGGAGACCACCAAGATTAATTTTAAGTTCTATACCCCCTCTCAGCTTTCAAGCATCCGTCCGAGTATAGATACCTTCTTGATAATCATTCTTTTCTTAGTTTAATAAATTTAGAAGCTTGCCTCTTGACTTGACTGTTAAGATGAATCCACTTAATTATGTTCAAGGCATCTGTGCATTGGAGTTAGCCTTCACCTACCAAGATGCATACATACCGGTATCCATGGGATCAAGGCCCTTGAATCCGCTCACACTAACATAGTATGTAGTTTTGGTTTCTGTTGAGTTTTTGTGTAACTATTGCGCGGACAAACTATTTTGGGCATTACCTATCCCAAATAGTTCTTCGCCATCATAAACCCACTCAGGTGAATCATGCGAAATCTTAAGTTATTCACTATAATATCACCAATACTTGATTCAAGGTTATAGTTTAACCATGTGTAAGTTTAACCTATGCGCATGTATCCTACTTCCTCACCTTCTATTGATATAAAACTAGCTTTTCCTAAGTTCTTTTAGAGTTCAACATGAGTTCAGCACTTGAAAACCAAAAGTTTATTAGCTGATAACCTTCACTTGGTTCTAGAATGATAAGAACTATGAGGAAGTATGAAGGTTGAACTGTTGCTAAGTTCTTTTCAAATAAACATGCCTCAACTAGTTTCTGGTGAATGTTACTATTCAGATTCCTAAAAGTGTGTTATAACATAACCATTCAAAATTGAAGAATAAACAGACCTTTTTAAAACTAGTGACTGTTAGAGTAATAAAGTGTTTATTGATTAATTGAATCATATTGATTTAATTATTCAGTCACTTATTACCTCTTTCAACTTAAGCTAAACTTTAGGCATATAATAATTAATTATTTTATTAATTATTATTGTGCAACATAGGGTTTTACCTTTTTAGGTTTTTTGATCTCCTTTTATAAGGATTGATCTCATAACACTTTGTAACTTTTTTTGACTTTTCATTATTGATTGCAACTTTTGTTTTTGCACATCAAGGATTTCTCCTCTCTTGTGGATCCATACATTCAGGTTTATATAGTTGTTTGCTTCTCTCTCTTTCTGTGACAGGTGTTCTTGGGAGCTATGGGTTATTTTTCATCAACTCCAATATGGTATAAGAGCTTCAAATTTTCTTGCCCCTGTCCTCTTCTTGAGAGATTCGATCGTGTTCGTCAGATCTGCATTTTTAGAGAGGGTTTCCTGTCAGATCTGGGGGGACCTATTTTTTTGGTCATCTCGGCTTCAAACAAACCTCGTAGTTGTGTTCACAGCATCCAATAACCCCAAGATCCATATAAAATTTGTCCAATTTGGACAAAGTTGGAATTTGTGGCAAAATAATTTTGCAACCAACCCTGACACGGATCCTAAGGTGGTCACTATTTTTTGGGGCACTTCTAGCCCAAGCAGACATGACGGTTACATCTCGAAGGTCTGAGATACCCAAAATCCATATACAACTTATCGATTTTGGACAAGATGGCTTTTGAAGGAAACAATTTTTCCTACCAAGTCGTACAACCCTGACATGCACTCTGAGGCATAGTACAATTTTTTCAAAAAAAATAAAATCCACAATGCCACCTGGGTGCCACCAACACAGCACCCGATAGCCACCCAACAACCACTGGTGGGCGGGCCGCGATCACCACCACTGACTGGTGGGTGATTGTCACAGTCACCGTCGGATTAACCGCGGTGACCAATAGTCACTGCCTACGGTCAACCGGTAACCGCGCTTGGTCAGCCCCTTCTGTAGACCTGTGGTCGCATGGGGGACCAGCCCCCAAGCCCCCATTGCTGAGATTTTTTGAGCACCCAAGGCCTATTTTTTTAGCCCCAAGTGGATTTGAGCTGTGATGGCCATTTGGCCATCAAATTTAGGCTCACAATTTGCTGATGTCACCAAGGGTTTGCACCTTTTTTAGCCTTTTGGAGGTACCTATGGTTTTTTGTGAATATCACGGGCATTTGGGATCGAAATCAAGCATGCGATATATCGTCGGAAAACTAGTTCTGAGCCCGATCCAAATTTGCTGGTATGGTTTTGTGATTTTTCCATTTTTATGCCATTTTTTTCTATCAAAGTTAGATTATCTCTGTGATCTTGGTGTTTCAAACCTCCTGCATTCCGGGATCCGTTTCTCTTGCATCCATGCTCCATTTTCAGCAAACGACATATTGTTGAAAAGCTCTTTTTGAGATTTTATCAGATATGATGGTTTCATGTGTGATTTTATCATTTTTCTGACGTCACCCATCTTCAGATCCTTCCAGACACCTTCTTTGGGCCCTCCAGGGCAACTGTTGATTTTTTGCTCATATCTTGAGCATACAGTGTCCAAATTTGGCAAACAAGATATTGTCAAAAAGCTAATTCCAAGATCTTTCCAGATTTGTAGGTTTGATTTTCTTTTTTTTCTTTTTTGATGATGTTTTTCACTGTCAAAGCTAGATGTTTAGTTCTGCACTCTGGGAGCTCTATCTTGCGCATCTGAACTCCTTTTTGGGAAAATGATATATCATTGGAAAGCTTGTTTAGAGAGCTTTCCAGTGTTGTGAGTCATTTTTTCTAGATTTTTCTCCAAGTTCATTTTATTTAGATTCTTGCATTTTTGCAGTCTAGTGGATATCTTGGATGTTACAAGTCATGGGATCTCTTCCCTTTGAGGGATGGCTCGTCTTAGGTTGTTCTTTTATTTCATCAGCCTTTTCTCTTCTTTGAGTAGTCACTAGTAAATTTTGCCCTAAATTTCGACGAGAATTAGTCAAATTTTCTACAACAATTGGTCGAATAGATGACTAAAACTATGGTCAATCTTTTTTCGTCGATTATTCTACAGGCAAACCCATTGTTGAAATTTTGACCTTAGTAGTAGTTGACTTATTGACCGACTCTTCGTCAAACTAATCGCATGAAGCTGGCAGAATTGAGACCAACTTTGGCAAACTTGACATCACAATTGCGATGAAATATTCGACCACTATTCAATGAAATTGACTTTGAATGCATAGCATTCTCGTCGAAATTAATGTTATTTAAAGGTCAAAAAATTGACCAATACTAATTTTTGGTCAAAAAAAATGACGATGATTGAACAAAGCATTTTCATTGTACTGTATATTCATAGCCTCAAGAAAAATCAAACTAACTAAGAAAGCTTCGTTTACCTATAGATTTGTGTGCTTGTCTGAGTTTGATACGCAGATCTACATATCAAACTTAGACAAGCACACAAATCTGTAAGTAAATGTTGATTAAATATTTTATTTTTAATAGCAATTTAAAAGGCTATTTAAATATTTTGATGGTTTGATAAGAACAAAATTGGTATTCAGATATAAATTATTGAGCTTCTCTTTGTTTTGATAATAGTTTAACATTCTCTACTTAACAGGGCCAACCACGTGAAGGTGGAAGCTCATCTGGCCGCTCCTAGGATCCTCTTATGACCCTTTATGACACTTTAAGACCTCTAGGATGTATTCTTAGGGATCGTAAAGGGTCATAAAGGGTCATAAGGGGTCCTGGGACACAACAGCTGAGAAACATAAATGTAGGCATCATGGTCACAATGTTTTGGAAACACAACATAATTGAGTGGTATACCTAGACGAGAATATGCAACCACTACTCCTGTAGTTCTAAGTTGACACTGCGGGATCCAAAAACCAAAGATAAGGAATCTATATATGGTTTTTGGATCCACAGTGTCAACTTAGAATTGTAGGAGTAGTGGTTGTGTTGCATTTTCTGGGTATAGCATTCAATTATGTTATGTCTCCAAACATTTGGGACGATGATGCCTACATTTATGTTTCTCATCTATTGTGATACCTACATTTATGTTTTGTAGCTGTCATGTTTATTTGCACATTCTTTGTGTTTGGCTTCTCTCCCTCGCATCAAAAATAAGATTTTTCTGACTCCGAATCAAGAATGCGCGTGCAACACAAGTAGAATATGCACGGATAGCAGTGTGTGTGTGAAAATTGTACCTGATCTGTAGACACAACACTCAGTAAAATATTAGAGGTTAGTGATAATCAAAATCGTGCAAAATTGAAATCTAATTTAACCAAGCGATTTACTGCCTTCTAATAGGTGCGAGATTAATATTCTCAGATTGTAATCGAGATCAGTGACCTAGATGACACCTAAATGAAGGATTTGAATGCAAAAGATGGATATGAAATTGAATGCAATTAATCTATATTTTTGATATTTTCTATGCAATAAGAATGATAAACTGATATGCTATGAATGCTATTGAAAACTGATATGAAATGAATGCTAAATGATCTAACAATGAAGATTCTAACAATGATATGAAAACTATGAAATTCTATGCTAAGATATAAAAACCATGCAATTGAAATTGATCTCACAAAGCTTTGAATTCGCAAGTTGATTCCTCAGCCTCCAATTCTCCAGTGTGATTGTGCAAAATATGAGATGAATGGATGCAAATTTGAGAGATGAATTATGAAGAGCTGAGCCTTGATTTTATAGAAATCCAGGGCTTTGGAGGTGCATGGATAAAAGCCATAAATCACTCAAATAACTCAGGTTGATTTTTGAGTTATTTTAAAATAAAGGATAATTAAGTCACAAAAACATGCAAAAGCTAAGCTTTAACTCAAAATAGAGTTTAGCTTTAATTGATAATTGATAGTTGTCTGCTTTTATGATTGTGCATGTTTTAATTAATAATAAAATGATTTATGCTCAACTTAACTGATTTTTGAAATAAAATAATTAATTTATGGGTTAATTAACTATTTTATCACACTTTTATTAAAAATTATATTATTAAATAATGACAACATGCTTTAATTAATTAAATAAGAATGTAATCAATTAAAGATAGGAATTTTGATTTATTATCAAAATTAAATAATATAATTAATAAGAGATAGAATTAAATTTAATTAAACAATTAAGTGGCAAATATTAAATCTAATTAATTAAATATGAAAATATTCAATTAATCAAACTTAGGATAAATGTGATTTATTGCCAAATAATTATAAAATTAAAGATAATTATGATGATTAGGAATATTACTAGGAATATTCCCCGATGCAGAATTTAAGATAATCAATTATGATTCGATGATGTTTAGATGTGCCTTAGGTTAGGACTTTGATGTCGATTTCATTCGAATTGAAGATGTAGGAGATTAATGAACTTATAGCCCATTTTTGGGGTATTACATTTTGCCCCTCTTTGAATTACTAGGTGAAGCGCAGTGGTTCAAAGATAGTCTATGTTTGATAGAGATATGAAACTGATTCAAAAGATAAACCGATCTCAAGATAGAAACCGATTGAAAGATATTGAGATAGGAGGTCCTGAATGACTAGAGATAATGTTTACTATAACAGAAAATGAACCTATGATTGTGAAAAAGTGTTAAAATGCCTGATTCTGAACCTTAGGATTGATAAGAAGTGAGTGACCCGTTCTAGACTCGATTGTCTTAGCAGAACTAGCAGGTATCACATCCGAACCCTTCAGTTGCCGAAGAACCAATGAAAGAACACTATGATCTGATGGTTGCAAAAATTGATACAGATTACAAGATTAAGAGAATACCAAATTGATATGGATCGATGAATCTGATATGCCCAAGTGATGATAGATTTGCCCCGAGCGATGAGGACTTTTGATGAATCAGCGACTAGACGTGATTGTTGTCTTAATCACTGATGAAAGATATTGATAGATTTGATGGATAGAAAATTGATTTACAGACTTTGAATGATGTGCAATACCATGCCCCCTTCGGGATTAAAATTGAAATCTGACAAGGAAAGTCAGCATTGATAGTTTAGAAGCATGTTAATTGATTTGAGAAGTGGTTAAAATGCGTCCGAGAATGCATTCTGCATCGTTTGGAGGTCCAAAAGACCAAGTTTGACTAGGTTAAACCATGAGTTGACCATAGTTGAAATTTTGATAGTTTGATGGAAGATAATCAGTTAAGTTGAATTATGGATTTCTGTGATGATCGAAGGTTGACTATGCAAATAGTTAATAATATAAACAATCTCAGATTTTGATTTTGATCCCGAAAAAGGATTATACTTGTTGTTTCATTGGAGGAACCTTCATGTAAGATTCAGCTCTTGTTAGATTTGAAGATGTGATTTGAAGAATCATTTAAGCATTGAAGTTCGTTTAGCCATTGTGAGATCATGCAACATGCAAAATGCAAAGAGACATGCAAAATGAAATGCAACCTAAGACCTAAGACCTAGTCACTGATCATGTGTCGATTTGTTATCATCATTGAACTTTTAGGTAACCGGATAAATCAATACAATGCCCACTAGCTATGAAACCATAGACATATGAATATCGATTTGTATGCGCAAGAATCAATACAATACCCACTAGTCAACAACCATGGATATATGAATATTGATTTTATTTTCGAAATGTCGGATTAGATATAAGTACCAAGGCATAAACGCCAGGATGACATGAATATCATGTCCATTTTGATATAGCAATTTGTATAAGCATCAAAACATAAACGTTGTGATGACCTGAATACGCCTTGCATTGCAAACACATCAAACAATCAAGAGATCATGCTAAATCCAATGTGAATTACCCGTAGTGACCCTTTATCGTTCACATCCTTAGGCAAGATCGCGTTCCACAGTAGGAGAAAGAACTTACTCAAAAAGACAATAGTTAGATCAAACTTCCTTGAATTGTCTGGGTATCAATGGTCGAGGTACGCATGGCCATCCAATTCAAGATAGAGGCTCTTATAGTCAGACACCATTTCAATCCGGAATTTCCAAAGTTGTTAGATTTTCACGTACAAGCAGAAGACAAAGAAAAGATTATGCCCCCAGTCATCACTCTCTAAATCCTGTAAAGGACATCATTGAAGAGCTCGAAGGGACACAATATGCAAAAATCTCAATGCGAATCAGTAAGCATACAAGGAGATAAAAGCATGTAAAAAGCATAGATTGTTTTCAGTTGAGTTTTGATGTTTGATTGCGTTGTTGTAGATGTAAAATCCTTTCTGGAGACGAGACAGACTGACTGACTCACATGAAGCTTCAAAGGACTCTGACTGGATATGATACGTCTAAGACTTACCAGAGACCATAGGATATGACATTGATTGCCCCCAAGTTTGAACATTGATAGGATACAGACGCTTGAGCTGATTGGTGTACAGATCGACTTATTGAAAATTGGAAATGCAGAAATAAACCGAGAGATATGTACAAACTAAAGCAAGACTGAAAGCTGGGAAAGACCAAGATTGTGCTGATAGATGGAGCATTTTTGAACAAGTGGCACCCGTTTGCTAGGTTTTCACCATCTTGGTAGAGATTCTATTTTTGCTACCAAGGTGCCTGTTTCCAGGTTTTCACCGAGGCACTTTTTCTTTTTTTTAATTTATTTTTATTTTTTTTTGAATTTTTGATATTTTTTGATTTTTTTTTATGAATCATCAAGGTGCCTATTGCTAGGTTTTCACCAAGATGTTCATTTTTTAGGACTTTTTCAGATTTTTAAGATTTTTTAGGATATTTTACCATAGACTGAATGCCTTAGGCATATAATTTCTTCAGATGGAGAACGTTGATTGGTTCTCAGAGCTGTTCTCCTTCAGTCATTGAGAGTTGATAGGCACAAGAGCCAAAAGTAGCAGTGATAACAAAGGGACCTAGCCAATTGGGTTCGAACTTCCCCTTGCGTTCTCGATGTGATTATTTTTAAGATTTTCTCTCAACACTAGATCACCAACCTGAAATTCTCTGTGTTTGACTTTCTTGTTGTAGCCTCTAGACATTCTTTTCTAATACACTCTGAGATGATCATACGCTGCTTGCCTGCGCTCATCTAGTAATTTAAGTTCTTGTAACCTAGACACTCTGTAGTCTTCATTAGTGACAAGTCCATGCATTCTGATTCTGAGTGATGGGATTTCAACCTCAATAGGCAGTACCGCTTCAGACCCATAAACTAAAGTGAAAGATGTAGCCCCAGTAGGTGTTCTGATACTTGTTCTATAGGCCCATAGATCTGGATTAATCATGAGATGCCAGTCTCTACCGGTTTTGTTTACTGTTCTGTGCAAGATCTTCAATAGATTTTTGTTAGAAGCCTCTGCTTGCCCATTCCCTTGAGGATAGTAAATAGAAGACCAATGTTGTGTAATCTTGAATTTAGCACATAAGTCATCTAGATCCTTGTTTTTGAATTGTCCCTTGTTATTTGTGATTATAGAGTGAGGGATCCCATATCTGCAAATGATGTAGTTCAGGATGAACATAGAGATCTGTTTCCCCATTGCTTGTGTTAGAGGAACTACTTCTACCCATTTTGTAAAATAATCTGTAGCTGTGATTATATGGGTATGTCCAGTGGAAGAGTGCGGATGGATAGCGCCTATGAGATCAAATGCCCATTGTTGAAAAGGCCATTGTGTAGTAAAGGGAATCAGATCTCTCCCTGGAGCATGAATCAAGTTGCCATGTACTTGACACTGTTGATAGTTTTTAGCAAATTTAATAGCCTCTTTCTCCATTTTAGGCCAATAGTACCCAGCCCTAATAAGTTTTCAAGCTAATGTTAAACCGTTTGAGGGTGACCCACATATACCCTCATGGACTTCCTCTAATGCACGTTGAGACTCTTCTTGTTCTAAACATCTAAGCAGTGTACCATCTAGACCTCATTTGTACAGGTCATTACCAATGATGACATATCGGGATGCGGAGCGGATAAGGTTTCATTTCTCAAAATGGTTAAAAGAATTAGGAATGATTTGGTCATGGAGATAGGAGAACAGATTTTTGTAGCAGGATGAATCATAACCTACAACGGTGCAGATCATGCGGGTTTCAAGGGAGTCATATGCAGGATAGGATAGGGCTTCCACTAGGAACTCGTAGTGTAGGTCATGTTCGAGCTGTTGTAAGAGAGTAGATAGTGTCGCCATTGCATCGGCAGCCTTATTCTTCATTCTGGGTATTTGCTCAAATGTGATAGAGATGAAGTATTTCTTTAAATCATCTACCATTCTCTTGTAAGGAATGAGCTTTTCATCTTTGGTTTGGTACACATCATTGACTTGGTGGATAACCAGTTGTGAGTCTCCATGAATGTGTATCTCGGTAACTCTCCACTGTATTTCCATTTTCATACCATTGAGAAGTGCCTCATATTCTGCAATATTGTTTGTGCAAGGAAACTTTAATCTGAATGCTTTTGGTATCGAGTATCCTTGAGGAGTGATGAACAATATGCTTGCTCCAGATCCATTCTATTTGTAGGAGCCATCAAAGAATAACCGCCATGCTCTAGAGGAGAGGTGCATGATAGAGGAATCGGGAAATTCCATTTGCATGGGTGTATCATCAAACAGTGGTGCTTCAGCTAATTGATCAGCAATGACCTGTCCTTTGATAGCTTTTCTTTCAACATATTCAATGTCAAATTCGCTCAAGAGCATGACCCATTTAGCTAGTCTACCTATGAGGGCAGCTTTGCTTAGGAGATATTTCAGTGGATCAATTTTAGCTACCAAATGAGTAGTATGAGCTAACATGTAGTGTCTCAGTTTTTGCGATGCAAAGATCACAGCTAGACATGCCTTCTCTATCATTGAGTAGTTCTTCTCATAGGCCACTAAAGTTCTGCTAATATAGTAGATGGCTCTTTCTTTCTTGTTCTCATCATGCTGTGCTAGCAATGCCCCCAGTGATGTATTTGTTGCGGAGACATATAATATTAATGGCTTCCCATGAATAGGAGGCATTAAGATAGGAGGATTCAAGAGATAATTCTTGATATGATCAAAATTCTTTGGACAGTCTTCATTCCATGCAAAGGTCACACCTTTATGTAATGTCTTTGTGAAAGGTTGTGATATGTCAGCTAACTGTGATATGAATCTTCTGATGGACTATACTCTCCCTTGCAAAGTTCACATTTGACTAATATTCTTGGGAGGTTGCATCTCTATGATAGCTTTCACCTTAGCTGGATCGACCTCAATACCTTTCTTGGAGACGATGTATCCTAGGAGCTTGCCAAAAGTGACTCCAAAAGCACACTTTTTCGGATTTAGTCGAAGACTAAATTTTTCCATTCTGTCGAGGATCATGCTCAAGTCTGTTAGATGTTCAGTTCTAATCATGGATTTTTCCAAGGTATCATCCACGTAATCCTCCATTGTTCTATGCATCATATCATGAAAAATAGATGTCATTGCTCTTTGATATGTAGCTCCAGCATTTTTGAGTCCGAATGGCATAACATTCCAATAGAAGGTTCCCCACACACATGTGAAAGTTGTTTTCTCTTGATCTTTTGGAGCAATTTTGATTTGGTTGTACCCAGAAAAGCCATCCATTAAGGAATACATTTCATAGCCTGCAGTCATGTCCACTATCATATCAATGTTAGGCAGTGGAAAATCATCCTTAGGGCATGCTGTGTTCACATCTCTAAAGTCCATGCACACTCTGATTAAACCATCTAGTTTTGAAATAGGTACAATGTTGGAGATCCACTCAGCATAGTCTATGACACGGATGAATCCAGCTTTTAGGAGTTTTTCTAGTTCTGCTTTGACTAAGAGTGCAACATGAGGATGCATCTTTCGCAATTTTTGCTTGATTGGTTTTACTCCGGGAGCAATGGATAGATGGTGCATAATGAGATTGGGATCCAATCCTGGCATATCTGAATATTTCCATGCAAAATTGATCTTTTTTTCTATCAAGAATGTAGTGAATTTATGTTTCTCTTCTTTTGATAGAGATTGTGCTACATGTACCAATTGTGGTTCCTCTGTTGTACCCAAATTGATGGATTGAGTGGGCTCAATCAGAACTGGAGATCTATCCTATAAATGACTTGGAAGGACATCAAATATCTCATCCTTAGGTGCCTCAGAGAGGTTTTCACCTTCAGATACATCTTTTCTTTTTACTTTTGTAGGATCTGAGACTGCCACAAAGTGGTTTTCACCCTCAGAACTCTTTTTCTTTTTATTTTTATTTTTTTGACTAAGATATTTGATGTCTGACTCAGTCATGTTGACGCTCAGTTCGCTAATGGAAGTCCTCATAGGCTCAACTGCATTGAGGTAGCAAGCAAGGGCATAGTCACTGGAAAAGGTGTAAACACCATGGCTTGGGTTTGTGGAAGTTTGGTCGATAAGATCAGGGCGTTGGATAGTCAAAGCGGGAAAGGCTTGGGATATGGTGTTCACGGATGTGGATATGTCATCATTGGTCCTAACCCGACGATCAAGTTCAAAGGTGATATTACAGCTCAAAATGTTCAATTCGTGAATAGGCTCAACATCATCATGGGAGTCCTCTTCAACCATAGGTGGATTAGACACGTTAAGTTCATTATTTCACTCTAGACCTACATTGGGTTGAGATACATATTGGTGAATAACATCAATATATTTCTCTGTGATAAGCTCATCTTCTTCTGGAATGGCACCCCATTCATAGTCATTTGACTCAGCTTCTGATTCAGGGTCTCTAGGAAATCTTAGAAAATGTGTGAAATTAGGATGAATACCCCAAGAAGGATTACCCTCAGTCTCTGACTTGAATTCATATTCATGGGAATCAGTGTCAGAATAATGACCCCCTTCTTCTTGATCAGTTTGATTGTCTTTGAGATTGGCTGGTTCTTGTGGGGCAACCATCTCTTGCGCTACAGTAGGTTCTTGTGTTTCTGCTACATTGATTCTTTTGATAGGATCATCTTTATCATCAAGAAGATCTTTGATCTCTTTAGGAAATTTTTCATAGGGGATGAGTTCTGAACTATCTGAATCACTATCAGAGGGTTCTGTTTCTTCTTTCTTAAGAAGGGGTTCTCCTGGTGCAATTTGTTCTATGACATGAGAACAACCACCTTTGAGATGATAGGGTTTCTTCTTAAACCCTAAGCCACCAGTATCTTTGTTGGCTCTACCAATATGTGAAATGGGTGTCACAAGACCCTTTCCTCTGATTCCTAGAGGTCCTTGACTGGAATATCCCATCTTGGCTATCAATTTATTCCCTGGACCATATGGATTAGAAGGGATTGTAGGTGCTATAGATTCACTAGGTTGAACAATTTTAGATTCAAAATCCTCTTTGTATAGCCATGCCAGCACAACTTCATCCTCTTCAAATTCTTGTTTGGATACTTGCTCCGCCACAAAATTTCTTTTGTATGCTTCCATAGGCTCCTTAGGTTCTGATTTAGATTGCTTCAAAGGTTGTCCATATGACTTGGGTGAGATAGGGAGAGATGTTAGAGACAAGACTGGCTCTATAGTGTATTCTCCCATCCCATTTTCTTTGAGATTGATCTCTTTAGCAATGTCTTCCATCTTGGATGTGGAAGCCACATTTTGCTGCTTGATGGAAGATTCTCTGTTATTGGGAACAAGCTTATCGGCACTTTCCTTCAATGTATTGCAAGTTGTATTCAGATCTGCTGGGATAGTAACCTCCACTCCTTCATAGGGAAATTTCAAGCATTGATGGTACGTAGAAGGAATGGCTTGCATTTCATGGATCCAGGGTCTCCCTAGAAGGATATTGTAAGCCAATGGTAGATCAAGCACCTGACATGTGATATCTTTGATGACCAGACCCACTCGGATGGGTAAGACAATGGTGCCTTTAGAATCTCTTTCTTGTTCGTCATAGGCTTTTATGGTGATTTTCTTTCGAGGATCAATAGCCATCTCTGAGAATCCCAACTGTGTGATTAAGTTGTAAGAACAAATGTTGAGGCCTGCACCCCCATCTATCAACACACGTTTGACTCGATGGTTCTGGATCAAGACTTCTATGTGCAAGGGTTGATTATGTGGGTGACTTAGGGAGTTGTCATCTTCCTTTGAAAAAGAGATATATTGTGGAGACGTTAGATGACCAACCATAGTTTGGAACCTGTCTAGATCTAGATCATCAGGAACATTAGAGCCGAGCAAAGCTTTGTCTAGGATATCTATGTGAGCTGGAGATATTCGAAGTAACTCAAACATAGAGATTTTGGCATTGGTATGCTAGAGTTGTTGGACGATGCTGTAAGATGTAGGTCTTGTATCCTTTGGATTGGAAGATTTCAAGGCAGCCTTCTGTTTGGAAGTAGATGTGAGGTTGAAAGGTATCTTAGGGACATTAGATGAACTTGTTGTTTGTCCTTTCAGATGAGCCTGAGCTTGTGATCTGGTAACCGCATTAGCTGAGGAATGATTTCTATCTCTTTGTACAATCGTGATGACATTGCATCTCTCAGAGAGACATGGTTCAACCATATTGATGACAGCATTGTTTTCAGGGTAGGCATAGTTGACTTTTGCCCCCATGTTAGACTGAGAAGTGGAAACTCCCTTGCCATGTTTTGGAAATGGTTCTGTAAATGCTGTGTGATCATTATTGCTGGTAGGATTATCAATCGTGATGTCCCCTTGATCTATCAAGTCTTGAATGGTATGCTTCAAGTGGAAGCATCCATTAGTTCTGTGGCCTTTAGTCCGATGGAAAGCACATAATTCATTATCTTTCCACCAATATGGTTTTGGATCCGGATCAGGGTTTCAGATTGGTGGTAAAGAGATCATGTTATCAGCTATCAGGGTTCTCAGGGCAGATTCCAAAGATTCTCCCAGGGGAGTAAACTTTCATTTATTATCCCATCGTTTGAATGGCTTCTTTGGAGATGGTTCAACAAATTTGTGCTCTGAAGTTTCAATGGCTTTGGTGGAAAGGGTGAGATTGTAGGCCGGTGCCTTTGATGGGGTGCAGATAGTGTCAACAACACCATCAGAGACGATACCTTTGTTTCTATTCCAGCTCTTGTTTTTATCTTTTGAGCTAGATCCAGATTCAGACTTGTCCTTTTGAAGTGTGATTTCTCCTTTCTTGACAAGTACTTTCTCAATCTTGATTGCATTATCCACCATTTTATCAAAAGATACATGATCTTGAATTTGTAATGGATAATTGAGCTCTGGAACAAGGTTATTGATAAAGATTTCAAGTTTCTCCATTTCGGGAATTTGTCTAGCATATAGAGAGAACTTCTTTCTCCACCTCTTGAGGAAAGTTAGGAATGATTCCCCTGGATATTGCTTGAGGTTACAGATATCGATCATGGTGACCAGATG
Source organism: Chamaecyparis obtusa (assembly GCA_027943335.1). Lineage (NCBI taxonomy): Eukaryota > Viridiplantae > Streptophyta > Pinopsida > Cupressales > Cupressaceae > Chamaecyparis > Chamaecyparis obtusa. Next base: position 2,021,667 of record BSBK01001680.1, read on the forward strand.
TTGAATATTGTAGGAATATTGTTGATAAAACAATTTAATCAATTCCTCAAAAGTTTTGATCGTAGAAGGTAATCTCAAAAACCATTGAATGGATGCTCCTCCCAAGGATCTAGGAAAAAGACACATTAGATAAGTCGGTTCATGCATGAATTCCATGGATTGTGTACAGAACTCTCTGACATGATCTTGAGGATCAGAGTGTCCGTCATACTTGTCGTACTTTGGCATCTCCACTCTTTTTGGGAATGGAGGCATATACAAGTCTTTGTCAAAAGGGAAAGGACAAAGGGCCTCCATGGAGAATTCCTTGGGTTCTTTCTCTTTCTCAATTTTATTCATTTTGACCTGCATAGCGTGCAGCTGGTTCATTATGGCCATCATCAGAGTTTCTTCCTCATGTGTGATGATATCTTCGACATTGAAGTGAGGAGGAAGTTTAGCTCCTTCCTGGGCTAATTGCAAAAAGTATGCCTCTCTATCCACTTTCAAGAAATGCCTCATCATTCTCTTGAATTCATCGTCATTCTGACATCAATGGATTTCAGAGGGTGTAGGTTCTTGGTCGGCATTATGTTGAGAATGGTGTCCCTGGGATCCTCCTCCTAGAGAACCATGGTTTGTCCCTACTTGAGACATGGTAGGAGTTTTTGGGCTCCCTGGAACAGATTGAGGAGGAGTTTGTTGATTACCTCTGTGAGTTGATTGAGGAGGTATGTAACCAGTTTTCAATCGAAAGTTACCGAGACCATCGTCTTCGTAGATACCTGACTTGATGAGTTGTTCAAGAGTTGGACCCGAGGTATTGGTCAAAAGTAAATTTTGAGATGTTTCTTCTGATTTCTTGTGTGAAGAAGCTCTGGTCTCCACCATTAACTTTGAATGAAATGGAAGAAAAGGACGAAGACAACTGAAGAACAATTTGATTCGAGAAAATTGGATGGTGCAACCTTGTCAAGATTATGATAGTTTTGAAGATCTGATGAGACATGGGTGAAGGATACTGTGCCCTGGATGTATGGGATAGATCACCCAAAAGATAGCGGACACGAGTTCTCAACTCTTAGTCTATTTTTGAAGATTGATTGATTGAAGATTGATAGTTATGACAAGGTTTTGACACGAGATAAAAAGGACTCAAATTGATTGAACAAAAGGCTAGATCAGATTCAAAAGATCACTCTTGGAAAATGGTAGGATTCTCAATAGCTACTACTCTGTTCCTGACACAATGATCTATTTGATAGGGTCTAGAACCAGGCTGGAAACATTGGATATCTTGCAATTTGACAATTTTCTGACAACTTTCCAAAATTTTCTCAAACGACACTCTGCAGACTCGTACGACAGTGGGTAGTCTATGAAACGACAGTTGTTAAACTCATATGATAGTTGGGTAGTAATGAAATGACAGTTGTAAATATCATACGATAGTTGCTAACAGGATTTTGACTTCCTTGGATTTGTTGGCATGAAAACTCGTATGACACCGGGTTGTCAATCATACGACAGATGGGCAATACTGAAATGACACTTGACAAAACTCGTACGACTTTTGACTTCCTGAAATGACTTTTGACTCCAGAAAGAATTTTACGTCAATTTTTGCAAAATTTAAGGTTTTCAGTTTTGGATTGTTTGCAAATTGTACTGTCTAGATTTTGAAGGTTATACCAGATTTGATTGTTTTTAATAGCCAAGTAGATAAACAAGCACGTAGAATAGCAAGCAAGTGATTCCAAACACATCTGAAAACAATGAACAAGGGAAAAAGCAACCTTGCGCATGAACAATCAAGTGACCAAATTGTGCTAATCCCTGAGAGTACTAATTGTGTATGTTCTGAAAAGTTTTGCAATAACACACATATACCTGAGAATGAAAAATTGGCCTCTCTAGGGTTTTTAGTAATGGTTTGACTCTGCAACTTTTATGATTCAAAGGGGTGAACTCCAATCCCGGCACACCAAGGTTTTCACACAGTCCGAGAACTTAATCTTCAAGAGCTGCTAGGGAGATCTGACAACCCAACAATGAACCATACCCGTGGAGATTTCTTCCACAAAGACATTTATATAGCGACTGTCACTACCACGTCTGAAATGGCTATGACCGCTTAGGTTCTATCAACGCAGTTTTCCCTGTGAAGGGATTGTCCGCTACGGTTAACCCTCTCTAAAGGTGACTCACAAATTTATACCACAAGGGGACTTGGCTCCAGATCCAAGGTTTTTGACACCTTTTCACTTTTAACCCAAACAAAGCAAGCAGATTAATCCGACACGCTAAGACAAAGTTTTGTTCCACCAAGGTCTGTGATATCAATTCCATGTGATCTATCAACCTCTCCGGGGAGAGAATGTATCAATCAATAAGAGAAGATGCACTAACCAATTTTGATTCACCAAAGCTCGTGATATCAACCCCACATGATCTATCAACCTCTCCGGAGAGAGAATGTGTCAATCAATAAGAGAAGACGCACTAACCAAGTTGAATGTGAAATGCACTAAGTATCCTCCCTACCTACAAGGATTCTGTCGTCAAGAAAGATTTCTCTAGGAATCCAATCTCTCAAGAATCACAAATAGTGTTCATAGGGTCTAATTACTATGTGAGCACATATATATTCCCGAAAGCAAATCTACCAAAAGTACCCAAAAAGCAGAAAGAGGAACACTTAACGCTTAAAGAGAATATGAGATGAGTCCACAAGGTGGAACACTTAACACCTCACACAAGATGAAAATGAGTCCCCAATTTAGAAAACAAGTGAGTTCCTAAAAGCACAAAAGGGTTGCCAAGTGGAACACTTAACGCTTCTGTCCTATTGACCCCTCCCCTTTATGGCGCTGAGATTGCAACCACGGGGCAAAAATGAGGGGCCGGCGGATTAGCAAGTCCAATAACCCAAGATAGCAATCAAAATCAATCACAAGTATTCTAAGACTACTTAATGAATCCTTAAGGGGTCACAACCTAGTATCAATTATGCAAGTGTGTAGAAATAGATCAAAGCATGAAAAGATGCACACAAGCCAAACACATAAGAGATTTGTTTTAGGATCCAAATTGAAATATTATTAGCTTGAGAAGAATACCTTAGATCCAATGCTCTGCAATCCAGAATTTAGCACATGTCTGAAAGTACAAAACCAAGACAAATCAACAGCAAACTATAAGCGTTAGAAATCAATAATCTAAAATTACAAATATGCAAATTCTGTGATCAAATGGAAAATTTTGAAAATGAAACCAACATGCTTGGATTTTGCTTGGAAAGAGCTTTCCAATGATATATCACACTTAAACTTTCAATACCATATGTGAAAATTTCGCAAAAAATGGGTGCCAGTTTTCCAGAGGCACGGATTCTGAAAAATGCCAAAATTTAAAAAAAAAACAAATCAAAAAATAGAAAGCCGACATGATCAAAATAGGCATAGGCATGATTGAAATGAGCACAGGCGTGACTTAAATGTGCCCAGGCATGATTTAAATACTCATAGGCATGATTTAAATACTGACGGGCGTGACTGAAATGTGCCCAGGCGTGATTTAAATACTCATAGGCGTGATTTAAATACTGATAGGCGTGACCGAAACTAGCAAATGCATGACTGAAACTAGCCGATGCGTGACTGAAACTGGTAGATGCGTGACTGAAACTAGCCGATGCGTGACTGAAACTGGCAGATGCGTGACTGAAACTGTCAGATGCATGACTAAAACTGGCAGATGTGTGACTGAAACTGTCACATGCATGAGTAGAATGCTTGTAGGCGTAAGAAGAATGCTTCAAGGCATGAGCAGAATGCTTGTAGGTGTGAACAAATTTCTTGTAAGCGGCGTCAAATTGCTCGTAAGCGGCATTTTTTTGTTTGCGCAAAAATGATGAAAAAGTGACGCCAAAAATATATAAAATTAGATAAAAATGAAGAGAATGAGGCTCAAGGCCCCACGGTGGGTGCCAGAAATGTGTGTGTGAAAATTGTACCTGATCTGTAGACACAACACTCAATAAAATATTAGAGGTTAGTGATAATCAAAATCGTGCAAAATTGAAATCTAATTTAACCAAGCGATTTACTGCCTTCTAATAGGTGCGAGATTAATGTTCTCAAATTGTAATCGAGATCAGTGACCTAGATGACACCTAAATGAAGGATTTGAATGCAAAAGATGGATATGAAATTGAATGCAATTAATCTATATTTTTGATATTTTCTATGCAATAAGAATAATAAACTGATATGCTATGAATGTTATTGAAAACTGATATGAAATGAATGCTAAATGATCTAACAATGAAGATTCTAACAATGATATGAAAACTATGAAATTCTATGCTAAGATATAAAAACCATGCAATTGAAATTGATCTCACAAAGCTTTGAATTCGCAAGTTGATTCCTCAGCCTCCAATTCTCCAGCGTGATTGTGCAAAATATGAGATGAATGGATGCAAATTTGAGAGATGAATTATGAAGAGCTGAGCCTTGATTTTATAGAAATCCAAGGCTTTGGAGGTGCATGGATAAAAGCCATAAATCACTCAAATAACTCAGGTTGATTTTTGAGTTATTTTTAAATAAAGGATAATTAAGTCACAAAAACATGCAAAAGCTAAGCTTTAACTCAAAATAGAGTTTAGCTTTAATTGATAATTGATAGTTGTCTGCTTTTATGATTATGCATGTTTTAATTAATAATAAAATGATTTATGCTCAACTTAACTAATTTTTGAAATAAAATAATTAATTTATGGGTTAATTAACTATTTTATCACACTTTTATTAAAAATTATATTATTAAATAATGACAACATGCTTTAATTAATTAAATAAGAATTTAATCAATTAAAGATAGGAATTTTGATTTATTGTCAAAATTAAATAATACAATTAATAAGAGATAGAATTAAATTTAATTAAACAATTAAGTGGCAAATATTAAATCTAATTAATTAAATATGAAAATATTCAATTAATCAAACCTAGGATAAATGTGATTTATTGCCAAATAATTATAAAATTAAAGATAATTATGATGATTAGGAATATTACTAGGAATATTTCCCGATGCAGAATTTAAGATAATCAATTATGATTCGATGATGTTTAGATGTGCCTTAGGTTAGGACTTTGATGTCGATTTCATTCGAATTGAAGATGTAGGAGATTAATGAACTTATAGCCCATTTTTGGGGTATTACAAGCAGGTGGAGTTGAAAAAACACAACACATTTACATTTTCACGATGGTCTATAACTTAAAATATGCAATTAAAGACCTCTATAAAAAATGCAACCCTGTTGTGTTTTTCAACTCCACCTGATATCCTATGTATATGAATTGAGATTGCATATTGAACTAGGCTTCTCTTTCTGCATTGCCTGAAACCAAGAGACTGTCACAGTTAACATCTAAATGGTGCGTCTCATCATCACAACTAATCCACCTTAAACAATTGAATATGTTTTCTTGTATTAAATATTCATTAATCAAAATTCAAATAGAAAATGTATACCTTGAGTACTACAATTCACATTAGAATCGATGCCTCCATCGTGCTCGGCCGGTGCAGTATCAATATCAGCAGGTTGCATTCCAATTTAGATTTAGATGATGATATCGCAGAAATCCCTAATTCACAATCTATCGTTTGTTCTCTGAAACACTAAATTAGGGATTTCTATGATATCCTCATCTGTATCTATAGCTATTGCCTCTGTTGTTGCAGGTGCTTTTCCCCTATTTGATATTTATCTTTAGGTTTCCACACTCGTTCTATTGGTTGTTGCCAGCTTCTCTTTGTTTCAAGAATAGTTTAACATTCTCTGAGAAACATAATTGTAGGCATCATGGTCACATTTTTTTGGAGATAATGTAATTGAGTGGTATACCCAGATGATAGAGAGAAAATTTTGCACCTCTGGATCCAAGTTGTTATCCATCCCGCAGTGTCAACTTAGAATCAGAGGTGTAGAAATTTCTCTCCGTGTAGGTATACAACTCAATTATGTTGTCTCCAAAAAAATATGACCATGATGCCTACAATTATGTTTCGAGAATAGTTTAATTAACATTCTCTACTTAACAGGGCCAACCAGGTGAAGGTGGAAGCTCATCTGGCCCCTCCTAGGAGCCTCTTATGACCCTTTATGATATTTTAAGACCTCTAAGATGTATTCTTAGAGGTCATAAATGGTCGTAAAGGGTCATAAGGGGTCCTAGGACACAATAGCTGAGAAACATAAATGTAGGCATCATGGTCACAATGTTTTGGAAACACAACATAATTGAGTGCAATACCTAGATGATGCAACACAACCACTACTCATGTAGTTCTAAGTTGACACTGCGAGATCCAAAAACCAAAGATAAGGAATCTATATATAGTTTTTGGATCCATAGTGTCAACTTAGAATTGCAGGAGTAGTGGTTGTGTTGCATTTTCTGGGTATAGCATTCAATTATGTTGTGTCTCCAAACAATTGGGACCATGATGCCTATATTTATGTTTCTCAGCTATTGTGATACCTACATTTATGTTTTGTAGCTGTCATGTTTATTTGCATGTTCTTTGTGTTTGGCTTCTCTCCCTCGCATCAAAAATAAGATTTTTCCCACTCTAAATCAAGAATGCGCATGCAACACAAGAAGAATATGCACGGATAGCAGGTGGAGTTGAAAAAACACAACACGTTTACATTTTTGCGATGGTCTATAATTTAAAATACGCAATTAAAGACCTCTATAAAAAATGCAACCCTGTTGTGTTTTTCAACTCCACCTGATATCCTATGTATATGAATTGAGATTGCATATTGAACTAGGCTTCTCTTTCTGCATTGCCTGAAACCAAGAGAATGTCACAGTTAACATCTAAATGGCGCATCTCATCATCACAACTAATCCACCTTAAACAATTGAATATGTTTTCTTGTATTAAATATTCATTAATCAAAATTTGAATAGAAAATGTATACGTTGAGTACTACAATTCACATTAGAATCGATGCCTCCATCATGCTCAGTCGGTGCAGTATCAATATTGGCAGGCTGCATTCCAATGTAAATAAAATAGATGTAGATTTAGATGATGATATCGTAGAAATCCCTAATTCACAGTCTATCGTTTGTTCTCTAAAACACTAAATTAGGGATTTCTGTGATATCCTCATCTGTATCTACAACTATTGCCTCTGTTGTTGCAGGTGCTTTTCCCCTATTTGATATTTATCTTCAGGTGTCCACACTCATTCTATTGGTTGTTGCCAGCTTCTCTTTGTTTCGAGAATAGTTTAACATTCTTTGAGAAACATAATTGTAGGCATCATGGTCACATTTTTTTTGAGACAATGTAATTGAGTGGTATACCCAGATGATGGAGAGCAACTTCTGCACCTCCACTTCCAAGTTGTTCTCCATCCCACAGTGTCAACTTGGAATAGTTTCATCCCCGATGTGACCATGATGCCTACAATTATGTTTCAAGAATAGTTTAATTAACATTCTCTACTTAACAGGGCCAACCACATGAAGGTGGAAGCTCATATGGTCCCTCCTAGGAGCCTCTTATGACACTTTACGACATTTTAAGACCTCTAAGATGTATTCTTAGAGGTCGTAAATGGTCGTAAAGGGTCATAAGGGGTCCTGGGACACAACAACTAAGAAACATAATTGTAGGCATCGTGATCACATTTTTTTGGAGACAACGTAATTGAGTGGTATACCCAGATGATGAAGATCAACTTTTTCTCCTCCGGTTCCAAGTTGACAATGCGGGATCGCAAGACCATAGATAAGGAATAAATTTAGAGAGCGGAGGAGGGCCATAACGAAAAAAATAATACAGGACAAACCTCAAGTTAAATGAGGCAACTGCAAACATTTATATAGAATTTTATTAAAATGTTTGCAGTTGCCTCATTTAACTTGAGGTTCGTCCTATATTATTTTGGTCATTATGGCCCTCCTCCGCTCTCTAAATTTATTCCTTAGCTATGGTCTTTGGATCTCGTAGTGTCAACTTGGAATCAGAGGAGCAAAAGTTACTCTCCATTGTATGGGTATACAACTCAATTATGTTGTCTCCAAATTTTTTTGACCATGATGCCTACAATTATGTTTCTCAACTATTGTCAAATCTACATTTATGTTTCTCAGTTTTTGTGTTTGTGTATGTTTTTTATGTGTTTGGGAAGACATCTTTCTAGCCTGAGCCTAGATCCTTCGGCAATTAGCTTAATAATAATGTAGATGATAGATGAGCAATTAGCTTCCTAAGAAAAATCCCATAAATGAACTATATGTACCCCAATTAATGTGCCCTCTGTGCGTACCCAAATGATATATTTGAAACAACAAGGGTAAGGCTAAATTTACCCTTGTTGTTTCAAATATATCATTTAGGTATGCGCAGAAGGCACAAGAATTGGGGTACACACAGTTCATTTACAAGATTTTTCTTGGGAAGCTAATTGCTCAACTCTCATTTGCTTCATTTATTATCAAGCTAATTGTCGAAGGATCCAAGCCCAGGCTAGAAAGACAGCTTCCCATTCTATTTAAGCCATATTCCTTGTTCTTGTCAAACTTCCTTGGTATGGTAGGTCTTCTCTCTGAAGTACTCTTCTTCAGCGAGACTTCATACCACGCTGCGCTCAAACTTCAGTGAGACTTCATACCACGCAGTGTCCGTAGATTACGTCCAATGCGTTATTACGCTTGTATTGGTGGGAAAACTCTTGAAAACATGCAAAAGAGATTGCATTCAACCATGCAGTTTACATGACACATGTAGTTTACCTCCAGCCTAAATCAGCGTTGCATACAAATCTGCGGATGCTGCTTGGTATAAAATGATTATCAATCCATAGTCAAGGTCAAGGAACAAATGGAACAACCAAGAAAACACTATATGTTAAATCATGTGATTGATAGCAGATTGGGGCTCACCTGAGCCATAAACATGAAGAATTATTCTAAAAAAAGATGTAAACCATATATATGCGCACTTGAGGAAAAGAGAAGTTATGTCATATCAATATTAAAATATTATTTACAATATGAAAATACTAAACTAACTAATTCCTGAGTTCATCTCTGCATATGGTCACAACAAATTAGATATGTGATTACAATACAAAGAAGGCATCGTAAAAATATAATTTCAAAATTTTCCCTAGCCTGACACGTTTTGCACTCAAATCCTTCATCGTGGATAAGTGGAGATGGGTGGATAGATGCAAATGAGTTGTCATAGACCCAACTAAAGTATCCGTAGCCATTATTTCCCTGTGATACCCTGTCTACATTAGTTCTTATATTATAATGAATAGTATTTACATTAGAAACTTTAAATATATACACATTAGCAACCTTTTTTCGATTAGGGCAACACCAAAATTGTCATCCAGGGTTGTTCAATGTCCGTGGTCTTCAACACACACTTTCCACCACCACATTGACAGTTTGGTACATTGACAAGAGTCATCGAACCTATATCAATAATGCACCACACCATCGTTACTACATTTATTATTTTTATATGATTATTTTTACACTCCAAATACACCCAAGAGTACCATCAGAAATATTAACCATTTACAATAATGAAAAGTAAACCTAAATCAAATAGCTCATTTTTTATCAGCATGTGTAGTCTGTGTGTATATGAAAAATGAAATAAATATGGAGCTAAAATAAAATAGTGAACAAAATAGTATTCCACATAGAGTGAATGAAATATACCATCAAAAGAAGGTGACAAAATCCTGTCACAAAGCACAGACATAGGAAATAAAAAAGGGACAAAAGACAAGAAATAAGAAAAATCATTACGACTATTAAAAAATCATTTATACTATAATAAAAAAAAGAAACACTCTTTGTCAACAATTTCCAAAATCATTAGGACTATAAATGGATGGTTCTGATATTGCTTTGCCATTACAACAATTGAGCATTCATCATTTGGTACTTCTTGGTGTATTCTATTTAAGTTTTTTAGTTGTCGTGTTTATGTGCATGTTCTTTATGTGTTTGGCTTCTCTCCCTCGCAAGGGATACGTCGATAGGTAATTGATTTGAAAGCATAATGATTTGACAATCTTTTTTCAGGATAGGTGTAATCATCCCACCAACCTTAATTAGCAACATTGGTGTCCTATCATTGCACAAGTGCAAGATGGTAAGGGTCTATTCAAGGAGGGATGAAAAAAAGGTCATTTTAACCTTGCAAGGCAAGAGGAGAGACAATCCAAATAATTCTATGGTGACGGTCCCAAACAACAGACAAATGATGGAATTGCTAACATGTTTTCTTTTCATGTTCTAACAAGTTTGTTGCGATGAGGCTAGTGTGGTCACAATTGAAATTGTGAGTTTCTCTTGGAATTGAATAGTAGACTTGATCTATTGTGCAAAAAAACATATGTAGGATTATTATGGTCACAAAGTAATTGTCTTAGCATCAACATTTCACTTCTAATATAATATTATTAGGAATTTCTTACCATTGATTGTCAAACTGATGGAACTATGAGGCTATGCTTTGTTAATACTTTATCACTGTAGCGAATTTGGGTATTGTTTTCGAATATTTGAATGATTTTAATGGGAACTTTGAACTAGAGATATAAGTTTCCTAAAGAGTGATACTTCAACTTCCATGAAGGACTTAGAAAAAGGGAATTGAACTACAGTGGCTCCTTGTTTACCAATTTTCCATATAACATGAGGCATGTTGTTAGTTTTGTCAGAATTGTGAGAAGATTAAGGGGAATTGTGAGAAGATCATACTAAGGAATAGTGAGGAAGTCATCGAACAAGGGAAAGAATATCTTTGATAAAGACATAATGTAGAACTCCAACGCTATACAATAAACTAAGACATAACTAGATCAGAAAATTAGGGGTTCTAGAATTATTATATCTCAGACATTATGTGAATAATAGACCCATAATTACATTAACAGAGATAAAAGAATAAATCTCATCACTATTTCATAAGGAATAAATCTAGAACTATATATAATTAACATATAAGACCAAATCAAAACATTTTATATTATATTGTGAATGAAAACTTGTTCAAATTTGCAGAGAATCAAAATATGTAGGTGTTGTCTTATTTCCATATTATATGACCTCAAAATACATCAATCAATGTTTACAAACTTGTATTAATCACAATGAATATTTGAGCCCTACAATCTTAGGATAATTCACAAAGATATGCTCATTATTTTATAATATCGCAGTCCCCTCATATTTCTTTTTTAAAATTATCTATTTTTTATTCAAGTTTATACTACGATTAAGTATATATCCTTATATAATTAAGACCGTGACTAAGTAAAGTTACATATCATATCCCCACTCTTATATAAACACTTAGCATATATAGAGACAATGAAATATCAGCATACATATTGCAAGTAATGTGTAGACACCTAAAAATCTTTTAGAAAATAAAGTATTTTTATTTTCTGAAAAATCCCTGATGACATCATCATTTATTAATTAATTAATTATTTAATTAATTTATTTATTTTTATGTCATTAAATCCCTTTTTCTTAATTAAAAATATTTAATTAAGAAATCCCTCCCAAAAATGTTTAAATCTTATTTAAACATTAATCCCCTATTTATTAATTATTTTAATTAATAAATTGACCAAAAATCCCCCAAAAAAATAATTAATTTATTTTTTGACCAAAACTTGGCCAATTTTCTTAAGACCACTAACCTCTTCCAAAATCTTCTAATCCCTTCTTAATTTCGATTAAAAGGCTAATCCCATCTTTTCTAACCCTAATCTCAACTCAAAATATTTAATTAAGATTAAATATTTAATTTTCATATTTATTGAAAATATTTCAATAAATTTTCCCAAAATTAAGCTTTTGGAATGAATAAACTTTTATTCCATAAAACCTAGGAGAATTCTAGACTCTTCTAGAAACTTCTCAACCCAACCTCTTCACCCATCCTAATCCTAAAATCCCCTAATCCTAATCCTAATCCCCTTTCTAATCTTGTCACATTCCATTAGCAAAAGGTTTACCAAAACTTATGCTAACCTCCTCTTGGTCATCCTCCTTAGTCAACAAAGATGGCCACCTCTTGGCCACCTCTTGCAAATGCATTTAAGGATGCATTTAAGCATTCCTTATCTTTCTTACATGCATTCATTATGCATTTAAGACCTTCTTATCCCTTCCTTGCCACCTCTTGGCCTTGGGAACATTTACCAAATTGTGCACATGCCCTCAAACTTTCAACTCAATCCTCCCTTGACACTTGTCAGGACACTTGTCCTTGACTCAACCCTAACCTTAGCCCTAACTCTGACTCATCCTTTTTAACCAAGCCCTTCCCTTTTCCTATAAATACCCTCACTTCCTAAGGCAAATCATCTTTCAACTCTCAAACTCAATAGCAAAGTTATAATGCCATTTTCATTCTAGCATAAGCATAAACTCATCATTTTAGATTATTTTCAAGCTTAAATCACATTTAAATTAGCTTAATTGGATTAACATAGATTCATTTCTTGTTTAATCAATCTTAGTTCATCTTTTAGCTTTGCATATTTGTGTGTTCTTGAGGCCTTTGAGGCAAAATAGGTTTCTCATACCTATTTTGTGTCATTTTGGGTCTTCTTGATCCTCAAATCATCCTATTTGCATGCTCCAAGTGCTTGAGTTTGCACACCCACATCCATTTATATCCAAGCATATCAAACGGTGCATGGGCGCATCCGTTTTAGGCTTAAACTGAGGTGGCTTTGATTTTAGTTTGTTTACAATTAAATTTGATTTGATAATATGCTATGACGTTTGTTTGTCTTTGGCCTTCAAAACAGGTTTAGGTGCACGCTCAAATCCTAGTCTACATAATGTAATGAATAATAGGACTCTCTCCAAATATCTATAAGGAACTTTCCATGAATTTCTGATAGACTCAAATATAATAGACTCTTCATTAAATGTAAGGGTGACTTTTAATCTTCACTATTGATCTATATTATTCTTTAAGTACTACCCTTAAATAAATGTAAGAATGCCTTTTGTCTTCACCATTGATCTCTATTTTGAGTATTCTTCACTAAGTTATATGATTTAGTTACTGGGTTGTGAGTTTGGAGATCTTTATCTCTGCAATGTAGAAGCCGAGAATAGGGGGTACGGGAGTGAAGAATCGGTGAAGAGAGAGATAAATGGGAATGAGATGATCAATGTAATACGTATGATGAATGAAAATAATAGTCTAGTTTTACATTTGATTCTTCTCTGTGATTGTTCAGTGTTTCCCGAATGTTTCATTTTTATTATTTACAACTCATTTTGTTTGGTTTTCTCTTTCGGTTCAATAGTCTAACACCCATATTGTCATCATGATCGAGCACGTCTTTATTATGAATATGTTGTGATGGAATTTGATAATAGAGAACAAATATTTATTTTAAATGTTTTATGTTGCGTTTGGATGTAACTCAAGTCTTAGTATCAATTTTATTGAAGAAGTTTATCAACTTGTGGAAACCATTTCTGTGTGACAGAGAATGCAATTTAAATTTGGTCATTAATTAAGTCGAGAACGGCTTCCAATAATCATTGCATAATTATTACGTTGGTTTGGAGTAATTTTATTTCATTTTAAATAAGTTATGGTAGTTTTATTTCATTGGTTTGGAGTCTTATTCATTTTGGTTTGGAGTAATTTTGAATCCAATCTTGATCTTGATGATCCAATCTTCATTTAATCATTTAAACAATTTAATAAAATTGCCATAACTTATTTAAAATGAAATAAAATTACTCCAAACCAAAAGGAATAAGGGTGGTGGTATTCAAAACACAATGAGAATTGGTAATTTCAGAGATCTAGGCACTCTAGCCTATAAACAACCTCAAATGTTTAAAAGATCTGACTTGTCAAGGCCTCCACAATACTACACAATGATGGATTAGGTTTCCTAGGCTTCAAACCACTTAGACTCAAGGAATTCTAAGACTCTATTTTAATTCCCATGCTTCCAATACACAAAGTTCTTTCAAACTATTCCAAAGGCTTAATAGGCTGCCAATAACCCTGCAGCAGACTTAGGATGGTAATAACTTTGTCTTCCCTCAAAACACTTGACAAGATGAAAACATTTCTAGACACCCTTTTCAAAGTTCTATAACACACCAAAAGCTTTTATAGGGTTACTTTGGACCAACACACCTAACCATGACTGAGCCCCTGTTTTCAATGCATGAAAATGACCAAATTTTCAAAGCAACTACTCTCCTCACATTCCCTTATCCCACAAAACCTTCAGAAGAGTTATAAAATGACTCAAAATGGTTAAATCCACAAGCAATTAGACTCACAGGTCCTGCAACACCAAAACCCCCAAATCTTGACTCCAAACCCTGGTTTGCTAGGGCTTCCCCAATCTCCTATTACAACTCACTCCTGCATCAAATTAGTGATCAAATCACCATTCATTCAACATGACAAAAAATTTTCAAACATAAAAACCCTTCCTTATACAGACAGATCATCCACTGCTACACATTGCATCCAATTTCATTGTATTTCTCATTGTTCTTTAACTGTGATCACCTTTACTCCACACAACTCTGCATATGCATGGTTAATGATCTAATAATATAGGTTAGAATTAACATTCCATGGTTAGAATGGTTCTCATTATTAGATAGACCACGGGCGTAACAACAGTTAGAATGGTTCTCATTATTCTAAGTTCCTACTGCAATAACAGTAAACTAAAATAAGAAATGCTATTAGATAGACCACTGCATAACAACAGTTTCAATATAAAATGAGACTCATTTGAAAATGGCATGAATTGAACAAAGAAACATTGCAATTCATTTAATGCATCAGAATAACTGAATTGAGACTTCAAGATGAATGAATTTTGCAGAAAATAGAGTATTTCTATTGCTTACGATTTTATCCATTTTCAACTTATATAAATTCTAAACAACTAATTCAACCAAATTTTCATAAATCATAAATCCACAGTTTATATATAGCATTCGATTCTTATTGGAAATCGATTTGACATACCTTAACCCTCTGGTTCAACTCTTCACCTTGTTAGCTTCTACCAACTCCTTCGCACGCGCTGAAATGAAATGCTCAAATGAAGTTTCAAATGAAATTTGAAATGAAATGCTCAAATGAAATGTGCCCGTAACCAATTTCTGGGCATTTCAACCTAGTTGATCAAATTAGGTTGGTGTCAACTGAAACAGATTGTGAGAGGGTACCTAAGACTGGTGTTATTGTTGTATTAATCCCTTTTCATTCACTGTTGCAAACATTTGTTTACTTCAGTGGTTCCACACATTGATTACACCCAAACTAGGGCATCGACCATGAAGCACAATTAATGTCTTTCCCAATTCCGAGCACTGAACAAGTTGAATAACATTACCCTAATTTGTTTTTTCATCCAGCGGCATGGCATCTCCATGATGAAAGCACAAATTAGGGCCATGACTTCATAGCAGAGCCGACACAATGGTTTTGAGTTCGCTCTGCCAGAGCATCTCATAGTTTTGGAAATTTAAATCCAATGCAAGTGAACTAGGATGACTTAACGAGATTCCTTTTTAATAGACCATGACACATTTTCCTCACGGTCGACTGTGGCAATCATGAACAATTTAGGTAACAGAATACCATTCCTATGAGTGTATTTGAGTACACTTCAACGCAGAGTTTCTTTTGTGAACACAGACAAGGCTTATGGACCGATTGATAAATGCTTCAATGAAATGTGAATTCATAGATGAGGCAAGACAATATTTATTTAGAGAAATGCTTCCAGTTGATGCAAAGATTAGGGTTTTGGAACTAAGTGCACATAAATTAAACTATAAAATAGGTTGTGGCCATCCATCAAAGAACAAAGATCAAAGCACATACTTCCTTTGCTTCTACCCTGTTCTAGCTTCTACCTCCTTCACACGCGTTGAAATGAAGCGCTGAAATGAAGTTTCAAACTTTTTTTTTTTTTAATACATGCTCGTGATGGTCGCAATTTCGACTAACACTGTGTTGGTCAAAATTGTGACCAACACGGGCATGTATTATAAAAAAAAAAGTTTTCCTTCTATAATGCGACCAACCTAAATATTTTTATTTGATGGTCGAATTGTTTAGTAAAAATTTAAGGTCAAATGTACTAGTGAGTGTATACTTAATTTTTGTAGCATTCTTTTATGCACACACACTAAGATAAAGTGCCATTCTATCATATGTATGGGATCTTGCACATGTTTGTGCTCTTTGTACTTAGACTCCATTATAAAGTGTCTAGGGGGTTTGATGTTTTCCTTTGTTTTCCATCTAATTTTGTCATGTGAGTGTTCCTCCAATGACATTAACCTCAGGTATCTCTATATGTGTTTGTACTCTCTCTGCACATTTAATGTTTTAGATTCTTCTTCATCATGTAGTTCATATTGGATGATGTTTTCAGTGTACCTGTCATTACTCCCTTGTCAGCAGTATGGAGGGGTTTCTACTATTGGTTCTATTGCTTCCTTGGTTTGATAGTGTGATCTATGTATTCAGTATTTGATTCTATGTACTAGGCGGTTGTAGTGGCTAGGTACCTATGCATTCCGATGAGATGGATCATTTACCATATGGACACTCTTTTCTTTCCTATTTTCAGATGTACTCTTCCATCTTTGATTAATCACCTCTTCAGACTTTTGGTGTTTATACCATCTATATCTTCGATTTTATGTGTTTCCCTTTGTTTGCCTCCTGATTCGAGTAGTGTTATTTGAGGGCACTCATGTAGATTGCAGTCTTGTCTACCTAGTCATATTTTCTATGGAGGATCTTTAGATCATTAGTTTTATTCTTGACAGAGTTTGCAGTTTCATGCTTCAGTGATGTTGTACATGTTCATCTTTGTTCCTATTTTCTGGAACATTCCTAGTTTTGGAGGCTTCGTCAGTCATTTAGACTAGTCTTTGTCTCTTTTTGGAGTAGAGTTTTTCCCATGTGGTTTTCTCTATTTCTTCGCTTTGTAGAGACTTTTTTTTTGTACTTGGGTACCTGATCAGGCCTTTTGTTGTCAGGACCCATTTTCTTTCAATAGTTCTTTCTAGGTTTTTAACTTCTCCCAAAGTTTATCTTAAGGGGGGGTGTTAGAGTAATAAAGTGTTTACTGGTTAATTGAATCATATTGATTTAATTATTCAGTCACTTATTACCTCTTTCGACTTAAGCTAAACTTTAGGCATATAATAATTGATTATTTTATTAATTATTATCATGCAACCTAGGGTTTTACCTTTTTAGGTTTTTTGATCCCCTTTTATAAGGATTGATCTCATAACACTTTGTAACTTCATTTCATTATTGATTGCAACTTTTATTTTTGCACATCAAGGATTTCTCCTCTCTCGTGGATCCATATGTTTAGGTCTCTATAGTTGTTTGCTTCTCTCTCTTTCTGTGACAAGTGTTTGTGTGCAGGTGTTCTTGGGAGTTGTTGGTTGATTTTCATCAACTCCAATAGTAACAACATTCGAAGTTCTTAGAGAGGATAATCACCGACTATACTTATTCAGATCCACTATCCTATAAATTTATTTATAGTAGCACCCAAACCGGTCATAGGGCAATATCATATATGTTTCTACTAATTTGTTGAATCCTACTATAAATGTTTTCTTTTTTTACATCATTCCCAACAAAAGACTTATAATGAAAGAACTTAAAGCCAATAATGATTAAATTAAGGGCGGTGAATGTACATCAATTCTGAGCCATTGAAATAATAATAACAGTATATTAATGATAGTGCTGGAAGTTCCATTTAGGGGTTGTTATGTAACAAGATTGGTGTGCTTCAAAGATCCTTTCAAAGGAAGAAATCCTATTAAAACAACTCCAACCCTGGACTAATTATGAAAAGCAAATAAAACTTATTCTAAGGTTGTCTGAGATAACATATTTATCCTAATAAAATCCTTATATAAAATGAGTTACTTTCAGAACATGAACTATCTAAGATGGTTTTAGAAGTACTTAAATCTCTAAAATCTGCATGACTATATTGCCCATTTGTATCAAAAGATATAGCTCTAGATTGATTTTTGAAAAAGAATCATTTTCAGAATACATAAGTGTTGTAACAAGGTTTCCTTTTGACAAATTATAATTTTATTTTATTTTATTGCAAGAAAACCATTTGAGAATATTCTTTAATAATAAATCCACAACAAGTAGAAGGTTTTCTTAAAAATCATTCTAAGAGATTTTCCAGCAAATAAGAAAAGAAAAACATACTCAAAATTTTTCTAGCAATAAGAAAATCATGCTCAGAAATTGTTTCAGTAGTTAAAACAACCTCAGAGTTATGCTAAATGGTAAAAAACAAGATCTTGTTACAAATTTGGTAATATAGGGAAGTCAACAAAAGCACCACTAAATAGTTTATCATACCAAAAACTACACAAGGGTTTGGAAAAAACTTTAACTCATACCTGGAATGGTTGGAAGAATGAAGATCGAAATGATAAAAGAAGAGAAGCAAATGTTTGGTAGCCTGTGGTTTTTGTTCTGCCTCTCTCTCTTTCTCTCACTGAAACACAACTTTCCCCTTTTTTTTCCTCTCCCAAAATAGTGGTTCAAAAATCTATTTATGGAGTATCCAGTCAGTGCTGAAAGCGGTGATTATTCCTCTAAAATGCCTGTAGATGAACTTTAAATATGATTCTTTCCAACTATAATACCCCACGTTGGTTGTAGATGTATGTTATCAGCTCTCTACTAGCCGTGTGCTCCACTGATGCAACCTCACCATTCAGGTATGGACGTGTATCATTCCTTCCAGGGAGTGATATAGCTCACAAGGTTTTGTTTTATAAATGGTAAAATAAAAATTATAACTATTCGTGCGTTTGGACGACATTTAGAAGTTTTCATAAATTTTTAATTATTTTAAAAGGTATGTATCAAACCTTAATTTCTCTTTATGTTCTTT
This sequence comes from Chamaecyparis obtusa, assembly GCA_027943335.1. Taxonomy (NCBI): domain Eukaryota; kingdom Viridiplantae; phylum Streptophyta; class Pinopsida; order Cupressales; family Cupressaceae; genus Chamaecyparis; species Chamaecyparis obtusa. The sequence continues at coordinate 2,040,709 of BSBK01001680.1, forward strand.
TTTAAATATGCTATTCTTCTCATAGATGGGTATTTTTTAAAAGGTATTCTTGTTTGTTAATTTATTATAATGTTTTATAGTTTGTTAATATTTATTTGATATCAATAATATTATTACATATTTGCTTCTTAATTGTTAATGTTTACTTATTGATTTATTATTTATATTCTTATTACTCTTATTATTATAATAATAATAATTTTATATTTATTAATTACCTATAATGTCCAACAATTTACTTAATAACGATTGTTTTCTTTACTAAAAATTCTATTTGAACTTTATATTTAATTATTCGAAATGTTGTTATGAATATTTAAAATTATTTTAACCTCCGACCTCGTTACTACCATAGAATACAATGAATTCAATCACGAAATAATTAATTAATTAACATCTAAGAAATTATAATCAATTAAATTAAATAATCGAGAAATAATTGCATAACTAATATTTAAGAAATTTAAAAATTAATTAAGCTAGATAGAGAATAATGATAAAAGATGATGTACTTATCAAGTTATCGATAAGTACATGGGAAATCACAAATGATGGCTATAGAGGGGTCATGACGATGAACAAAATGATTGAAGCATTAAGGAACTTGATACAAAACCATTTACTATTAACTTGAGAAATAGACAATTACAATGCATGGCCAAAGAGCCATTTTGGATTCTCTCTTCTATTCTGTCCTCTATTCACCGTAACCTCTATATATCATCATTCGATAACATTGCTATCCTTACATAGATAATTCGTGGACAGTTACAAATAGTACACTTACGTGACCATTCATATTCCCATTCAGCCTTTTCATTACAAATGTCATAAAATCTCTTTATCAAATACATTACAAAGCCAATTAACAAATCTATCATTTCTTGACATGATCCCACGAAATTTTAAAATGACTTAAATAATATGAAATTCGAAGGTGGAGGTGCCCCTGCACCACCTCCTAAACCCAAAAATATTACAATCAAGCATAAAGAGGCCAAATAAACCTTTCTTACATTTGCTAACATATTCTAACTTTATACTATGATTTTTAATATTTTCTAACATTTTCTAATAGTTTTACTATGATTTTCTAACAGTACTACTACAATTTTGTAACATATTCTAACATTCTACTATCATTTTCTAACATATTCTAAAATTTTACTACGATTTTCTAACATTTTTACAAACTAAAAATTATATAAAACAAATAACTAACTAAAATAAATATAAAAATATAATTTACAATAAAAAATGAGAAAAATGCATGTACCTGATACTACTAACAATCTGAAGAGGTCAAAAAAGCTCAGGAGGTGTTGATGTCATAGTGGACATCACTGGTTCGCTCTAAGCCCTGGGTCCACAAAATCTCAACAATAAACAATGAAAATGAAATAGGAAAGCTGGAAATTTATAAAAAAAATCTAGCCAAAAGTGGCTTCGCGCGAAGACCCCCCTTTGCATGAAGTACCCTACGTAGGGTACTTCGCACGAAGTACCCCACGCAGGGTACTTTGCGCAAAGCCAATCATCCCCTTTGCGCAAAGAGGGTACTTGGAGCGAAGGCCCTAAATTTTTTTTTTTTTAAGACTAATTTCCTTCGTCCCAAAAAGTGGGACACACTTTTGTGATTTCACCCTCAAACTAATTAATCATATGGAAAAATTATTGCTGCACATTTGTATTACCTAATAATTTATTTTATTATATTTTTATTTAATTTCTTTATATGTAAAAGTTGAGGTTACTATTGTCTATTGTAAAATTATGAATTTAAATATATGATTTTTTTAATAATATTGATTAAATATATATAAAATATAATTAATATATAATATTTATATATTTTATTTAACTATTTATTAGCAATTCTTTTTTTAACATATCACATTTAAAATACTTTCCTATTAAAAATAATATGAATTTTATCAAATTATAAATGTAATTTTTTTGAAAAATATAATTAATAAATTAAATCGAATTAAGTTTTTATATTAAGTATAGAGAAAACAAAGTTTACAAATATACAAAAGGAGGTCGGGCCTTGCCCATATTTCATGAGTTCATAACTCAATAGAGTATCAAAAAGAAAAAGAATAATTGTAAAGAGACTTAATGGAGAATATCATCAAATGTGTCTGCCCATGATGTCCAACCCAATGGGCCTTCTATCCGGACTATGTTTTTCTTATCTTGAATTTGAGCTAGAATTAGGAGCTTGCCAACATGGATGTCTTTGTTGTCCTTGATCTCATGTGTCAACTTCTTCAGGGTGTCTTCAAATGCAGCTAGATTATCCATATTTTTCCTACACTCATAGCCATCCTTCATTTCAAAAGAAAACATAGTGGTGTGCCCATTCTTGAGGAATCTTTTCAGCTTCTCCTATTCAATCATCATGTTGATAGAAACCTGCAAGGAGATTTTAAAATATGTGAGTTTCCTTAAAAACTCAATAAGGGTCCTGGGAGTGTTCTAATACCTTTCTTCATTCCTGATTTTCCATAAATGCCATAAAATATTAGAGGAGAGGACGCACCAAAATAGGTTAGTGTCTTTATTTAAACCATGAATATGACCAGTGATAATTTCCATGATATTAACATGCTGAGGAAAAATGATACCAAACATTAACCATATTTCCTTCGCAATGGAGCAATCAAATAAGATGTGCCTATAGGTATCATGAAGCCTACATGAATTACAAATCTTAGTATTAGCAAAATCTTTCCTTAAAGGAAGTCTATCCAACAACATAAACCATTTAAAGCATTTTATCTTAGGATCAATGGGACTTTTCCACAAGTTAGCAAAATGTTTTTTCTAAGTAGCATTATCAAAATTAGAGTACCATACAGAATTCACATGTTTAAGAATGGATTCATCATGAGCCATAAATTTATAAACGTTGTGGGCCTTTATTTTAGACACTAGAGAACTATCTAACCACTTGAAATCTAGGAATCTATGAGAATCCACATGGAAAATGTTAGGAAGGTCACACCAAGCTTTAGAAATCATGTTATAGGTTTTCTTTTGAGATTGTAGGATGTTGAATCTGGAACTGATGTCCTCCTAGATGATAAGCTTATCATGTTCAAAGAGGCAAACAAGCTGATTAATGCCTCTATTATCCCAAGACCTAGCAGAGCAACCCTTGGTAAGGGCAAGGGGTGTATTGAAATAGAATAGGTTCCACTAGATAGACCTCTCACCAAAAACAAGGTCTTCACAAGACTCTAAACAAGATACGGCCATGTTCCTTCTTGATTTTGAAAAGGCTTATGATAGAGTGGAATGGGATTTTATCACTATGATGTTGGAAGCTTTTGGCTTTCTTGTTGAACTTTGCAACCTTATTAGGATGCTCCTCAAATATGCCTATGCTCAAGTTGATATTAATGGATTTCTTTCTAATGCTTTTCCCCTTGGCAGATCCATCAAACAAGGGTGCCCACTTTCCCCTGCCCTATTTGTTATAGCCTCTTATGCCCTATCATATATCCTTAGAGATAGCTCCCTTTCCCCCAGTGTTAAAGGGCTTACCCTTCCTGATGGGGATGAGCTGATTAACTGCCAATTTGCTAACAACACTTCCCTTTTCCTTGATATTTCTGAAAATAATTTTGAAGCCTTACATACAAAAAATAATTTCTTTGGCATGATCTCTGGTGCCCGACTATCTCAGACCAAATCTATCCTCTTAGGCTGGAAAGAGAATCCCCCAGTCTAGCTCAACAAATATGATTTTGAGTGGGGTGACCCTCACAAAATTGTCTGATATCTTGGCATCCCCTTTTCCATGGAACCCTCACTCAAGCATATGTGCTTTTGGGTTAAAGAAAAATTACCAAAAAGATTAATAAGTAGCATAATAGATATCTCTCCTTGGCTGACAAAGATCAAGTCTGCCAAAAGATTCTCTCCTCTTATAATATCTATTACTCTTTGGCTTGGATGTTTAACAACTATCAGATCTTGGAAATCGAGAAGGCCATCAGGAATTTTCTATGGTCTGATGGCAAGGGAAATAAGAAAATGCATGTTCTCAAATGGAATTGGTGCCATGTTGACAAGCTCCTTGGGGGTCTTGGTCTTAAGGACCTTAGAACCCAAGGAATTACTCTTGCTGCCAAATGGATATTTCACTCCTTTGATGGCCTAGAACCCTAGAAAGTACTTATAAGAAATAATATTGAAAGGGGTGTTCCCAAAAATGCTAAAACTTGGAAGAATCTTCCTTTGTGTGACCTTATTGGAGGGAAATTCCATGTTGTTGTTAAAGGTTCTAGTGTCTTTAAAACTATTTGGAAGGCTTGGGAACATGTTAGAAAATTGAATTAAGTTGAGATTTTTGTAGGTGGTCATATCATTAATTTTATTTTCTATTAAATTTAATTATATCAATTATAAAACAATAATTTTATAAAGTGATTTAATTTCATGGTGTCATATTGGATGGATTTTGTAGGTGGTTATATCATTAATTTATTTTCTATTAAATTTAATTATAGAAATTATAAAATAATAATATTATAAATAGTTTAATTTCTTACATTTTTAAAAGATAAAATTAAAGTGTTTATATAACATATACTATACACTTTGAATAATTGAAAGCATTGATAAGTTCTTTGAAAAATAAAAAAAGTATATATCATAACCAAATGATTTTTTAATTTTTTTTCAAATTGTATTGAATTTGAAAGTATAAAAAATAAAATCATATTTAAATCTCCTAATTAGACTCAATTTTTACTAACAAAACCATCCATCTAAGAACAATTACTATCTATGACTTTGTTTGTTAGGATGTCTTTAAAAGCCAAAAAAAAACAAGCCCCATGTAGTGGCCAGTACTTGCCTTTAGTTTTGTAACTAATTATAATTATAATTTATATTTGGAATAATATTTTTAAAATAGAATAAAATACAAAATATAATAAATTTTTTCAAATTTATGATATTTAGAGTTAGAAGTTTTAAAATATTAATTAGGTTGTATTAATAATGGTTATTATTTGAATAATAGTAAAAATTATCTTTGTTCAAATAAAGTAACATATTTTTTAAAGCATATTATTAGGTGTATTGGATTATGAAATAGTTAATATATATTTGAAAAAAATATATAATAATTATAACTTATTTGTTGTATAATAAATTTTAATAAAAAATTATATTAGAATTAAAAATATATTTATATATTAATAATATAATTTATATAATTTTATAATCTATAGTAATAAAAATATTTAAAATAATTTAAATTTAAAATAAATATTTTTAATAATAATTCTATTAATAATAGAATAAAAAATTTATTTAGATCAATCTCATTTGTTCATAATAAAATATTTTCCATCACACCTTTTTTAATGCATATTTTTTTGCCTAAAATAAAGTAATGTGGCAGAGAAATAAAATTCTGGAAATTTTATGTATAAGAGTTAAAATGGGTTAGCCAATCACATTATCAATAAATAATTTTTACATATTACAAACTTAAAAATATTTCAATTTCACTATATGAAATATTTAATAAAATATCAAATATCCTAATTTCTAATTGGTCCATACACATTTTTAATCACTAGTTAAACCAAGAAATCTAAAAATCATTATAATAGTACTTGCTAATCCTATCGGCAAGTACTAATAAAACTCCTAATAGTAAACTAAGTCATATTTTATTAATACTTTGATTAAATATTAAAAGTAAGTCATATTTTATTAATGCTTTGATTAAATATTGAACCTAAGTCATGTTTTATTAGTATATTGATTAAATATCAAATTACTAGAAGCGCTCAATTATTAGGGGAAGTGACTCAATAACCTTTTTGTCATGTTTACCTGCCAATTACTACTATTAAAAGAGTTTTAGCTTTTTTGGTTGGTGATTGGCCCATTTGTGTCAACACTTTTGAAATGCCACTTTTCCACTTTGTACACGAAGCTGAAAGCTTAGATTTAAAGCTCTTAACTCACCTACCAAAATACATGAAGTTAGCCTAAACGACTATCTCCCCTATATCTCTCAAATAGAAAGGTTCCTCGAAGATAGACACCCGCCTTCTAGGGAAGTAAAAAGAATAAGGCCCTGTTTGGTTGAGGAATTAGAATTTGATTCAAAACCTAATTATCTCAAAATAAGGTTTTGAAATTCTGACTTTGTGTATTCAGAAGATAGTTTGGACCGTTTGGTTGACCTGAAAGATGACTGAGACAATCCATCTTCTGCATTTGGTTACCATTTTTGAAATTGGAATTAGAACTAAGAAATTCCTATTTCTGTGTTTGGTTCTACAATTTCAAATTGGAATTGGAATTACATTATCCATTTATGTGTTTGGTTCTACATTTTGAATTGGAATTAGAATTTGACAAGAAAAAATTTAAGTTTTTTTAATTATTATATAATTTTTTAATTTAATATTTTATTTATTTTGTCCATTTTTTTATTTATATTTTTTTTATTAATTTATGTTTTTATATAGTAAATCATAAACAAAATTTAATTTTTTTTCACTTATATTGTGAATAGTAAACTTAACTTTTTTAATAATTTTATACATTATCATAAACAATATTATAAGAAGAAAATAATCATTGCATTGCTCGATATCACATCAAAATATAAATAAGTCTTATAGTCCACATATATATCTATTTTTGCATAATGACCCAACAAAGTAGTGCGATTGTTGCACAAAGAAAACATCGTAGAAACATGACATCGACTTTATAGGTAGCCTCTACTTTTTCCATTGATGTACTCTGGGTGGCAATAACTATCTTGAGCGCCTTGCAAGACTTGCACTCATCGTCCACAATAGGTATATGTGTAGAAGGTGCAGATGATGTAGACAGCGACGAGGTGTCATCGGCCCACTAAAAGTAGTCACATCCACTCAATATAAATCTAAGTTAGTATTGATGTAATGAATAATATTTATTCTTTGTAAACATTTAAATATTGTGCAATTAACAACTTTTTTCTTATTTATGCAAATCCAAAATTTACGCTCTGGATTAGTGTCTGTGTGTGACGTCCTCAACATGCAGTGCACTACATCACCACAGTCACACATAGGGACATTTATCATAGCCATCACCACTGTATCAAACAAATTTTCATTCATTCATACTACTTTTTTTCATTCATATAACAACATGACTATTTTCTATCAGTACAAAATGAAAAAATTTCATTTATGTTGATATTACAAATTTATACAAAAAAATACAATGAAACATCTATAGCATCAAATAGAAGATGGGGAAGAACAATATCCATGAATTGAATGGTGGTGTGAAAACACACCATTAAATAAGAAAACACAAGGAAATCCACGCTATATGCCCTTATGCCCGACATTCGATGAGAAACCATCTCATATCCCACTCATTCTTCCCATTAATGTCCGTATTGTTAGATGGTCAATCCTACATCTACAAACTAAACATGCTAGAAAAACTAAAACTTGTTTATTTTTAAATGGAATACACCAAGAACTACCATCAGAAATATTGACCATTTACAAACATGAATAGTAAACAATCATCAAATAACTCATTTTTTTATCAGCATATGTGGATATTTTTGGCATTAATGTTTGAAATAGCTTCTGGATTCGATTGCGTAGATATTTTTGGCATCAACATTTTGGATCACACTCTGTGATCCATCATTAGGATGAAAGAGAGAAAAATGATTGCAATAGAGAAAAATGATGGAATTTTCTTTCAATCCTTTTGCTCTCTTTCATCCCGATGAAGGATCACAAATTGTGATTAGAAATGTTGATGCCAAAAATATCTACAAAATCAAATCCTGAAGCTATTTAAAACATTTTTAATGTCAGTATATGTGTAGTCTCACTTTATCATCATATGTGTAGTCTCAGAACTATCTATTTCTATTTTTGTACCTATCATGTGGTTTTGAAATATGAATGAAATATCAAAAGAAATTCAAGATGAAATAGAGCATTGAACAAAGTAGAATGATTTCACTTGATTTTGTAATGCAACAGTAATAAAAAGATGGTTAGGGTATATACATATAGCATGGGACACAATCATGAACAATACAGTCATCTACCAAAACACATTTATATCACCATCTCTTCTGAAGAACTAGAAATGAACAGTTCTAAGACTATACATGGACAATGCATTAAATTAAGCATTCATCATGTGGTACTCCTTGGTGTATTGGTCTCTAATATGTTAAAATCAACAAGACAAGATATATACCACTAAATATGTAACTTGATGCTATTATACAATTGATACATATAAGGTTATTAATACAAATGTCAGTTAGTAGATAGATGAGGGACATTTTCATATTATTGTTAAGAGATAGTTTCATAATGCAGTAAAATTTTCACAACAATATGGATATATACCATTTTATTGCTAGTGGACACTGAGTAAAGACACGATCCTATCTAGCAGGGCTTGAATTGTGACATTAATAAATTAGTCAGAAAGATATCAAATGTACAAGAATAAAGATCAACTTTGACAACTTTCAATTACAATGAAGCATAAAGATAAAAAAAAATGCTAATAGTAGATATTAAATTATCATAATAAAGAAATTTACTATAAGTTCAGTGATAGTCCTATCTTATTAAAGATAACAAACTCAAACAAGTACATGACTTGTTATTGGAATAAATTTAGAGGAACATTATCTATAGTCTGAGTCTCATCATGATGTAGAAAATAATTAGGCATATCATTAATAAATTTATAGATGTTGGTGTTTTAACAAAGGCATTATGTCTTAGGCTTCAACACAATAGTGTTGTTATAGCACTTTCTAGATAGAAGACTTTTCAAAGAAAGAGAAAAAGGTAGTGGGCTCATATATGAAATTGAGTCAACAATCATCAAATAATTGATAAAAGTACATATGGACTTGAGTCAACAATCATTGAATAATTGATTTAAATGTCTACTTGTAATGCAGTATGATGTTCATCAAGATTGACCTTAGATTTATCATTACTCCATACATGGCTACTATTGCAATTTGTAATCTTGATGAACATCATACTACATTACAAGCAGATTGTAATGCAGTATGATGTTCATCAAGATTGACCTCAGATTGATCATTATTCCATACATGGCTACTGTTATTCCAACAGTAGCCATGTATGGAATAACTATTATAAATTGCAACAGTAGCCATGTATGGAATAACTATCATGATGTTCATGAAGATTGACCTCAGATTGATCATTATTCCATACATGGCTACTATTATTCCATACAATTTCCTACACCTCTCTGAATTGGTCATTAGAACTAATTCCATATCTCAAGAAAAAAGTATGTGGAGCAATGAAATTATGCAAAACCATGCATCTACTTCTCATAAAGCTCAAGAACAATGTATACGAGAAGGTGAGATAATTAAACAATACATTTGATAATTAGATGGAAAAAACCTTTCCTATCACTCGCTTTCCAAGAAGATCAAGACTGACACATAAGGTTATTATATGCATACTACACTAAGCAATAAACATTACAATAGAGGACACTCTTTTCATTAGAAAATTTCATAACAATATGCATATAAATTGCATATTCCAAGTGTAGGCTTCTCCATATTTTTGCTGAAATTTTCATATTCTAACACATAGAAAATAGGAGGTAGCCAACCTCATCTAAGTCTCTCTAGTAGAACATCTACCAATCAATCCATGTCAAATTCAAAGACAACATATAAGATCATGATGCTCGAAGCAAACAATTAGTACTCAATACCAAAGAGAACTAACTCTAGATTCATATAATTACAAAATTATCTAACACTCACTGTCACCTAAAATAGATAATTTGCACTACAAAATAAAGGATATATTGTAACAATATCCATGGAACCCAGCTATGGATCTCTCAATACCCCATTCAACCCCTTACAAAGACACCCTCGGGCAATGACCAGAGGCCCCACTGATAACCCATCAAGCATTCAATATAGGAGGTGATACTGCATGTATGTGTGTGCATTGTAATGTGAAAATAGATCTATAGGCAAGCAACACTAAATGCTAAGGAGTAATGACTATCTCTTTGCATTCAAAACTCCACCCACAAAGTGAATGAATGTAATTAAAGTAAACCAACCCTCTTGTTAGGCATCATTCTGGTTTTATTCCCCTCATCCACTCACTTGGAATCTGTTGCCTGTACCAAGAAGTTTGTAATAATAAATTGATAGTAGATGATCACAGATGTGAAAAAAGTTGCGGTCAGTACTGAGAGAAGAAACAAGCTAAATGGTAGAGAAATATGGGAAGTTTGGATATTTGATGTAGCTAAATAATAGATAATCTACAGGGTTGATATGGTGGTAGGAGACGGAAAGATGGTTGAAAATTTCATAGCTCTTGGAAATAAAGATCAATGATGGACTGGTCAAAAAGGGTTGGTAGCTTAGTTGGTAGACTATTCTACCAAGTTACCAACAAATGGGTGGTCTTATAGGTTCAAGTCCTATCTAGTTCAGTAACAATACTTAGTTCATTCAACCCAAAATAGTTCTCTCGAGATTACATATGGTAATAGATCAATTGATTCACTCTATCCCCCAATTGACACTTTTTATGAAAATACTTTATTCCAATCCCAACACGTTGCTTGGAATTTAGAATGAGCTTTGTTACTATCAAGAGGACATTCATAACAAGGGCTTGGATTTAAATCCTAGAAAATGAGTTATTGAACATCTGAACCTGAGCATTGTGTACTTCAATTAAAGCTGGGTGAATTTGATGAAGGAAATAAGCGCAGGCCATCGTATATTAGCCCAAGTGAAGCTAGTTCAACTAGGTACATACTAAACACACATACTGCATTACAAGCATCAACTGATGTTCTTCCTTTAAATCACTATGAAAAAAAACATCATACTGCATTACAAGCAGACATTTAAATCACTATGAAAAACAACTTCAAACATTATGAAAAAGACCAGAATCTATCTATCAGAATCTAGACCAAAATCTATCTCACAGAAAATCATTTCATTAACTCATCAATTAATCCATAAAATTGTGGAATAGGAAAACCAATCTTCACATTTTTCTTACTCATGCCCAATAATTAATACTATAATACACATGCATAATGATCCATGTTTCTTCTTTGATGCACTATGGGTAGTAACAAAAACTAAGTTTCAACATAAAAATCATAAACCAAAATACAGTTGTATCAGTGTATGTGAACAAAGTATGATAAAGTTTCAACTCATGATAAAATTTGATAAAGTATGTATAAAATAACTACAATCCACCAAGTGTGGCCGCAATCCAATCCACTCTCTCCTCCTCACTCATCATCAAGAACCCTTTGGCTATTTCAAGTTGAACCACGAAGGTGTCGTATACCCTCAGGAAAACACCTTAACTCAATTTAGGGATGGATTTGAGAGCATAATATGTGCCCATCAAAGCATTATCATCATCAGATTTATCAATTTTGTGAAGGTGGACATTGCTAATGCCATCTTTTATTTTCTTCATTGTTTCACAGATGAAATCCAAGGAAGTGGCCATACTTGCCTTCCTCCTCTTTCCCATCCTTGATGACGATGATGTAGGAGTTCCTCTAGCACTTGCAATTGTAGTGGACTGATTGGAAGGATAAGGGTCTTCATCCAAATCAACAACACTGTCAAGATGTATACTGAAACCAATATCCTCTTCATCATGCACATTGAATGCCTCTTCCATAGGGTTCCCTTCTTCAGTCTCATGGGCCTTTGTAGCTGCATTACCTTTAGCAATGTAATTACCCAAAATTGCACCCAATTCATTGAAGTATTGGAAGGGCTGCCTCTTATACACTTTGATATTTTTGAATTCTCTTCTCTGTATGTTGGCATAAATAAATGGATTAGGTTCTTTTTCTTTCATTATTAACTTTATTAGAAGACAATATTATTTCAATCAAAATAGTAGAGAGATCACCCTACCTTCAAGAGCTCATCCCACACGCTATCCTCAACATCCATGCATTGAGTTGCCTCATTCCAAGTGAAACCACTTGTATTTCTTGGCACTTTCATCACTCTATATGCAAGCTTCCATGTGTTCAACTTGTTTTTGAAATTGTCCTTTATTAGATTGAGGTGCATATCCGCGTTGAACCTCCTCTCAATGGTGGTCCACGCTTCTTTTTTGAATCCCCCGTCACCTTTTCTTTTAATTTGTACTTGCTCAAGGAGCAAGTCTAGAAACTTTTGTTCCATCTCTTTTGTCCACATTATCTTCTTTGAGGAAGAAGATATTTGGCTCGTGTTACTAGTTTCTTCCATGCTCATCATTAGTTTTGCATATGCCATGGTCTAGATTAGCTGATCACAATGTACATATTGTTGTTAACAGTATAAACATATTGTTGTTAATGGTATAAACATATTGTTGTTAATGGTATAAACATATTATTGTTAATGGTATAAACATATGATATGGAATATATTTATGGATATATAATTGTATCATTGTATCTGCATACATCGGTATCTGCATACTTTTAAGAGCAGTGATTAATGTCACAAGGCATCTAATAAGGAAAAGAACACCCATATGTTGCCACAAATAGAAATGTTATAGATTTATTACAGTATAGTGTTAACACTGTTAACACTTAAGGGGTGTTAACACTTATGGTTAGTGTTAATACCGTAGTCAGTGTTACACGTATGGTCGGTGTTAACACCGTAGTCAGTGTTTAGGGTAAAAGCACAATCAGGTGTCACCTTTTTAGGCTAACTTATCAGCACAACTAAATTTTAGTATTTCTAACTAAAAATTAATTTTGGTCAAACATATGATCTAGCTAGATTCATTCTAGCTAAGTTAGATAAGTGTTTTAACTTTTCCAATTGGAAATATCTATTAAATGCATGTTTTATACCACTTTGGGTCCAATTACCATAAAAATAAAATTATTTTAGAAAAGCGGTGTTTCAATAACTCCTAATCTTTTTAATGATATTTTTGTAAAAATAAAAAAATACCCTTTTCTAGAGATCGGAATCAAGAATATCCTCATATATAGATTTTATAGTGTTTTAATTAGACATAGTTTATTGTAATTAAAAAATATTGCAAGTAGGTATTTTAACAGTCAATGAGATGTTGATTCAGAGAAAGAAAAAATAGTAAATCATATTAAATAAATTTGAAAAATATATGGTGCACTAGAGGATAGAGTCCTCTTCAAGAATATATATTTCTTTTTTTGATTGGGATAGATTTGTTATGAAAAATATGTTGCGAGATGAAAACTATTGATTTTAGTGAGTTTGAGTTTGAATTGTTATAAAAGAGAAAATATAGGTCACAAACCTATTTTTATTTCTTCATGCACTAGCTATATATGTCATCTATGACATATTCTAAAATTAGGAGAAAAAATATTTATTTACATATAATTTTTTGGTGGGAACTAGACCCCTAATGTTTCAACATTTTTCAACAACTGAAAATTTGTCTTTAAAAATTAAAAATATATATATCAATTATTATTCAAAAAAATTATTAAAAATATTAATCATAAACTTCTTCCATTTTATCACATTTAATTAGTTTACATCATCTTCAAATTCCAAACATAAATGTCATTTTTATACTATTGAAGCTCACCATCTTTGATTTTGTTAGCCTTTTCCTTTGTAAAAGGGTGACAGCTTATTGTGTTTTTACCCTTTAACACCTTTAAGTGTGTTAACATTGCCTACGTGTTAACACTGATAAATTACATTGATTACGTGTTAATAGTGCTAACCCCATAGTGTTAACACTGCTTTCTAGTGTTAACACTGACAATCAGTGTTACACTAAAGCAATGTTAACATTGATTATCAGTGTTAACACTCAAAATCTCCTTGACACTGATTACTAGTGTTAACATGTGTTTAACACTGATTATGTGTAACACTTTTTAGATTACGTGTTAACACTGCTTCAGTGTTAACATTATGGTGTTAACACTGATAATCAGTGTTAACACTGCTTCAGTGTTAACACTGATTATAATCAGTGTTAACATTGCTTCAATGTTAACACTGATTATAATCAGTGTTAACACTGTTAATCAATGTTAATAAGGAAAAGAAAAACCATATGCTGCCACAAATAGAAATGCTATGGATTTATTACCAGTCAAAGGGATAAAGAATGGGCTAAAGGATAACAATAATAGCCATCAAAGAGAAATTAAAGCTCTCTGAGAACAACAACTAAATGCCAAGAGGAAAATCATTGTCTATGAATGAGTTGTGGCATAAGACAATAAACAATACATATATGACAAAGATAATACTATTTGCATTAGTAGTAACAGAGTAAAGCAAGGACTGCCAAGGTTCTTGGACACTCATTAGTCAACTGAAGAGAATGCTTCATACTCAAATAGTAGGGATTGGAAAATATTTGAAGGGAATGCAGTTTATAAGTCACCAGAAAAAATAATGGATGGTGAGATGATTAAAGAGAGCGAGCTGAGACATTGGGAAATGATTTTTACATGAGAGGATTTTGCAATATGTCTATCCATTGTCTTAAAAACAACATCCTGATTCCACAAAAGTAGAGGATATGCATAATCCTATTGAACTTCTAATCATTTCACATCTCATAAGCCATAAAGGAGATAAAATCACATGGCAGTTGAGATTAGAATCAGTCACAACTCTCCTATGCGATCAGACACCATGGTGGAGTTGAGGATTGTACCTTAAGCCAAGAAAGAACTTATGAATTTGTAAAATCTGTTAACTGAATAAAAATGAATGCGTGTTGCAGAAACTACCTAATAAATTGCAAAACCTTGGACTAGTCGATTGTGTATTTGCATTAGGGTTAAAGCATTACAACCAAAAACATCTTCTAAAAATATACACAGGGAAGACTTGAGAATCATAAAAAAAAACTTTCCAAGAAATTTTAAAAGGTAGACTTGAAGACCTGTTTTAGAACATTACACATTATCACAAAATGCTCAAGATTTTTGAGAATTTTCTCTAGATTCCTCTCATAAAGGAATGGAAGGACCTTCATTAGCATGACAAAAATGGTATAAAAGGATTTAACATGAGGAGGAATATTGACCAGTGGAACAAGGGAAACAAAAGCCACCCCATTTTTTGTTTTTTCTTCTTGGTATCTTCATTGTTTTATGCTTGCCAAGTTCCAACAATCAAGTAGAGTGTGTTTTGGTAGAGGACGATGAAAAAAAAGTCTCAGTATGGCATAAAAAAACACTTTAACAGAAGATAAAAATTGGCATGGAAACATGTTAGAGAGAATACCTAATTCTCTATCAAACAACAGTGAATTTCCAGAGTCCAAGCTATTCTCCATTGCATGGTATAATTTAGCCATCATTCTTTCTCTCAGTTCTTAGAAGCAAATAAACCCCCAACCAGAGCATCCCCCTTACAAACATCATATTTATGGATTAAATCTCATGATTTCATGGTAAAAGGACGATTGGAGATATAATTTTTGTTGGCCTCAAGAGAAGGAAGTGATAGGTAATGTCCGTTGGAGTAGAGAAAAACTCTCTAAATATCCTATTTAAGATTTGTTTGCAGAGATTATGGAGGAGGTCGTTGCACACATGCATAATGAAAGGAAGGAATGATTTCGCATAAAAGAAATGACAAAGATACCATCATGCAAACACCACCTCATTAGTTTTGCAAAAACTTCCTGATTTTGCTCACTTGTGGCTATGATTTGAATCTTGTTTGTTATTGCAGGAGAACGCGAGTGCGAGGTATGGAACGATGATGAAACCTTGTGAAAAATGAGGCAGACGCAAAAAATGAGCAAACCCTATTTCAAAACCCTAAAATGCAATGCAAGAAGATCACAGACCTGACGACCAGATTAAATGGGGTTCATAATTTTCCAAAATCAAAATATGATTTTGAATTCCACCTTTTGGGTGGGAAGATAGTGCCGCCCATTTTGATGCTATAATCAGATTTTGATGTCTGAAACTAGAATTGGAGTTTAGCGTCCCAAACAGTGGATTTGACGAAAAAGAAGAAGTTATGTACTCAATTCCACCTCAATTCCTACAACCAAACAGGGCCTAAAGGGACAACAGACCAAGAAATTGATAAATAGCATGGAAAATAGAAGCGACAGTGGAATTTAGGGCCCGTTTGGTAGTGGGAATTAGGAAATGATGGATTTGATCAAATGTTGGAAATGGTCAAATCATGGATTTGATAATCTGGTTTTTCATTTTTGGATTATATTTGGACCGTTTGATTCCACTTTTTGAAACTAGAATTGGAATTTGAGTATGATTTTTTTTAAAAAATTTTTGAATTGTTTTAATGTTTTTGAATTTAATAATTCATTTTTATTAAGGGAATTGAATTTAAAATGGAACCGTAGACCATTTTAGGTAGCCAAAGTTGGTGCAGGCAACCAAGTTACAATCACTACAACCAAAATTCAAAAAAAAATTTGGAAAAAAAATTTGAGAAAATTTTTTTTTAAAAAAAAAAATTGAAAAAAAAATCGATAAAATAATTCGTCAAAAAATTCGAAAAAAATTTGTATTTTTTTTCGAATAAATAACAAAGTTACAAACCACCTAGACAAATAAAAAATAAATTAAATCCCTCCCCACACAAATAAAAAATTAAAAAATTAAGTGTAGACATGAAAAATTTAAAAATTTGCCTTCCCTCCATTCAAATTCCAATTCCACCTTTTCAGATGGAAGATGTAAATGCTCATTTTTGGCAAAATGAGCATTTACATATTCCTATTTTATTTTCATATTGCACTCCCAAATTGAAGATTCGACGAAATCGGAAATAACAAATGCCAATTCCAGACTAATTCGCACTACGAAATAGGCCCTTAGGCCCCATTTGTTTGCAGGAATTGGAATTTGAGACAAAACCTGATTATCTCAAAATTAGGTTTTGAAATTCTGATTTTGTTTATTCGAAAGATAGTTTGGACCGTTTGGTCCACCTGGAAGATGGCTGAGACAATCCATATTTTGCATTTGGTTGCCATTTTCAAAATTGGAATTGGAAGTGAGAAATTCCTATTTATGTGTTTGGTTTGCAATTTCAAATTGGAATTGGAATTACATTATCCATTTTCTGTGTTTGGTTCTACATTTTCAATTGGAATTAGAATTTGACAAGAAAATTTAAGTTTTTATAATTATTATTTAATGTTTTAATTTAATATTTTTTTTTGTTGTCCATTTTTTATTTATAGTTTTTTTTTTATTAATTTATATTTTTATATAGAAAATCATAAACAAAATTTAATATTTTTTTTTCAATATTGTGAACAGTAAACTTAACTTTTTTTAATAATTTTATACATTATCATAAACAATATTATAACAAGAAAGTAATTATAGCATTGCTCGATATCACATCAAAATATAAATAAGTCATCTAGTCCACATATATATCTATTTCTGCATAATGACCCAACAAATGACTGAACTAAATAGTACGATTGTTGCACAAAGTAAACATCGTAAAAACATGACATCGGCTTTATACGTAGCCTCCGCTTTTGCAATAGCTTTCTCGAGTGCTTTGCAAGACTTGCACTCGTCATCCACAACATGTATATGTGGAGAACGTGTAGATGATGTAGACAGCGACGGGGTGTCATTGGCCCACCGAAAGTACTGACATCCACCGCCATCCTACAATACAAATCTAAGTTAGTCTCACTATAATGACTAATATTTATTCTTTGTAAACATTTAAATATTGTGTAATTAACAACCTTTTTCTTATTTTTGCAACTCCAAAATTTACAATCTAGATTATCCCGTGTGTATGACGTCTTCAACACACAGCGCGATCCATCAACACACTCACACATAGGGACATTTATCATCGCCATCAGCACTGTATCAAGAAAATTTTTGTTCATTCATACTATTTTTGTTCATTCATATATAACAACATGACTATATTCTACGAGTACAAATTGAAAAAGTTTCATTTATGTTGATATTACAAATTTATAGAAAAAATATAATGACACAACTATAGCATCAGATAGAAGTTTTGGGGAAGAACAATATCCATGAACTGAATGGTGGTGTGAAAACACACCATTAAATAAGAAAATGCAAGGAAATCCATGCTCTACGCCCTTATGCCCCACATTCGATGAGCAACCATCTCATATCCCGTTCATTCTTCCCATTACTTTTCATATTGTTAGATGGTCAATCTTGCATCTACAAAGTAAAGATGATAGAAAAACTAAAACTTGTTTATTTTTAAATGGAATACACCAAGGAGTACCATCAAAAATATTGACCGTTTACAAACATGAATAGTAAACAATCATCAAATAACTCATTTTTTATCATCATATGTGGATTTTTTGGCATCAGTGTTTCAAATAGCTTCTGGATTCGATTGTGTAGATAGTTATGGATCACACTCTGTGATCCATCATCAGGATGAAAGAGACCAAAATGATGGACTTTTCTTTCAATCATTTTTCTCTCTTCTATCCTGATGAAGGATCACAGAGTGTGATCGTAAACATTGATGCCAAAAATATCTACAAAATCAAATCTAGAAGCTATTTCAAACATATTTAATGTTAGCATATGTGTAGTCTCACTTTATCATCATATGTGTAGTCTCAAAACTATCCATTTCTGTTTCTGTACCTATCACATGGTTTTTAAAAATGAATGAAAAATGAAAAGAAATTGAAGATGAAATAGAGCATTGAACAAAGTAGAATTATTTAACTTAATTTCGTAATGCAACAATAATAACAAGATGGTTAGGGTATATACATACAGAATCATGAACAATACAATCGTCTACCAAAACACATTTATAAAATCATGTCTGAAGAACTAGAAATGGATAGTTATGAGACTACACCTTAACAATGCATTAAATGAAGCATTCATCATGTGGTACTCCTTCGTGTATTCCACTTAAATATGTTAAAAGCAACAACACTACCAAATGCAAGCTAATATGTCTATAAAAGCACATTAATGAAAATAATGGTCAAGGGAGGGCATGCTTGTTTGTCCATTAATTCAACAAGATCTTGCAATACCAAAACATTAAACCAATATGCACCAATATGCAAAAATACCATATCCACACTATCAATAAGTAACTTTGAAAGCAAGGCATACATGCAACAAGTGCACTTAATTGGTGTCATAGCTAGGAGCACAACTATTACATTTTGCAACATAAAGAAATATTTAAGGTCATAAAATCCATAAATATTCCACATTGGATCAGAACTCCAAATTCCAAGTTTCACAATATGTTAATTATGATCGAAACATAGTTTTGGAGATGACTACCATTGATGGACGTTTGAAAGCACTCAAAATTCAAAGGACAAGAGAGAAACAAGGTTTCCTACCTTGAAGTGGAGAGAAAAACCAAAATGGAGAGGAAGACAAGCACACTCTGTGAAAGCCAACGTAATCACTAGCAACACAAAATAATCTTGGCATGGATCCAACGAATTAACACAATCTCCCCAAGTAAGTAGAAATTAGATTTTTAACAATGAATATACTATTTTGTAACAACATAAGAATACAGTCCAATCAGTGGATAAACTTAACAACATCTTGAACATGCAATGCATCTTTAGAACATCAATCACAAAGTATCATATGCCAGTGGCTGTGAACATCAATCACAAAGTATCGTTTCTTTTCCATCTTGTCTATATTTTTATGATGTTGATTCATCTGTAAGAAATGATACTTTGTGATTGATGTTCTAAAGATACATTGCATGTTCAAGATGTTGTTAAGTTTATCCATTGATTGGACTGTATGCCAGTGGCTGTGAACATCAATCACAAAGTATCATTTCTTAACAGATGAATCAAAATCAACATTGGACTTCATGAAGTATATAGAATGACTCGTGATCCTAAAAATTTTACATAAAAAGGAATCTGTATCACTTCCCTTGAAATATAGTTCTCAATCCTGATATGTATAATAGAATCTACCTTTTTCCATATCATTATAATCCATCATCATCAACCAAGTTACCGATAAGAAGCAGCATTTGAGAGTTTAAATAACAAACAATTAATTAAATTCAAATTAACCCTTAAACTTAAAATAGCTGGCATTTGAAAAAAGCATATAGCTTATGGTCTCATGATTCGTTTCCTATATACACTATTGTTTCTTATTTTTGTAACAATACAAATTATTGAAGAATTCTTATTGAATTAGTTGTCGAACACCCATCAATTAACTTGTAAATTAAAATTTTGCACTGAAATATTAAATCTGCCTGGAATATAATTCAATTCTAAATGCAAATACTAAATCAAACCATATTATTGAAATAGTAGTAGAATACATATCAATTAATTTGTAAATCTAAAATTCTGCACTATAATATTAAACCTGCCTGTAACATGATTCAATTCTAAATAAAAATGAAAATCAAGCCATATTTCCTTCTTCTCATATTCAATGCCCATGACTCTGGCTGTCTAGATTTTGAACCCCCAAACAATTTAGGCATCATTAACTTCACCTGACTCTAGCAAGATTTAGGCAGCATTACTCTTCATTGCATATTAGATGGTACCCGTGTCTTCCATGGTAGCATAGGCATAAGTGGTGTCAGTAAGAGGCTAAAGAAATTTTAAATAATATACAGTTAATGAAATTATAATTAACCTTTCAAATTAGGGAGGATTAGGAGTAGCAATTAGAGATGGGATCCTGCTGCCATATATTTGTCAAAAGAGTATGTCTCATAAATAAAAGTTGAAATTCCAATCATCAAGGTTAAAAGAGACCCTAGGCAATATTATCTAAGCTGATAAATAATGAGAAAAGCAATCCTGTCACAAATAATGGATCCTTCCAAGACCCTGATATTCTTTTTGAGGCCATGATAACTAAGCAGATTGATCGAGGGCCTATATTTCTTTCTCACAGTAAGAAATATTATAGACCTTCTTTTTGAGCTTTAGAGAGATTTCAAATATTGTCTTCAATAAGAAAAAGAAAGAAGAATCTTAAACCGGCCTTCACAATCTGAATCCATCCTTGACTAGATGATTAATGTTGTTGAAACACACCAAATTGGTATGGTCGATTCATTAACCAGCTTTCTTTTCCTGCATAATTCCTCTTAGATTTTAATCAACAATTTTGGATCAAATGGAAAATTCATATGTTAACAGTTTCATTTTTGAATTTTTTTCCTATGGATATGTACTTTTAATAGATAGATTAAGACTTCTCTAACTTTGGTACTGGCATTGAATGGGTGGTAAATCTTAAAAGTCACTTAGTTGTTTAGAATCTCGAAAGAATGTCAATTGTTCAAAAGAATGCACTTGAAGGGAAAAGTATAGAATTAGATGTCCTTTTAAATACACTCCAATGACTGCTCGTTTGTTTCTACATTGCTTCAAGTACCGTTCCATCTCACTTCACCATACTGACTGTTCTATTACAAACGGTTGTGCTACATCACATTGTTTTCACTTCCTTCTCAATACCTATATTTTCCCTTGGCCCTTTGCCCTTTTCCCATCACCCATTGCTTCTACTACTGAAGAGAGGATTTGGGTGTGAGAGATTCATGGCATAGAAGCAAGCCGAGGAAGCAATTGTGGAAAATTACAATGAGATGGAAATGAAAGGCAAAGATGCAGATGGAATGGAGAATAAAAATGATGCTTCTAATTCTTTCAAAGGTGGTGTTTTTAAGAGAATGTTCTAGCATGGTGGATCTGTTTATGATGCCTGGTTCGACTGTGCTTCTAATCAGGTCATTCATTCATGGACTATGAATCTCTTCCATGTTCATGTTATCAATCTTTGTAAACAATATATAAGGATGTCATATCCCCAAATTCAGAATACTCAAAATACTTTCTTTTCCATCTTGCCATGGTCTTCTAAGAAAACAATGGCAAGCTAGAAAAGAAATGATACTTTGTGATTGATGTTCATAGCCACTGGCATACAATCCAATCAGTGGATAAACATAACAACATCTTGAACATGCAATATAGTCACAACAACGAGCAATAGTCCTCAACAATAGATATTCTACTATATTTTATCAAAGCTTATATTCTTTAGAACATCAATCACAAAGTATCATTTCTTCTAGATGAATCATAATCATAAAAATATAGACAAGGTTGGATGGTTGTACCCTTACAGGCAGTGACAGGATCTTTAGGAAACCAATTTACATTTCATTATCTCAGAATATATTTGATAAACAAAAACTATGTTTGATAAACAATCATCAACCATAAACAATCATAAACAATCATCAACGAAAACACAATTGTATCAGTGTATGTGAACAAGTATGATAATGTTTCAACTCATGATAAAGTTTGATAAAGTATGTAGAAAATAACTATAATCCACCATATATGGCTACAATCCAGTCCACTCTCTCATCCTCAGTCATCAATAAGAACCATTTGGCTCTTTCACATTCACCCACGAAGGTTTCGTATACCCTCAGGAATACACCTCGACTCAATCTGGGGATGGATTTGAGAGCATTATATGCATCTGTCAAAGCATTGTCATGAGCAAATTCATCAATTTTGACAAGGTGAACATTGCTCATGCCCTCTTTTATTTTCTTCATTGTTTCACACGTGGAATCCAAGGAAGTTGCCATACTTTCCTTCCTCCTCTTTCCCACCTTTCTGACTGATGATGTAGGAGTCCCTCTAGTACTTGCTGTTGCAGTGGACTGATTGGAATGATAAGGGTCTTCGTCCAAATCAACAGCACTATCAAGATGTATATTGAAACCAAGGCCCTCTTCATCATGCACATTGAATGGCTCTTCCATAGGGTTCCCTTCTTCAGTCTCAAGGGCTGTGGTAGCTACATTACCTTCAACAATGTCATTACCCACAATTGTACCCAATTCATTGAAGTACTGGAAGGGCTGCCTCTTATACACTTTGGCATTTTTGAACTCTCTTCTCTGCATGTTGGCATAAATAAATGGATTAGGTTCTTTGTCTTTCATTATTAACTTTAAAAGAAGGCAATATTATTTCCATCAAAATAGTAGAGAGATCACCCTACCTTCAGAAGTTCATCCCACACGCTATCCTCAGCATCCATGCACTAAGTTGCCTCATTCCAAGTGAAACCACTTGTATTCCTTAGCTCTTTCATCACTCTATAGGCAAGCTTCTAGGTTTTCAACTTATTTTTGAAGTTGTCCTTTGATAGATTGAGGTTCATATCGGCGTTGAACCGCCTCTCAATTGTGGACCATGCTTCTTTTTTTAAGCCTCCATCACACTTTTTCCCTAGTTGTACTTGCTCGAGGAGAAAGTCTAGAAACTTGCGTTCCATTTCCTTTGTCCACATTATCTTCTTCGAGGAAGGAGATATCTGGCTCATGTTACCAATTTCATCCATGCTCATCATTAATTCTGTGTATGCCATGCTATGTATACAAATTGTTGTTAATGGTATCAAAGTATCTTCATACATCAATTTACTCAAATAAAACACATTGACCCATACAAGTCCAATACTTGCAGATAGAAAGAGAAGAAAAAGGAAACCATCATGTATATCAAAGTATCTTCATACATCAGTTTACTCAAATAAAACACATCGACTCATACAAGTCCAATACTTGCAGATAGAAAGAGAAGAAAAAGGGAACCATCATGTATATCAAAGTATCTTCATACATCAGTTTACTCAAATAAAACACATTGAACCATACAAGTCCAATACTTGCAGATAGAAAGAGAAGAAAAAGGAAACCATTGTGTATATCAAAGTATCTTCATACATCAGTTTACTCAAATAAAACACATTGACCCATACAAGTCCAATACTTGCAGATAGAAAGAGAAGAAAAAGGAAACCATCATGTAGTCTTGACTCATACAAGAACAACTATTCTCAAGATTTGTACTCTTCCCACATTCTACTTGCTATATCATCTCAGAACTATGCCCACTGGTCTCTATCACACTGAGACAACCCATATGTCTCTAGCATTGGTACATCTATCCCATCATGATCATCTTCCTCTTCGGTGACAATTTCTGATGGAATGTCATCCTCTAACGTAATGTAGTTGTGTAGTATGCAACATGCTAATACAATATGGGCTTATGTCATGATAGGATAAGACGTGGCATGCCTCAGGATTGGAAAATGCTGCTTGAGAATACCAAATGTATGCTCTACTCAGTTTCTAAGAGAGGAGTTTTGATGGTTGAACAACTCTTCTTGAGAGTTTATTGGATTCTCTCTTGAAAACTCCTTCAGGTGGTAGCATGTACACCGATAAGGAGCAAGAAATTTAGGTGCATTGGGATATCCAACATCCACTAGAAAATATTTTCCTACATAAATAAAGTATATTATTAAAACATGAAACATTGATTGTACCCTTGAGTATATTAAACTATGATTTGGCTTACCGGGGGGAACAACAAGAGGATCTTCTCTTGACAGAGCTAAAGCTAGAACACGACTATCCGTGGCAGACCCTTCCCAACTAGCAAGGCAGTACTAAAACTTATGATCGAAGGAACACACACCCATAACATTTTGCGATAGGTTGCCTTTTCTATCACGATATTTACCCTGCATGTCAACATCGATGGTGACTGGTATATGGGTTCCATCGATAGCTCCAACACAATCTTATATGATATGATACAATCATCAATTCTATGGTCAACCAATAATATGATAAGGATAAAAATCCATACAAGAAATTTGTAACAACACAACAATTACCTTGAAGAATGGATCAAAATGTCCGTTCCCACTAATTTCAGGAGGAGTGTTTGGACTAGGTGGTAGAAAGCAATCCTTGTGGAGTCCTAAGATAGCCCTCAACACCTTGTGGAAGTATCGGCTGATTGTCTCTCCCGAGTGCCTAAAGTTGTGGGCAATCTTGCGGTTCCTTAGATTGTGGCCAACAGTGTGGAGGAACATCACAAGTTGTTCTTCTAACATCAAGTGTATTGTATTTGTCAAGATTCCTTTCAGCCTTAGGATAGTAGCTAGATGAAAGAAGGCTCCCCTACTCATGCGAATCTGATCATGACAATCCACATCATTGGAATGAATAACCATTCTATAAAAAGAATTTCCTTTTCATTTTCGTTTACCCATTTGTGCATTGCCTTCTTAGGCCACCACTACTATGGCTATGACAAGACAAGCAATAAGAGCTGTGAGAAGACGAGAATATGTGGTCTCCACAGCTACCCATCCTAGAACGTCAATACTCTTAATATGATCCATCAATGGCTTGAAATATGGACAAACACAATGATTTCAATGAGTAGATATTGGTAGCATGTTGTTCATGTTATGTTTTTCTAACTCTTTTCATGAAAGTATTCTACAAATAAAAGTGATTTTAAGACATTTTATAATCAATGTTCTTTGGTTAGTCCTAATGATGATCTTTTCTTCCCATACTTCAACAACATGGGATGCAAACAATATCTTAGATTAACCTTCAATGGCCTTTACATGAATCCCTATAGGTGACTATGGTAGCTAACTAGTTGATAACATTCAAAGTGATTGTGGTCATAGAAGAGTGAGATATAGGTGCAACTCTTTTTATGAAATTGAAAGTATTCTACAAATAAAAGTGATTTTAAGACATTTTAGAATCAATGTTAATTAATAGTACATATAGGTGCTATAGTCTTTAGAAGTATCTAGGAGCAAATGTCAATGAAATTGTATTTATCATGAATATGTTTCGGTTAGATTTAAGAATTTTGTTGTAATATCTTGTTTTATCAATGTTTTGTCTTATCAAAATAGGGAGTTAGAGAAAAGAAAATAGACTCTTTTGATTATGTATGATTTCAAATAGTGATGAAAAAGACCTCCACAGTCAAATTCACATTTTCAAATTGTATCAATGTGAATTATAAAATTCTAATGTCTTTTAAGAATTTGTTGATCTCATTCTTTATATTTCTAAATTTCTGCCATCCATATATGCTAAAAAAATTCTTTGTGGATGTTTGAATTTGACTGTGTGTATCTTACTCTATCAACATTTCAAATCATATTATATGATGCATTATAATACAATGAATTAGAGAAGAGAAAATACAGTATCTTGATGAATATAGAGTATGGTTGGAAATGTTAATAGAAAAAGATATAGTCAAATCAAGAAACTCAAATTACATCAACATGGACTGTAGGAGCCTAATGTCTCTGAGAATTTTGTTGGTCTCATGCTTTAAATTTATAAGCTTCTACCATCCATATATTCAGAAAAATTTTCATTATGAATTTTTGAACTTGACTGTGATCTCTTCCCAATAATGTTTCAAATTAGATTTTATGATTCATCATTGAGATAATGAGTTAGAGAAGAGAAAATACAATATCTTGATAATGAGTCATAGAGTACGATTTGAAACATTGTTGAAAAAGTATACATCTTTGCATAGGTTATGTTGTTAATTATACCTGCTACTATAGAATATGAAGACTCACTTTCTAATTACAAATTAAGAAAACTAAAGCCATAGTAGTTCCTTAATACTTGTCCTAATGAAAATATATGCACAAACTAGGGAATCCAAAAAGGAAATGGATATCTTGCTAAAGAAATCAAGTTCTAAAGATTCGAGAGAAGAAAATCAACTAAGTCACATGCTAAAATTGAGTGCCAAGAATTTCAAATATTTTATAAAGAAAAATAAGTGAAAAGGCATTAGGAAATGTCCATGCAATTGTTATGCTATATAAATTAGGGACTTTGAGCCTAAGCAATGCTTGGTGACTTGGAATATTTGATACAATTGAACATACAAAGTTAATATTTATGAAATAGCTACTAGATCAATTGAAGGGAGTGGGAGCAATTACAAATTTTGACTATAGTGATTCGATGATGTGTAATTTCTTCAAACAAGCTATTTTGTCATCTTGCAAAGTGGTTCATCAAGTTCCAAAGTATACCCATTTTTGGTTCAAGCTAACAAGATAATGCAAGAGATCCACCATTTAATTATATATGGACAAATTCAGTCGATGTACTACAAAACAATGATAATTTTCTCAAAAGTTATTGCAAATATTTACATGAATCTATATGCTTACAGTTCAATGGATCATAACAACAACAATAGTGGTGTTAGAACTACAAGTACTTCGAACAACCAATATTTGGAGAATTTTATTATGGAAAATACTACTATTTCTTTATTTTCTTTTCAAATATCTTGATCCTCAAGTCTCCTATCAAAATACTAGTGAACAACTTCATCGGTACAAGTTGTATTTCAAATTTGCACCCCTCATCTAATTTTAATCATCAAGCTTGTTCCATCTTCACTGGACCTAGTGATACAATTTCTAATTTCCTTCCTTCCAAGACCACTCTGCCTAACCACATTGAGGGTAATTATCTTACTCGATTACTTGACAATGCTACTTGCACAATGTCAACTATCTTTTGTGACCCACTTGCATTAGATGCACTCAAAGAAGAAGTCAAAGAGGTTGATACAAATAATACTTATCCAACTATAGATTTATTGTCCAATCAAATAGTTAAGAAATACTTTCTAGTCTTAGATCTCAATAATCCTAACAAAGAAAATAACAAGAACAATGCAAATCATGTTAACACTTAGTACATGCTCAATGCAATTATCTCTTTGTCCAATGCTACGAATGGTCTATCTAACTTTCAATTGCAAATGTAGACAACTTGGCAGGCACTTAATCTAATTGTCTACACATAAATGAAATCAATAGTATGAACTTTAAAACCATCTTATGCTTGCATGTTTTTTCCATAATAATGAACTATGATAATAGTCAAAGCCAACATATTATGTTGCTAGATATTTAGCTTTCATTAGTATTGTTATAGAATCAATTAATTTACTAATAATTTTTATTTGGCAATATATTATAGATAATGCAAAACTTATTGATAGTTTTGTTCTATCTAAGCTCCTATGTGATGTAAAGATAACATGTTATCCAATAATATGGACATAGTTGATTTTGATTCAAGGATGGAAGACATGTTTGGCACTCAACATTTAAACACTAAAGATTACCAGTGCATATTGTAACCAATATACACTTGTTACAGTATAATACGAAGAGTTTAGATCTTATAATGATCCATCGATGCAAACTAATTGTCGCCAAAAAAGAATTCTTCAACTGAGGATTAACAAATTTCTTAACAGGTATAAATAAATTCAAACTACGGATTTAATAGCAATGTAAGTTGTTACAACGTAAGAAATAGCACTGGGTTAATGCTAACAAAATGAAAACAGTGCTATTTCTGTCATGACCATTGTCGGTCTCTTTGAAAATCGTAGACAGATAGCAGGAATGAAGGAATATCTAGTGTAAATTGAAGGAAAAATAAATCAATCAACACTGTTGCTCGGTATGTAGATCTCTGGTGTTCTTCTCAAGCTGGATCTCGAGGATCATGTGCCCTTTTAAAAAAATGGAATAATTTCCATCAAAGTGTTAAGTTGATATGTAGCTACATTATCCACTAGTTTGTGTTCATAGCAATGATTGAATAATTTACAGCAACACAAACCAGTGGATAATGTAGCACAAGGAGTGATCCAAGCACCCTGGGTGTGGTTTGGGTACGCACTCTGCATACCCACAGCACACCTGATGCACTTGGGGCGCATCCTGTGGTACCAATGGCACACAAAGCATGCATATCTAGACTCAGACACACCCAGACCCAGTTCATGGGTACATCGTATCCAACAACGTTAATGGGTATATGGGTTCATGGGTATATTTTGCCCTACGTATATGGTTTATTTAGAATAGTGTTAATGGTTTATTATGAAGAAGTAAAATATGCAGTGTTCTGTCATTTGCAACTGGCCATGAAGCAAAGTCCAAAATTAATTGACCCCGCTTTGTCTTCACTACTTTACACACTAAAATACAGACACATTGGTTTGCAACCGCTATTACTCATCGTATCCAACAGCCCAACAACTATACATAGTAAACAAGCAAAATAACTTCGAGCTAGGGTTTTATCGAAAATACTTGGAAATGACGCAGCGAAAGGTATGAGGCCCTGTTTGTTTGCTGAATACAGAAACGACCAGTCGAGCTGCAAATGCGAAGCACCAGTGACAACCCTGTCGATAATGTGCTGCAAATGCAAAGCGCCAGCGACAACCGGATGAAAAATGAAAACCCCAAAACAAATGCGGGAATTTTGCGGACCCGACAGATTATAAAATTTGCCTCAATTTTTGTCAAAACCGGATTTTGGTTTGAATTCCACCTCTTCGGTGGGAAGATTGTGCCGCCCATTTTAAGGCCTAAACCTGGTTTTCACCGGCATAACTCGAATTGCATATTGGAGTTCCAAACGATGAATTTCGTGGAAATCAAGAAGTGTCACTGCCAATTCCGGTCTAATTCCCGCAAACAAACGGGGTTACCGTTTGTTTGCAGAATTGAAATTTGAGTCAAAACCTTATTATCTCAAAACCAGGTTTTAATTTCGAATTCCACCTCTTTGGTGGGAAGATGGATATGCCCATTTATGCCCATTTTGGTGGCATATTCAGGTTTTGATGGTATAACCCAATTTTGAAATAAGTGTTCCAAACAATAGAGAATGGTCAAAACCTAATTATCATCTTCCAATTCCTGCCATCTTTCGGCAAACAAACGGTGACTTTCCATGAACGATGTAAATTGGCAGAAATGGGGTGATATCATCAGGCAGACTAGAACCTAGTTCTGAATGCCAACGCTTAACTCGTAGGATGCCATACACTGCCCATCTTAGGGCATTCTGCAGAGGAGGTCGTTTGAAAGAGGCTCTACACATACTGCTTACTACACACAACCCTCCTGTAGACTCTTCTACATATCTTCAACTGCTTCAGATTTGCATTTCCAAGAATGGGTTTTCAGAGGGTAAACTAATCCACTCTTTCATCAATGACAGGGGATTTAAATTTGTTACACACTCATTTTTCCAAAACAAGCTTATTGATATGTATTCTAAGTGCGGAAGTTTGGTGGAAGCTTGCAGAGTTTTCGACCGCATGACAGAACGAGACGTTTTCTCATGGAATGTGATGATTGCAGCCTACCGAAGACATGGGATTCCTCAAAATGCATTGACACTATTTTATGAAATGCAACGAACTGCTGTGCAACCTGACCGGATCACGTTTGCCAGTATTCTCCCCGCGTGTGCAAGAATGGGAGCTTTGAAACAGGGCATTGAGATCTATGAAAGAGTAATTGAAAGTGGGTTTTTGTCAGATGTTGTAGTTGGGAATGGCTTGATAGACATGTTCGCTAAATGCGGAAGAATAGAGAAGGCTCGCGAGTTGTTTGATAAAATGCCTGTACGAAATGTGTTCTCGTGGAATATGATGATTGCCGGATATACGCAACATGGTTTATTGGATGAGGCTTCAAGATTTTTCACAGAAATGCCTCAACGAGATGCAGTCTCGTGGAATGCCATGATTACAGGATATGTGCAAAATGGTGTTATTGAGGAGGCTGTGAGATTTTTTAAAGAAATGCCTCAGCCAAACTTGGTCTCGTGGAATGCAATCATTGCCGGATTGGCACAGAACGAGTTTGTTGCAAAGGCATTAGAGAAATTTAAGGAAATGCAATTGGCAGGTGTAAATCCAGACACAGCGACCATTTGCAGTATCCTCCCATTGTGTGCCAAGCTTGGAGCACTGGAACTGGGCATGGAGTTCCATCAAAGAGTAGTTGAATGGGGATTTACATCAGATGTTATGGTTGTGACTGCACTGATGGACATGTATGCAAAATGTGGAACTATACAAAATGCACGCAATTTGTTCGACAGAATGTCTAAACGAGATGCAGTCTTATGGACTGCGATGATTGCAGGGTATGGACAAAATGGTGCTCTTGATGACGCTTTAAGGCTTTTCATTGAAATGCCTCAGCGAGATGTGGTTTCATGGAATGCAGTCATTGCTGGATATGTGCAAAATGGACTTGCTGAAAAGGCCATGGATATTTTTCATGAAATGCAATATGCAGGTGTAAAGCCAAACTCATCAACA
Organism: Chamaecyparis obtusa; assembly: GCA_027943335.1. Taxonomy (NCBI): domain Eukaryota; kingdom Viridiplantae; phylum Streptophyta; class Pinopsida; order Cupressales; family Cupressaceae; genus Chamaecyparis; species Chamaecyparis obtusa. The sequence continues at coordinate 2,071,896 of BSBK01001680.1, forward strand.
TTTGCCAGCATTCTCCCAGCGTGTGCCAAAATGGGCGCTTTGGAACAGGGTATGACATTCCATCAAACAATAATTGAATGTAGTTTTTTGTCAAATGTGGAAGTTGTGAATGCCTTGATAGACATGTACGCTAAATGTGGGAACCTACAGAAGGCGAGCAAATTGTTTGACAAGATGCATCAGCCAAATGTGATTTCATGGACTGCAATGATTGCAGGATATGCAATGCATGGCTATGGCAAAGATGCCCTCAAACTCTTCGAACTAATGAAGAACTCCAGAACCAAGCCTAACCATATAAGTTTTGTCTGTGCTTTCTATGCATGCAGCCATGCAGGTCTAGTGGATGAAGCCTGTAAATATTATGATTGTATGAGTGACTCCTATAGCATTACACCTACAATGGATCATTATGTATGTATGGTTGATCTTCTTGGCCGTGCTGCCTATCTTGAGGAAACCCTAAACTTTATCATCAAAATGCCAATTAAACTTAATATGGTTGTGTGGATGTGCATGCTAAGCGCTTGTCGATTACACAAGGATATAGAGCTAGGAGAATTCTCAGCAACACTAGTTTATGAGCTTGATCCTGAACATGCTGCACCATATGTTCTTCTGTTAGACATTTATGCAGAAGCGTGCAGGTCGGATGATGTTCAAAACGTACGGAAATTGATGAAAGATAGAGGAGTCAAAAAGATACCTGGATGTAGTTGGATTGAAGTCCATAAAACTGTACATGTTTTCAGTGCAGGAGACAGATCACACCCACAAACACAGGCCATTTATGAAAAGTTGGAGAAACTGTCTCGTGAGATGAAGGCAGCAGGTCATATTTTAGATACAGTCCCTACTGTGAATGATGTAGAGGAGGAGGAGAAGGAACTATTCACCTGCCACCATAGTGAGAAGTTGGCAATTGCATTTGGTCTGTTAAACACACCTCTGGGAAGAACTATTAGAGTTGTCAAAAACCTTAGAGTATGTGTGGACTGTCACATTACAACTAAGTTTATCTCCAAGGTTGTTGGAAGAGAAATTGTTGTGAGAGATGCCAATCGGTTCCATCATTTTAAGCATGGACAATGTTCTTGTGGAGATTATTGGTGATGTAATCTCAGTGCTCCATGGGGATGCATTCTCCTAAAAAAACCCACTTTCCAATGGAGGGATGTTTCTGAGGCTTGGGGAGACATCCCTCCACAGCACCACCACTTCTGTCACCTCTGTCACTGGAAAATCAAACCAGTCACTCCAAAATCCTGAAATCTTTTAACAGATCTTCCAACTGTAAATCATATCAAATCTGACCATCAATGCAGTGGCATATCAAATCACCTTGTTTGTGATTTTTTTCTTGCAACTTGCCATGTTCATAGTGAAGCCCCCGATATTTATATGTATTTTTTAATTTATTGTGAATCACCTCTGGTATTTGTACTGTGAAATACACCATAAAATGTTTCTTTCTTTCTTATGTCAGAAACAAGGTGTGAAAACAGGGGAAATAATATGCAAATGAAATTGGATCTCCAAATTAAATGAGATTTCCTCTATGCAATCAAATCAAATCTTCAAACCTTTTGCAATCAATAATTTCATTCAAGAATCCCGTATCTTTATATTTAGCCACAACTAGACAGAGATCGGTTTAGTTTGTCTCTTTTGCTAGTACTTTTCCTGTAAACATTGCCCATTTTTCTCATCGGCGCTAATAGCATGAAAGGATATGTGAAAGATTTTGCACAGAATTTAGTGAGTGTTTAGCAGGGACTCTGTGCGTGTTTGGATCATTTTTCTGGTTGAAACTTGTACTTTGCCATGCATTTAGACCACTGTGCACGCCCTTTTCTCTGTTGTTTCCATCCTTGATAATTGGCTCCAGAATTGTAATCTACAGGTAAGATATACATGTAAATACTTACTTCAAAGTTCTTTATTAGACAATAATGACAGGTCCTACAAATGTTTAGGGAAAACCTGCCCTTTTAGCGAAATGATGTCTTCTATCGTCACTAAACAGGACTTCCGCCTTCGCCAAATTTGTCATGCCAGCAACAAACATTTGTGGAGCCCTCAAACTAGCCATAAATTTAGTGGACCATTTTAGCATCTTTCTGCGAAAGCACATGCGCTCTTTTTCAGTGCACTCTGCCTAAGTTTAGCCCTAATTTTTTTCCAGTCAGAGACATCCTCTCTATATTTCTGTAGATTTTGTCAAGGGAATTTAGAAGCCAGAGATAAGTATAAAATTCTGTAAGAATTGAAACTATTATGCTCCATTTGCATTATTATGCTTATTGCCATATATATGTTGTCTTTGATGGAGGTTGCAAAAAGCACAGGCTCTTGAAAAACCATCCCAATCTGTCTTCTCGGTCACCTCAAATTCATTGATTTTATCTCAGTTCCATTTGATCAGAATTATGCCACTGTTAGGCTCACAAAATCTTAGTAGCAAAGACATGTCATGGCATTAATGATTTTTCTCAATAACTAGAACCTATCAATGTGACCAAGATTCTAGATTCTATTGATAGATCAATTCATGAGAGCAATGCATAATTGTATATAGATGGATAATGAAAAACCATATTCTAGAAATCAAATTTGCCCTTAAGCTCTTGTAGTGCTTTAGCACTGGGGTTAGGGTCGATTTTGTCCTACAGTTCTTGAGTCAGAACAAACTAGAGGCGGTTTTGTAAGGGCTTTTAAGAGAGAATATGTTGTCCATCCTAAGACTAAGAATACTTTTAATAAAGTGGAAAAGGATGCTATGTTTTCTTTTACCATCTAAGAACCATACTAGAGACTTAATGCATTTCCAGAGAATAGGGCCCAATAGGAAACACTAAAGTTAATTCCCATTTTGCGAGCCATAATGAAATGTTTTTTAGTAGCTCCATCAGATGTTTTTTTAAAGACCTTAGGATGTTGTCTTCTGCACAGTAGGATGCCATGATCCTTATGTTTATAGCTGCTTCATATGCTATGTTAGCAGGCTTGCTCATGGAGTTCTATTAGATCTCTACTTAGGCCTTGTTTGCAAATTTGTCCATTAAACAAGAAAGAGAAAAATATGAAGCTTGAAAGCTTTTATGGTGGCAGAGGGAACATTAGGTTCATAATAATTGCTACCCTGAGTTTGATCTTCATTGAGCCTCCAGCTATAACAATTGAGAATGATGACTGTGACCAAAGCCATGTGCCACTCAAGAAAATGAGGCAATTATTAAGGTCACCATAGTTGATGTAAGGCAACCGAACAATGAAGGAATGTATTCATCAATTGTATTATTTTTAGCAAAAACAAATCTGTTAATATATTGACTTGAGATTGAAGAGCTCCCATTCTCCTTTTGATTCAACCATTTTACTTCATTCTTCATGATAGCTGCAAAATGTTAGTATATAATCTTTAGTTTCTAAGAAAAAATACACCTCAAGGGCCCAATTCTTATTAGAAAACTCCCATTTCATAAAATGAAATCAAGGAGTTATTGGATCTGACGAGGTTCTTTATTAACATCATATTACCTTTAATAGTTTAGTCTATTTGCATAAGAAACATGTGAAATTAATTAATGAATCATATCTATTTTAGATTTAATAAGAGAATGTGAAGTAGTTGAGGAATACATTCAAATGTATCTTATAGCTTTTTAAGATTCATATTATTTATCTCAAAATTATCTAACTTGTAAATCCTACACGTGCAGTCTAACTATTCTTAGTCTACAAAACTGTTTGATGCATTGTTTAACATCTCTCAATTTTTTACTATTTTTCAATAAAATCTACTAGTTTCTCTATGCTTTTGCAAAATCCAATCATTCAATAGTTTTCAAAGAACAATTAAAGTCTGAACTTTCATACATCAGAGATTTCCTAAACTAAAACTCCCTTGATTTTGGAATCAAATATAAGGATAAGGAGATACACTCAATGAAGTTTCAAGAAGACACTTTTTTGTTCTTTCCTAGGACATTGAGAATATCATCACATTCTAAAAGATATGCAAAACCTTATTTATATGGAAAATGATGGTGTGATAGTGTCAAATGAACAATTATCAACCACTTAGCTAGGTTAGAGTGCACCATAACAAAAAATGGAAGGCAAAATCACACTCAAATAATTTCTCTTTATTTATTTTACAAAAATGTACACACAAATTACCAGCTTATAGAAAGTATACATTAGAATATCTCCACAACTCAAAACCTAATGATATCAATTGTTTAGCACAATATGTTAACACCCACTCATCTACACTCTATTATCAAACTAAAGTTATAAACACACACACTCATCTACTGTCTATTATCAAACTAAAGTTATAAACACACACTCATCTACACTAAATGTGTTTGTTGAGAAGGTTTAAGAGCCTTTGAATAAGTGCAAACCAACATCGTGCTTGGAGCTTTGGAAAAGGTATGGACATCCATCAAAGCATAATTGAAAATGATTTTTTTTAGATGTTTTAGTAACAAGTGTCACTTCCAATCACCTTAGCCTTCACACAAACTTATGCACAAAATTCAATAAAGAAGACTTCATGCACAACTTCTCTCAAGTTATTTCAAATTCTCACTTTTTTTTTTGTAGCTTATATATGAGATTTGAATTCCCTCGTAGTATCTATATGTTCCATCATGTCTGAGGTAGTTGTGGTTCTACTAACTTACTAAGATATATTTAGATTTGTATTCATTAAAAACTTGAAGTTATCTTCCATTTCTATGTTGAGCATTCTTGTAGTATTTGGAAGTGATTATACCTATGTATTTTTGCCATTTTCATTGATATTTTAATAAGATAAAATGAGTTTTAACATTTTATAGGATCCAATTAAAAAAGTAGTGATGTTGGAAATATTTGGCCTATTCTTTCACATTTTGTGTACATGTATTTATTAGAACATTTTTAACCATGATTTGTAACAAACTCTCCTTCAACACACTTCAATGAATGTTCATTCCCTGCCCCATTATGCCCTATGTGACCATCACCTCCATTTTCTAGAGAGTTTCTAAAACTATTTGACCAATCACATTTATTGCATATTTGACAAACATAGCATTCCAAAGAGACCTTATTCCTTCCTTTGTTTTGATTTGTTGGTGATAACAAGTTTTAGAACCTTCATGGTGAACCAATAAGTCTACTAACTACACTTGCAAGTTTTAGAACTTTAAAGCTCCTTAAAAGAATGCTTTTCATCACAAAAAGAAGTTCCCAAACTTCAAGTGTGTTGATTGAAATAATATTACAAAAGGGCATGCACTTTGAATTGTGAATAGAATGTATTGAAAAGTAGGGATTCTGCAACATAGGAAAGTGTTACCTATGATAATACAATTCCTTTCTATTTACAAACCACCCAAACAAAAATTTATCCACCTCAAGCCATAGAACAACTTTGTTTTTTTTACCCTAGCTACAACACAAACCTTTTTTAATTTATTTATAGTTAATTCTATAATTCTTATTATCTACGGTTATGCTTTTCATTCTAGACTAAAATATTAGTTGACCTATTGCATTTAGATCAAGCATTTCCAAATGACATGGGTCGCGGATCCAACTTATATACCTAGCAAAAAAGTCTTTTGATCGGCTGATATGCACGATGATTTTCCTTTTCTAAAGAAAGCTATCTCTTACAAAGAAACACCTCAACATCCTATTGAGATAATCTTCTATTTATGATTTTCATTTGATTTTATTGTAAGTGACAAAATATTGAGACTTTTGAATTATATCTCTATCTTTAAGATGTACTTATGTCAATAGTATCATTAACTCTAGACCAAAAGTAAAGCTACAAATTTAATATTTTATATATGAAATAAAATCAAGTGCACATGGTATTTGAAATAGTATCTTGCAATTTTTTTAAAGAAAACTATTGCATCTTAAATGGACAAATTGATTGTTATCTCTAACATATTAACTTACCAATATTTTTCTATCGGTGTAACCCTTGCACCTCTTTTGAGTGCAATTGCTAGTTTTATTATCATTAGATATTCCAAGATTTTGTGGGTCATTTTTATGCTGTGTGCATGCTAAGTTCGTCATTTGAAATTAAGTTACATGTTTAGGTGGATTTTATATAGATCATGATTAAATATTTTATATGTTGTACTAAAATAGGGTATTAGAAGTACAGAAAATCATTCAACAATCTATTTGAAAATGTTTAAAATTATATTTTAAACAAGAGATAATTATAAATACAAATTTAATTCTATGAAAATAAATTTAAAAGATTGATAAAAATAATACTATAATCAATTTTGACTGTGCAATCTTACAATATTCATATGTGCATCAAACTAATTTATCTCATCAAGATTCACTTAAAATTTCTTTTTAAGATAGTAGAGAGGACCTAATAGTTGAGTGTCCTAAATTTGCAACTCTCAAAATTCTACATGATAATTTCAAATCACTCCCAAGTTTTCACAACTTTGTAAGTCCCCTACTTATAACAAAGGTTTTAGATCATCAAAGGAGCTAAACTAGTAGTTATGCACTAAGTCATGTTTCATTGGTGGGTTAATGTGGCATCATGTGATTTGTTGCTTTTTAGATGAAAGGAATACATTTCATTCAATTGTAGGTACTCATGATCAACACTAATTATTTTTAAAGTCACAACAACTACTGCTATATTATTAAAATATTAGATATCAAATTTGTTGCCATTGATTTGAGCTTTGGCAAAATCATAGGATAAACCCTATTATTTTTTGTCCAATTCATAACCTTTCTTCTCTAAGGCACATTTTTTGAGATGCATTCCACATATTCTCAAGTGTTTTGATCATCAAGTTGTTTGACCTCAAAGGTCTAAATCCTTGATTTTTATTTTAATTAGTTTTCAAAGTTATTTTTTAAGGTTTCTTGCAACTTCTGGATTTACACCCTCCATTACATCTAAGTTTGCATTGTTTGTAATGTGGGCCTAAAGTTTTGAATCAAAATGTGTGGGCATATAAGCACTTGCATTTAGAGTTGTTTTCTCTGACTGCATCTTGTCATGGAGTTAGAACTTTTAGTATAGACTACACCTTGGCTTCATACTTCCTTGCAATAGTCTCGATTGCAACATAGCTTTTGCACTACTTACATGTAGTCGAAACTTTTAGTCCCAATTTAAAAATGGTTTCCTGTTAATTATACATACTCGTAATCAGGACTTTAAGATCTGATTACAAGAATGAATTTGTGTATTCCTTTTGTACATTTACAATAGTCTCGATTGCAACATAGATTTTGCACTACTTACATGCAATCAAAAATTTTAGCCCCGATTGCAAAATGACTTTCCCTTAATTATACAAACTTGTAATCAGAACTTTAAGATCTGATTACAACAATGAATTTATGTATTCATTTTGTACATTTTCAAATTGATTCCCAAGAACTGAATTGTAGCTCATTTATTTTAGTCATTTTTTCACCTTTTGTGTGTCTTGTTGGGATTTTCCTCTGTTGTCTCATAGTTTGCATTGAGTACTTGTCTGACTATGGAAACCCTAGCTAGGCCAGAGGTAAAATAATAGGTCCTAAGTAGACCTAAGTGTGTTCGGAGGTTAGTAGATAGGGATAACTTAGGGTTTGGGTAGTATGAAAAGGCCAAAGAGCTAAGGTACCCATAGGACTTGACTTAGTCCTCAAATTGCTAGAATGGGTACAGGTATGGGAAATTGACTAAAATGTCATATTTTGATCTTAGATGATCCCAAATGACTTTAGTAAGGTTGTTTGAGCTTTGTATAGGTTGATTTGAGGTTTGTGAGTAGTGGATAGCAAGTTAGCAAAAGTTGCTAAAAAGTTGCATGACAACATTTATCCTAAAAGGACCGACCTTGTCTTTAGGTCACCTAGGGTCCTAAACACCCTAAAGCTCAAACCGAAAATATATTTAAGCCATGTTAGGCTCAAATCCTGAGGTTGGACACTTTGAGAATCATTGGTTAGTGTTTTTTAAATTCATTGTTGTTTACTTTAAGGACACAGTTCGTTGTCTTGATGCCACAGTAGCATCCATGGTAATTATTTTGATTTTCCAAGAAATAATATATCTATTTTGTGTGTTTAATTTCCATTTTGCATCATTAGGAGTGTTGTTTAGGTGTTTTATTAAGCTTAGTTTAATTGTTTTGTGTTTGCTAGTTCTCTGGCCTATAAATAGTTTTGGTTAGAAACAAGGCTCCCCCATGAGACCCTACCGTGTGTTCATCATGGCCAGTTCGAGCATGGTAAAGGAGCCAATGTACAATGTACATACTATTTTTGGAGGCCTAGAAAGTAAGATGGCCAATTTTAAGACCTTTCCCTAGGCAAGCACTGGCATTGCCTGGCTAGGGACAAGGTAGTGTATAAGATTGTTTACTTGCATGGGTGGCTTGTCAGCACAAATACAAGACATTGGAGATCAAGAAGAGAACTATAAAACATGAACATGAAGATCTAAAGGGTTCATCAATCCATTTACCCATCCTAAACTTTCCATGAACACCGAGAGCCTTAAAACCATTGAAACCCTCACCAAACCCTCCATTTTGGGTTAGGGCATTGTACAGAGGCTTGAGATCCCAAGACCCACAAAATCCTTGAGGACATGCCCTAGGTATCAAGAAGCCATAATTAGTTTGGTGAAATCTTTGGTAGGATTTTGGTAGAAGTCCTATAAATCTGGGTAAGGAGCCCTAATTGGGGCTCTAGGGCTACAAGGCCAAAACACAGACTTTGGTGAAATCGGTAAGAAACCAAGTGATATACCTTGAGAAAATGGATCAAGAAGTTCCAAAAACACATAATTATTCTACATCCACACCCCTAGAAGAATCATCAACTTTTTAAGGAGGTAAGAAGCAATTTTCTTGAGAAGAGACCATGAAGAGTTTGATCTTGAAACAATGAGGTGGTCCCTTAGGAATTGGAGTGAAGCATAGAGGGAGTGAGGGACCTTTAAGGAGTCCTTAGAGTGACAAGGTGGAGCCTTTTTAATTCTTCATTGAGCTATTGGAGACTTGGTGGAGTTGGGAATCCTAGTGATCCTAACCAAGTGGCAAGAACAACTACCAAATTCCTATTGTGATCACATCACTAACGAATCACTCCACAAGGAAATCACATAACCCTACCTGACTTAGTAACATTTTTTCTTCACATTATTTCCCCACTTGGTCTCATTTCAATGAATATTAACAGGTGTCAACATTTGTGTGACAAGATCCATCAATGTCTTCTTTCTAGGACTTATCTCTTTCTAGGTTCAAGACCTCAACTTTGCATAATATGACTCTTTGACTTAAGGAGTGGATCCAAGAGTCTTCATTAAAAATATATCCTATGTTTCAATGCTTTTGAACATCCCTTTAGGGTCTGTCAACTTGTTTTGGTTTGATTTTCTCAATTAGGCTTGATTTTCCTAGTAGGTATGCAAAGCTGCTAATCAAGACTTAGTTTGAAAATGTTCCAAAGGACTTGTCAGAAAAAATGGTGTTTTTGATACCCTTTTCTAAGTTCTTATATATTTATGAATTTCTCCTTCTAATCACCAAGTCTTAGGATCTAACCCTTCACAAGTCAGTCTAGGCCTAATAGACCTAATTCAAGAGATTTCTTAAGGAACAATACTCTCCTCGTCAAACCCTATAAACCCAATGTCATAGTCTACCTTTTCCTTCTTCAAAACAACCAAAAATGTCAATTGATCAAGTAAATCCACTCCTAGGTGTGACTATTTCACACTTTACCCTTCCAAACTGGCTGGTCACATGAGGATGCTCGACTAGGGCCTATTTATTCCCCCTCTCTCTAGTGTTTCCTGGGGATGATTCTTTGGATTACTATGGTACATACTCCCTTATTTAATCCCTCAAAGCTTCACAAATTTGTGATGGTGGGATTGCAAGAAAAGAGTCAGATTCTGAGACTAGTTTAGAAACTAGTATTATGTGACTAGTCCTTAGAGATCTGTATTAAAATCTTCACTAGTAGAGACTAAATTTTAATGTGAGTAAATAGATATCTTATTACAACATATTAGCACCATTATCAAACATTTATATCATCTCTTCAATCAAGACATCAACATCAAACACAAAAACTTAGAGAAACTCTAGAAAATTGAATCTATTTTATCTAATCAATACTCAACCACTTGCCCAACCTCCCTACAATGGTAGACCAAATGGTATTTATTTATTTTGACCCATCACAGCTAAATTTCAATGATCGTGTCTGTTTATGAGGATTTTGGTGTCATTTAGACAAGTTACAATAATGGTAACTAACGTGTTGACAATTCTACAATTTTGCAACTTTTCTTGCACAAAAGTTGCTATCAAGCCTAAGTCACTTGACCTCTAAGATCTAAGCCCAATTTGGGACTCTAATTCACCTAGGGACCTTATTTACCCTAAATTCAACTAATTTAGAGCCCTTTGACCAGGTCTAACCTTGATGATTTATCTCACCATTCAAGGTAGTAGCCTTACATCTAGGACTTATTTGATTACAAAAAAATTGAAACTTAACATCCTATTATAATTGTCTTCATGGCATCTTCAAGATGCTTCTTCATGTGCCTCTAGATCATTTGATGGATGTGGTGCTCCTGCACTACATACATTCTTTAGTTTTATAATAATATGCCAATGCAACTTCACGATTTTTTTTTCTATACCAGGTGACCTTTTTCTTATAGATTTACTTTGCCTTCCCTTCTTGTTCCCCATTTCTCCTCTCCAAAAAATGCCTTTGAAAAAATACCAATAGTAACTCTCCTCGCCAAAAAATGCCTTTAAAAATCAAGTAAAATGTCAATTAAATTGATTGTTAGTGTGAAAAATGAAAAAAAAAATACTTTTATACCATACTAATGCAAATACATAACTAGTTGACCTAGTTTGGGCGAACTAGGTTGGGTAAAAATTCAGCGGGCTTTTTCTCATCAAACTTTTTCTTGGGAGCCTTTGTGCAATGACCCCTTCGCATGAAGGCCTGAGGACCCTTCGTGTGAATGGGTCTTTGCACGAAGACCCCCAATTTGAATTTTTCTCCCAGGGGACATAAAAAATCTACAAAAAATGACCTTTCAAGGGTTGAAACAAGGTCCAAACAAGATGATCTTCTGAAATAAAAAAATGGCATATGATGCTACTCAAAACAAGCTTTATAATGACATATGAAAAAAATATGAAAAATATGAAAAATATGTAGGAAAATAGTATTTGTGTTACCTTTCTATCAAAAAAAGAAAATTAAATTTTTATATATATACAGATCAAGTTAGAGGGATCCAAAGGAACCTATGTCTAAATTACAACTATTAACACTTTAGAACTTAATAAACTATGAAATATTGAACCAAAATGAATGAAACCAAATCCATTTGCTAGATATTGATGTTACAAATCTAACCTCGAAAGAATTACATTTTTATCATTTTGAAAAAAAGTTATGCTTATCCAAGTGACAATCACTCCTTAAAAACACTAATTTTTCACACAAACCACTTTTCGAAGGAGAAGGAAAAATGGATACAAATCAATTTTAATTTTTTTTAAAAAATATATATTTAGAAACTAGAAACAAAATGTTAAAAGACACTAGTTTACATCATCTTCAAATTCCTAATAATTTTACGACAATAGGTGTTCGAAAGTGATTTTTATTTCAAAATGTTGATCTCAGTTTCAAAGTTGGCCAAAAAGTGGCACACTCTATTGTGGGAATGCCCAAATTATAGAGCAAATTGGAGCAATAGATGGCAAGGGAAAAATAGTTGGAAGAAGAAGCAAACGAAGAAAGAAAAAGAAGTGAAAAAAGGGCACAAGAGATGCAAAGGGATGAAAATATAATCAAAACTTCGGATGATAAAATGAAGAAGCATAGGAAGAAAGAAAAAGAAGTAAATAATAGGCCAATTTGCGCTTAAATATAATTCAAACAAATTTATTTTATTTAGAAAACTAAATCAAAATCCCTATTATTATTCTAACTTTCTATATTTTTAGTTGAAGCTAACTTATTTGAGAGAGGTTATAATCTCTCAACATGCCATCAAGGAATTCCAAGTAATAATAAAAAATTAATTGGTGTACTTGTATTAGTATGCAAGTTCTCCAAGGGCTCAAGAGCACAAATGCAATAGGTAGGCAAGATCATATAAGCATTAAGAGCTCAAATATGAGGAGAAAATATATTTTATAGAGACCTCACACAAATCAAGGGTTAGTATTAAGAGGTTCTAGGAGAGTGAATAGGATTGAAGAGAAGGTAGGGATTAGATGAGAGTAAATGAGATTAAGATCAATGTAAATGAGTGGCTGATATTAATTGGTGGTTAAAGAATATTAAATTTAGGAATAAAATTCAAATGAAGAGACATGTGACAAGTGTCACAAACTCAAAATTTAGGAGTTGATCTATTTGAAGGTTGTTGGTTCCTTTTTTTTCTACTTGTGGATTTACAATATGATTGACAAACAAATGTCTTTGAATCTTGTAACCCACTCCAAATCTGACAAGAAAAAGGGCCAATTAACAAGGACTAGGATATTAGTCCTCCTACACTTTGAGCCTTAATGCTCAGGTGGGTGTACCTTGGATTCACTTCTTAAAGGAATCAATAAATATTAAGCATTGATGTCCTTGACACATTGATCAAAATATTTTATCATTTATAAGTTGATTGATGATGAAGAACTGCTTCCTGAGAATAGATCAGTGTCTTATCCTAGGGCATAGAGTCAAATACAACATACATCAACAAAAAACTTAACTCAAACACACCCAAATCCAAAATAAGTGCTTTGCCTAATATTCCTCACTCTCACATTCAGACATCAGATTCTCATAAGAACTATGAATTCTCTGAATCTATCCTTAAGAATTTAATCCTTCCTTGAAGGAACTCAAGAAAAACTTCACAATTTACTTTGTAAACCATATATTAACTTTCTTTGAAACACTAACATATAAGAATTCAAGCTCAAAACAAGAAGACATTCACAAATCTGAGATGGAATTCAAGTGTATTCTCATTAAAATTTTTAGTATCAATACATTGAAAATGGCAAAAATGCTAGAACAAGACCCTAGATCCAAGCTCTCTCTATTCGGTTACCAATTTCACCATCCTCTGAAAAATACAATAAGATACTATATGTAGTCACTAGTCATCTTGGGAACCCTAAAAATTAGGATGCAACAAGCTACAGATGCCTAGGATAGGGTTAGGGTTTCCAACAACCACACCAACCAGATTCAATCGAGAAATTACTACAGAAAAGACATGCCAAGCAATCTAGAGTGATTATATCTAATTTGATCTTCATTTATGGCCAAAATCCTGACTGGTACATTAGAGACTGGAAACCGCATCATAATTGGCATTACTGATTCACCCATTTCTCCATGACATGGACATCCTTCGTAGACAAGTATCACCTCTGGACCATACTGTGACAGTGGACAAGATAAAAATGAGTAGATCGGCTGCCCATGCATTTAATAACCAGTCCTTTACTTGCAGAAAACCCTTAAATAATTCAAATCTTTGGCAACAATGGTTAATCAATTAAGTTTAAAACATGGCCGTTGATCTCTTTCCTTTCCTGGCACATCAAACAATCTTAAAAAATTGACAAATGATCAATTGAGCCTTTTAAAATTATCTAGCCACATCATCACCATTTGGTGACTGATCAGAATTGAGCACATAAAAAACACCTAGCAAATGGACCCACTTTGACCTCGGCAAGCACCTTTAACTCTAAGTCATTTAGAGATTACATGACTAAAGGATTTCTCATAGGTCACTAAACATTTATCTTAACCACGGTTAGGTCTGGAGATCACATGAACAAAGCATTTGCATAATCTTGCATTCTTTTCTCGACCTGAGGTTTCATCTAGTGAATACACGACCACCGCATGATCTTATCTAGATCAACAACTCATATTCAAACTCTAAGCCTTCATCTTTAACCCATGTTCTATCTGGCAATTCAATGATTGAAGACTTCTCATGATCGTTGAACCTTATTCTAACTCAAGTTTAATCACGTGATCCAACGACAACCTTTATCTTTGAATCGCTAGATCTTTTCCTTAACCTCAGTTAGCTTTTGAGATTAAACGCTAGCCCTTGATCTGATCCTCCATCTACGGTTATCGCCAAGATCTTGACTTAACTCATCTTTTATCTAGTAATATGGTGACAAAGGGAAAATCTTGACCAGCCTTTAACTACGATCAAACTTGGAGATTCAATGACTAAAGGAAAACAAGACCGCTTGCTAGGTCGCTGAATGTTAGACACATAACCACCAAGATCAGGAGATCACACGAACACTACAGCTGCGGAGTCGCTAAATGAAATGACTAACTGCCCGAGAACTTGGAGAAAACACGAACAAAGGAAAAGGAAAAGGCATGTGCAGAAATATGACTTAAGTGGCCCGAAAAAGGTAATGAAGAAATAGATTTGGCTAGGGTTTTTTCTGGACTTAGGCAAATTTTGAAACCCTCATTCATGGAAAAGACGTATTTATTAGACTTTGAAGCAGCCATATGTCATTGGTTTTTTCATTTAAGCACATGCGATCTGAATTGGAGCTTGTACACATCTTAAACTATCCTTGACTAAGTTCGCAAGCCACAAAACATCATAAATGTTCTTTGATAATCAAAACAAGTTTGCAGTAGGACATGGCAACTTTCTTAGGGTTTTGCAAGAATAGACCATTTTTATTGGATTTTTGGCAATGATAGGAAAATGGTCTAACAATGGCTCTGACTGGGGATGTATGCCTCTTGCAGGCATAGCAAGAAATCAGAATCTCATGGTTCAAAAGACCAACCAAATAAGATCAACTTGGCTTTCACCTCACTCTTATTCTAAACTTTTCCAAAAACTAGCTCCTTATTGAAAATACCAACACCACTGTACAAGATATACATAAAATACACAAGCAGCTTCAAAATGCCTAAGAAACCTTAACATTTACCTTTGTCAAAAACTTGGTTTATGTTTTCAAACTCAACTGGCAATCTAAAGCCACCATTATATACATGATGATAGAAGACACCCCTGAGCATAGGCTACAAAATAACTTCAAACTCAAAATCACCTATGCCTTCCCTTTTATGCTTCCCCATAAACTCACTTTTTGGAAAATATGTAACATCAAAATCATCATAAACTGAAACATATGAAAGGGGACAAACAACTGATACCTTCTCTTCTTGGGTGGAAACATCTGGCTCATCTTTAATGCACACTTGCATATCAAAAGAGAAGCAACCATACTCACATTCATTCAGTTTGGCCAAGGAAACTGAAACATCCTCATGCATCAAACCATTCAGATTTATCAAATCTGATTTCTCTTGATAAATAACACTTTTACCCACACAAGGATGATTCACACGATCCACACCATAAATCAAATCATCTTCATTATCCTCAATGCTTGGTGGTAAAAGAATTAAAATGTCATTATGTAATGCACTCTCATCAAATAAACAACACTCACCTTGCATTACCTTTCCTCCAACTAACTGCATTGGAGATGGAAATTCAAGACCAACCATTTTTAAAATATTAAATTCAGAAAATGAGCTATCCTCAACAAATTCCATTTCCTAGGCACATTCTTAGAACAGTGGATTATAAACTACATGGAATTGTTTCTCATAATCATTTAAACAAAGAGCTAGCTGGTTCAAATCAATGTCTTCATCAAATAGTACATTAGTAATCTCACAAGACATATCATCACATCCATTCTCATATACATCTTCAGTAGAAAGAGAAAATTTAGAATCAAAATCAAAGCATGACTCACCACTTCTGCTATCATCACATGAAAAATCAGTATCACAACCAATCATATTACCTTCACAAGTGTCAAACAATGAACTCCACCATTTGTCTTCAGTCCTCAAGACTTTATATTCAGCTTCATTACCATTGGAACACATAGAAGACTGAGAATAATGGATGTCTACATCGTGAGAGAAACCTTGTGATAGGGCATCAGAAACAAATTCACCCTCAACTTTATCCATGTTTCCACAAACTTGCTGTTGCAATTATAGTAGTAGTGATAGATGTTCCTCATCCATGGATGCATCACAATCACCATTTCTCTCAACATTTATATCAACACTAGTTGGTGGGAAGTTACTTTCATAATTAGCATCACTGTACTTGTGTAAATCATGCAAAGGGAAGGATGTATTTCTAATAATCTAGAAATGGTCATTACCTTCGTTAGCTGGAAAAGCTCCCACCTCTTCATCAATTATATCTTCAACAGCAACATTATTTCTACTTTCACATACAATATTTTGATCAATGCAATTAGCAGGGGAATGAAAGTATTGATGTTGCTCACTTTTTCCCTGATCATTCACTCTATTCTGAAAATACAAACCAGCAGAAGCACACCTTCTTATAACTCCATATTTTAGATTGCACTCAATATCCATTGCAATTTCAAAAGCCTGATATAGACTTTGTGGTTGTTTATCCCTTAACAAGAAACCCATCTTTTGGCCAAATGCACCCAAATAAATAATCAAACATATCTGATCATGGGCCTACAATTTTCAGGGATATCCATCAATGTACTAGCAAATCTGCTATTAAACCTTGGAATTAACTCACCTTGTTCAATCTAAATCTCCATCAATATATCTAGCATTAATTTTACATCTACCCACCCATCAAAATGCTCAATGAAGGATGAACTTAACTCATCCCATGAAGAAATTAAAGCTGCAGGAAAAAATGAGAATCAATCTCTTTCATCTCCTTTTAGAGTCTGCACAAACAACCTCATCCACAAATCTTCATGGCAGACATCAAAATCATACATTAAATCAGCAAAAGCTTGCACATGCTTCTTTGTTGACTGGGACTGGTTCCTATCAAACTTTGGCAAATATCTTCTGATTTTATCAGAGATCTCATTAGGGAAACCAGGTATGCCATCATAACAAAATGACACATATCCTTTGATAAAAGAACTCTTATGAACATCCATTACCGGCTGCAACCTTTATACATATACACTTGATATTTTTTAATACTAGTAACTTGAAATCTATACACTTGTAAATAACCTTCTCTTATCACTTAATTATTCTGACATACTTCACACATATATGATTTAACTCAAAATTTAATCCAGAAGTATGTAATTTCACTCATTTGTCCTTTTGTTAATGACAAAACCATTTGATAAGGACCATGCAAACACTCAAAATACTGAATGGAGAATACCTGGAATGGCTTTGCTCTTGTTGTTCACTTCATATCCAGATGAAATCTGAAATAAAGCTTCACATCTCAGGTTTGTTCTAACATAGAGTTGCCACCTCCTTATAGAGGACACATTCTAAATCAGCTGAGAACCTTTTCTCAAATTTGATCCTTCTTTTAAAAACAACAAACACAACACATCAGGGTATAACTATTTGTCAGGATCATAGATACATTTATACTTTCATTATGAGAACGCACTAATCAAATAGAGACTTAGAGTCTCCACTCACATTCGGTGAGATGATATAACAATTTTTTGAAAATAATATGACTCTACGACTACTTAACCAGACTCTAGGATGATTCAACAAAGCAAGGAAATAACATCTTAAACTTGTTGTCATTTATTCTTCCCCAGTAGAGTCACCATTTTTTTGGTGACTCAGATGGGCCAAACCAATCTAGTTAGTAAGATATTGATAATTTGTGATTTAACCAGAGATTCCTAACAAATGTATTTCTTTGTTATTGTTCTCCCTAGTAGAGTTGCCATTTTGTTGGTTCCTTTTCTTTCTACTTGCAAATTTACAATATGATTGACAAACGAATGTCTCTAACTCTTGTAACCCACTCCAAATTTGACAAGAAAAAAGGCCAATTAACAAGGACTAGGATATTACTCCTCCCACACTTTGAGTCTTAATGCTCAGGTAGGTGTACCCTAAATTCACTTGTTAAAGGAATCAGTAAATATTAAGCATTGATGTCCTTGACACATTGATTGAAAGATTTTATCATTTAAAAGTTGATTGATAATGGAGTACTGCTTCCTGAGAACAGATTAGTGTCTTAACTTGAGGCACATAGTCAAATACAACATGTAAATCAACAGAAAACTTAACTCAAACACACCCAAATCTAGAATAAGTGTTTTGCCTATTATTCCTCTCACTCTCACTCTCACGTTCGGACAACAGATTCTCATAAGAACTATGAATTCTCTGAATCTATCCTTAAGATTTTAATCTTTCCATGAAGGAACTCAAGAACAACTTCACAATTTACTTTATAAACCATATATTAACTTGCTTTGCAACATTAACATATAATAATTCAAGCTCAAAACAAGAAGACATTCACAAATCTGAGATGGAATTTAAGTGTATTCTCATTAAAATTTTCAGTAGCAATACATTGAAAATGGAAAAAATTCTAGAACAAGACCCTAGATCCAATCTCTCTCTATTCAGTTACCAATTCCACCATCCTCTAAAAAATACAACAAGCTGCTATATGTAGTCACTAGTCATCTTGGGATCCCTGAAAATCAGGATGCAACAAGCTACAGATGACTAGGACAGGGTTAGGGTTTCCAACAACCACACCAACCAGATTCAATCAAGAAATTATTGTAGAAAAGACATGCGAGGCAATTTGGAGTGATTATATCCAATTTGTTCTTCATTTATGGCCAAAATCTTGACTGGTACATTAGAGACTGGAAACTGCATCATAATTAGCGTGAATGATTCACCCATTTCTCCATGACATGGACATCCTCCATAGACAAGTATCACCTCTGGATCATACTATGGTAGTGGACAAGATCAACATGAGTAGATTGACTGCCCATGCATTTAATAACCATTCCTTTACTCACAAAATAACCTTAAATAATTTAAATCTCTAGCAGGACAGTCAATCAATTAAGTTTAAAACATGGTTGTCGATCTCTATCCTTTCCCAGCACATCGAACAGTCTTAAAAAATTGACAAACAATCAATTGAGCCTTTTAAAATTATCTAGCCATATCATCATCATTTGGCGACCAATCAGAATTGAGCACATTAGCAACACCTGGCAACTGGACCCACTTTGACCTCGACAAGCACCTTTAACTCTAAGTCATTCAGAGATTACACGACTGAAGGCTTTCTCATAGGTCGCTGAACATTTATCTTAACCATGGTTTGGTCTGGAGACCACATGAACAAAGAATTCACATAATCTCACAATCTTTTCTTGACCTGAGGTTTCATCTAGCGAATACGCGACCACCACCCAATCTTATTTGCATCAACTGCTCATATTCAAACTCCAAGCCTTCATCTTTAATCCGTGCTTGATCTGGTGATTCAGCGACTGAAGACTTCTGATGATCACTAAACCTTTTGCTTAGCTCAATTTTATTCATGTGATCCAACGACAACCTTTATCTTTGAATCACTAGATCTTTTACTTAACCTCATTCAACTTCTGAGATTAAATGCTAGCCCTTGATCTGATCCTCCATCTATGGTTATCGTTGAATCACCAAGCTCTTGACTTAACTCATGTTTTATCTAGCGATCTGGCGACAAAGGGAAAACCTTGACCAACCTTTAACTACAATCAGGCTTGGAGATTCAATGACTGGAGGAAAACAAGACCGCCCGCCAGGTCGCTGAATGTTAGACACATAACCACCAAGATCAGGAGATCACACAAACACTGCAGTCGTGAAGTCACTAGATGAAATGACTAACCGCCTGAGAACTTGGAGAACACACAAACAAATGAAAAGGAAAAGGCATGTGCAGAAATAAGACTTAAGTGGCCCGAAAAAGGCAATGAAGAAATAAATTTGGCTAGGGTTTTTAATGGACTTAGACGAATTTTGAAACTCTCATTCATGGAAAAGACCTATTTCTTAGACCTTGAAGCAACCATATCTCACTGGTTTTTGTATTTAAGCACATGTGATCTGAACTGGAGCTTGCACACATCTTAAACTATCATTGACTAAGCTCGCAAGCCACAAAACATCATAAATATTCTTCACTGATCAAAACAAGTTTGCAGCAGGACATGGCAACTTTCTTAGGGTTTTGCAGGAATAGACCATTTTCATTGGATTTTTGGCAATGACAGGAAAATGGTCTAACAAAGATGATTGGTGGAAATAAAAAGAAAAGGCCTTAGGAGTCTATAAATAAACAAAAGGTGTTTCTTCTATAAATAGGAGAATTAGGAGATGATAAATTTGTTGACTAAATAAATAGGATATATTCAATTTTTAAGATAGAAAAGGCTAATGAATTATTTAAATAAATAAGAATATTTATTTAAATAATAGTTGAAAAGGGTAATGAATTGTTTAAATAAACATAAATGGTTGTTTAATTAATGGATGAATTTTCTTGATTTCTTGAGGACATTTTTAGGTGTTTATAGATTTTATAAGTATACAATCTTTCTTTTAAAACTTTAAACTCAAACCTAAAAATAGGTCCAAGTTAATTCCTTTCAAAATAGACATTAAAATTGTACAATTCTTAAAATTACTTGCTAAGATGTTATAAAAAAGATAAAATATTAATTCATTATGATCAAATAGAACTTACTATTAAATCATTATATGATGAAAGAAAAACATGAGACTAGACACATATTGTATGATTTACTTGTCATGACTTCAATTATTCTTACAAAACAAAACAAAATTTTACTATTGTGGAACCTAAAATGTCAATTTCTTTTCTATTATGAATAAAAAATGATCCGTTGAATGTTGCCGACATCTTTTTTGGAAATGAGAATCCAACATGTCAAAAAAAACTAAAACAAAAATATCTTAAAAAATAAGTACCTTAAAAAAAAAACAAATTAAATTTCACATCTACAATACAATAACACTTTATAATGAGAAACATTTTTAACATAAAATAACTGAATGTTTTGTCATAATCCTTCAAAATAAGAAAAACAAATCTATTGTGGGACCTCAAATATTGGTAGTGTCTTTCTCTATTGTGGATAAGTAATTATGTATGGATTGTTGCCAACCTCTTTTAAAAAGGAGGATTAATTGTTGGAGCCAAACATGTCTGAATCAGTGATGAAAATCATTTCATTATTATCAATTACATACACTCCACAGATAAGGTGATAAAAATCTTAGGATTTTTGCATTGTTCTTTTATGTAGAATAAATATGTCCACTTTTAAATGTTTATTAGTTCACAGGTAGGATACTATAGCATTCATTGAAAAGTAACTTTTTAATTAATTGTCCAATCATAGCATTGTATTTTTAAACAACTTTTTGCATTTATATAGTTCTACTATATATTTAATTTGTCATAATTGTTCAAAAAGTCTTTATCTGTAATGTTATTGGCTGCTTTTTGCTATAGTCATGTGTTTGGCTTTTTGTGAAAAAATCAATAAATTATTTTAGAAACTTTATGCAACTTTCTAATTTAACTGTTCAATCATAGCATTTTATTTTTGAACAACTTTTTTTATTTACATAGTTCTATTATATATTGAATTTTTACTGATATTGTGTGCATATTATTTAGAACAATTTGGAAATTTTTAATTTAATTTTTTAAACATAACTTTATTTATATTAATAAAATAAGAACAATTCAATTTTATTAGATATTTCCTTTGTTCTTACAACTACTTTTAAGTTGTTTTTAATTTTTAATGATTGCAAGCTTTTATTTAACATTTGCATTGGCAGGAACTAGACGCTATGCATCCTTGTTCTCTTTAAATAGTATGAATCCACATGCAGATCGATGCCTTCCAATTTTGTCCTTTTTAATAATTTAAGAGAAACTCCTTTCAATTTTGTGTTTTCTGAAGATTGTAAAGTAAATTTAAAGCACGACTGTTAAAAAGATGGAGCATCTGTGCCTTGAAGACAAGCCAAAAACTAGCCTTCTCAATTCGTCAGTTGAAAGAATGGAGACTTGTCTTTTCTTTTGTATTCTCAAATTCCATAACAAGGTTTGTAGAAGAAGAGAATAAGTTGTAGGTGTTGGCATTAAGCAGGATTGCCACTAGTGACAACACTTATTTGCATTCTTAGTGCAAACCAAGCAGAACAGTGCAAACCGAGTAGAATAGTGCAAATCGAGCAGAATAGTGCAAACTGAGCAGAACAGTGCAAACCGAGCAGAACAGTGCAAACCAAGAAGGACAGTGCAAACCGAGCAAGACAGTGTAAACTGAGTAACATTATGTCTATCGAGTCACTAGTATTTACCGAGTTCAAAACCTACCAAGTGGTTAGTATGAACCGTGCCTTCACTTCTACCGAGTGCATGACGATGCCGAGTAATGCAGTGGACGCCGAGTATCAGAAAGTCACTGAGTTAGTTTGCAGGAACCGTGTAACCATACTTGGGCCGACTTAGTAGCACTTATGTTTATTTGTCAAGCTGACTTTGTAATTGTAATTAATTGTTTAGACTTGTATATATGTTGTAAAAATACCAAGATGTAATGAGTATGAATATGAATGTGAAAAAGAAAGAAAGGTAGAGATAAGCGAATTATAAAGGGCTACAGCAGTATAAGGAGCAGCAAAGACAAATTCATCACAGAAGGTGGTCAGTACATCAACGAATCTCATTCAGCAATCCAGTTGCAAAGTAAGAGATCTACTGTTTCATCCTAACAGGTGAATCAGCTTGAAATCCTTTAACCGGGTAGACTTAACAGTCTTTTGTAAAATCTCTTTACCGAGTGCATACTTCATTGTATGTTTGTAAAACCTCTAACAAGGTGGACCTAGCAGTCCTTATTGCTCCTAGCAGGGCAGATCATTAGAAGTGATCAATGTAAGCCTTAACCGGCCAACTTTATACTGCAGTACTAAAGCTTTGTGGGTTTCATCCCCACCCCAGTTTTACTTTCTTTTGGAAGGTTTCTGGGTAACCAAATCTATGTGTCATTGTTGTGAATGCTTTTAAGTTTCATGCTTTCTATATGCAAAATGATAAAGTAAACTTTATGTTAATACATCTGAAAGAAAATTTGGAGTTACTGATTCACCCCTCCCCTCTCAGTAACTTGGTTAATTCCTGAATATTTCCAACAATTGGTATCAGAGCTGTATTGGTTCTCAAGATAAAGCTTAACTAGCTTGAGCAAAGATCCAGGACAATGGAGGTATTCAAACTGAACAAGGTGATTGAAAATGAAAAGCTAGATCTGGAAGTGGCCATAGCTAAACTTAAAGAAGCAAAAGAACATCTTTCTCAATCCCTAAGAAGAAGGAAGGAACTTGCAAATCAGATGAATGATCAGAATTACATTGAAGAAAAGATTGAAGATCTTTTTCCCTCAGATAGCTCAGATGAAGCAAACAATGCTGTCAAAGAACTCCTAGAAAAGAATGGGTCTCTGCAGGAAGAAGTGAGAAAATTAAAAAGAGAACAAGAACTACACTCTACAAGATTTTGTGAGATCTTAGAACAAAGAAACAAGTTGAAAGATGAATTAGATGGAAAGAACAATGAAGTCCAAAATAAAACCCTTCAGCTAGAAAACCTAATTGATCAGATCTCCCATACAAATGAGGAAATTCTGACTCTAAGATCAGAAATAGAAAGCACAAGATAAGAACTAAGATCTGAAAAGCAAATCAATCTAAGATTGGTGGATGACCTAAACACCGAAAAACAAATCAATGAAAGAATGCTGAAAAGCCAAGAAGACTTAAATCAGCTGTATGATCAAAATCTTCATAGGCAAAAAGGAAAAGTAGGAATTGGATACAAAGCAGAAGGTGAATCTTCTAAGCAAGGTACTCAAAGAAATCAGAAACCTACTTGTAATCATTGTGGCAAAATAGGACATACTTCAAATAAATGTTGGAGCAATGAAAAAGCAGAATTCAATGGTAAATGCTACAACTGCAATCAGCATGGTCACAAAGCAAATGAATGCAGGGAAAAACCAAGATTCAAAGGTAATTGTCACAAATGCAACAAACAAGGTCACAAGGCATCCGAGTGCAGATCCAAAACATTCAATCCAGCAGAATAAATTATGAAAGAAATGTTTGGATGGGATTACAACACCTGGTGTAGATGTCATTACTGTGGAGAATATGGACACATTGGCATGAATTGCATAAAACATCATCTAAGGAAAAGAGATACTACCGTAAGATGTTTCAAATGCACTAAACTCGGTCACATAGCCAGAAATTGCATGAATGCTAGTGAAGTTGAAGATGGAAAGAAGAATGAAGCAACTAAGGTCAGGAAATAGATGAGACAACAATGGGTTCCTAAATCTACTGAGCAAAGTAGTCCAAGTAATGGAATGGGTGGCTCTACCGACTCAAACTAAATTCCCAAGAAAGCACTGGAACTGTATTCTCATAGACCAATTTCAAGTAGTTCCAGAACTGAATTAAAAGAAAGATCTAAATCGGCATACAAGATGCAATAAGATCACAGGAAGGTCGGTATCAGTCTTTACCGAGCAAGGTCGGGAGCGGTCTAATATGATTACCGAGCGAAGTCGGAGCAATATGAATTCTCAAGTTCACCGAGTTGCGAAGTCTTTATCGAGCAATTAATTCATAGTGGGTGACAGTCTGTCAGAATTCATACCCTAATTTGTACTGAGCATTAATGACAGAGTTGTAAACAAAAGGCAAGAAATCAAACTCATTCTTCACCGTGAACTTTAGCACTTTGAGAGCAAAAAATTTCAAGAGCAATCCAGCGATTCAAACACTTTTGCGAAAAGAATTCTTTGTGAGCTACCATGGCATCATCTAGCACTTCAGCGAAGAAAGGATCAGAAATGATAGTCCAAGGGGAATGGAGAGCACCATATTTCAAACTCATGCCCACAATTGCAGCAGCCCTAGACCTGAACGGAGCTCAATCTCAGATTCCTCCTAAGGTACTACTTGTTAACGATATTCGCAATCATTTCAATTGTGCAATTCAAGAAATGGGAAACCTAGAGCTAGATATTATGCGTGAGGAACTGTGTGTGGATGGTATTCTAAAACCCGAGCACAAACATCTGGAAGACAAGGGATTAGTTCACATTGCACATTTACCTCAAAAATTTCAGGAGAAATGGGTTAGATACGTTCTCAGCTGTGTACATGAAGGCAAGATTTGGCTTGAACAACCCATAGAGATCACTAAGAAGATGATTCACCAAATCATCAGTCTTCCCATGTTAAACAAAGCTAAAACTACCAAAACCCTAGGTCGGTCAGAACTGGAGAAGAAAACCCTAGCTGAGTGGGACGGTAGAGGCATGAAAGTAAGCAGCATTACTGATGTTGAACTGAAGTTTGGTACACACATAATTGCCCATAAAATATACAGTTCAAGTCGACAAAATAGTGTCTCCTGTGAAGCCATAGACCTAGCATACAAAGTGGTCAAGAATAACTTATCATTTGACCTTGCAGATTTATTGTTAAAACAGTTTAACAAGAACATGGAAAGCATTCAAACTTCCAAAAACAATCCATGTAAGTTTGGATCTCTACTAGTCTGTTTATTTTTCTATGTTCAGAAATTCTTCCCTTCCAAAGGAAAAGTAGTATGGAGAAAGGATGTGCCAGTTCTTTATGAGATAAATGAATATATTTCAGAAATGGGTGAAAATTTTGAGAGCATCATGGATAGTTATTTTGAGTCTTTCAAAGAGAAAATGAATGACAGATTCTGGATTCCACAGAAGTTGGTTGAGGATTATAAGGATGATATTTGTTTCATGGTGGACTGTGACAGAGTATACATTCAAGCAGCTAAACCAAAAATTGTACATGTAAAACCTCTTCCTTATGAGGTAAACATTGATGAGACAAAGAATATCATTGAAGCCCTCCTTAATCAGCCTGTTAATCCCAAAGCTCCATATTTTGGGACATATGAAGAAGAAAAAGTGAGAATTGAATTAAGTATAAAGCTTCCACAAGCAGTAAATAAAGGAAAAAAAAGGATAGCCAAAATGCAAATGCTAACCGAGGACAGAGGAGAAGACATTGAAGAAGAAGAGGAAAAGGATGAGAAAATAGAGGAACTAGAACCTGCAAAGAAGAAAGGAAAGGTATTCATCACTAAGGCACCTAAGCCTCCCACTACTGTATTTACAAGGAGAAGTGCAAGGGGTAAGGTAGACAAAGATATAATATTCAAAAGGCCTCCTCCAACCCTTCAAGAGAAGATCAAACTTTTTAGAGAAGGATCAGGATCTAGAGTAAGTAATATAAAATCTTTAAAATATGAAACCAGATCGGAAACAGAACAAAAGGAAATAGAAGATGCTATCATTGAAAAGATGGGATAGTGGAAATACTCTCCTGATGAAATAGCCCCGTAGATTCCAGTAGCTTTATTAGATCCAATAAAAATGAGATGGACCAATGCAAAGCAAACTGTAAAAGACATATTTGATCAAACCCTGAGACAGTTAATGCCGAGCTTGAAAAATGATGAAATAAAGAAGGCATTGAAGGAGAATGAAAATAAGATCACACTGAAGTTCAATACTTGTTTGATTCTGATTAACAATATTGAATCAGTTGTGAAGGTTGCAAATGCCACATGGAAGAACATATACCATCTTCACCAACTGAGTACTGAAACAGTTATAATAAAAGACATTGAAGATGACAGTGATGAACAGGAAGAAGCCACTGAGGTAGATGATACCGTGAGGATAGCGGCAGAAGTCATTGCATCACTTCCTACCTCTCCAGTAAAAGTTACTACATCTAGCCCGGAGACACCTTCAAGCATGGTTGTGACAACTTCAACATTTGTCCAATCACCTATAGCAACAACATAAGTAACTACCATTTCTTCTACCAACTTGCAGTCTCCCATTTCATCAAGTTTTCTAGCAGTAAGTATTCCAATTTTTGATTCTACAAGTGTAAATACTTTAAGTTCTCCAGTAGACAGTATACCATTCTCTATAGCCAGTCCTACTATGTCTACTGTCACTACTACTAAGGCATTAAGTACAGATAAGCCTAAGACTCAACCGAGTATAAGATTTTTGGGCAAGAATATAGTAGAGGATATAGACCTAGATGAAGAAATAGAGATTCCAACATTGGATTTTGCAAATCTATCAGCGGATCAAATGCAAAATATAGGTGAAATCCTCCAAAGGAAAGTGAAGCAAAAGAAACTTAAAGAGGAGAGAGACAAGGAATATAAAATCATTAAGGATGCTAAGGACATTTTGTCAGAAGCATTAGGTATTAAAGTAGACTCCTCTCAACATGTTTTGTTACAATTAGCAGAAGCAGTAAATAAGTACAATGAGGATTCATCTGGGATAGACAAGTTAGTTGAAAGAGCTGAGAAGAAATTCAACAATAAAGTGCTTGAGCACATTGCTCAGCACATAGCTATTAATCAAGTCGAATTGTCTTCAGCTTTGTCAAACATTGAATCTTCCTATTCGAATGCTACCTCTCTTTTGGCCAGACTGTGCAATGTTGCCGAGTTCACCAAGGATGTCAAGGATAAAATGAATAAAATTGATGAGGATTTGAAGATTAGCATACAGAAGCTGCAACTTGAACCAAGTTCAAACTCTGCTCATCACATGAAAATCTCATACCTATCAAATATGCAGTCAGAACTACTGAAAGAAGACACAAGGATCTGGTCCACACTGCTAGACATTCAGAACATGATCCTTCCCATCATGAATACAATGTATAAGAAAATTGAACATTCCAAAACATTAATTCATGACAATCAGTTCTCAATAGCAGATCACATGATTGAACTCTCTACAGAAGTCCAAATTGCAATCCAAACATGCAAGATTCTGCAAGAAACTTGGGACAGAACCCTGGCACTGATAATGAAGGTACATTCTATTTTTCTATCAAATTTTGGATTCTCTCTGTAAAACACTTGTATATACACCTTTGGCATTATCGTCAAAAAGGGGGAGATATGTATAGAAGAAAAGAAGAAAAAGTTAGCACATTGAAAGGGGGAGATAATTTATAAAGCCCTATGACAAAGACAAATTTTGAAAAATCAAAATAAATCTCAGCATGGTTCATGTATATAAGTTTTGGGCAATAAGTGTTTTTGTCACTAATGCCAAAGGGGGAGATTGTTGGCATTAAGCAGGATTGCCACTAGTGACAACACTTATTTGCATTCTCAGTGAAAACCGAGCAGAACAGTGCAAACCGAGCAGAACAGTGCAAACCGAGCAGGACAGTGCAAACCGAGCAGGATAGTGTAAACCGAGTAACATTATGTCTACCGAGTCACCAGTATTTACTGAGTTCAAAACCTACCGAGTGGTTAGTATGAACCGTGCCTTCACTTCTACCGAGTGCATGACGATGCTGAGTAATGCAGTGGACGCCGAGTATCAGAAAGTCACCGAGTTAGTTTGCAGGAACCATGTAACCATACTTGGGCCGACTTAGTAGCACTTATGTTTATTTGTCAAGCCGACTTTGTAATTGTAATTAATTGTTTAGACTTGTATATATGTTGTAAAAATACCAAGATGTAATGAGTATGAATATGAATGTGAAAAAGAAAGAAAGGCAGAGATAAGCGAATTACAAAGGGCTACAGTAGTATAAGGAGTAGCAAAGACAAATTCATCACAGAAGGTGATCAGTACATCAGCGAATCTCATTCAGCAATCCAGTTGCAAAGTAAGAGATCTACTGTTTCATCCTAACAGGTGAATCAGCTTGAAATCCTTTAACCGGGTAGACTTAACAGTCTTTTGTAAAATCTCTTTACCG
Source organism: Chamaecyparis obtusa (assembly GCA_027943335.1). Taxonomy (NCBI): domain Eukaryota; kingdom Viridiplantae; phylum Streptophyta; class Pinopsida; order Cupressales; family Cupressaceae; genus Chamaecyparis; species Chamaecyparis obtusa. The sequence continues at coordinate 2,100,765 of BSBK01001680.1, forward strand.
AGTGCATACTTCATTGTATGTTTGTAAAACCTCTAACAAGGTGGACCTAGCAGTCCTTATTGCTCCTAGCAGGACAGATCATCAGAAGTGATCAATGTAAGCCTTAACCGGCCAACTTTATACTGCAGTACTAAAGCTTTGTGGGTTTCATCCCCACCCCAGTTTTACTTTCTTTTGGAAGGTTTCTGGGTAACCAAATCTATGTGTCATTGTTGTGAATGCTTTTAAGTTTCATGCTTTCTATATGCAAAAGGATAAAGTAAACTTTATGTTAATACATCTGAAAGAAAATTTGGAGTTACTGATTCACCCCTCCCCTCTCAGTAACTTGGTTAATTCCTGAATATTTCCAACAGTAGGTTCAAGTTTTTTATAGTGCATGAATTTAATAATATTGAATTAATTTTATAATGTTTTTCATTAAATTTAAAAATATTATAATATTATTTTTAAGTTCATTGTATAAGTAATAGCTTTGTAAGTAATTATCATATTTGGATTTTGGAATGATTGTTTGAATAATCTATTAAAATTATTTAATTTAATTAAGTAGAATTATATAAATAATAAATTATATATTTGCATAGTGAAATTTATAGAACTAGCTAATATATATTCTATATATAATATGTCGAGATGTATTGAGGTGTTGAATTTTTCAATTTTAATTATCATTAAAGGTGAATGATGAAAAAATAAAATACCTCGATACATCTCGTTGTATTATATATAGAGTATATATTAGCTAGTAGCAGTCGCAGCGCGCATAAAATATTGAATAAATTAATCTGATTAGGGTTCATATTGAAGGTTAAGGTTTATATCACAGTTAGGGTTATCATTGTTATATTTGAACTTAATTGAACTTTATTACTAAATGCTAATTCGTACTCCTAATTATAATTGTAAATGCCAAGACCCAATGGTAGATACTAAATCTTAAATTATAAGCTCAACTATAAACTCAATAGTAAACCCTAATCCTAAATGTTAAGCACTAATTACAAATTATAGACCCTTATCCTAATCCTAATAATAAGTACTAAACTCTAATCCTAAATACTAAACCTTAATACAAACCATAACCCTAACCCTAACCGTAGCACCAATTATGATGCGAACATGTACCATTATCCTAATCATAAGGATAATGCTAAATACTAAATGCTAAACCCTAACCCTAATCATATAATCATAATACTAACAATACATAAATTGATACAATAATTCTAATCTTAACCCCAATCATAAATGTTAAACCATAATCCTTATTGCTCAACTATAATCCTAAATGATAAACCCTAATTGTAACCTTAATCCTAAATGTTAAAGCCTCATCCTAACCCTAATTGCTAAATCCTAAATCCTAAGATAAATTATGATCTTAAATGATAACCCTAATATTATATGCTAAACCCTAATCATAAATGCTACATCCTAAATTCTAAAACCTAATCTTAACCATAATCCTAAATGACAAACCCAAATCCTAATGTTAACTCAATACTAACTATGATGTTAATCATAAACCTTAATCCCTACCCTAATCGATAAATCATAATCCTATTCCTAAATGCTAAACAATAATCCTAGATGTTAAACTATAAATCCTGAATCCTAACCTAAAGCATTTTCCTAAATGGTGAACCCAAATTGTAAAGGATAAACTATAACAATAAAAGCTAAACCCTAATCCTAAATGCTAATTCCTACTCCTAACTATAATTGTAAATGCTAAGACCCAATGGTAGATACTAAATCTTAAATAATAAACTAAACTATAAACTCAATAGTAAACCCTAATCGTAAATGTTAAACCCTAATCCTAAATATTAAGCACTAATTACAAATTATAGACCCTTATCCTAATTTTTATAACAATAAAAACTACTTCCTATTCCTTATAGAATATCGCTTTCAAATGTTAAGCACTAATTGTAATACCCCAAAAATGGGCTATAAGTTCATTAATATCCTGCATCTACGTATCGAACGAAATCGACATCAAAGTGCTAACCTAAGGCACATCTAAACATCATTGAATCATAATTGATTATCTTAAATTCTACATCGGGGAATATTCCTAGTAATATTCCTAATCATCATAATTATCTTAATTATCTTTAATTTAATAATTATTTGGCAATAAATCACATTTATCCTAAAGTTTGATTAATTGAATATTTTTATATTTAATTAATTAGATTTAATATTTGCCACTTAATTGTGTAATTAAATTTAATTCTATCTATTATTAATTGTATTATTTAATTTTGACAATAAATCTAATATCATATGAATAATTGATTAAATTCTTATTTAATTAATTAAAGCAAGTTGTCATTATTTAATAATATAGTTTTTAATAAAAGTTTGGTAAAATAGTTAATTAACCCATAAATTAATTATTTATTTTCAAAAATTAGTTAAGTTGGAAATAAATCACTTTATTATTAAATTTATTCATAATTAAAACATGCACAATCACAAAAGCAAACAACTATCAATTATCAATTAAAGCTAAACTCTATTTTGAGTTAAAACTTAGCTTTTGCATGTTTTTGTGAGTTAATTATCTTTTATTTAAAAATAACTCAAAAATCAACCTGAGTTATTTGAGTGATTTATGACTTTTTTTCACAACCTCCAAAGCCTTGGATTTCTATAAAAACAAGGCTCAGCTCTTCATAATTCATCTCTCAAATTTGCATCCAAGCATCTCATATTTTGCACAATCACACTGGAGAATTGGAATTGAAGAATCAAAGCTCTTGCGAATTGACATCTTTGTGAGATCAATCTTATTTTTTTTGCATTCATATTTCATATTATTGTTAGATTAGCATAGCATATCAGTTTTCATATAGATTAATTTCATATCAGTTTTTCATTCATTCTTATTGCATAGAAAATATAAAAAATATAGATTAATTGCATTCAATTTCATATTCATCTTTTGCATTCAAATATTTCGTTTAGGTGTCGTCTAGGTCACTGATCTCGATTACAATCTGAGAACATTAATCTCGCACCTACTAGAAGGTAGTAAATCACTTGGTTAGATAGATTTCAATTTTGCACGATTTTGATTATCACTAACCTCTAATGTTTTACTGAGTGTTGTGTCTATAGATTAGGTATAATTTTCACACACACATTTCTGGCACCCACCGTGGGGCAACCCACCTTTGTATGCTGGTTTTAATTTTTTTGAGGAGCTAAAACCCCAAAGTTTCAAAGATTTAATTTTATCTCCAAAACGGCTTATATTTTTAGTTTGAAATTTTTTTTCTAGGTTGGAGACATATCAGGGAAGCTTCAAAAAAAAATTCAGAATTTTTTAAATTATTTTGAATTTTTAATAATTTTTTTTCAATTTTTCATAAAAAATTAATATCTGACAAAAATCAAAATATTTTTCTAAAATTTTTACATTTTCGGAAATATCTTCAAATTATATAGGGGGTCTATTATTTGTGTTTTAAATTTAGATGCAATTTAATAGCTCAAATAGTCAATTTGCAAAAACTGGTCTATTTTGATAAAATGGGTCTCTAAGACACAAATGAAGAGATTTTTCTAAAATTTTTGTATTTTTGGAAAGCTCTCTATTTTTAAATAGGGGTCTCTATTCTGAATTTCTATTTTTGTCACCAAAATCATATCAAAAAAATCAGATCTTGTTGACTAGGTCAAATGCAGCAAAAAAAAATTTAAATTTTATGATGGGTATGCACTTATTTTTCATATGATTCAATGCATGATATGAGTTATCATTTGGATTAATTGATGGTTATTATTACTGATAATAATTTATTTTTAGAGCTAACCCTATGGTTTTCATAAGTTGAATATATTTTGCATATCTTGTTTACTTGTTTGCTTGTTGGAGAGTTCGTCACTTGCTTGCATGGAAAAGCTCAACAAGAATTGCTAAAAATAAGGTAAAATCTACTAAGGACGTTGCAAGGATCCCAGGTATTCTCCTTCATCTAATAATATTTCAATTTGGAACTTAAAATAAATCTCTTATATGTCAAGCTTGTGTGCATCTTTTCATGCTTTTGATCTATTTCTACACACTTGCATAATTGATACTAGGTTGTGAACCCTTAAGGATTCATTAAGTAGTCTTAGAATACTTGTGATTGATTTTGATTGCTATCTTGGGTTATTGGACTCGCTAATCCACTGGCCCCTCATTTTCGCCCTGTGGTTGCAATCTCAGCGCCATAAAAGGGAGGGGTCAACAGGACAGAAGCGTTAAGTGTTCCACTTGGCAACCCTTTTGTGCTTTTAGAAAATCACTTATTTTCTAAGTTGGGGACTCATTTTCAGCTTGTGTGAGGTGTTAAGTGTTCCACCTTGTGGACTTATCTCATATTCGCTTTAAGCGTTAAGTGTTCCTCTTTCTACTTTTTGAGTACTTTTGGTAGATTTGCTTTCAGGAATATATCTGTGCTCACATAGTAATTAGGCCCTATGAACACTATTTGTGATTCTTGAGAGATTGGATTCCTAGCAAAATCTTTCCTTGATGATGGAATCCTTGTAGGTAGCGAGGATACTTAGTGCGTTTCACATTCAACTTGGTTAGTGAGTCTTCTCTTATTGATCGACACATTCTCTCTCCGAAGAGGTTGATAGATCACATGGGGTTGATATCACGAGCTTTAGTGAATCAAAATTAGTTAGTGCGTCTTCTCTTATTGATTGATACATTCTCTCCCCGGAGAGGTTGATAGATCACATGGAGTTGATATCACAGACCTTGGTGGAACAAAACTTTGTCTTAGCATGTCGGATTAATCTACTTGCTTTGTTTGGGTTAAAAGTGAAAAGGTGTCAAAAACCTTAGATCTGGAGCCAAGTCCCCTTGTGGTATAAATCTGTGAGTCATCTTTAGAGAGGGTTAACCATAGCGGACAATCCCTTCACAGGGAAAACTGCGTTGACGGAACCTCAAGCGGTCATAGCCATTTTCGCCGTGGTAGTGACAGCCGCTATATAAATGTCCTTGTGGAAGAAATCTCCACGGGTATGGTTCATTGTTGGGTTGTCAGATCTCCCTAGCAGCTCTTGAAGATTAAGTTCTCAAACTATGTCAAAACCCTGGTGCGCCGGGATTGGAGTTCACCCCTTTGAATCATAAAAGTTGCAAAGTCAAACCATTACTAAAAACTCTAGAGAGGCCAATTTTTCACTTTCAGGTATATGTGTGTTATTGCAAAACTTTTCAGAACATACACAATTAGTACTCTCAGGGATTAGCACAATTTGGTCACTTGATTTTTCATGCGCAAGGTTGCTTTTGCCCTTGTTCATTATTTTCAGACGTGCTTAGAATCACTTGCTTGCTGTTCTGTGTGCTTTTTTATCTACTTGGCTCTTAAAAATGATCAAATCTGGTATAACCTTCAAAATCTGGACAGCACAATTTGCAAACAATCCAGAACTGAAAACCTTAAATTTTGCAAAAATTGACGTAAAATTCTTTTTGGAGTCAAAAGTCATTTCAAGAAGTCAAAAGTCATATGACTTTTTGTCAAATGTCATTTCAGTATCGCCCATATGTCGTATGATTGAGAACCCAGTGTCGTACGAGTTTTCAAACTAGCAAAATTCAAGAAAGTCAAAACCCTGTTAGCAACTGTCGTACGAGTTTTGTCAACTGTCATTTCATTGCTACCCAACTGTCGTATGAGTTTAGCAACTATCGTTTCATAGGCTACCCAGTGTCGTACGAGTCTGCAGAGTGTCATTTGGAAAAATGTGAGAGAGTTGTCAGAAATTGTCAAATTGCAAGATATCCAATGTTTCCAGCCTAGTTCCAGAATCTGTCAAAAATATCATTGTGTCAAGAACAAATCAGTAGCTATTGAAAATTAGTACACATGTCTCAAAGAATCAGTACACATGAGGAAGAAATTCTAATCACTGCTATGATGAAGCAGCTGCAAGCTATGCAAGTCCAGCTTGACAAACTTGAGAAAGAAAAGGAACCTCTATACTCTTTTCCATTTGATAAAGACTTGTACATGTCACCATGCCCCCGAAAAAAATTTGAGCAATATGATACCTCTTCCATGGAGAGTGACACATCTAGCTTTGGAGACTATGATGACTATGACGACAGACAATGTAATGATACCTATGACACCTCTGTTCCTAAGAGTCCTCCTCATCGTTCATTCCTGCTTACTACAAATGGGCTGTCACATTGGATAGATTGTGATGGTGATCCATATGATTCTGATTTTGAAAGAGACTTTGATGGCTTTTGTGGACAATACCTTGATTATGATCCATCTACTACTGCTGAGGACTATAAAATACATCGTGCTAGCTTGAAACATCAATACGATAAGGATCTCTCCTCTAAGAACTCTCCAGTTGAAAATAAAGATTACACTCTCAAGCAAGATCATGTTAATGCTGAACCTTTGTCTGGTGATGGTTCCCTTCCATCCCCTACTTCCTCCAATACCCATACATTTCTTAAAGCTTCTGAGTCTTTCAAATCTTTCACAGAACCTTCATCCGACACAAGCCCTGATACTTTTCATGCGGTTCCCTATAGTTATCCTCCAGGGCTACCTCTTAAAGAAACTCAAGCTAACCTTCACTTGGCTGCAAAGACTTTCAATAATGATAAACCTAAAGAGCCTAAGCCTTCATATGCTATAATCCCTACTTCAGCTAGTCCTCCACCATCTCTTCCAAAGTCATCCATACAATCCCAACATGCTTCCTTGTCCTTAGAAGTGGCTCCATGTCAAGAGGACTCTAAAAATGATGAAGAAAAGAACATAAAGAAAGATCAAGATCAAGAACCCTCCATGTCATCCACTCCTTTTCACGATGTCTATTATCTGCCTCAGGGTTCTTTTGATCCTGTACCCCCTTTTTCATGCATTCCACCATGTCTTAAGTCTTCACCTAAGCAAGATCAAGCTACTACTTACACTGTTGAGCTTATTGACAATCAAAATAACCTTACTACACTTGCACTTTCCAAAGATGATACTTCCATTAAGGTTGGTAAAAATGGCGTTCCTTCCAATGTTAAGCCTATTGAAAAACAAGAGAAAAATTATGCGCTTATGCTATCCGAAGATCCTTGTCAAGATCAAAGTCTTTCATCTTCTTGTTCTACCACTCCATGTTCACTTCCACTTTCTACTCTTCCTAAGTCTTTGCAAGCTTTGAACAATCCTATCAAAGAAGGTGCTCATATTCAAGATGTCCACGATTCTATTGAAAATTCTAATGCTCACTCTAAAGATGCTGATATCCTTGGTTGTCATATAGATGCTGATGAACTTATTGATTATCCTTTTGCATCTTCCACTTCCATCCTTGGACCTCTTCCACCACTACAAAGATCTTCACGCCTTCCTTCCATCTTGGGTCCTTATGTCCCTTCACTTTCCCCTCCTAACTCTCCTAATTCACCATCCATCTTGGGTCCTTACATACCTCCATCTCCCATCTTTCCTCAAGATCAACATAGATGCATACCCTTGAATCCTTTTCATCCACCCACCCATCTAAACCAGTCATATCCTCCCTCTTCCACAAATCCCAAGTCTTTTGGAAGTAACTTGAATGTTCAATACAAGAAAAAGAAGCAATGCAAGAATCCATCAAAAAAAGAAGATCACCATGTCTCCTTTAATAGACATGGAAACATAAAGTCAAAAGAGATATCTAAGAAAAAAACTACAAGACAAGTATGGGTTCCAAAATCTATCATTGAAGATATTCTCTCTAGATCATCAAAAAAAAATAAAAAGCCTACGGCTATATGGATTCCAAAGTCTCTCTTGAAAGAGTCTAGTGTTGAGAAAAAAGTGAAGTTGACATTCAAGCTTCCAAAGGCTTCCACTACATCTCCTTCCAAAAATATTCTTCCATTTCACGTGCCCAAACCTCAACCTCTGCTATCCATTCGCCATATTCCTTCACATATTCCTTCATTCACATTTCCTCCACCCTCTCACCACCCTTCAAGGTGTGTGTTTACGTTGATCTTGCCTTCCTTTCCATCTACCCTTTCACAATCCTTCCATTCATTAACCTTCTACCTTCTATCCTTTTTCCTCATTTGCCTATTCCTCCTATCTTCCAACCTCACTTGCTTTACATAAAACCCTATCCTCTATTTTTCTCTTCCATGTTCCTTTCCCTATCAGCATCTTTGAGCATATCATTTTGAATCCTTGGCATATCATGGTTTATCCTTTCAAGGAGCATTATCTAAAAAGCTTGCCTTCTTCCAAAAAATAAAATAAAATAAAATTGAAAATGTGCCTTGGTGAAAACTTGGAAATAGGCACCTTGGTAGCAAAGGTAAAGAGAAAAAAATTTCATCCTAAGGTGAAAGCCACTCCCTTGTGGCGCCTTGGATAAGTACCATGATGAAAACCTAGCAATCAGGCATCATGCGTAGTTCTTCTACATATTTCATCCATTTCATCTTCTCTCTTTGATCTTGACAATGTTGATCTATACACGAACATTTGACTATTTTGTGAGTTTTCTGATGATGATCTTGCTTTCAATCCCTTCCTATTTAGCCTTCATATTTATTTTTCTCCATTCATTTTCACCTATGGCTATCCTTTTCCCCTTTGGTCTTGATCTAAAAAAAAAAAAAGAGTAAAATACTGTGCTATGAAGCCTCTTGACATGTCTACTCCTTTGGACTACATCCTGTCCTTCTTTGACATTACACTTTTGTGACTTATCCTATGTTGGCCTTTCATTGCTTATCCAAATCTGCTTTACATGACAATTTTTCCCTAGCTTGAGTATTCTTGAGGAGTTTTCCCATGAGGATTTCTTCCCTTAATTATCCTTCATTCTCTTGTCTTCCATCTCTTCCACCAGCTTGTCAATCCCTCTTGTTCTCCACCTTGCTAGACATTGGGACTGCACAATATGATCTTGTTTGGGAGTTTGCAAATGGAAAAAGATGCTATCAAGTATACCAAGTATCAGAACTAGTATCAGAACAATTATTAGAATCAATATTAGAATCAGTATCAGAACCAGTATCAGAACAATTATCATAATCAGTATCAGAATTAGTATCAGAACTAGTATCAGAACAATTATCAGAATCAGTATCAGAACCAGTATCAGCACAAGTATCAGAAAAAGTATCTCATGATTAATCCAGCTCTATGGGCCTACAAAACAAGTATCAGAACACCTACAGGGGCTACACCTTTTTCTTTAGTTTATGGGTCTGAAGCAGTACTACCTATTGAGGTCAAAATCCCATCACTAAGAATTAGAATGCATGGTCTCGTAACTGATGATGACTATAGAGCGTCTAGGTTACAAGAATTTGAATTACTAGATGAGCGCAGACAAGCAGCGTATGATCATCTTAGAGTGTATTAGAAAAGAATGTCTAGAGGTTACAACAAGAAAGTCAGACACAGAGAATTTCAGGTTGGTGATCTAGTGTTGAGAGAAAATCCTAAAAATTAATCACATCGAGAATGCAAGGGGAAGTTCGAACCCAATTGGTTGGGTCCTTTTGTTATCACTGCTACTTTTGGCTTTGGTGCCTATCAACTCTCAACGACTGAAGGAGAACAGCTCTGAGAACCAATCAACATTCTTCATCTGAAGAAATTCTACATCTAAGGCATTCAGTGCTTGGTAAATATCTTGAAAAAATCTTAAAAATCAGAAAAAGTCTTTAAAAAAATGAACATCTTGGTAAAAACCTAGCAATAGGCACCTTGATGATTCACAAAAATAATAAAAAATATCAAAAATTCAAAAAAATAAAAAATATATCAAAAATTCAAAAAAATTGAAAAAATGAAAAATACAAAAAAAAAGAAAAAAGAAAAAGTGCCTTGGTGAAAACCTGGAAACAGGCACCTTGGTAGCAAAAATAGAATCTCTACCAAGATGGTGAAAACCCAGCAAACGGGTGCCACTTGTTCAAAATGCTCCATCTATCAGCACAATCTTGGTCTTTCCCAGCTTTCAGTCTTGCTTTAGTTTGTACATATCTCCCGGTTTGTTTCAACATTTCCAGTTTTCAATAAGTCGGTCTGTACACCAATCAGCTTGCGCATCTATATCCTATCGATGTTCAAATTTGGGGGCAATCAATGTCATATCCTATGGTCTCCCATGTATCTTAGACGGATCATATCTAGTCAGAATCCTTTAAAGTTTCATGTGAGTGAGTGAGTCAGTCTTGTCTCCAGAAAGGATTTTGCATCTACAACAACGCAAATCAAACATCAAAACAAACTGAAAACAATTTGTGCTTTTCATGCTTTTATCTCCTTGTATGCTTACTAATTTGCATTGAGATTTTTGCATATTGTGTCCCTTCGAGCTCTTCGATGATGTCCTTTATAGGATTTAGAGAGTGATGACTGGGGGCATAATCTTTTCTTTGTCTTCTGCTTGTATGTGAAAATCTAAAAACTTTAGAAATTCTGGATTGAAATGGTGTCCGACTATAAGAGCCTCTATCTTGAATTGGATGGCCATGCATACCTCGACCATTGATACCTGGAAAATTCAAGGAAGTTTGATCTAACTATTGTCTTTTTGAGTAAGTTCTTTCTCCTACTGTGAAACACGATCTTACCTAAGGATGTGAACGATAAAGGGTCACTACGGGTAATTCACATTAGATTTAGAATGATGTCTTAGCTGTTTGATGTGTATGTTAAATGCAAGGCATACTCAGGTCATCACGACGTTTATGTTTTGATGCTTGTACAAATTGCTATATCAAAATGGACATGATATTCAGGTCATCCTAGCGTTTGTGCCTTGGTGCTTATATCTAATCCAACATTCTGAATACAAATCAATATTCATATGTCCATGGTTGTTTGACCAGTGGGTGTTGTATTGATTCTTGCGCATACAAATTGATATTCATATGTCTATGGTTTCATAGCTAGTGGGCATTGTATTGATTTATCCGGTTACCTAAAAGTTCAATGATGATAACAAATCAACATATGATCAGTGACTAGGTCCTAGGTCTTAGGTTGCATTTCATTTTGCATGTCTCTTTGCATTTTGCATGTTTGCATGATCTCACAATGACTAAATGAACTTCAATGCTTAAACAATTCTCCACTTGTCTCTTCAAATCTAACAAGAGCTGAATCTCACATGAAGGTTCCTCCAATGAAACAGCAAATAGAATCCTTTTTCGGGATCAAAATTGAAATCTGAGATCATTCATATTATTAACTACTTGCATAATTGACCTTCAATCTTCACAAAAATCCAGAATTCAACTTAACTGATTAGCTTTCATCAAACTATCAAAATTTCAACTTGGTCACCCATGGTCAACTCATGGTCAAACCTAGTCAAATTCGGTCTCCAGGACCTCTAAACGATGCAGAATGCATTCACCAAATGTGTTTAACCACTTCTCAAATCAATTAACATGCTTCTAAACTCTCAACACTGACTTTTCTTGTCAGATTTCAATTTTAATCCCGAAGGGGGCACGGTATTGCATATCATTCAAAGTCTATAATCAAATTTGAAATCATATCTTTATGGCAATCATATCTCCCTCAGTAATCAAGACAACAATCACGTCTAGTTACTGATTCATCAAAAGACCTCATCGCTCGGGGAAAATCTATCATCACTTGGGGCATATCAGATTCATCGATCCATATCAATATGGTATCCTCCTAATCTTGTAATCTGTATTAGTTTTTGCAACCATCAGATCATAGTGTTCTTTCCTTGGTTCTTCGGCAACTGAAGGGTTTGGATGTGATACCTACTAGTTCTGCTAAGACAATCGAGTCTAGAACGGGTCACTCACTTCTTTGCAATCCTAAGGTTTGGAATCAAGCATTTTTGACACTTTTTCGCAATCATCGGTTCATTGCTGCTATAGTGAACATTATCTTTGGTCATTCAGGACCTATTATCTCCATATCAATTCAATATCAATCAGCTTCTATCTCATATCAATTATCAATTTCAAACATTAGTTTCATATCTTTATCAAACACAGACTATCTTTGAACCACTGCGCTTCACATAGTAATTCAAAGAGGGGCAAAATGTAATACCCCAAAAATGGGCTATAAGTTCATTAATATCTTGCATCTACATATCAAACGAAATCGACATCAAAGTCCTAACCTAAGGCACATCTAAACATCATCGAATCATAATTGATTATCTTAAATTCTACATCGGGGAATATTCCTAGTAATATTCCTAATCATCATAATTATCTTAATTATCTTTAATTTAATAATTATTTGGCAATAAATCACATTTATCCTAAAGTTTGATTAATTGAATATTTTTATATTTAATTAATTAGATTTAATATTTGCCACTTAATTGTGTAATTAAATTTAATTCTATCTATTATTAATTGTATTATTTAATTTTGACAATAAATCTAATATCATATGAATAATTGATTAAATTCTTATTTAATTAATTAAAGCAAGTTGTCATTATTTAATAATATAGTTTTTAATAAAAGTTTGGTAAAATAGTTAATTAACCCATAAATTAATTATTTATTTTCAAAAATTAGTTAAGTTGGAAATAAATCACTTTATTATTAAATTAATTCATAATTAAAATATGCACAATCACAAAAGCAAACAACTATCAATTATCAATTAAAGCTAAACTCTATTTTGAGTTAAAACTTAGCTTTTGCATGTTTTTGTGAGTTAATTATCTTTTATTGAAAAATAACTCAAAAATCAACCTGAGTTATTTGAGTGATTTATGGCTTTCTTTCACAACCTCCAAAGCCTTGGATTTCTATAAAAACAAGGCTCAGCTCTTCATAATTCATCTCTCAAATTTGCATCCAAGCATCTCATATTTTGCATAATCACGCTGGAGAATTGGAATTGAAGAATCAAAGCTCTTGCGAATTGACATCTTTGTGAGATCAATCTTATTTTTTTTGCATTCATATTTCATATCATTGTTAGATTAGCATAGCATATCAGTTTTCATATAGATTAATTTCATATCAGTTTTTCATTCATTCTTATTGCATAGAAAATATCAAAAATATAGATTAATTGCATTCAATTTCATATTCATCTTTTGCATTCAAATCCTTCGTTTAGGTGTCGTCTAGGTCACTGATCTCGATTACAATCTGAGAACATTAATCTCGCACCTACTAGAAGGCAGTAAATCACTTGGTTAGATAGATTTCAATTTTGCACGATTTTGATTATCACTAACCTCTAATGTTTTACTGAGTGTTGTGTCTACAGATCAGGCACAATTTTCACACACACACACTAATTAGGATTATCATTTATTTTAATTTCATAATTCACCTTTAGGTAACCTTAATCCTAAATGATAAACCCTAATTGTAACCTTAATCTAAATGTTAAAGCCTCATCCTAACCCTAATTGCTAAACCCTATATATCCTAAATCCTAAGATAAATTATGATCTTAAATGATAACCCTAATATTATATGCTAAACCCTAATCCTAAATGCTAATTCCTACGCCTAACTGTAATTGGAAATGCCAAGACCCAATGGTAGATACTAAATCTTAAATCATAAACTAAACTATAAACTCAATAGTAAACCCTAATCGTAAATGTTAAACCCTAATCCTAAATGTTAAGCACTAATTATAAATTATAGACCCTTATCATATTCCTAATAATAAGTACTAAACTCTAATCCTAAATACTAAACCTTAATACAAACCATAACCCTAACCCTAACTATAGCACCAATTATGATGCAAACATGTACCATTATCCTAATCATAAGTATAACACTAAATACTAAATGCTAAACCCTAACCCTAATCATATAATCATAATACTAACAATACATAAATTGATACCATAACTCTAATCTTAACCTCAATCATAAATGTTAAACCATAATCCTTATTGCTCAACTATAATCCTAAATGATAGACCCTAATTGTAACCTTAATCCTATAAATGTTAAAGCCTCATCGTAACCCTAATTGCTAAACCTTATATCCTAAATCCTAACATAAATTATGATCTTAAATGATAACCCTAATATTATATGCTAAACCCTAATCCTAAATGCTAATACCTACTCCTAACTATAATTGTAAATGCCAAGACCCAATGGTAGATACTAAATGTTAAATCATAAACTAAACTATAAACTCAATAGTAAATCCTAATTGTAAATGTTAAGCACTAGTTACAAATTATAGACCCTTATCCTATTCCTAATAATAAGTACTAAACTCTAATCCTAAATACTAAACCTTAATACAAACCATAACACTAAGCCTAACCGTAGCACCAATTATGATGCAAACATGTACCATTATCCTAATCATAATTATAACGCTAAATACTAAATGCTAAACCCTAACCCTAATCATATAATCATAATACTAATAATACATAAATTGATACCATAACTCTAATCTTAACCTCAATCATAAATGTTAAACCATAATCCTTATTGCTCAACTATAATCCTAAATGATAGACCCTAATTGTAACCTTAATCCTAAATGTTAAAGCCTCATCCTAACCCTAATTACTAAACCCTAAGTCCTAAATCCTAAGATAAATCATGATCTTAAATGATAACCCTAATAATATATGAACATTATAATATAATGATTTGACATTTTTTTTTTTAATATATAGTTACTGAAATTAAATATATTATTAATATATTCTTAATTAAAATTTGAACTTATATTATTTAGAAATAAAAAGAATAGAAATTAATCTATAAATAAGAAACACTTCTAGCCTATAATTTTTTTTATGTAAATTGTTTAATTTATAGGAAAAATATTTATAGAAAAAATATTTTGTATGTATGTATGAATATAATAGTGTTTTTAGAATTTCTTTTTCTTTTTCTTTCATGTCAAGTGCATTTAAAAATTTTATAGCCATAAAAGGGTAATCAATTTTTTAAGAAAAAAAACCCAATATAGTTTTATGTATTATTACCATGATTGTATTTTTATAAAGGATTAGGGTTAGGGTTAGTGTTTAGAGATGGGGTTAAGATTTGCATCTTGGATTAGGTTTTGGGTTAGTGATATAGTTAGGTTTAGCATCACTCTCAATTTACATAAATTGTTAAGATTAGGGTTAGGGTTAGCATTAAGTTTTAGATTATGATTTTGGTTAGAGTCAAGATTATAGTTAGGGTTATGGTAACAATTATGGCTAATTTTAGGGTTTATATAAAGTTTAGGGTTCTGGTTAAGGTTAGGGTTAGAGTTATAACTATGGTTAGGGTTAGTATTTATATTAGGTTTTATTTAGGGCTCGAGTAAGGGTTTAGTAAGGGGTTATGATTTGGGTTCGGATTATGGTTTGGTTAGGATTAAGAATATGGTTATATTTAGGATTAAATTATGGTTACGGTTCAAATGGGGATAGAGTTATAGTTCAATTAGTTTTATGGGTTTCAATAAGAGGGAAATATTTAATTTTTGATTAGGGTTGAACTTAATTATAGTTATGGTTGGGACTATAGCTCCATTATGGATAGAATTAGGGTTATGAATTAATTATATGAGGATTAGCATTTCATTATGCTTAATATTTAATTAGGGTTACATTTTTACCTAGGACTCAAATAGGATTATGGTTGAATTAGAATAAACATTAAGTGTAGGGTTACGCTCAATTATAATTAGGTTAGGTTTTGACTTTGAGGTAGGGTTAAGTTTAGGGTTAGATTTTATGTTGGGTTAGGTTAGGGTTAGGATTATAATTCATATATATATACGTACACATATACATATACATACATGCATACATATACATATATGTATGTATGTACATGTATATATGTGTGTACGTACACATGCACACATATCTTAAATTTGATAATATCATGTTGGCTAAGGTACATATATATCATTTATCAAGCTATCCTACTTTTTTATCCTAGGTGGGAGTAGATTTTGGAAGGTGTTGAAATCTCAATTATTGTTAGGATTAGGTTTCAAGATTATTATTAGGGTTAGAAATATAGGATTTGAGATAGGATTTTTATTTATTTTTAATAATCATACATTATAACTTAGCGTTTGGTGATCATATTTATATCTCTAATATTGACTCCAATTTGATTAAAGACTATACCTATTTGTTATTTAATTTGCAATTTGTCCAATTTACATAACACTACTTTATTTCAACTTATAATGTAAATTTGGTATTTTATTTTTTCTTACAATTCATTTAGTGAAATTTAAACAAACATTAATTTTAACATCTATTATATTTGATAGTAAATATATTAGTTAAATAATAATATATCAACATTATAATATAATGATTTGACATTTCTATTTTTTATATATACCCACTGAAATTAAATATATTATTAAATATTCTTAATTAAAATTTGAACTTATATTATTTAGAAATGAAAAAATAAAAATAAATCTATAAATAAGCAACACTAATCTATAATTTTTTCATATAAATTGTTTAAATTATAAAAATTATTAAACTATTATTTTTAAAAATTTAAATGCATCAACACTTAACTTCATGATAAATCTTAAACTAAAATCTAAATATATATAGAATCTTTCTATATATATATATATATATATATATATATATATATATATATATATATATATATATATATATATATATATATATATATATATATATATATATATATATATATATATATATATATATATATATATATATATATATATATATATATATATATATATATATATATATATATATATATATATGAATCGTCCATATTCTATTCTATTTTTCATTTAGCATAGGAATACTTTCATATTTTAAAATTAAAATGATTTTTAATTTTAGAATAAATCTATAACTCAAATCTAAATGTATATAGAACCTTTCTAATTTTTTTCTAGATCTTCTATTCTATTCTATTTTTCATTTTGCATAGAATAATTTCATAATTTAAAATAATTTCTAGTTATCAATGAATTTTAGAAAAAAATCAAAACTAAGATTTAAATAGTAATTAAAGATTTCTATAGTTTTCTAAATACATGAACAAAAAATCTAGTCTATAAACATAACTTTTCAATCAATTATAAAAATATTGTCATTTATATTATCTTTCAAGATTTATCCACAAAAATCAATTCAAAAGCTTACAAATGAATTGATTTTGTACCCTTAGGCCCCGTTTGTTTGCGGGAATTGGAATTTGAGACAAAACCTGATTATCTCAAAATCAGGTTTTGAAATTCCGGTTTTGTGTATTTGGAATATAGTTTGGACCATTTGGTTCACCCGGAAGATGGCTGAGACAATCCATATTTTGCGTTTGGTTGCCATTTTTGAAATTGGAATTGGAAGGGAGAAATTCCTATTTTTGTGTTTGGTTTGCAATTTCAAATTGGAATTGGAATTACATTATCCATTTTCTGTGTTTGGTTCTACATTTTCAATTGGAATTAGAATTTGACAAGAAAATTTAAGTTTTTATAATTATTATATAATGTTTTAATTTAATTTTTTATTTTTGTTGTCCATTTTTTATTTATAGTTTTTTTTTTATCAATTTATATTTTTTTATAGAAAATCATAAACAAAATTTAATAGATTTTTTTCAATATTGTGAACAGTAAACTTAACTTTTTTTTAATAATTTTGGACAATATCATAAACAATATTATAACAAGAAAGTAACTATAGCATTGCTCGATATCACATCAAAATATAAATAAGTCATCTAGTCCACATATATATCTATTTCTGCATAATGACCCAACAAATGACCGAAGTAAATAGTACGATTGTTGCACAAAGTAAACATCGTAAAAATTTGACTTCGGCTTTATTCGTAGCCTCCACTTTTGCAATAGCTTTTTCACGCGCTTTGCAAGACTTGCACTCGTCCTCCACAACAGGTATATGTGGAGAACATGCAGATGATGTAGATAGCGATGAGGTGTCATTGGCCCATCGAAAGTACTGACATCCACCGCCATCCTACAATACAAATCTAAGTTAGTCTCACTATAATGACTAATATTTATTGTTTGTAAACATTTAAATATTGTGCAATTAACAACCTTTTTCTTATTTTTGCAACTCCAAAATTTACAATCTAGATTATCCTGCGTGTGTGATGTCCTCAACACATAGCATGATCCATCACCACACTCACACATAGGGACATTGAACATAGCCATCAACACTATATCAAGAAATTTTTTGTTCATTCATACTATTTTTGTTCATTCATATATAACAACATGACTATATTCTATGAGTACAAATTGAAAAAGTTTCATTTATGTTGATATTACAAATTTATAGAAAAAATATAATGACAACTATAGCATTAGATAAAAGTTTTGGGGAAGAACAATATCCATGAACTGAATGGTGGTGTGAAAACACATCGTTAAATAAGAAAATGCAAGGAAATCCATGCTCTATGCCCTTATGCCCCACATTTGATGAGCAACCATCTCATATCCCGCTCATTCTTCCCATTACTTTCTGTATTGTTAGATGGTCAATCTTGCATCTACAAAGTATACATGATAGAAAAACTAAAACTTGTTTATTTTTAAATGGAATACACCAAGGAGTACCATCAAAAATATTGATCGTTTACAAACATGAACAGTAAACAATCATCAGATAGCTCATTTTTTTTCATCATATGTAGATTTTTGGCATCAATGTTTCAAATAGCATCTGGATTCAATTGTGTAGATAGTTTTGGATCACGCTCTGTGATCCATCATCAGGATGAAAGAGACCAAAATGATTGCAATAGACCAAAATGATGGACTTTTCTTTCAATCATTTTTCTCTCTTCCATCCTGATGAAGGATCACAGAGTTCTTTCGTAAACGTTGATGCCAAAAATATCTAAAAAATTGAATCCAGAAGCTATTTCAAACATATTTAATGTCAGCATATGTGTAGTCTCACTTTATCATCATATGTGTAGTCTCATAACTATCCATTTTTGTTTCTGTACCTATCACGTGGTTTTTAAAAATGAATAAAACATGAAAAGAAATTGAAGATGAAATAGAGCATTGAACAAAGTAGAATTATTTAACTTAATTTCGTAATGCAACAATAATAACAAGAAGGTTAGGCCCCATTTGTTTGTGGGAATTGGACTGGAATTGGCGGCATAGTTATGAGACTACCAAAACAGTTGTCTACCAAAACACATTTATAAAATCATGAACAATACATTCATCTACCAAAACACATTTATAAAATCATGTCTGAAGAACTAGAAATGGATAGTTATGAGACTACACCTTAACAATGCATTAAACGAAGCATTCATCATGTGGTACTCCTTTGTGCATTCCACTTAAATATGTTAAAAGAAACAACACTAACAAATGAAATCAATGGTCAAGGGAGGACAAGATCTTGCAATACGAAAACATTAAACCAATATGCACCAATATGCAAAAATACCATATCCAGTAACTTTGAAAGCAAGACATAAAAGTAACAACAATAACAAATGAAATCAATGGTCAAGGGAGGGCAAGATCTTGCAATACCAAAACATTAAACCAATATGCACCAATATGAAAAAATACCATATCTAGTAACTTTGAAAGCAAGGCATAAAAGCAACAACACTAACAAATGAAAACAATGGTCAAGGGAGGGCAAGATCTTGCAATACCAAAACATTAAACCAGTATGCATCTTTAGAACATCAATCACAAAGTATCATTTCTTCTAAAAAAGAAAGGATACTTTGTGATTGATGTTCATAGCCACTAGCATATGATACTTTGTGATTGATGTTCTAAAGATGCATTGCCTTGTGTGAAAGCAAAATGGTTGAACTCTGATTGAAAGAGAACTTTTGAGGTCTTCTGCTTTATACTATGTTGGTTAAGCCATTGAGAGAGCAAGTTTTTACAATTGATTATACCATTTTTATGTAAATTTTACTTCATGAATCACAAAAAAAATGCATGGTAAGAGGAAAGATGGGTTCAACTTGTGTTCCAACATAAATATCTTTGACTTCCATTTCTCATAAGAGTGCTGACAAACTATATTTTGGAATGGAGATATACCAGTGTATAGTGTTATACAGCCACTGGCATACAATCCAATCAGTGGATACACTTAACAACATCTTGAACATGCATTGCATGTTCAAGATGTTAAGTTTATCCACTAATTGGACTGTATGCCAGTGGCAGTTAACATCAATCACAAAGTATCATTTCTTTTTGATTCATCTGTAAATGATACTTTGTGATTGATGTTCTAAATACTATAACCAGTGTATATTGTTATACATCCACTGATTTGTTTAAAACTTTGTTAAGATCCTTTGTCCTAGAAGTAAGGCTTCAAATGACATTATACTGAAATTTTTACAGCTTTGTGTGATTAGGGCAATTTCTATTTGGTTGATGGTAATAAAAAACTTAAATCATCTATAATTCTAATATACCCACATATGCCAAGATGGTTCATCAAAGTTCCAAGTGTATACTATTATACAACCACTGATTTGTTTAAAACTTTGTTAAGATCCTTTGTCCTGGAAGTAAGGCTTCAAATGACATTATACTGAAATTTTTACAGCTTTGTGTGATTAGGGAAATTTCTATTTGGTTGATGGTAATGAAAAACTTAAATCATTTGTAATTCTAATATACCCACATATGCCAAGATGGTTCATCAAAGTTCCAAGTGTATACTATTATACAACCATTGATTTGTTTAAAACTTTGTTAAGATCCTTTGTTGTCTTAGAGCTCTGCAGGAGATGGTACAATAACAGCACAAACAAGAGCCATAATCATCACACTGAAATAGAGGGCACAGTCAACTGGTCTTAACTAGACCTTTCTAGATAATTTCTCATCCATTTATCGAGTAATTCATTTGCCACATGCCACATCTATTTGTGGGAATAGGTTAAATACTGTCTATTTGTGAGAAATAGATAGTATTGTATTATAGAGATAAATGTAAAGTTCTTCAAATCTATAAATATGTATTGTATTTTAGAGATCCATGAAGTTCCTTTGAGCTATGACATTCAGTCTATATTTCATTTATTGTTTTGGCTTCATGTCTGTGAAGGAATCAATACAAGGAGCTAAACTATGAACCATTTTAACATTTATATATGACAACAAAGACATGAACAGAATTGAGAGAACATCTATAAACATATCTAACACATAGAGCAAGTATAACTTCAGTAAATACTAGATTGTAGGTATTTCCATAACAAAAGGACATGCAAGAGAGAGTAGTATGAGTGACATTGTCCCACAGTATACTACCTACACTCATATGAATAAAGAAATTCATGCCCATCAATCTACTATAAAACAAAGATCACTAAAAAAAGGCTTGAAAGCATAAGTTGCTATTGGCAGTGGGCAGTGGGAATCTTGACAAGATCTAAACTATCTAGAAGATCATGATGAAGCAAGCATAGGCATTGGAAGAAAGATCATGATTACACCATAACCAGTATTGCCTCTAAGTTTAGAAAGTATTTAACTTATTCTCACAAATAGATGTCCATGTGGCATATGATTATATTTTTTGTTTGAGCAAAAAGGAACAACAGTCTGTATGATAAATGAATGGCACATTTTATGCATATAGAACTCTATGCTTTCATTGATGAATAGTGAGATGAAGTGTTACCATAGTAATGTCAAATCAAAAGAACATTGAGTATAGCATAATGTCAGTTTTATAGCCTTTTATAGGCTTCCAACGCATTTAAAATCACACAACAGTACATAATTAGATGTCCTTTTAAATATAACTATAAATCACCATATGTGGCTACAATCCAGTCCACTCTCTCATCCTTAGTCATCAATAAGAACCATTTGGCTCTTTTACATTGACTCACAAAGGTTTCGTATACCCTCAAGAATACACATCAACTCAATCTGGGGATGGATTTGAGAGTGTTATATGCATTCGTCAAAGCATTGTCATGAGCAGATTCATCAATTTGGACAAGGTGAACATTGCTCATGCCCTCTTTTATTTTCTTCATTGTTTCACACATGGATTCCAAGGAAGCAGCCATACTTGCCTTCCTCCTCTTTCCCACCTTTTTGACTGATGATGTAGGAGTCCCTCTAGTACTTGCTGTTGCAGTGGACTGATTGGAATTATAAGGGTCTTTGTCCAAATCAACAGCACTATCAAGATGTATATTGAAACCAAGGTCCTCTTCATCATTCACAGCGAATGGCTCTTCCAAAGGGTTCCCTTCTTTAGTCTCAAGGGCTGTGGTAGCTGCATTACCTTTAGCAATGTCATTACCCACAATTGCAGCCAATTCATTGAAGTACACAAAGGGCTACCTCTTACACACTTTGGCATTTTTGAACTCTCTTCTCTGCATGTTGGCATAAATAAATGGATTAGGTTATTTGTCTTTCATTATTAACTTTAAAAGAAGGCAATATTATTTCCATCAAAATAGTAGAGAGATCACCCTACCTTTAGAAGCTCCTCCCACATGTTATCCTCAGCATCCATGCATTGAGTTGCCTCGTTCCATGCAAAACCACTTGTATTCCTGAGCTCTTTCATCACTCTATAGGCAAGCTTCCAAGTTTTCAAATTATTTTTGAAGTTGTCCTTGGATAGATGGAGGTTCATATCAGTGTTGAACCACCTCTCAATTGCGGACCACACTTCTTTTTTGAAGCCTTGGTCACATTTTTTGCCTAGTTGTACTTGCTCAAGGAGAAAGTCTAGAAACTTGCGTTCCATTTCCTTTGTCCCAATTATCTTCTTCGAGGAAGGAGATATCTGGCTCGTGTTACCAATATCATCCATGTTCAACAATAATTCTATGAATGCCATGCTGTGTATACAAATTGTTGTTAATGGTATCAAAGTATCTTCATACATCAATTTACTCAAATAAAACACATTGACCCATACAAGTCCAATACTTGCAGATAGAAAGAGAAGAAAAAGGAAACTATCATGTATATCAAAGTATCTTCATACATCAGTTTCCTCAAATAAAACACATTGACCCATACAAGTCCAATACTTGTAGATAGAAAGAGAAGAAAAAGAAAACCATCATGTATATCAAAGTATCTTCATACATTAGTTTACTCAAATAAAACACATTGAGCCATACAAGTCCAATACTTGTAGATAAAAAGAGAAGAAAAAGGAAACCATCATGTACTCTTGAGTCATACAAGAACAACTATTCTTGGGATCTATACTCTTCCCACATTCTACTTGCTATATCATCTCAGAACTGTGCCCACTGGTCTCTATCATGCTGAGACAACCCATATGTCTCCAACATTAGTACATCTACCTCAACATGATCATCTTCCTCATCGGTGACAATTTTTGATGGAATGTCATCCTATAACGTAATGTAGTTGTGTAGTATGCAACATGCTAATACAATATGGGCTTGTGTCATGATAGGATAAGCTGTGGCATGCCTCAGGATTGGAAAATGTTGCTTGAGAATACCAAATGTATGCTCTACTAAGTTTCTAAGAGAGGAGTGTCAATGGTTGAACAAATCTTCTTGAGAGTTTATTGGATTCTCTCTTGAAAACTCCTTCAGGTGGTAGCGTGTACATTGATAAGGAGCAAGAAATTTAGGTGCATTGGGATATCTAGCATCCACTAGAAAATATTTTCCTACATAAATAAAGTATATTATTAAAATGTGAAACATTGATTGTACCCTTGAGTATATGAAACTATGATTTGGCTTACCGGGGGGAACAACAAGAGGATCTGCTCTTGATAGAGCTGAAGCTAGAACACGACTATCCACAACAGACCCTTCCCAACTAGCAAGGTAGTACTGAAACTTATGATCAAAGGAACACACACCCATAGCATTTTGTGATAGGTTTCCTTTTCTATCACGATATTTACCCTGCATGTCGACATCGATGGTGACTGGTATATGGGTTCCATCGATAGCTCCAACACAATCCTATACGATATGATGCAATCATCAATTCTACAGTCAACCAATAATATGATAAGGATAAAAATCCATACAAGAAATTTGTAACAACACAACAATTACCTTCAAGAATGGATCAAAATGTTCGTTCCCACTAATTTCAGGAGGAGTGTTTGGACTAGGTGGTAGAAAGCAATCCTTGTGGAGTCCTAAGATATCCCTCAACACCTTGTGGAAGTATCGGCTGATTGTCTCTCCTGAGTGCCCAAAGTTGTGGGAAATCTTGTGGTTCCTCATATTATGGCCAACGGTGTGGAGGAATGTCACAAGTTGTTCTTCTAACGTCAAGTGTATCCTATCTGTCAAGGTTCCTTTCAGCCTTAGGATAGTAGCTAGATTAAAGAAGGCTCCCCTACTCATGTGAATCTGATCATGACAATCCACATCGTTGGAATGAATAACCATTCTAAAAAAATCATTTCCTTTTCTTTTTCGTTTACCCATTTGTGCATTGCCTTCTCGGGCCACCACTATTGTGGCTATGACAACACAAGCAATATGAGCTATGAGAAGATGAGAATATGTGGTCTCCACAACTACCCATCATAGAACGTCAATATTCTTAATAGGATCCATCAATGGCCTAAAATGTGGACAAACAAAACAATATGAAGAAGGAAATGTGGACGTAATCACAAAGATATGCATTCATCCATCACATAAAGCACAAAAATTTTTACTTTCCTTAATTGGTTTATAAATATTGTGGCTTTTCCAATTTTGTATCCTCAAATCTGAACAAGTATGGGTTGGAGAAACAAAAAGAGCCTTGTTTGTATTGGTTTAAGTTTGTTTCCTATTTTTAGTCCAGTCTTCTTGTCTGGTTATGAATGTTACATGAAAAAGGATTATCTAGAATATTTAATTAAGAAAATGTGATTAAGATAGCTTTTAAAAATATTGCAACATCCATTTCCTTTGTCTCACCATCCCAACAAAGGGTTAAGCCCAGTCACAACAATTTGACAATGTCTTAAAACAATGGTGTCCACTAAATCTACCAATAACTGATTACTTTCAGGCACAAGATGGTTTTTTTAAACATCAATTTCCTAAATGGAATTACAAAAAAAACTTCCAAGGACACTCCTTATTTTCTAGGTACCCATAGATTAGTTTATAGCAGACTGTGGTATCAGTCAACACCTCTTTAATCAAAGCATCATCAAGAAATCAATACTACTTCCTTCACAAGCATAAGTAGTTATTACTTCAACTCTATTTTACTATTTGCAAAAAGAGTTCTACACTTTCAGATGTAGACCGAGTAGTTCTCCAAATGAATTTTCCCAATCAGTGGGTATTTTCAAGTTCCAAATATATGATTTACTATTTTTCCTCCACTATATGGTTTGGTCGTCCACTGTGTTCTTCACTGTGAGTTCACCAGTGGATTTGGTTAATGATGTTTTGGTACTAAATCTTGTTCCCCTGTTTTCAGTTTTGAGACACAACATAACAACATAGTTTCAAAACTTTGAGCTGGAATAGTAGTTTCATGGAGCTTATTTTTCCTTATTAGCAATGTGTACCCTTTTAAATAGTCTCCGCAATGTGCTATCATTTAGTATAGGCTTACTAGAAAAGCCTTTCTTTGTGCTATCTAGCATAATGCTAGAACTTGTGTTTTTTATGTCATTTTAATTAGGCTTACTAGGTATTGGATTACAGTGACACTTTAAATGGTTTATGAGTAGTTTATAAGCATCGTCTGGTCCACCTACTATGCACAGACCATCAACAAGTAACCCATAAGTTATTTCATTAGGAACAAATCCAGATTCCAACATTTTCATAAAGAGGTCAAGAGCTATAAATGAACAAGACTGGATTTGGTATTCTCAAGCAGCGTTTTATTACCATCAAACCAAATAGAAATTTCCCTAATCACACAAAGTTGTAACAATAAAGAGGTCAGGAGCTAAATGAACAAGACCAGATTCGATATTCTCAAGCAGCGTTTTATTACAATCAAACCAAATAAAATTTTCCCTAATCACACAAAGATGTAACAATAAAGAGGTCAGGAGCTAAATGAACAAGACCGGATTTGGTATTCTCAAGAAATGTTTTATTACCATCAAACCAAATAGAAATTGCCCTAATCACACAAAGCTGTAACAATAAAGAGGTCAGGAGCTAAATGAACAAGACCAGATTTGGTATTCTCAAGCAGCGTTTTATTACCATCAAACCAAATAGAAATTGCCCTAATCACACAAAGCTGTAACAAAGTTTGGCATTGTCACAAACATAAAAAAGGCACCTCAGTTCCAACCTATTCCCACACAAAACAATAAAAACTCCTCAATATGAACAAATAACCATGCTAAAAAGCTGAATCATCGTAGGGATGAAGAAGGTCAGAGCCCTTCAAATGTAGATCCATATTACCCCAAGCCCCAGAAGCCCAAATCCATTTCCAAACCGGTAAAATATTTACTAAAAGAGCAATGCTTGTTGTTCGTGTTGGTGGGTATGCTGATAGCCACTACAATCTTCATGCTTCAGCCCAATCTTGCAAGGCACAGGAATAAGTAATAAAAATGCAATGGATAATAGTGGTTAGAAATTTCCCTAATCACACGAAGCTGTAAAAATTTTAGTATAGTGTCATTTGAAGCCAACCATCTTGGCATATGTGGGTATATTAGAATTACAGATGATTTAAGTTTTTTATTACCATCAACCAAATAGAAATTGAACAAAGTTTTAAACAAACCAGAATGAAAATAGGATGAAAGCTAATAAAAAGCGTATCGAGAAGAGCAGTTGAACAATGCAGATTTTGAAACCCTTCTTTTTCCATAGTATCCCCCACTCACATCTGTAGAGAGCCAAACCAAATGAACAATGCAGAGACTTTTTACATCTACAAAGAGCCAAAGCAGATGAAAATGGTGAAACAACCCTTTGAAAACGGTGAAAACAAAACCCTCCAAAATGGTGAAACAAAACCCAAAAATCAAAGCGGGAAGATGACGGACTCGACCAATTATTAAATTTGGTTGCAAAATTATGAAAACTGGAATATGAAAACAAATTCCACCTCCTCACTAGGAAGATGGTGCCACTCATTTTAGGGCCTAAACTAGGTTTTGCCCCAGATAACCCAAATTGCAAATACTGGAACCAGACAATGGATTTTGTGAGATTTGGGAAGCGTCACCGCCAATTCTAGTCTAATTCCCGCAAACAAATGGGGCCTTACTTTAAGAGATTTCATACAATCAATATCTTCTCTGAAAAAAATAAATTTAGGTCTAATAAATACTATTCAACGCACTATGTAATTAAAAGTTTGGACTATTTTTGAACTCCAGCATATAGATAAGATTGATGGCCACTAAGTTATGTTCAGATCTATTTTTTTCTCACATTGTAAGTTTATCACAGGGGATGATCGATAATGATCGGTTTACGTGCGAGCCTCAAATCAGCAAAAAAATCTTGCAATTCAAAGTTAATGACATTTTAGCTTTGCATACAAGATTATTGAGGGAGAGCGTAGAAAGCCTCGAATCGAATCTCAAGGAATTGTGCATCATAATTCTAGATTTGGTGTCTACATTTGATCATATCGTCTCTGCTCATTGAATAATTTATCTGTTCTTGAAATTGTGTCGTAGGTTTTGTAGGTTTGTTCATTCCTTGATGTGTTGGGAAAGGCGGGGTCAAAAGTTGTGGAGAAGGTTGAAAGGTGTGGAGAGGTAGATGAAAGTGACGGGGCTTTATTTGAAGTGTCTTCAAACACAGAGTCCTCTCGTATCCTCTAGGATGCATTTAATCTTTCATATATTTTCATCTTATTTTGCATGCAACTATATTCTGACTATATGGATAGTCATAATGTTGGCATTCCTATGCTATTTACCTATTGCATTTCATATTATTTATTATTAACACGTTGGCAATGGTTATTATGAGCTGGCATTGGAATACCAACTGTTTCTTTAAAATTACACCATTTTTTATACATGACTTCTATAAGGGGGTTGGATGCCACTGTAGTTGCTATGCCTCTCAGCATAATTATATGTATTATAAGTAAACTTTATATTGAAATTTATAAAATATGTTTTTGATAATAAATATAGTAAATCTAAGATACAAAAAAGAGCTAAGGTTAAAAGAAGAAAAGTCTAAGTTTATACTCATAAACAAATAGTACCATGTATAAAATTGCTTGATTGACAAGATATTAACCAAGCATACACAAAATCGTAACACCCACACAAAATGTAGAAAAAAAAATCATAACATCAAAATCACAACTATTCCCACAAATAACACATATAAAAGTGTTACATACTAATAGATTATTACTACCCTATGAAACTAATAAACCAAAGTTTAATACAAATTCTATATTTGTGGCCAGTGCAAATTAGCATGCCCCAAGCCACCACATGAAGTAACATTATATTTAACTGAAAAAACACATCTTGGTAGAGCCACCACCTCTACATCAACTGAACCCTTACATTCATAGCATGTAAAAAATGCCAAAATAGATTTCGTAGGAAGTAACACTTTCAAATGCTTAGCCAATTCCTCTACCATGTGTCAAAATCACAATTGTCATTTCTTGGATGCATGTAAATAATTAGGAACTAAGATGAAATAAACCTCATTATAGTGAACCACATCTTCAATGTCAGATCATGAATTAGGTATTGACTTTCTTCATTCAAAAGAAGACATATGGTAATGATTGAATTGTTTCAAAAATATTCAACCCACAAGTATGTCTAGGGTTGAGCAACACATTGGTCATTGCAAAGAAAATCTCCACACTCAAATCCCTATATTTATCATTGGAAAGTTACATGTTTCTAATCACCCATAATTATCATTCCCTATAATCATGCATTCATGATAAGATTATTTTGGCTTATATACTAATTTTGTCTCCTAAATATCATTTTCCTAACTGTCCCCTCTATTAAGAGCTCACATGTTCAACTTTTACCTAGTTGACTTCTTTAAAAAAGCACCATCAACTATTTAATCCTCTTTTTATTTCTTCTAATCAACTAAGGCATATCAATTTTTTTAATCTTTTAATCCGTTCTTAATAGCTACACTAAGACATATAATCATTTTCTTTATCGTGTAATCCATTTTTCTTACTCATTTTTTTCTTTGAAATAATGTTACTTCATGCATCATCTCAAAGTTAGCAAAATATAGGCAATAAAATAATTATTATTTTTCAAAGTGAATGTAAATAAAATAAATGGCTCTGCTTGCGAATAAGGAAATTCATCCTGAGAAGAAGGAAGCTCAACCTGTGAATAAACAGGAACACTTGCGAAGTTTCACTGACAGCAACATAAATTTTTTTTGCAGCAAGAATCACTGGACAAGCAAATAGATTTCTTCCGGCA
This sequence comes from Chamaecyparis obtusa, assembly GCA_027943335.1. Taxonomy (NCBI): domain Eukaryota; kingdom Viridiplantae; phylum Streptophyta; class Pinopsida; order Cupressales; family Cupressaceae; genus Chamaecyparis; species Chamaecyparis obtusa. The sequence goes on from BSBK01001680.1 coordinate 2,130,192, forward strand.
AACAAAATATGCAGCATTTTATCGATTTGGTAGTAGAGATAAGTCTGGAATTCAACGGAACCCTAGTTCTCTTTCAAAAGACAAAAATAATTTTCAATTCTCCAATTTCAGAGGATTGGAAACCTGCATTTCTTCAAAACTCCAAAAGAGAAAGAAGAAAGAACCAATTCTTTTTTCCCTCCAGTAATGACCACACATTCTGGATCCCTCTTAAAAATTAGTTCAATCACCTTCAAAATAATAACCTAGACCAGAGAGTCAATCACCAGAACAAGCCCTTCTAATCTCCACTGCATCAGTGCCCCAATCTAGGACATAAAAATGAGTATAGGATGGAACCTAATCCCATTCATATCACTCAACCTTATACTCCACCTTACAAGAGGAATCAAAATGAAATCAAAAAAATCCACAACCCATTACACTCAATGATTTCATCTAATAAATACACACCTCCCCATCGAAGACCTAGCCCGTATAACAGGGAAGGAGCAAAAACCATTAAAGGGCTTCGAATTTTTACAAAAGGGCTATGGAATCAATGCAATACTTTTGGGCTTTTTAGGAAATGGTTCGGCACTGGGAAGGCTTTCACGGGTATTAAGGATTGGCTTCAATCAGCCTACAAGTCACAGGTAAGTATAAATTTTCTCTCAAATTATTGTTTCTATCTTGAATGTGAGGATTTATCCATTATACATAAACTTTTAAATGAAGTACAAATTTTCTATCTAGGGCATATAGTCAAATTTATAAAATGGATACCCAATTTTATAGAGAACATCTTTAACAACACTGTAACTCTGAAATGGATCAAAATTCCTAATATGCCAAAAGAATTATTACATAGTAGAATCATTTATCAAATTGGGGAAATCTTTGGAGAAGTTATGGGTCTTGAAGAGAATTATATGGACTCCTCACAAGTGAAAATCTTGATTAAATCCTCTGACTTATCTCTTAAACCAAATGCTATTAACTTCATAAGCAACAAATCCTCTTATCATTTGCTAGTGGAACATTTTAGAGAAGACATTACAGAAAACATTCTCTTCTTCTCGCAGATAGAATTAGATAGAAAGAGAGTCTTGAATACATCAAATCTTAAAGAAATTCTAGAAAAGGAACCAACAAAATCTCACAAATGAAGAAAGGTCTAAAATTGAATATAGAAGAAGAAAAGAGCTACCCTAGGTTCCCAATATCTATAACAAAGCTGCCTAGAATTATGTTCAACAAGGTCTTAGGAGGTTTCTACTTTATAGACCCCATCAACAAACAGGCTAAGGAACTTCAAAATAAGAAACGTCCCCCTATAAAAAAAAATGGCAAAGATAGAACAGGAAAAAAAAAGGATGATGAGCTGATATTAGGAGGAAGTGTTTCTTTTGAAGAATTTCAAATTAAAGGAAAGGGACCCAAAATCAACAAAAGCTCAAAAGAAAAATCTCCAGGGAGATCATTAGAAGTTAATAAGTTCTTAGCAACATACAACCTAAGGAAAAACATAGATTTGGTCCAAGAAAACACTAATTTTTCACTCTCATCAGATGATGAATCCAGTGACCCTGAAGAAAACAATAGAAGAAAAGGCATACTTATTGAAGCATTAATGAAAGAAGATACATCCTTATCATTCCATGACATCTTAGAAATGGCAGCAATACCCCTAGAAAGAGGATATGATAATGTCACAGAATATGATAACTTAGATGAGGCAAGACTCAAAAAGAACCAAGTCCTGATTTATAATCTGACTCCTTTAAATATCAGAAAACTAGACTTTGAAGAAAACAAGAACCAGGATAAAGTAAGCATTAGTTATGAGGAGGAAAATGAAATCAAGGATTTTTTGGGTTTTAACATAGGAAGTTCAAAGAGGCAGGAGGAAACCAAAGATATAAATCCTAAGTGTATTCCTCAAATCAATGGCACAATAGCTAAGGAGATGGATGAAATCCCCACAAATAGCCCCTCCATGGGCAAGTTGGTGGTCAGAAAATGCTTAGCTCCAAACACCAAGGTAACCCACAATGAGGATCAGTCAGAAAATTCAAAAAACTTGAAATCTGAAAAAGAAAAAATTGAAGAAGTCAATATAATAACAAATTACATAAAGGAAACATTACCAGAAGAATTGATGGAAGAACTAATGGATGAGATTTGGGACACAGAAGACGTTGAGCATCAAGAGAAACTTCTTGAGGAGATCATTAATTTGAATAGTGTTAACTCAGAAATTCCTATAGAAGAATTATTAATTAATTTGGAAGAAAAAGAGATGAAAGAGAAGGTTCCTCTAGGCATAGCGTAAACTATTGAGAGCAAGACTTCCCCGGATTATGCAAAAAAACCAAAGAGAAGAGGAAGAAGACCCAATGTTGAATTAAGAGGCTTGGTAGGGGAAGCTGTAGGTTAGGTAAAAATAATGTCTATTTTGAATGCGGGGAAGGGGAAGAGCCTTCCCAAAGTGCCATGAATGTCCTTTCCTAGAATGTTAGGGGTATGAATGCCCCTAAAAAGAAATGTTTAATTAAACGTTGCATCAAAATTCACAACCCATAAATTTTGTTAATTCAAGAAACTAAGTTGGATAATTTGGAAATAAACAATTTTAAGAAGAAATTAGGATTAAGGGAAATTGAAGCCTTGGCAGCTAAAGGAGCATCAAGAGGCCTAGCAATTATTTGGGATCCTTGAAAAATTTCAAAAAGAAGACAATATTTGATGAGTGGAATGGTCAAACACTTTAGACTTAATCTAACTTTTAATTTCATAAATGTGTATGGGCCTATTCAAAACAAAGATAAACTTAGGGTTTGGAATGAGATTGGCTCATACCTGGATCAAACAAAGGATACACTTTGCTTTCTAGGAGGGGACTTTATGTAATAAATAAGATTTCTGAGAAAAAAGGTGGAGTAAGTTCCCTTCCAATAGCAGCTAGAGACTTTATACAATGGAGGGACAACAACTCCCTCCTTGAAATTCCAACAGAAGATAACTCCTTCACATGGAATAACAGAAGGCCAGGCTTTTGCAACATTGCAGAGAAATTAGATAGATCTTCTTTAAAGGGAGCTTATCCAACTATGATATTTCACTCATGACTAACATCATTCCTTTATCTAGATCAGACCATTACCCAATTACTCTCAATATCCTAACACAAACTAGATCGAGAAAAAGTGCCTTTAAATTTGAACAAATATGGCTAAGGGATCCATAACTCCTAAAACTAATAGAAACCTGGTGGTCAGAACCCCAGATTGAGGGTTCTAAGATATATAGATTAGTAAACAAACTCAAATGGATTAAAAAAAAATTATTGGAATGGAATTCATCTAAGTTTGGCAACATCTTTGAGAAGAAATTATACCTTGAATTGGAATTAGGTAAAATCAACTCCCAGGTTATTAAAGATGGGATGAATGATGACCTTTATCATAAGGACAAGGGTTTACTAAAAGATTATGAAGAAATCCTAGCTAGAGAAGAAATTTTTTGGAAACAAAAATCAAGAGAAACTTGGCTAGAAGTAGGGGATAAAAATACTAAATTTTTCCACAATAGCACCAAACAAAGAAGAATTGCTAACAGGATCTCCTGCATCAAGAACGAGGAAGGTGAAATTATTGAAGATCCCAAAGACATAGCAAACAAAGCAGTAAACTACTTTGATAACATTTTAAATAATAGGGAGACATCAAATCTAGGAAGTCAAAGAGAACTTCTTAGGAATATTCCTAAAGTCATTACTAAACAACACAACCAAATGCTTACTAGCAAATTTACGATGAATGAAATTCATTCAACTTTAATGCAAATGAATCCAGATAAATCTCTAGGACCAGATGGATTCTCAGCTATTTTCTTTCAGAAGTGTTGGCACTTCATAGGTGAAGAAGTCACAGGAGCATTAGAGGGGGTTAGAAATTCAGGAAGAATTCTTAAAGAAGTTAACAATACTTTTATTGCTCTTATACCCAAAAAAGAGAAACCTTCAAGTCTCGATGATTTTAGACCTATAGCCTTATGTAACACCTTATATAAACTGTTTACTAAAACCATGGCCCTGAGACTTCAAAAACTTCTCCCCTTGATTATTAGTGAAGAACAAATAGGGTTTGTTCTGGGAAGATCCATCTTTGATGGGGTAATCATAGCACAGGAGGCCATTCACTCCATCCTTAAAAATAAAGACCCCAGTATGCTTATCAAATTGGATATTAAGAAAGCATATGATAAGGTAGATTGGAGATTTCTATGTAAATGTATGGAAGCCTTTGGCTTTTCCAAAATCTAGATTAACTTGATTTTTGAATGTATATCTACTCCTATAATTTTGGTCTTAGTAAATAGAACCCCAGAAGGTTTCTTTGGCATCTCTAGAGGACTTAGACAAGGAGATCCGATCTCCCCTTTCCTCTTTATAATCATGGCCGAAGCTTTAGGTAGGACAGTGTCAGAGGAAAGGAAAAAAAAGACAATAGAGGAAAAAAACCATCACCAGTGACTTGGAGCCTACTACTCATCAACATTTTGTCAATGACAGTCTTTTATATGGAGCAAGCAAAAGAAGGGAGGCCGGATCCTTTAAAAGGATTTTAGAAACTTACTCAATAGTTTCTGGGCAACAAATAAACCCGGATAAATTAGAAATATTCTTTTTTCATACTGATACAGGAACTAAAGATGAGATATGCAGAATCCTCAACTTCAAGGAAGGTAGGCTCCCTTGTAAATATCTAGGTCTCCCCCTAGTTAAGGATAATAGGGAAACAAATGTATGGGACCCCATTATAGACAAGATTAAAAACAAAATGAGCTCATGGAAAGGAAGATGGTTATCCTCAGCTGGTAGAACTACCATGTTAAGATTAGTATTGGCTGCAATACCAATTTATCATTTATCATGTATTTACTTACCTTCAAACAAAAAATCTGAAATCACAAAGCATTTAAGGACATTTTTTTGGCAAGGAAGCAATGAAAATAAGAGAATTCTGCTCATATCCTGGAAAAACATTTGTAAACCTAAAGAGGAGGGAGGAGTGGGCATTAAAAACTTAGGGGATCAAGGGAAGGCCATAGGGGCCAAATTACTATGGAGGCTCTTTAGAAACCCTGAGGCAAAATGGGCTAAAATACTAATTCACAAATACTTGAAAGATGGTTCACCCATAAATATCTTTAGAGAAATCCATCCCCCAAAAGGATCAAGGATATGGAATTTTATGATGGAATGTAGAATCATTAGTCTGGAAAAATTAACTTGGTGCCTGAGTTTGGGGGAGAAGGTACTATTTTGGGATGACTCATGGGGGGGCTATGAAGTAATATCTAAGAAATTAAATAACCCAGCCCTCATAAATTCATTAAAGGAGAAGATTGGTCTCAATCTCAAAGACTACCTCACCCTTAAGGATGGGAATTAGGATTGGAAATCCATGGAAGAATATGGGATCTCGGCTTCGGATGAATCAACAATCAAGGATATTCTTAAAAATAGAGAAATATCATTAAACAACTCAAAAGATAAATTAATGTGGGATGGATCAAAAACAAGGGAATACAACACAAAAGATGGATACAAGATCATCTCCCAAAGTTACAATAAACCAAAAACCTTTCTACCAATCCACTTGTACTGGGGTAAGGAATGCTCCCCAAAAGTAGGCTTTTGCACATGGTTAGCGATGAATTATAGACTTTTAACAGCTGATCATTTTAAGAAATTAGGCTTTTTAGGTCATTGTAAATGCCTTCTATGTGGAGAAGATGAAGAGGATGGAGACCACTTATTTCTGAACTGCCCATTCACAAATTAGTTTTGGAACTAGTTGCAAGGGAACTTAGGATGGTCCTTAGCCTTTCCCCAATCTCTTAAGGTCATGCTACAAGCATGGCCAATCATCAAATATAAGAGCATTTTTTCAAACCTATGGTCTCTTTCCCCATCCATATTAATATGGGAAGTTTGGAAAGAACGTAATAGAAGAATCTTTAGAGGAGAAAAAATGGAATGGAAACAACTATGTAATAAAATTGAAGCAGCAATCATCGAAAAGATGAATAGAAATACACTCAAAATCCTAAAAATAGATCTAAGGATGAGTCGGTGGGATGGGAGAATGAGGGGAAAATGGGAAGGTTTAGTCTTACCACCTTTTATAAGGGCTAATCCTGAGAATTCATCCTCAAAAAGGAAGGAATGCATGTGGAAACCTCCAAAGAATGATTGGTACAAACTTAATTTTGATGGAGCTTCCAAAGGAAATCTAGGAATTGCAGGCATCAGATGTAGCATACACAACCATGAAGGCAAGGAAATTGTAGCACTTGCAGCTCCTATAGGAAAAGAAACAAATAACTAGGCAGAATTTTTTGCTTTAATAAAGGGTCTTCAAAAATGTGCTTCCTTGGGATTAAAGCACTTAGAAATTGAAGGCAATTTTGCAATAATTATAAATGCACTAAAGAAAAAAGTAACTCCAAATTGGAGATTAAACTCCCTCCTCTCCCAAGCTTTGACCCTTTGTGATTCCTTTCTAGAAATATCAATTAATCACATTTATAAAGAAGGTAACAAGAGAGCTAACGAATTTGCTAACTTAGGAGCGGATGGGATCTCTTTGACATAAGTGGAAAATGTAGACATATAAGTTAAATGAGTTACACCCCTAGATGTTTAAAAATCTAGAATCCTATTTGCTAACAAAGTTAGAATCTTAACCAAAATCAGTATTCTCTCAAGCTCTTTAAATAGAAAAATGAAATATTGAGTTTGATCTCTTTTAGTCGGGATTGAGGGAAGCACCTAGCATCTAGCTAAGGGCAATAGGTTTAAAACTATACAGTAATCTGACTTCCTAAAGCAATCTGAGAATAGTTACTGGGAAAGAATTAGAAATGTAGCCTCTATTGGAATGAATACTAAGAAATTGGGTAGGGATGTATACCTTAATCAAAGGTTCTAAAAAATGATGCTTTCCTGGGATTAGAGCTATTAGAAATAGAAATAGATTTGGAAATCTTTAACTATAATCAAGAACCACTAGTAATAAAACTACCTATTTCAATCAACAGATCTAAAGTTCATTTCCAGAAGGGCCGATCAATCATAAACATTAGGAAGAAGAGAATGAAAGTTATAGCTAAATTAGTAGGAGAAGGGATTATTAAATCATAATTCAAACTTTTATCCCCAGACTAGCATCCACACCATATCTAGTATTCAAAGCTTTAAAATGTTAACAATATTTATCAATTAGAGTTCAAACCTTTTAAAGATTTCTTAAACATTTCACCCTTAAAATATAATATATTCTAATTAAAATAGACAATCTCCCCTCTAATACTTTTTTCTCAGGGAGAAAAATTAAAATAATATATTTAAATTATTCCTGCATAAAGAAAGCATTCTACTATGGGAATAGGTAATCTACCTCAAGGCCATCATCTTAGGTAGGAAACTCATTGGATCAACTATTTATTAGAGGCTATCATTACCTGTCATAGCTCGAAAAACCAAGCAATTTCACATTAATGAGATTTAGTTGAGATACAACTGTCTCCACAAGATGATGTATGTATTAATTATGAAACTTCATGGATTGTATTTCCACAAACCTCCGAACTTCACATCAAAATTAAGTTGAACTTAGAGTATTTCTTGGCTTTATTTAGCTTTAAGTGAGGAATTGAAGTTATATCCCCACAAAAAACTTGCCGAAAAATAGAAGGCTCTGCTTAGAGTTTCTGTGCAAATATGGAATCCCAGATTATCACTTTTCACATTAAGGAGAATAGGCAAATGGCATTCTGAGGAGCGGTGAAGCTGATGAAGGTTTCTCCCCTTAATACCACAAACACATAACAGAAATAGAGAAACAACAACAATATGCAAGAACAAAAAATTGGCTTCTTATTATCTCCACAAATGTGGAATTACAAACTTTCAGAATTACAATATGCAAAGCCACATGGGCATTCCCTTACAATATTTTGTAGGAAAAAGCCTTGAATCAATACCTAGATCTACTACCCAGAACTGCCCTAGACAACACTACGGGCCTTCTTTATATAGGCATTTTCCACCATCCGAGAAGGTTCCAAAAATTTAGCCCTTAGGGCCGACCAAACTTAGAATTATTTTATTTTTCAATTTATTACATCAAAGTTAGCTCAAAATAACTTTTGAAACTCGAACAAAAATTTTGAATGAAAATTATTTTTCACCATTTTAGGTGACCCGACTTCTGGAGACCATAAGTCATCACCAGCTGACCTGATTGACTATTATAACCCCATTTCAGAAAGGCCACGAAGCGCTCTACAGGCTTGACTTATGCAAGCGCTTGTCACCCAAATTTTTGACCTCATCTAGGGCCTCTAAAGCCTTCAAAACTGAGTTCAAAGTTTTTGTACCCTACTGCCAATACTGAAAATCTTCAATATCTTCAAAACTAGACCTGATCTAGCCATGAAACTTTACTGGCAGGCTGATATGACTGAGATGAACCTCCACATGTAAATTCAAAACATTCCAAGATCATATGGCCAACTTAATAAAAATAGCAAGTTTCCATAAATAGGAGCTCTGCACAAGATAGCCCTTATTGAATACAAAAATAGAAATATTTTTGTGTGGTGCAAGATTGCTCTTACACCCAGGATGCTCCCACATCAGACACCTGGGGTAATTTGAGAAGTGACCCCATCACGTCTCAGGTGTGTAGAGGAAAACCAAGATGGTTAACCTCCTTCTTTGTCAGCCATGATGAATCTTCAATAGGTCATCCTTTCCACTTGACCAAATATTCTTCATATGTCCTGTTCCTTGTGCTTCTACCAACATGACTATCCAATATATCCTCAATCTCTTTGGTATCTGAACTAGTTGCTGGAATACTCCATTGTGCTATTGTGATCTCATCTTCAACACCTCCCTCATGATACTCTGTCAGATTTGAAATGTTAAACACTGGTGAAATATTCAACTCAGTAGGCAATTCTACTTCATATGCATTTTTTGAATCATGCTTCTTCAGTATTTGACATGGCCCAAACTTCTTCATTTTCAATTTTTTATATGTACGAACTGGAAATTGCTCCTTCCGCAAATGAACCATGACTTCATCTCCAACCTAAAATTCCTTATGCCTCCTTTTCACATCTACCTTAGCCTTATACTGTGCATTCATCTTGGTAATATGCTTCCTCACCTCCACATGGATGTTCTTCAAGTGTTCTGCAAAATCCTTAGCTTCAACACTACTTATTTCTCCTTTATCTATCTTTCTCAACTCAGATGCATTTCTAGGACTATTTCCATATACAATCTGGAATGGTGATTTACCATTACTCCTATTGACAGAAGTATTGTATGCAAATTCTGCCTGTGGTAAAATCAAATCCCATCCTATTGGTTTATCTCCAACCAAACATCTTAGCAAATTTCCCAAACTCCTATTCACCACGTCTGTCTATCCATCAGTCTGTGGATGATGTGATGAACTGAACTTCAAATCTATTTTCAACTTCTTCCACAATGTAGGCCAAAAATATCCAACAAACTTAGTGTCCCGATCTGAAACTATACTCTTTGGAAAACTATGTAGTCTCACCACTTCTCTGAAAAATAATTCCGCTACAAGAAAAACATCATTAGTCTTCTTGCAGGGAATAAAATGTGCCATGTTTTAAAATCTGTCAACTACCACAAAAATTGAATCATGTCCCCGATTTGTCCTCGGTAATCTAAGAAAAAAGTCCATACTGATATCCTCCCAAGGCTTCTCTGGTACAGGTAATGGCTGATACAACCCTGTATTCTACTTCACTCCTTTCGCCAGCTGACATACTCTGCAACTCTGTACAAACTTCTTGACATCTTGCTGCAACTGTGGCCAATAATAATTCTCACTAACCAAAGCAAGGTTTTATCATGACCAAAATGTCCAGCCAATCCTCCACTATGCTTCTTCTTGATGAGATTCTCCCTCATAGAACTTCTTGGAATGCACAACTAACTCCCTTTGAATAGCATATCATCCTAAATGATGAAATCCAACCACTTCATCCTATCTAGAGTAACAGGTTCTTTACAAGCTTTCCAAGCTTCACCAAAATCAGGATCCTCTGGATACAAATTCTTGAGTTCCTTGAACCCAGCCACCTCAATCTGTAGCTCTGTCAGCAATAGTTTCCTTCTGCTAAGCACGTCTACAACCTTATTAGACTTTCCACTTCTATATTTCAAAACAAATGTATAACTCTGCAAAAACTCAACCCATTTCAAATGCCTTTAATTCAACTTTCTTTGACTATTCAAACATTACAAAGCTTGATGATCAGTATACAAAACAAACTCCTTAGGAAGAAGATAGTGTCTCCACTTCTTCAATGTCTGAACTATAGCATAAAATTCTTGATCATAAATAAAATATTTTCTCTTGGCATCATTTAACTTCTCACTGAAATAAGCAATAGGTTTACCTTCTTGGCTCATAATAGCTCCTATTGCAGTACCACTAGCATCACAATCTACTTGAAACACCTTATTAAAATCTAGAAGTGCTAAAATAGGTTGTTCTGTAACTTTCTATTTCAACAGTTTAAAACTCTTATCTGCCCCATTAGTCCACTTGAACTCTTTTCTATCCCTTCTCATTGTTTCAGTCAAGGGTCCACAAATACTACTAAAATTTCTGATAAAGTTTCTGTTAAAACTAGCTAGACCATGAAAAGATCTTACCTCAGTAGCACTCCTTGGAGTAGGCCATTCAAGGATAGCTTGTACCTTCTCTGGGTCCATTTTTAGACCTTCTGTTGAAACTACAAATTCTAAATACACTAACTCTTTCTTCACAAAACTGCACTTCTTCAAATTAATCAACAATTTATCATCTCTTAACTTCTCAAACACCATACAAATATGCATCATATGCTCTTACAATGTCTTACTAAAGATCAAAATATCATCTAGGTACACAATGACAAACTTACCTAGAAATTCTTTCAAAACCTCATTCATGAGCCGCATGAAAGTGCTCGGTGCATTGGTTAGCCCAAAAGGCATGACTAACCACTCATACAATCCTTCCTTTGTCTTGAAGGTAGTCTTCCATTCATCTCCTTCTCTGATCTGAATCTGGTGATATCCACTCTTTAGATCTATCTTTGAGAAATACACAGCTCCACTCAAACAGTCCATAATATCATCCATTCGTGGCAATGGAAACCTGTACTTGATTGTGATCTTGTTTATTACTCTAGAATCTATACACATCCTCCATTCTCCATTCTTCTTTGGTGCTAATACCATTGGTACAACACATGGACTCAAGCTTTCCCAAATCAATCCCTTCTGTAACAACTCATGCACTTGTATGTTCAACTCTTCACTTTCTGCTCATGTCATTTTGTGTGCTGCCTTATTTGGCAAACTGGCTCCTGGAATCAAATCCATCTGATGATTGATCTTCCTTACTGGTGGTAATCCATCAGGTACATTATCAGATACAATATCATGAAACTCATTCAACAAATTTGCAACCTCTATAGGTACATCCTCTACTTCCTCTTTACCAGCTTTTGGAATTAAAGAAAAACACATGCTCATGCCTCATACCATCTAGGAATTTCCTTCCATTAATAAAAGTTATTCTTGCATTACCACATACATTTTCTTCGGTCTCATTCAATGGCTTTATCTTATGTCGCACTCCATCCTTTGTCAGGGAATAGGTATTCACATGACCATCGTGTACAACACATCTGTCAAACTGCCATGGCCTACCCAAAAACATGTGACATGCATCCATAGGTATGATATCACATAGTACCTCATCATGGTACCCACCAATCTTGAACTTTACTAGGCACTGTTCACTGACCATGACCTTGTGGTCATCCTGCACCCAGGCAATCCGATATGGATGTGGATGTTTCTATCTCTTGAGCTTCAACTTTGTCACCATCTCGTTTGACACCAAATTTTTAGTGCTTCTACTATCAATAATCACATCACAACATTTACCCTCACACATGCATCTAGTGCGAAACAGGATCCTCCTTTGTTCAGGTTCATTCCCACCACTCAGTAGGACTCTTCTATTAATTAGCATTTCTCCTCTTTCAGTATCTTCAGAATTTGATGATCAGACATCTTCATCTACATGTGCAACTCTGGCCTGGCCTTCATTCCTCCTATCCACCCTTCCTTGGCATTGAGGACATTCAAATGCCCTATGACCTTCTTCTCCATATTGAAAACATGTTCCACAAAATCCTCCTCTTCCTGAACCTTGTCCTCTTCCTCTTCCTCTCTAATCTCTATTGTTCTGATCTTGGAAATGATTGGAATTATTTCCTCTCTAATTTTGACCCCTTCCATTATGTTTGATCTCAAACTTCTTGTTCAGATTTTTCTCTACTTTTAGGGAAAACTGGTATGCCTCTTCAATACTGTTCATTCAAACTAGATTCAGCTCCTCCTGAATGCTCGGCCTTAACCCATTAAGGTAACGAGAAACTTTCTCCTTGTCAGCTTCTGCATGGCCTATTTTGATGAGGATTTGATAGAACTCCTCTGTATACTCCTAAACAGATCTTCCTGCCTGCTTCAAACTTTGCATCTTCTTCAGTAGGTCAAGCTCATAATCAACAGGAATGAACTACAGCTTCAATTTATCCACCATTCGATCCCATCTTGTGATTTTATCTTTCCCTCTTCTATTTTTCTCCAATTGAATCTCTTGCCACCAAATCTTCACATGACCTTTCAGTCCGGCCTTTGTGAATTTGACCCTATCAAGATCCTCAATATCTTCATACTCAAAATATTCTTCACATTCATTGATCCAGTCGATCAACTCCTCTGGGTTAAGATTTCTTGAAAATGTAGGAACCTCAATCTTAGGTCTTTTTCCTATCTTGGAAATGGCCCGAAAAAATCTTTCTTCCTCCTGGTTCACAACTTCAACTTCTCCTTCTTGATCTTCTTCTTCGGCTTCATCCTTGCTTTCATCTCTGATATTAAGATTCATTCTTCTATGAATCTTCTCTTGCAATGCTCGCACTTGTCTTTGGAGTGCTCTAACCTCAGGTGTTACAACACTAGCTCTTCCACCACATTCCCTTCATGGAGGCATTTTCGCGATGCATGTTGAAACCCTAACCACAGTCCTGGTGCAAACTACCTCATAGTCGATGATCTGTTTACACACTCAGGAACTCCTACTCTAATACCACTTGATGAAGGTTTCTCCCCTTAATACCACAAACACATAATAGAAACAAAGAAACAACAACAATATGCAAGAATAGAAAATTGGCTTCTTATTATCTCCACAAATGTGGAATTACAAACTTTCAGAATTACAATATGCAAAGCCACATGGGAATTCCCTTACAATATTCTGTAGGACAAAGCCTCGAATCAATACCCAGATCTACTACCCAGAATTTCCCTAGACAACACTACGGGCCTTCTTTATATAGGCATTTTCCACCGCCCGAGAAGGTTCCAAAAATTTAGCCCTTAGGGCCGACCAAACTTAGAATTATTTTATTTTTCAATTTATTACATCAAAGTCGGCTCAAAATAACTTTTGAAACTCGAACAAAAATTTTGAAGGAAAATTATTTTCCACCATTTCAGGTGACCGAACTTTCGGAGACCATAAGTCATCACCATCTGACCTGATTGACTATTATAACCCCATTTTGGAAAGGCCACGAAGCAGTCTATAGGCTTGACTCACGCAAGTGCCTGTCACCCAAATTTTTGACCTCATCCGAAGCCTCTAAAGCCTTCAAAACTGAGTTCAAAGTTTCTGTACCCTGTTGCCAATACCGAAAATCTTCAATATCTTCAAAACTAGACCTGATCTAGCCATGAAACTTTACTGGCAGGCTGATATGACTAAGATGAACCTCCACATGTAAATTCAGAACATTCCAAGATCGTATGGCCAACTTACTAAAAATAGAAAGTTTCCATAAATAGCAACTCTGCACAAGATAGCCCTTAATGAATACAAAAATAGAAATATTTTTGGGTGATGCAAGATTGCTCTTACACCTAGGATGCTCCTGCATCAGAAGCCAGAGAGGTTGAATATAATCTTGAAGCCTCTTTTAGACATAGTTCGAAGGGCACTGATCAAAGTGCTAGGAGAGGAACACTTTGACTATGATTTTACCATTCAAGTTAATGGGTAGGTTATTGGTCTATTCATAGCCTTGGCAATTTTTAATGGTACTGATAAAGAAAGAGTTGTCAAGGAAACAAAAGAAATCTTTGAGGAAGAACTCCTACTTGGTTTGGAGAAGGCAGTACACAGAGTAGACAAAAATCTAACCATTCCTTTCCCAGAGTTGTATATGAAGAAGGAGTTGGTGGCCCTCCCTACCATACCTAGCTTCCAAAGGCTCCCAATTCTCTTTTTCAAAGACAAAAAGAAGTTTGATAAGGTTTGGCCTTCAATGAGGAATAATCTAGACTTCTTCATAGCCATGGTGCTCAAGGAGGAGGTAGACCTCAATGAAGTTCTCGACTACTGGCGAGCGGAAGGATTCAAGGTTCCACTGGAAATGGAAATGGCATCGTCAAGTGATATTAGGGTCATAGCACCGCTAGTCAAAATATCTTCAAGAGAATACAAAGAAAAGAAGGAAGAAATTATCATCATCCACAAGAAGGATGCTGATTGGGACTACAAAATCATTCGAAAAGACTAGCGGGACATTTTAAAAATTTAGCTTTGATTGTTTCTTTTTTATCTTGGGAATGATGTCTGTTTAAAACATTTTAGTATGGTTCTCAGAAATTATAATGGTTTAAAATATAAAGACAATACAAGGTATGGATTAGTCATTTTATTTTACAGACCTTTAATATATACATAGTAGAATTATTATATAATTTTATAGTTTGTCCCCTAAGACTTAATTTTTCAAGAATTTAGTCTTTATTTTCCTCTGTATTTATCTGTTCAGGCCCTAGATTTATTAGAATTTTTCTACATGGCATATATCTTTCATAAATTATGATTCTCATTACTTAATAATACTTCAATTTTATAGTTTTTTTTTGTTTTTGTTTCGAAGGTTGGATTAAAATCATCTTATTCCTCTTCCCATTTTCCACAAGATAGTTTGTTTGCTAGGTTTCTTAAGCCCTTTGTTTCCTTCTAATATAGTGTTTATTTTTACTTTATTATTCTTTTAATTTTTTCTCAAGGTTTAGCAGTTGGTAAAATGGTATTTTTTAGTTCTTACTTTAGGCTGCAACCGAATCTTTTGATAGCAGTCACCTTTAGTCTCATTCTACCTCCCATTTTCCTTTTTTACGAAGTATCTTTTGTCCTATAAAGGGCATAGACTTTTAGGGTAAAGATAATTTTGTCCTTTAGGTAGGATAAAAAAATTTCAGACTTTTCATCTCCCTTAAGAATAGTAATCACTTGAGATTCTTAATCCTTCTTCTTAAGGAGCAGGCTCTTTAAAAGATAGCGAGGACAACACAGTTATCGTCCTGCAGTCTCTAGTAAGCTAAGTAAGATGTCTTCCCCCATTAAGTTGAGAAGCTTTCATAAACAAATTACCTTCGATGAGGCTATTTCCTCAAGCAAGATCATAAAGATATTAATGATTAAGTTTAGTATTGTTTTCAGAGCAGTTTCTATGATTTTGGGTAGTGAATTTAAGGGTAATTCAAATAAATATAGAGTCAATACAGATATCCCAACAATGTTCCTAGCCTCGGCCCTCCAAGTAGATCCCGATATTGAGACTATTGGAAACCTTTGTAGAAGAATCTTCAAGAGAAGATATCTAAGGGATCTGGATAAAGTCTTAAAAAGCATTAGGACATATTTAACTATTCCAAAACCTACAGGATATGAATGGAGTGCAGTGCCCACTTATCCCATTCTTGAAGTAGAGGATTGGGATAGATACATTGAAGAAATGCCCTCCATCATAAGGAATCCAGACTTTTTGTTTTTCTTTACTCATCTTCGTCCTCCCCAGAAGAAAATTGGATGAATGGTTTTATCATGAAGGATGGTATAGGGCTCAAACTGGTAAGAGAAGATAAACACTCATCA
This sequence comes from Chamaecyparis obtusa, assembly GCA_027943335.1. Taxonomy (NCBI): domain Eukaryota; kingdom Viridiplantae; phylum Streptophyta; class Pinopsida; order Cupressales; family Cupressaceae; genus Chamaecyparis; species Chamaecyparis obtusa. The sequence continues at coordinate 2,146,310 of BSBK01001680.1, forward strand.
ATGTCTTCTTGCTTATCTAGCTAGGACAAGAAAGCTAATGCCACAGGGACAAGAAAGTCACAATGAAAGTTTCTCATATAAGGAATTAGCCCTATTATTTTGCAAATGATCAATTAAGAAATGAAGTATTAGCCAGGTCTGTTGATCAAACAAGGAATAAGGTATAAGGAATAAAATTTTCAGTCAATTAGGGCTTTTCTAAATCTGTTAAATCACTATATACGGCTTATACTCTTACACTAGGAAACAATGTTTATAAGATGCTTTAACTTCATGTTTGGCTGGTGAAGTGCTTTAAGATGTGAAAAACATGGATATAATAGGAGAATGGTTTTCTTTCAGTCAAATTTTAAATTTTATCTCTCCCCTTTTAGTATTTTAGTCTTAATAGTTATGGTGTTATAGGGCTGGTAAGCTCAGCCATGACAAGCTTATTTTAACAGGGCTTTTTCAAATCTTTTTCTGTTATGTTTCATCATCATATATATTCATATGAATATATATATATATATATATATATATATATATATATATATATATATATATATATATATATATATATATATATATATATATATATATATATATATATATATATATATATATATATATATATATATATATATATATATATATATATATATATGAATTGGGATATATTTATATATTCTTATATTTATTCATTTCCAGTTCATCAAATATCTTAGGAATATGTTCTTTTTTAGACCTCCCTAACAAAGCTTTCATGATGACAAATGGGCATCTTTCTAGGTTATTTTCTGACATTTAGCAACAACTCTGTAAAAATTTTCACAATTTTAATAGTATCTAGCAGGTTTCTCTTGTAACAGTTTTTTGATAAGAGTTTTCTAACAAGAGTTTTTTTTATAAGAGTTTTTCTGATAGTTAGCTACTATTCTGTAACAATTGTCACAGGTTTAGTAGTATCTAGCAGGTTTCTTTTATAAGACAACTATGATTCTTTTAAGTACTTTATTACTGCTATTCTACTTTGGGTTCAATAAAGGTATGATAGTTCATTTGAGCATAAAGGAATTTCTTATTGTCCCTTTATTAGTTTTAGACTAGAATTACCTGGTAATTATGGTTTCCTTCCTAGCTAAAGTATGAATCCTTGAATGGGCTTGCTTGGTGATCCTTAAGGTTTCCTTGTAGGATACAATACTAGGTTTTCACTATTATGTTTGCACACTATTACTAATAGGCATTTGTATGGAATCGGTGTTACCAAAAGATAATACAAGGTGTCCTTTTGGAACACCAATCTTTAAGATAAAGAACTATGGTCCTCTATTTTTATCCTTTTATTCTTATAAACTCAATAGCTAGTAAAGGCATTTTTTTCTAACAAAGGTGGTTTTTGCATATTTCCCAACATACTTACTATGGAGTTATTTTGAGGTCTATGATACAAGATCCTCCTCTTTGCTTTATGCATCGGTAGTTTGAAATAGAGCAAATATGGATATGTTTACCTGGATAGTTGTTAATCTTGAAGTCAGTATATAGGGGTCATATACTGACTTCAGATTAAGGATTATCTAGGTAATTTGATGTCTGAAGAAAGCAAGAAGGTTCTGCTCTGGGGAAGACTTTCAGATGTATTTTTCCTCTTTCTTATTTGGTGCTAATAGGGGATCTTGATTTCTTTAGGATATTTCTTTGTTAAGCCATTACTAATCTAAATTCATTTTTAAGGATTAAAGTTATGTCATTTCTATATTTTTTATAAAGTTATGTCATTTCTATTCTAAAGCCATAATGCTAATAAGGATTTTGGTGTTTTTATGACTACTAAATCAAGGTCGAGATAGAATGAATATAGATAGGAATGGGTTACTATAAGAGGTAGTCTTATTATATAGTCTTTTGATCAGACATATTCTACTATGCTAAAGTAGCTTTTTCCTTTCTACATGCACGACTTCTTTTACATTTGAGTAGTTTTTGGGGTATCTATTAGTCTATAATGTTGTTTTGAGGTATCTATTTCTCTATTTTTATCAAACTAAATCAACAATGGCATAAAGTTTAGCAGAGAAGAATTTTATTTATGGAAGGGATGTGACTTTATCTTTCCTTTCCTCACCAATTTTTTCTTAACAAACTTCTCAAGGTGTTATAATGTAATTTTTGATATACTAACAAGGATTGCAGTCATAGTCCATACTAATTATATGGAACTCAAAGTTGTATCCCAAAAAATACAATGTAATCAATGCAATAATAAATCCTCGATATTATCGAGCAGTGGTATGCCCACTAAAATTTGTAATCATAGACATTTTTTGATTGATCTAAGACACGCGGGAATGCCCATGAGAACGATGTATTTAAACAAATAAATCTTGATGTATGTTGAGTCGTGGGTATGCCCACGTAAATTTTGTATTAGTACAGGACCTTTGGTCTTAGGCAAGGCTGGAGGTTTTCTCAACCCCACTCTTTCCTACCAGCACCTGTAGTGAGCGAGGACACAATGCAAAATAATTTTAAATATTAATAAAAATCTTTATAGGGCTTCAGCCTTTTACCGATCAAAAAAAAAAAAAAAGGATTGCAGTCATAGTCAACCTGTATCTAGTATGACAGCACTTGTAGAGAATATTATCTAAGCATGATACTAAGATGGAAGGAAATCCATTAGAAAGGAGTAGCAGAATCAAATCAAGGCATGACACTAGGAGGGCAGGATATCCAATTCAGCAGACTGGGCGGAACACATCAAAGATTGTAACTCAATCTCAGCATAGCGGATTATGTAAATTGTAATCTCTTTCTAGATATGTTATGTAAAGGAAGGGGATGCCCTCCTATAAATGATATGTATTAAAACTAGACTATGGTCCCAGGCAAGGCTGGAGGGTTTCTCAACCCCGCTCTTCCCTACCAGCGCCTGCACTAAGTGGGGTCTATGTATATGTTTAAATGATTAATAAAATCTTGGCCTTGGCCTTTTACCAAAAATTTTTATTATTATTTTTCCATTATTATATTATTAGCATCATTTTCCAACATCCATTACCATTTAATTAGATAAATCTTTGTTATTTAATTAAAGTGAAGTAATTTTTCGTATTATTCATCAAATTAAGTAGTTAATTCTTAAAATATACTTAATATTCTCGTATTATCGATCAAGAATTGAAATGAAATAAATAAATTTCATCTTATATATCACATTACCCATTAAATAAATAATAAAATCTTTAAATGATATTCCAATCATGCAATCACTTAATTCTTTCTTTTTTCAACTCATTTATGTGACATCTACACAATCAATTAACATCATCTAACTCACTAATCATTGTAGTTAATCCACACATCAAATTTAGTTGAATAATAAACACAATATTACATATTTAATTATTTAATTATCAACTCACCATGATTGTCACCTCTCCTTATCACAATCATCAACCATAAATTAGACTCTTGATTCAAGATCAAATGTGAGCCATCCATCCAATCCTCCAAAAATCTATTAATCTTCCCTAACTTCTTCGTCATTTTGATAAATAACTCTTAATCCAAATGTCAATTTATAAACTCAATGAATATGCTAATGACTTGTTGGTGAAGCAAAAGCACCCATATATCAACCTCATCAACAATAAATGTATTTCAAAAAATATTTTTAACACTTATTGTTTCATTGTAATTTTGCATGCTAACACAATCTCTTCAAATACATATTAATTGTTACTATGTTTCATTAAATAAGATTATGTAAAACCCTTACAAAATTAAAGATCATTACAATTAAATATTTTTATTACATTATTTGCTTTTATTTTCTTTCATTATTTCACTATAATTATATAAGGCTCTTTTCTATTAAATATGAATAAAAATTTTCCATACAAATTTATATTAATTTTAAAAAGTTGTTGAAAAAAAAACTATTGCAACATAAAAGTTGAAGAACATTCATAAACACTTGATTAGATATTCATATAATTAAAATTTTATATTACAACTAAATAAATATTATCAACAACCCTGGCCACCATCACCATAATAAACCATATTTCAATCACTTTTTCAACTTGACAAAATAACCATTTACCCACTTTTCAAAACAAAATATAATTTATAAATAAAAATCAATATTAACTCTGTGATAAAATCACAATCCAATCAAATACCAACCATACATGAAATAAAATACTGTATTAATTATTTTTTATACAAATAAAAATAAAATAAAATTTATTCACAAATAATTAACAATTCCAACCCCACACAAGTGTACAACAAACCCCTGCAACCCAAATTCCAGCCATACACAACTGTACAACAAACCCTTGCAACCCAGGTTCCAGTCCCACAACTCACATTTTTACAGCTACGAAACAAGCCCATTATCCAAACTTAGTTCACACAAATACAACTATAAAACAAAACCCCTGCAACCCAGGTTTGAGTCTCACAACTCGCATTGTCGTAAAACTATAAAATGAACCCCTTGATACAAATTCCAATCACACCTCTGTATAACAATAAAATACAACCTCAAAACCCCAAGCATATAGTAGTAGAACATACCCATCTCACACTATTTGGAGCAAGTATCATAGCACTTGTAGACCTCCAATAGAGAAAAAAACAAATGTTAATAACTAAAAGAACAAGAATAATACTCACTAAATTTTTCAGATCTGCAGCTCACATATTCCTTCCCATCTCTCTATTTGTGTAGCTTGTCTTCTTTTTTCTTTCTCGTAGAATCAGTGCCTAGAATTTTCTTGATTGCCTCAACTTGGGACACAAAAGCAAGAATATTGATTATAGCAACATGTATTTTTTGCTAGATATAAATCCATCATTAAGTAGGACCAAACTTACACATGTTGAGCCTTAGCAACCCTTTCTATAGTGCATAAATTTAATAATATTGAATTAATTTAATAATATTTTTAAATTAAATTTAAAAATATTATAATATTATTTTTTAAATTATTTGTATAAGTAATAGCTTTGTAGGTAATTATCATATCTGGATTTTAGAGTGATTGTTTGAATAATCTTTTTTATTCTTACTAAACCACATCTTCAATGTTAGATCATGAATTAGGTATGAACTTTCTTCATTCAAAAGTAGTGAGACATATGGTAGTGATTGAATTGTGTCAAAAATATTCAACCCACAGGTATGTCTAGGGTTGAGCAAGAGATTGGTCATTGCAAAGAAAATCCCCACACTCAAATCCCTATATTTATCATTGGAAAGTTCCTTGATTCTAATCACCCATAATTACCATTCCCTTCATAAGCATGAATTCATGATAAGTTTTTTTTGGCTTATATATTAATTTTGGCTCCTAATTATCATTTTCCTAATCATCCCCTCTATTAAGAGCTCACATGTTCAATGTTTACCTAGTTCGCTTCTTTAAGGGGCACCATCAACTATTTAACCATCTTTTATTTCTTCTAATCAACTAAGGTATATCAAATAATTTTTCCATCTTTTAATCCATTCTTCTCGGCTACACTAAGACATATATAATCATTTTCTTTATCTTGTAATCATTTTTTCTTTGAAATAATGTTACTTCATGCATCATCTCAATGTTAGCAAAATTTAGGCATTAAAATAATTAATATTTTTCTATTAAACTATATTATTAGCATCATTTTCTAACATCCATTACCATTTAATTAGATTAATCCTTGTTATTTAAGTAAATTGAAATTATTTTTCATATTATTCATCAAATAAGTAATTAATTCTTAAAATCTACTTAATATTATCATATTATCCATCAAGAATTGAAATGAAATAAATTACTTTCATCTTATACTATCACATTATCCATTAAATAAACAATAAAATCCTTAAATGATATTCCAATCATGCAATCATTTAATTCTTTCTTTTTTCAACTCATTTATGTGACATCTACACAATCAATTAACATCCTCTAACTCACTAATCAATGTAGTTAATCCACGCATCAAATTTAGTTGAATAATAAACACAATATTAAATTTTTAATTATTTAATTATCAACTCACCATGATTGCCACCTCTCCTTATCACATTCATCAATCATAGATTAGACTCTTGATTCAAGATCAAATGTGAGCCATCCATCCAATCCTCCAAAAATCTATTAATCTTCCCTAACTTCTTCATCATTTTGACCAACAACTCTTAATGCAAATGTCAATCTATAAACTCAATGAATATGCTTATAAATGTATTTCAAAAATTATTTTTAACACTTATTGTTTCATTGTAATTTTGCATGCTAACACAATCTCTTCAAATACATATTAATTATTAGTATTGTCGCAACCCTTTTTAATAGTGAAGTCAGATTCCTAAAATTTAGGATTATCTGGTAGTGGATTCGCCCTAATTTTAGGTGATGGTGTGACTAGATTACATAATCAGTTTGGAAGATAATTGACGCAAGTGTGAGTATAATGTTAGCTTGTGGTGACTGATTAGGAAAGTACTGTACACTTTTCCTCCCGACCTCGCCAAAGTTCAAGGCTAGGTCGGGCCCCGAGTGGGGGTTTTGGGGCGGTAGCCCCCAAGAGCGAGGGTTCGGGGGTGCAGCCCCCGAGGTGAATTTTTTTGAGACCGGCATATTTTTGGCTATTTTTGGGCCAACATATTGTAACTCATTATAACCCTAAAGCGGAAAAATATTGCATAATATGGCTTAGGGTTAGGGATTTCATAATGTATGATTTTAGTACTTGCAGCGAAATTGAGTTGTAAGGGATTACGGCTTGTAATCAAGTTGTAATAACTGGATAATAATAATATTGGACTTGCTATTGGTGGACGTAGCCCAGGGATTGGGTGAACCATGTTAAATCTTTGTGTATTGTGTTCTCTTCTGTGTGGTTTATTATTTTTTGATATTGGTTATATTTGCATGTAATTGTTATTTCTGTCTTGTTAATCCTAACATAGAATTAGGGGAGGAAATAAGGGAAGAATGACTTGTTCACAACGCTCCAAGGGGAGGTAACTGTAATACCCCAAAAATGGGCTATAAGTTCATTAACCTTTTATATCATCAAATCGAATGAAATCAACATCGAAGTCCTAACTTAAGGCACATCTAAACATCATCAAATCCTAATCGATTATCATAAATTCTGCATCGAGAAATATTCCTAGTAATATTCCTAATTATCATAATTATCTTTAATTTAATGATTATTTGGTGATAAATCACATTTATCCTAAAGTTGATTAATTGAATATGATGAATATTTAATTAATTGATTTAATTCTACCACTTAATTATTTAATTGAATTTAATTGTATTTATTCCTAAGTATTATCGTTTAAATATGACAATAAATCAAAATTCCTATCATTAATTGTTTAAATGCTTATTTAATTAATTAAAACAAGTTGTCATATTTAATGATATTGTTTTTGAATAAAAGTTTGATTAAATGATTGATTAACCCATAAATCAATTGTTTTATTTTTCAAAATTAGTTAAGTTGAGAATAAATCACTTTATTTATTTATTAATTCGTAATTATCCATGTGCACAATCAAAGAGCAATTAAACTCCAAATCAGAAAATCAATGCAAGTTATTAACTTTTTGGAACTCAACATCATTTTTGAGTTTTAAAGTTGATCTAAACTTCTAATTTGAGTTAAAGTCTTGCTTTTGCATGATTTTATAAATTAAATATCCTTTATTTAAAAATAACTCAAAAATCAACCTGAGTTATTTGGGTGATTTATGACTTTTTTTCATGCACCTCCAAAGCCCTGGATTTCTATAAAATCAAGGCTCAGCTCTTCATAATTCATCTCATAATTTGTGAACTCATGCTGGTGAATTGCTATCTGGAGAATCAAAGCCTATTGTGAATCAAGGCTATTGTGAGATCAATTTGGTTTTTACATTCATTTAGATTCATTTTCATATCGTTGTTAGATCAATTCATTGCATATCAATTTCATCTTAGATTCTAGATTCATATCAAGTTTTCATCATATCATTGCATAGAAAATCCAAAAAAATAGATTAATTGCATTCATATTTCATATCAGTTTTGCATTCAAATCCTTCGTTTAGGTGTCATCAAGGTCACTGATCTTGATAACAAACTGAGAACATCATACTCGCACCTATTAGAAGGCAATAAATCACCTGGTTAGTTTAGCTTTCAATTCATTGCACGATTTTGATTTTTGCTAACCTCTAATGTTTTACTGAAGTGTTGTGTCTACAGATTAGGTACAAAATTCACACACACATTTTTGGCGCCCACCGTGGGGCCCTGAAACGGGTTTCCAATTCAATTCTATCAATTTCTATCTTTTTCTCCTTGATTTTTGTGTAAGAGGACTCCATGTCAAAAATTTAATTTTATTTCAAACCCACCTTTACATGCTGGTTTTTTTTGTTTTTTTTTGGAGCTAAAGCCCTAAAGTTTCAAAGATTTAATTTTATCTCTCAAACGGCTTGGATTTTTGCTCTAAAAGTTTTTTTCCAAGTTGGACACATATTAGGGAAGCCATAGTAAAAAATTCAGAATTTTTTGATATGTTTTGAATTTTTAATAATTTTTTCTTGAAATGTTGGAAAAAAATCAATATCTGACGCAAATCAGCATATTTTTTAGAAATTTTTTATATTTTCAAAAATATATTTAAATTATATAGGGGGTCCATTTTTTGTATTTTAAATTTGGACATAATATAATAGCTCAAATAGTCAATTTACAAAAACTGGTCTATTTTGGTAAAATGGGTCTCTAGGGCACAAATGAAGAGATTTTTCTAAAATTTTTACATTTTTGGAAAGCTCTCTATTTTTTAGTAGGGGTCTCTATTCTGAATTTCTATTTTTGTGGCCAAAATCATATCAAAAAAATCAGATCTTGTTGACTAGGTCAAATGCAGCAAAAAAAATAAAATTTTATGATGGGTATGCACTTATTTTTTTTACATGGTTCAATGAATGATATGAGTTGTCATTTGGGTTAATTGCTAGTTATTATTACTGATAATAATTGATTTTTAGAGCTAACCCTAGGGTTTTTATAAGTTGAAGATACGTTGCATATCTTGTTTGCTTGTTTTCTTATCAGAGAGTTTGTTGCTTGCTTGCGCGGGATTGCTTAACAAAGATAAAAATCAAGTAAATATCTACTAAGTGCATCACGAGGATCTTAGTTATTCTACTTTTTTTGATAATATTTTGATTTGGACTTAAAATAAATCTCTCGTGTGTCTAGCTTGAGTGCTTCTTTTCATGCTTTTGTTTTACACACTTGCATAATTGATACTAGGTTGTGACACCTTAGGTATTCATTTAAGCAGTCTTAGATACTTGTGATTGATCTAGATTGCTAGCTTGGATTATTGGACTTTCTAATCCGCTAGCCCCTCGTTCCACCCTATGGTTGCAATCTTAGCGCCATAAAGGGGAGGAGTCTAGAGGATAGAAGCGTTAATTGTTCCACCAGGAAACCCTTTTGTGCTTTTTAGAACTCACTTGTTTTCTAAGTTATGGACTCATTTCTAGCTTGTGTGAGGGGTTAATTGTTCCACCTTGTGGACTCACCTCATATTCTCTTTAAGCATTAAGTGTTCCTCTTTCTGCTTTTGGGTACTTTCGGTAGATTTACTTTCGGAAATATATCTGTGCTCACATAGTAATTAGGCCCTATGAACACTATTTGTGATTCTTGAGAGATTGGATTCCTAGTGAAATCCTGCTTGATAATGGAATCCTTGTAGGTAGGGAGGATACTTAGTGTGTTTCATGTTCTACTCAGTTAGTGTGTCTTCTCTTATTGATCGATACATTCTCTCTCTGAAGAGGTTGATAGATCACGTGGGGTTGACATCACAAACCTTGGTGAAATAATCTTCATCTTAGCATGTCAAATTTATTTTCCTACTTTGTCTAGGTTAAAAGTGAAAAGGTATCAAACCCTTGGATCTGGAGCCAAGCCCCCTTGTGGTATACTATTGTGAGTCACCTTTAGAGAGGGTTAACCATAGCGGACACTCCCTTCACAGGGCAAACTACGTTGACAGAACCTCGAGTGGTAATAGCCATTTCAGACGTGGTAGTAACAACTGCTATATAAATGTCCTTGTGAGAGAAATCCTCATGGGTGTGTTTTCATTGTGGGTTGTCAGATCTCCCTAGTAGACCTTGATTGATTAAATTCTCAGGCTATGTCAAAACCCTGGTGCACTGGGATTGGAGTTCACCCCTTGATTTCACAAAAGTTACAGAGTCATACCATTACTAAAAACCCTAGTGAGGCCAAATTTTCATTTTCTAGGGTATATGTGTGTTATTGCAAAACATTTTTGGAACATACACAATTAGCGCTTTAGAGGATTAGATCGAATAAAATCACTTGATTGTTCATGCACAAGGTTACTTTTGCCCTTGTTCATTATTTTTAGACATGCTTGAAATCACTTGTTTGCTATTTTTCATGCTTGTTTATCTATTTGGTTATTGAAAACAAACAAATCTGTTACAATCCTCAAATCTGGACAGTACAATTTGCAAACAATCTAAAACTGAAAACCCTAAATTTACAAAATTTGAAGTGAAATTCTTTTCTAGAGTCAAAAGTCATCTCAGAAGGTCAGAAAGTCATACGATTTTCTATCAAGTGTCATTTCATTACTGCCCAACTATCGTATGGTAAGGAACCCAGTGTCGTACGAGTCTTTTTGCCAGTCAAATTCAAAACGTCAAATCCTACTAGCAACTATCGTATGAGGTTTTCAACTGTCATTTCATAGCATACCCACTGTCATACAAGTTTTTCAACTGTCATACAAGCATTTCAACTATCATTTCATAGCATACCCACTATCGTATGAGTTTTCAGAGTGTCGTTTGGAAATTTTTTGAAAGTTGTCAGAAAATTGTCAGAATTGCCAGATATTTAGCTTTTTCAGCCTATTTCCAAAATCTGTCGAACAAATCACTGTGTCAGGAACAAAGCAGTAGCTATTGAGAACCTATCATTATCCTAAAGTGGTCTTTTGAATCTGATTCAGCCTTCTATTTAATCAATTTGAGTCCTTTTCTTCTTGTGTCAAAACCTTGTCATAACTATCAATCTTCAATCAATCATCAAAACAACTAAGTGTTGTGATATCTTGTCCGCTATCTTTTGGGCAATCTACCCATACATCCAGGGCATAGTATCCTTCACCCACATCTAATCAAATATTCAAATCAATCAAACCTTGACAAGGTTGCGTCATTTGATCATCTTGAGTCAATTCATTCTTCCATTATCTGGATCTTATTCTTTTGTTTCACTCAAAGTTAATGGTGGAAACTAGAGCTTCCTCACAAAAGAAATCTAGAGAAGCATCCCAGACTTTACCTATAACCACTACTAGGGGTCCAACTCTTGAGAAACTCATCAATTCTGGTCTCTATGAGGACAACAGTCTTGGCAACTATCAATTAAAAACTGGTTACATTCCTCCTCCATCAACTCACGGAGGTACCCAACAAACCCCACATCAATCTATTCTAGGGAGTCCAGAAACTCCTACCATGTCTCAAGCAGGGACAAACTTTGGCTCTCAAAGAACTCAATCTCAACATGGTATGGATCAGGAACCCAGACCTAAAGAAATTGCTCAATATCAAAACAACGATAACTTCAAATGAATGATGAAGCATTTCTTGAAAGAAGATAGAGAGGCATACTTTTTACAATTAGCTCATCAAGGAGCTAAACTTCCTCCCAACTTTAATGTTGAAGATATCATTACACATGAGGAAGAAACTCCACTCATAGCTATGACAAAATAGATGCATGCTATGCAAGTTGAACTTAGCAATCTTAAGAAAGAGAAGGAACCCAAGAAATTCTCCATGGAAGCTCTATGCCCTTTTCCTTTTGACAAAGACTTGTATATGCCACCATTTCCAAAAAGAGTGGAGATGCCGAAGTATGATAAATATGATTGACACTCTGATCCTCAAGATCACGTCAGAGAGTTTTGTACACAATCCATAGAGTTCATGCATGAACCGACCTATCTCATATGCCTCTTTCCTAGATCTTTGGGAGGAGCAGCCATCCACTGGTTCTCTAGACTGCCTTCTACTATCAAAACTTTTGAGGAGTTGATCAAATTGTTTTATCAAAAATACTCCTACAATATTCAACATCCAGTCACCATGATTGATATCTGTAATCTCAAGCAATATCTAGGGGAACCATTCCTAACATTTCTCAAGAGATGGAGGAAGAAGTTCTCTCTATATGCTAGACCTATTCCAGAAATAGAAAAATTGGAAATCTTCATCAATAACCTTGTTCCAGAAATCAATTATCCTCTCCAAATGCAAGATCATACATTTTTTGACAAGATGGTGGATAATGCTATCAAAATCAAAAAAGTGCTTGTGAAAAAATGAGAAATCACACTTCAAAAAGACAAGTACGAATCAGGATCTAGTTCTAAAGACAAGAACAAAAACTGGAACAAGAATAAAGGCATCATCATAGATGGTGTTGTTGACACTATCCATGCCCCATCAAACGCACCAGCCTACAATCTAACTCTTGGTTCCCAAGCCATCAAAGCTTCAGAAAAAAAAGTCATCCAAACCATCTCAAAAGAAGCCAGAATACAAAAGATGGGATAATAAATGAAAGTTTACTCCTCTTGGAGAATCTTTGGAATCCACCATGAGAGCTCTACTAGTTGATAACATCATCTCTTTGCCAGTAATCTAACCACCTGATTCTAAGCCTAAGCCAAAATGGTGGAGAGAAAATGAATTCTGTGATTTCCATCAAGGTAAAGGTCACAAAATGAATAATTGCTTCCGATTGAAACACACCATTCAAGATCTGATCAATAATGGAGACATCACAGTTGACAATCCTAAGAGCAATAATGATCATACGACATTCACAGAACCATTTCTGAAACATGGTCAAGAAGTTTCAACTTCTCAGCCTAATATGGGGGCAAAAGTCAACTATGCCTACCCTGGAAATAATGTTGTCATCAATATGGTTGAACCATGTCTCTCTGAAAGTTGCAATGTCATCACAATTGTAAGAAGAGATATACAAAATCAATCCACCAACGCGGTTACTCGATCACAAGCCCAAGCACATCTGAAAGGACAAATCTCAAACTCATCAAATGTCCCTAAGGTGCCCTTCAATCTATCATCTGCTTCCAAATAGAAGGCTGCTTCCAAATCTTCCAATCCAAAGGATACGAGGCCTACATCTTATAGCATTGTTCAACAACTCCAGCACACTAATGCCAAAATCTCTATGTTTGAGTTGCTTCAGATCTCTCCAGCTCATAGAGCTATACTAGACAAAGCTTTGCTCAGTTCCAATGTTCCTGATGACTTTGATTTAGATAGGTTCCAGACTATGGTTGGACATCTTACATCTCCGCAATATATCTCCTTTTCAGAGGAAGATGACAACTCCTTGAGTCACCCACATAATCAGGCTTTGCATATAGAAGTCTTGATCCAGAACCGTAGAGTCAAATGTGTGTTGATAGATGGGGGTGCTGGCCTAAACATTTGTTCCTACAGCTTGATCACACAATTAGGATTTTCAGAATTGGCTATTGATCCTCAAAAGAAGATCACCATAAAAGCCTATGATGAACAAGAAAGATCTTCTAAAGGCACCATTGTCTTACCCATTAGAGCAGGTCCAGTTATCAGAGATACTATATGTCAAGTTCTTGATCTACCTTTGGCCTACAACATTCTTCTAGGGAGACCATGGATACATGAAATGCAAGCCATTCCTTCTACATACCATTAATGTTTAAATTTTCCTTATGAAGGAGTAGAGGTTACTATCCCCGCAAATATGAATACAACTTGCAACCCCTTGAAGGAAAGTGTAGATAAGCTTGTGCCTAATAACAGAGAATCTTCCATTGAACCAACTAAAGAAGCATCCACATCTAAAATGGAAGATCTTGCAAAAGAGGTTAATATCAAAGAAAATAGTATGGGAGAATATACTATCAATCCAATCTTATCTTTGACATCTCTCCCTATCTCACCTAAGTCTTATGGGAAATCTTTGAAACAATCCAAACTAAACTCTAAAGAACCTCTTGAAGCATATAGAAAGAATTTTGTAGCAGAACAAGTATCCAACAAAGAATTTGAAGAGGATGAAGCTATGCTATCATGGCTATACAAAGATGAACTTGAATCTCAAGTTGTTCAAACTAGTGACTCTACAGTATCCAAACTCCCTTCTAAGTCGTATGGTCCAGGAGATAAATTAATAGCTAAGATGGGATATTCAGGTAAAGGACCTCTAGGAATCAGAGGAAAATGTCTTAAGGCACCTCTCCCACATACTGGTAGAGAAAATAAAAATATTGTTGGCCTAGGCTTTAAGAAGAAACCCTATCACCTCAAAGGTAATTGCTCTCATGTCATAGAGCAGATCGCACTAGGAGAACCTCTTCTTATGAAAGAAGAATCAGAACCATCAGATAGTGATTTAGACAGCTCAAAACTCATCCCCTATGAAAAATTACCTAAAGAGATCAAAGACCTTCTTGATGATAAAGATGATCCAATCAAAAGAATTAATGTAGTAGAAACACAAGAACCTACTATCAACCAAGAGATAGTTGCAACACAAGAACTAGCTAATCTTGAAAACAATCAAGAAGAGGGAGGTGGTAGTGATTCTAAGACAGATTCCCATGAGTATGAATTCAAATAAGAATCTGAGGGTAACCCTTCTTGGGGTATTCACCCTAACTTTACTCATGTTCTAAGATTTCCTCAAGATCCTGAATTAGAAGATGAATCTAATGAGTATGAATGGGGAGCCATTCCAGAACCAGATGAGCTTATTATAGAGAAACATGTTGATGTTATTCACCAATATGCACCTCAACCCAATGTAAGTCTAGAGTGAAATGATGAACCTATCGAGTCTAATCCACCTATGGCTGAATTGGACTCCCACAATGACATTGAGCCTATTCACAAATTGAATGTCTTAAGTTGTAATATCACCTTTGAACTAAAGCATCAGGTTAGGACCAATGATGACATATCCATATCCGTATACACTATCTCCCAATCTTTCCCCACTTTGACTATCCAATATCCACAACTTATTGATCAAACCTCCACAAATCCGAGCCATGGTATTGATACCTTCCCAAATGACTATGCCCTTGCTTGCTACCTCAATGCAGTTGAGCCTAGGAGTGCTTCCATCAGTGAACCGAGTGTTAGCATGACGGAGTCAGACATCAAATATCTTAGTCAAAAAAATAAGAATAAAAAGAGTTCTGAGGGTGAAAAACACTTTGTGGCAATCTCAGAACCTACAAAAGTAAAAATAAAAGACGTATCCGAAGGTGAAAACCTTTTTGAGGCACCTAAGGATGAGATATTTGATGTCCACCTAAGTCATTTATAGGACAGATCTCAAGTTCTAATTGAGCCCAACCAATCCATCAGTTTGGGTACAACAGAGGAACCACAATTGGTACATGTAGCACAATCATTATCAAAAGAAGAGAAGAAAAAATTTACAACATTCCTCACAGAGAAAAAGATCAACTTTGCATGAAAATATTCAGATATGCCAGGATTGGATCCTAATCTTATAATGCATCATTTATCCATAGCTCCAAATGTCAAACCCGTTAAACAAAAGTTGAGAAAGATGCATCCTCACATTGCACTCTTGGTAAAAGCTGAATTAGAGAAGCTCCTAAAAGCTGGATTCATTCAAGTTATTGACTATGTAGAGTGGATTTCCAATATTGTACCTATTTCTAAACCAAATGGTTCAATCAGAGTGTGCACAAACTTTAGAGATGTGAATAGAGCATGCCCTAAGGATGATTTTCCACTACCTAACATTGATATGATAGTGGACATGACTGTGGGTTTTGAGATGTATTCCTTAATGGATGGTTTCTCTGGATATAACCAAATAAAAATTGCTCCAGTGGATCAAGAGAAAACTGCTTTCACATGTGCATGGGGCACCTTCTATTGGAATGTCATGCCATTTGGGCTTAAAAATGCTGGTGCTACATATCAAAGAGCAATGAAATTTATTTTCCACGACATGATGCATCGAACTATGGAAGATTATGTTGATGATACTTTAGCAAAATCTATGATTAGAACTAAACATCTAAAGGAAATGAGCATGATCCTAGACAGAATGGAAAAGTTTAGTCTTTGACTAAATCCTAAGAAGTGTGCTTTTGGTGTCACTTTTGGAAAGCTCTTAGGATACATAGTTTCAAAAAAGGGCATTGAAGTTGATCCAGCTAAAGTAAAGGCTATAATGGAGATGCAACCTCCTAAGAATATCAATTAGATGAGGACATTGCAAGGAAGAGTTCAATCTATTAGAAGATTCATATCATAGCTAGCGGACATATCACAGCCTTTTACAAAAACATTACATAAAGGTGTGACCTTTGCATGGAATGAAGAATGTGAGAACAACTTTAACCATATCAAGAGGTATCTATCAAATCCACCTATTTTGATGCCTCCTATTCATGGGAAGCCATTAATCTTATATGTCTCCACTATAGATACATCACTGGGGGCATTACTAGCATAGCACGATGAAGACAAAAAGGAAAGAGCTATATACTATATCAGTAGGACATTGGTTGCATATGAGAAGAACTATTCAATGATTGAGAAAGCTTGTCTAGCTGTGATCTTTGCATCACAGAAACTGAGACACTACATGTTAGCTCATACCACACAATTGGTAGCTAAAATTGATCCCCTCAAGTACCTACTAAGCAAAGCTACCCTCACAGGTAGATTAGCTAAATGGGTTATGCTCTTAAGTGAATTTGACATTGAATACGTGGAAAGAAAAGCTATAAAAGGATAGGTTATTGCTGATCAATTAGCAGATGCACCTATGATTGACAATACACCAATGCAAATGGAATTTCCAGATTCCTCTATCATGACTCTTTCTTCTAGAGAATGGCAATTATTCTTTGATGGCTCCTACACACAGAATGGATCTGGAGCAGGCATATTGTTTGTAACTCCTCAAGGACACTCAATCCCAAATTCATTCAGATTAAAATTTCCTTGCACAAACAATATTGCAGAATATGAAGCCCTTTTGAATGGTATGAAACTAGCAATTGAGTGGAGAGTGACAGAGCTACACATTCATGGAGACTCTCGACTTGTTATTCATCAAGTCAATGATGTGTACCAAACTAAAGATGAAAAGCTCATTCCTTACAAGAGAATGGTAGATGATTTAAAGAAGTATTTCATATCTATCACATTTGAGAAAATTCCTAGAATGGAGAACAAGGCTACCGATGCAATGGCTACACCATCTGCTTTATTACAGGAGCCTGACCATGAGCTATGCTACGAGTTCCTGGTGGAAGCACTATCCTATCCTACATATGATTCCCCTGAAACCCGCATGATCTGCACTATTGTAGGTCATGATTCATCCAGATACAAAAACCTATTTTCCTATCTCCAAGACCAAATCATCCCTGATACCTTCAACCGCCATGAAAAGAGATACCTTATCTGTAATGCCTCTTGATATGTCATCATTGGTAATGATCTATACAAATGAGGTCTAGATGGTACGCTACTTAGATGTTTAGAATGGGAAGAGTCTTAATGTGCATTAGAGGAAGTCCATGATGGTATTTGTGGGTCACACTCGAATGGTTTAACACTAGCTCGAAAACTTATTAGGGTTGGGTACTATTGGCCTGAAATGGAGAAAGAGGCTATCAAATTTGCTAAGAATTGTCAAAAGTGCCAAGTGCATGGAAACTTAATTCATGCTCCAGGGAGGGATCTAATCCCCTTTACAACACAATGGCCTTTTCACCAATGGGCATTTGATCTTATAGGAGCTATACATCCTCATTCTTCTAATGGACATACCCATATAATCACAGCTACAGATTATTTTACAAAATGGGTAGAAGCAGTCCCTTTGACACAAGCAATGGGGAAACAGATATCTATGTTCATATTGAACTATATCATATGCAAATATGGGATACCTCATTCCATAATCATAGATAATAGTGGACAATTCAAGAACAAAGACCTAGATGATCTATTTGCCAAATTCAAGATCACACAACATTGGTCTTCTATCTACTATCCTCAAGGGAATGGACAAGCAGAGGCATCTAATAAGAATCTATTGATAATCTTGCATCGTACAGTTAATAAAATAGGAAGAGACTGGTATCTCATGATCAATCCAGCTCTTTGGGCCTACAGAACAAGTATCAGAACACCTACTAGGGCTACACCTTTCGCTTTAGTTTATGGGTCTGAAGCGGTACTACCTATTGAGGTTAAAATCCCATCACTAAGAATCAGAATGCATGGTCTAGTAACTGATGATGACTATAGAGTGTCTAGGTTGAAAGAACTTGAACTACTAGATGAGCGCAGACAAGTAGCGTATGATCATCTCAAAGTATATCAGAAGAGAATGTCTAGAGGTTACAACAAGAAAGTCAGACACAGAGAATTTCAGGTTGGTGATCTAGTCTTGAGAGAAAATCCTAAAAATCAATCACATCGAGAATGCAAGGGGAAGTTTGAACCCAACTGGCTGGGTCCCTTTGTTATCATTGCTACTTTTGGCTCTAGTGCCTATCAACTCTCAATGACTAAAGGAGAATGGTTCTGAGAACCAATCAACGTTCTCCATCTGAAGAAATTCTATGCCTAAAGCATTCAGTCTATGGTAAAATGTCCTGAAAAAATCATAAAAATCAAAAAAAGTCTTGAAAAAATGAACATCTTGGTGAAAACCTAGTAATAGGCACCTTGATGATTCACAAAAAAATCAAAAAATATCAAAAAATTGAAAAAATTGAAAAATAAAAAAAATAAAAAAATGAGAAAAAGAAAAAGTGCCTTGGTGAAAACCTAGAAATAGGCGCCTTGGTAGCAAAAATAGAATCTCTGCCAAGATGGTGAAAACCCGACAAATGGGTGCCACTTGTTTCAAAATGCTCCATCTATCAGCGCAATCTTGGTCTTTCCTAGCTATCAGTCTTGCTTTAGTTTGTACATATCTCCCAGCTTGTTTTCAATAAGTCGATCTATACACCAATCAACTCCAGCGTCTGTATCCTATCAATGTTCAAACTTGGGGGCAATCAATGTCAAATCCTATGGTCTCCAGTATATCTTAGATGTATCATATCCGATCAGAGTCCTTTGAAGCTTCATTTGAGTCAGTCACTCAGTCTCATCTCTAGAAAGGATTTTGCATCTATAATAATGCAATCAAACATCAAACTGAAAACAATCTGTTCTTTTTACATGCTTTTATCTCCTTGTATGCTTACTGATTCGAATTGAGATTTTTGCATATTGTGTCCCTTCAAGCTCTTCGATGATGTCCTTTATAGGATTTAGAGAGTGATGACTGGGGGCATAATCTTTTCTTTGTCTTCTGCTTGTATGTAAAAATCTAACAACTTTGGAAATTTTGGATTGAAATGGTGTTCGACTGTAAGAGCCTCTATCTCGAATTGGATGGCCATGCGTACCTTGACCATTGATACCCAAAAAATTCAAGGAAGTTTGATCTAACTATTATCTTTTTGAGTGAGTCCTTTCTCCTACCGTGAAACGCGATCTTACCTAAGGATGTGAACGATAAAGGGTCACTATGGGTAATTCACATTGGTTTTAGAATGATCTCTTGACTGTTTAATGTGTTTGAATGCAAGGTGTATTTGGGTCATCATGACATTTATGTTTTATGCTTATACAAATTGCTATATCAAAATGGACATGATATTCAGGTCATCCTAGTGCTTGTGCCTTGGTGCTTATATCTAATCCGACATTTCGAAAACAAAATCATTATTCATATGTCTATGGTTTCATAACTAGTGGGCATTGTATTGATTTATCTGGTTAGTTAAAATTTCAATGATGATAACAAATCGACACATGATCAGTGACTAGGTCCTAGGTCTTAGGTTTCATTTCATTCTACATTTCATTTTTCATCTTTGCATGATCTCACAATGACTAAATTAACTTCAATGCTTAAACAATTCTCCACTCGCATCTTCAAATCTAACAAGAGCTGAATCTCACATGAAGGTTCCTCCAATGAAATAGCAAGTAGAATCCTTTTTTGGGATCAAAATTAAAATTTGAGATCGTTTATTATGTCAAAATCGTGATTTAAAATTTTGGGCCTAGGATGGTCTACTGCTTACATATTCGACCTTCGATCATCATAGAAATCCAGTATTCAACTTAACTGATTATCTTCCATCAAACTATCAAAATTTCAACTTGGTCAACCATGGTCAACTCATGGTCCAACCTAGTCAAACTTGGTCTTTTGGACCCTCCAATGATGCAGAATGCATTCCCGGACGTGTTTAACCACTTCTCCAATCAATTAACATGCTTCTAAACTATCAACGCTGACTTTTCTTGTCAAATTTCAATTTTAATCTCGAAGGGGGCATGGTATTGCACATCAAAGTCTGTAATCTAAAGCTGAAATCATATCTTTCCTTAGTAATCAAGACAACAACCACGTCTAGTTGCTAATTCATCAAAAGACCTCATCGCTTGGGGCAGATCAATCCTTACTCGGGCATATCAGATTCATCAAGATCCATATCAATCTGGTATTCTCCTAATCTTGTAAATTGTATCAGTTTTTGCAACTATTGGTTCAAATGTGTTATTTCCTTGGTTATTCAGTAACTAAAGGGTTCAGATGTGATACCTATGTGATTCTTCTAAGGACAGTCGAGTCTGGAATCGGTCACTCACTTCTTCGCAATCATAAGGTTCAGAATTAGGCGTTTTGACACTTTTGTTTCATTGGTTCATCGATGTTATAGTTAACATTATCTTTGGTCATTCAAGATGTATTATCTTCATATCAAATCTTTCAATCAGCTTCTATCATCATATCTTTCGAATCAGTTTCATATCTTTATCAAGCACAGACTATCTTTGAACCACTGCGCTTCGCACAACAATTCAAAGACGGGCAAAATGTAATACCCCAAAAATGGGCTATAAGTTCATTAACCTTTTATATCATCAAATCGAATGAAATTGACATCGAAGTCCTAACTTAAGGCACATCTAAACATCATCGAATCCTAATTGATTATCATAAATTTTGCATCGGGGAATATTCCTAGTAATATTCCTAATTATCATAATTATCTTTGATTTAATGATTATTTGGCGATAAATCACATTTATCCTAAAGTTGATTAATTGAATATGATGAATATTTAATTAATTGATTTAATTATGCCACTTAATTATTTAATTGAATTTAATTGTATTTATTCCTAAGTATTATCATTTAAATATGGCAATAAATCAAAATTCCTATCATTAATTGATTAAATGCTTATTTAATTAATTAAAGCAAGTTGTCATATTTAATGATATTGTTTTTGAATAAAAGTTTGATTAAATGATTGATTAACCCATAAATCAATTGTTTTATTTTTCAAAATTAGTTAAGTTGCGAATAAATCACTTTATTTATTTATTAATTCGTAATTATCCATGTGCACAATCAAAGAGCACTTAAACTCCAAATCAGAAAATCAATGCAAGTTATTAACTTTTTGGAACTCAACATCATTTTTGAGTTTTAAAGTTGATCTAAACTTCTAATTTGAGTTAAAGTCTTGCTTTTGCATGATTTTATAAATTAAATATCCTTTATTTAAAAATAACTCAAAAATCAACCTAAGTTCTTTGGGTGATTTATGGCTTTTTTTCATGCACCTCCAAAGCCCTAGATTTCTATAAAATCAAGGCTCAGCTCTTCATAATTCATCTCATAATTTGTGAACTCATGTTGGTGAATTGCTATCTGAAGAATCAAAGCTTATTGTGAATCAAGGCTATTGTGAGATCAATTTGGTTTTTACATTCATTTAGATTCATTTTCATATCGTTGTTAGATCAATTCATTGCATATCAATTTCATCTTAGATTCTAGATTCATATCAAGTTTTCATCGTATCATTGCATAGAAAATCCAAAAAAATAGATTAATTGCATTCATATTTCATATCAGTTTTGCATTCAAATCCTTCCTTTAGGTGTTGCCAAGGTCACTGATCTCGATAACAATCTGAGAACATCATACTCGCACCTATTAGAAGGCAGTAAATTGCCTGGTTAGTTTAGCTTTCAATTCATTGCACAATTTCAATTTTTGCTAACCTCTAATGTTTTACTGAAGTGTTGCGTCTACAAATCAGGTACAAAATTCACACACACAGTAACTAGTTGAAATGGATAAAAAAGACGGAGTGAGCCAAAAAAATAGGTGCTTGACCTGATTAGGATAGGCACTGCCATGATGAGGGTGGGGGGACTTGTAGAGGAAGGAGGCCTGCAAGTGAAGGAGGAGGGAGGATGTGCAAAAAGAGCTTGCGCTCAACTCCAAACAATGCCCTTTCAAAATATTTCAAGGTTTTCATCAACCATTGCAGAGCTGATGTCAAAATTCACCCTCTCTACCACCATCCATGAAAACTTACCGATTTTGGATTGTCTATCTTTCTTTATGTGCATTCTCTTCAATTGGGTGATGACATTCTTGCATGAATCAAAGAATTATGTGGACTGCAGTGCCATTTACAAAACCCTCTCTATTGTTTTCATGAAACCACTATCTCAAATCCTATCTATTTTTTTTGCTAGATTTCCCATTCTAACTCATGTCCACCACCCAGTTGGAAATGAGGATGTGCTTAAGATGTTTAGTCTGCGAGTTGAAAACCCGACGACCTATCAAGAGATCCAACATAATGATACCAAAACTAAAAAATGTCACTCTTGATGATAAGGTAGCTATAGAGCGCATACTTAGGAGCCAAATAGCCCATCGTGCCCACGATGCACATGGTGTATTGTGTCTCTTCCTCCATTTCAAACTTGGTCATCCTAAAGTTGGCTACAAGAGGGCTCAGGTCCTTGTGGAGCAGAACGTTTGCTGCCTTCACATCCATGTGAAGGATGGCTAGCTTCGCATCTCCATTCTTAAGACGGGTGTCAGAATTATTCATGTTTTCTATCATGTCAACCCTTCTGATCTGTGATGGGTGGGTCAAGGGGAAGGAGTCTATGCTCCTGCATTTACCCAACATCAAGAGAAGGGTAGATACTCTCAAAAAAAGCTTGATGACTGGGAGATGGCACTTGAGAGTGTTTCTTTCTGTTCTGGATGTGTGATTAAGGATACTAAAGATGAGGCAATGTGGTTGAATAATATTGTTACTATGGTATCCAAGGTATTGGAAATAGTGGCCCTTGTGGAGGCTGAGAAGCATGTTGGATTGGATGATATCTTACGATATTTTGAAAGAAATACATCTGAATCTACAGAGAATGAGAGCAGTGCAAGAATTGTTGGGATTTTTACAGCCTATATAGGAAAATAGAGCATATAGCTAGGTTCCTCTAAACTCCTTCACTATTTTACGAAAGGCTTCTAGTAAAATTATTTGTGGTTTGGTTTTCTTTTTTCTTCTGGTTTTTTTGCATACATAGCATACCTTTGATTTATTTTCAGTTACATGCTATTTTCGTAGGGTTCATGAGTTTGAAGGAAGGCAAGTGTGTAATCATCATTGAATAACATTAAGTAAATTCATAGTTTCATTACTTTCGGTACATTTTTGCTACTTAGAATTACCCTACCAAAAGATGTTTCTATTATTTTTTTTTAACATTATACATGCAATTTTCATATGCCTGCATGTTTTTTATTTTGCATAGGAACAAAACTTATGCACCTTAAGTTTATAAATTTAGCACTAATCAGTTTATTTCACGTCAAACTTTGTCATATCAATTGGTGTATTATGTGTGCTCTATGTGCTAAAGATTTACAAAAAAGTCTATTGATGGTGGTAAACATGTATCAAAATGATAAAAAAATGAATGTGGAATGCCCTTCCTTTCAGAGTGTAGATATGGCATGTGAACTATTCAATGACTAGACTGGTTTGTAATGATTGATTCTCTCCTTGGTAATTTTTTTTTATAATACAACCAAGGGATTATTAGATCTATAGTTTAATTGGGAAATCATAAGAACTCTTCTACAATTGCATTGATTGGGAAATTGGGAATTTTAATGCAAATGAATAAATCTCAGAAATATATGAATTGTTACAAATTTAGTTGAGAACTAGGGGATTCAAATGGAACATATTAGAATAAACTTGTGAATATATTCTTGATTTGCAATATAACTTATAATGAAATCAATGCATAGTTTATTGCTTAGTTTAGTGCTTATATAGTCAATGAGTATTTTTGAAGTTGTACAATTAGTTTTTATTTTTATTTTTATTTGAAGTACATTACCAACCTTTAAGTAAAGATTATGTGAATCGAATCCTACCTATAAACACATCAATAAATAACGAAAAGGGATATTAAATTTTGAATAAGAAAGGAAATATGACTATCAAAAACAATGTTTGATTCCTTTGTTTTATTACGTATGCATTTGAGACGTGGGTAAATATGATGCTTTGTAATATTTGGAAAATTCCTTACTCTAAAATTAAATGCATAGTTAATTTCTTAAGATGTCTCTGACTATTCTGAGTGAGTTGGAACTAAGAACTTGAACGTTTTTTTTAATTATTGGAAAAAGGATACTGTTAATCCCATATTGCATAATCATGCTTAAGTATTATGATGTCTTTTGATAGCATTGAAAGTATGTATGTTAATTTGAACAACTCCATTACTCCTTAGTTTTACTTTGTTAGATTATCTCTAGCTGGGCTAAGTATCCTTCATGTTAGGAAGGCTTCTGGAGAAGCAATAATGCTTTGTGGTAGGGTGGAAACGCACTCCCACAATCTTTTCACCCTTGCTGACATTTGTGAATAGGTTTCTAAAGCTTCTTACAGGAAGGACTTTATTTTTCAGTGTTATGCAATTCTGTATTCAACATTGTGGTATTTGGTAAATTTTGTTGTTTACTTTTGTCGTTAATAAGGAAGTGCATATTTTGATCTAATCCTTATCTTTTATTGATGTGATTCGACAATTGGAGTGAAAATCTCTTAGGTTGTTACCCAGACATGACAACTTGTACTTGTTTGATGTTGATACGACATCTCCTATTGTGGTTTCTTTAGGACACTCAATAGATGGTCGACTTTCCTCTTATCTTTGGACAAAGATATGCTTTAGCATCTCGACAGTTTTGGTCTTAATTGTACTTCTTTTATTCCTATATTATAGGGAATTGACTAGTATCTTGTCAACCTATACATTCAACCATTGACTTTTTTACCAACTCCCTAAAATTGTGGCTTTTTGTGTCAAAAATTTAGTCTTTACATATGGTATCAGAGCTCTGGATTTCGTGCTAGAGCCTTGAGTTCACTATTCTTAGTTTCAACCCTTAGTCACAAAAATTGTGAGTTGATTAATGCTTGGTCTATGAATGCAACTGTGGTTCCCTAGATTGACTAGAGTGTCTTCCAATTTTAGTTTATCTTGATAGAAAATGATAGGATGTTCCTTGTTTAATGGGAAATAGACACTTGAGGGACAATATTTCTTGCATGTGTGAAATCTTCTAAATGTCCCTAGTTGCTCTTGAAACTACAAAAGTTTGAAATATTTATGTGAGTTGGACAACTGTCTACCATAGAGTGGTGTGATTACTTCTTATTTTATATTACAAAATGTTAGAATATGTGAACAATTATGGGGTACAGCGTGTGTGGAATACACTTAAAAATATGATGCCTTTTTCTCTACATTGATGTAGCAAAGAAAGAAGATTAAATTATATGAGATATTGTGTAGTTAAATAGTGATGGTTATTTAATAAAGGTATGAGTGCTTGCTAGAATTTAGGACTTGGCTTGTGATAAATCATGGAAATATGTATTGTTGTAAGGTATATTTTAAAGTATTATGAAATTATTTTAATATTAGAACCTTATGAAATTCTTAGGGAAGAAGAATTCAACATGTTTCATATGAAACATAAATTTGTAGAAATGGGTGAAAATATATTTATATGTCTTACCTTGCATGGCATCATATTTAAAAAGAAAAGAGAGAATTAACAAATCATGTGGGTTGGCTTTAGTGGGTAGAGAAATATTGTTTAAGGTAATTAAATGTGTTATTTCATGATGATGTAAACTTTGAGATTTATGCTATAAAAGTATGGTCAAGTTCCTTAGCGTACCTTGGATGCAAGGTGATGTGTAACTTTTAGTCCCTCCTGATGGCTAGTGTTAGTCACTTTGTAAATGAGATTTGGTTTCAATTTATGTTTTATTTTTGAACTTTGAAAGTGGTGAAGAACTAACTTGAAATTTTAAATTCTCTTGTGACCACCAAATTTTGAGTTTTTCAATCAACTAAGATTTTGTTCACATTGACTTCTTTGATTTTTCTGATGACCGTTGAGGATTTGAATTGAAATTTGCAACTTGAAATATTATGATTTCTTATGATCTTGTGGTGGCTAGAATATGTGTTTTATGTTGCTAGTCCTGTGATGTGAAGTAATGTCAGCTATCATGTTCAGCATATAACATGGATAGATTGTAAAAGGGAGTAGATTGTGAAGAACTAACCAATCCTAATCTTGTATTCATATGTTATTTGAAATATGTTTCAACTAAATTGACATGCAAATGGTTGTGTATATTAGAAATGTATTTTATGAAATAATTAACAATGATTGATATTCTTTGATGTGAGTTTTGATGCTATGAGAAGCATTGCATGGATATTCATAGAATGATGGAATCCAGGGAAAATAGATCTTTTTTATATTAATATGATATTACTATCACATGGGTGATTATATTTGAGACCTTGCATGAAATTATTATGAGATGATTGAAATAGATGTACCATTTGATGCATTTGAGGATCAACGAGTGGGTCGACATATTTTTATGAAAATAGAATAGAGTTATTTGGTTATGAAGCACTATTGGTGTTTTTGACAGAATGGTCAACATACCCTTCTTTGTATGTGTATGTTTATTTGACTAGATGGTTCAAATTTTGTGATTTCTTATGATGAAAGAGATTCTCATGATGAAGGGCATAATTCTTTTGATTAGTTGATTGTTGTATGACTTACATGCTCTTTTTTAATGTATTATTGCATGAAAGGAAATATATGAAATGCATCTATTTTCTTACTATATATGATGTATTGGAAAGCTTACCTTCCAGTGAGGGTGCTAATGTGGAAGAAGTAAACAAGGAAGGGTAGAAAGGGATGTTTCTCTACCTGCCAGTTTTCATTCCTAGTGATAAAAGATGCTTTGGCCAAAGCTTGTTTGCATATGTTTTCAAAAATATGTTTCTCATGTTTCATCTCCCTGCCACATTCATGAGCAATAGAAAGTTTCATGGCTGCACCAGATACCCCCTGCCTTTTATTCCTTTTGGGCATTACAGGGTTGGGAATTCTAAAGGGTGATAGAATCCCAAGGAAGTGTAAGGCTTTGTGGATAAAATGGACAAGCGTTCGAGCCACACTCCTAGCTCAAGATTTGTAGATGGACAATTGACTATCCAATAGTATAGGAGACATGGACTTATAGAAGGACATATGTCCAATTACAATTAAGTGTCTTGTTTCATGATTGACCTTTATGGTTATGTTTTTGGATGCATTGTTATAGATGTATGACATACATTGATGTGCTCATTGGATATGGTGATGAATTATCATGATTTATTTGGATGCTTATGCTTAGATGAAGCACACTTGCAATACATTGATGAAAATGTGAATGCTTATTCGTAATAAGATGTAAGACTTGTAGGACTTATATTGTTTTAGAGATGAAATATAAATGCTATGATGAAATGAGTTCAAATTTTATTTTGAAATATTGTTGTGACGAGATGGCTATGAGGGCTTAGGTCACATAAATGGAAAAATTGATCCACTAACCTTTATAGGTGATTATAAAATAGACGGATGACTTTCTCACTTAGTAAGTACCACATGTTAGAAGGTATGTATGAATGATTTACTTGTGATAAAAATGTGTTTTAAAGAATATTTTAGTTAAAATTTTGCAATCTTCAAATGACTCATTTCTCTTGAATATGGAATATTGAAAATTTTCTTTTCTGAAGTATTGACACTATGATTAAGTTAAAAATATTCTGAGTCTACCAAGAACGTGGATCCAAGACAATAAAAAATGTGCTCAATTTATTGTGACACCACGGTAAGGTATAGTAAGCACAGGTATGTGGGTGCTTTGTTGCTAATTAAGAGTATCATGGAAGTTATTTCTAAAAGCATTGAGTACGAGAATGTTAGATTTTCAATTTTTATTATGATAGTGACATGAACTAATGCTTTGTTGTTGTTCCCATGTATGCATAGATGGAATGACACATTATAATAGAGGGAGAATATTGTTAGAGAGAGGTAACTCTAACCTTGTAAAACTGGAGGGTAGTAATGGAATTCACACACTCACATAGAAAATGTTCCTGAAATGGTACAACTGTGTTTGTTTTTTACTCCAATGAGTTTTTTTTTAGTATGTGTACTTACCAGTGAAGTCAGATTCCTAAAATTTAGGATTATCTGGTAGTGGATTCGCCCTAATTTTAGGTGACAGTGTGACTAGATTATGAAATCAGTTTGGAAGATAATTGATGCAAGTGTGAGTAGAATCAGGGGAGGAAATAAGGGAAGAATGACTTGTTCACAACACTCTAGGGGGAGGTAACTAGTTGAAATGGAGGAAAAAGATGGAGTGGGCCAAAAAAATAGGTGATGGACTCAATCAGGATAGGCACTGCCATGATCAGGGTGGGGGGACTTGTAGAGGAAGGGGGCCTACAAGTGAAGGAGGAGGGAGGATGTGAAAAAAGAGCCTGTGCTTAACTCCAAACAGTGCCCTTTCAAAAGATTTCAAGGTTTTCATCAACCATTGCGGAGCTGATAGAAAAATTCACCCTCGCTACCACCATCCATGAAAACTTACTAATTTGGGATTGTCTGTCTTTCTTTATATGCATTCTCTTTAATTGGGTGATGACATTCTTGCACAAATCAAAGAATTATGCACACTATAGTGCCATTTACAAAACCCTCTCTATTGTTTGCATGCAACCACTTTCTTGAATCATATCTCTTCTTTTTCACTAGATTTCCCATTCTGACTCATGTCCACCACCCAGTTGGAAATGAGGATGTGCTCAAGATGTTTAGTTTGCAAGTTGAAAACCTGATGACCTATCAAGAGATCTAACACAATGATACCAAAATTGAAAATATCACTCTTGATGTTAAGATAGTTGTAGAGTGTGTACTTAGGAGCCAAATAGTCCATTATGCCCATGGTGCACATGGTGTAGTGTGTCTTTTCCTCCATTTTGAACTTGGCCATCCTAAAGTTGGTGACAAGAGGGCTCAGGTCCTCATGGAGTAGAACATTTGCCACCTTCACATCCCTATGAAGAATGGCCAGCTTCACATCTCCATTCTTAAGATGGGTGTCAGAATTATTCATGTTTTCTATCATGTCGACCCTTCTGACTAGTGATGGGTGGGTCAAGGGGAAGGAGTCTATGCTTCTACATTTACCCAACATTAGGAGAAGGG
Organism: Chamaecyparis obtusa; assembly: GCA_027943335.1. Classification (NCBI taxonomy): domain Eukaryota; kingdom Viridiplantae; phylum Streptophyta; class Pinopsida; order Cupressales; family Cupressaceae; genus Chamaecyparis; species Chamaecyparis obtusa. The sequence continues at coordinate 2,176,018 of BSBK01001680.1, forward strand.
CAGATACTCTCAGAAAAAGCTTGATGATTGGGAGATGGCACTCAAGAGTATTTCTTTCTATTCTGGATATGTGATTAAGGATAATAAAGATGAGGCAATGGAGTTGAATAATATTGTTACTATGGTATCCAAGGTATTGGAAATGGTGGCCCTTGTGGAGGTTGAGAAGCACGTTGGACTGGATGATATCATACAAGATTTTGAAAGAAATACATCTGAATCTATAGAGAATGAGAGCAGTGCAAGAATTGTTGTGATTTCTATAGCCTGTATAGGAAAATAGAGCATATAGCTAGGTTCCTGTAAACTCCTTTACTATTTTACGAAAGGCTTCTAGTTAAATTATTTTTGGTTTGGTTGGCTTTTGTCTTTTGGTTTTTCTACATACATAGCATACCTTTGATTTATTTTTAGTTACATGCTATTTTTGTAGGGTTCATGAGTTTGAAGGCAGGCAAGTTTGTAATCATCATTGAATAAGAATAAGTAAATTCATAGTTTCATTACTTCCGGTACGTTTTTGCTAGTTAGAATTACCCTACCAAAAGATCTTTCTATTATTATTTTTTAACATTATACATGCAAATTTCATATGCCTGCATGTTTTTTATTTTTCATAGGAACAAAACTTATGCGCCTTAAGTTTATAAATTTAGCACTGATCAGTTTCTTTCACATCAAACTTTGTCATATCAATTGGCGTATTATGTGTTCTCTATATGCTAAAGATTTACAAAAAAGTATATTGATGGTGGTAAAAATGTATCAAGATGATCAAAAATGAATGTGGAACACCCTTCCTTTCAGAGTGTAGATATGGCATGTGAACTATTCAATGACTAGACTAGTTTGTAATGATTGATTCTCTCCTTGGTAATTTTTTTTTATAATACAACCAAGGGATTATTAGATTTATCGTTTAATTAGGAAATCATAAGAACTCTTCTACAATTGCATTGATTGGGAAATTGGGAATTTTAATGCAAATGAATAAATCTCAAAAATATATGAATTGTTACAAATTTAGTTGAGAACTAGGGGATTCAAATGGAACATATTAGAATAAAATTTTGAATATATTCTTGATTTGCAAGATAACTTATACTGAAATCAATGCATAGTTTAGTGCTTATATAGTCAATGAGTATTTTTGAAGTTGTACAATTAGTTTTTATTTTTATTTGAAGTACATTACCAACCTTTGAGTAAAGATTATGTGAACCAAATCCTACCTGTAAACACATCAATAAATAATGAAAAGGGATATTAAATTTTGAATAAGAAAGGAAATGTGACTATCAAAAACAATGTTTGATTCCTTTGTTTTATTACATATGCATTTGAGACGTAGGAAAATATGATACTTTGTAATATTTGGAAAATTCCTTACTCTAAAATTAAATGCATAGTTAATTTCTTGAGATGTCTTTGACTATTCTGAGTGAGTTGGAACTGAGAACTTGAATGTTTTTTTTTATTGTTGGAAAAAGGATATTGTTAATCCCATATTGCATAATCATGCTTAAGTATTATAATTTCTTTTGATAGCATTGAAAGTATGTATGTTAATTTGCACAACTCCATTACTCCTTAGTTTTACTTTGTTAGATTATTTCACTAGTACATTAGACCCACTTTTTAGACCAACATTTCTGACCAAGCATTAAAATGGTTTTCCTTGGTCGGTTTATAGAAGGAAAAATTTGATTTTTTTTTTAATCTAGTCCCGTGTTGGTTGGTATTTCGACAACCATACATGTTGTCAAAATTTCAATGAACATGGGGATATAACTTTTAAAAAAAACATAGGGTTTCATTTTATATTCGGTGATCGGCAAAGCAGAGGTGAAAGAAAAGGCCTCGACTCCACCTGTAAGAACCACTCTTCTTTGTTTCCATTTTTGTGAAATCGATTATGTAGTGGCAAACAATGTTAGTATTCAGGAAGATGTGTTAATATACCCACGGTTTTGTGGATTTTGTGTGTCTTAGTTTGTTTGATATCTATATCTCTGTCGAGGAAGGAAGTCACTGTTGACTATCAAATCCAATCATGCAACTTCATTGATAGATTTAAGTTGTTTTAGTTTTGTTAATTTTCAAAGAAAATTAAATTTCTGATAGACCGAAACAAGACTATTGTTCTCGGCCTATCATGAAGTTACAGCCCTAACTTGTATCTTCTCCACGGAATACTTAAGACTGATGGATGAAAGTCAAGTTAGGGTAGAATATTTCAATAAGCTCAATGCTCAGATTTGCAGTGGATGTTAAACTGGTTCAGGGCTAATGCCTTGAATCAGATGCATTACATGTATTTAGTTAATGGAATAAATAACATTGTAACTGTGAGTGAATGAAATGAGTGTTGAACCTATTGATTCTGAGGTTTGGATTCATCAAAGATAGTAAGCATCAATACCAACCTCCCATAACCACCCTCGAATTATTCCAGTCGAAGTTTTTGTTTGTGGATTCAAACAAGAAATAGAGGAAACAACAATTCAATGCTAAATAACTATGCCCGAATATGTTAATAAACTCTCGGGAAAGAACCCTGTTACAATCAAACCGAGAAGTGGAAGAATTGGACGTACCTTGTTGATTAGTGGAGTTTAGTCTGTGACTAAAGTGAGTAGACTGTTTATAAACCTTCACATACATTGAAAATATTTTATGTTAATTTGATAGTGAGGGTTTTGTCCAACCCTATTCCATACATGCTTTAAGTATTTTTTTTATTCTATTCTAAACCCTAGTCAAGGTTTGTCGGTATTGAGTAAGGTATCTTTATTTTGGTTTGTATATACACTATTTTTTATCCTTAACTACTGTCGAGGTCTTGTTGCAAAGATTGTTTAGTTTGAAGAAAAGTTGTGTGTACTTGTTTGAAGATCAAGACATATAATTGGTTTGTGATTAATGATTTACTTACTCTAATTTATTATGAGAAAAGTAGAGACAAACCTACACATTTCTTAAAATTTTTCTTAAGGAAAATGATAATCATATTTTTTTGTATAATTAGACACATGCGCAAAGATAGTTTGAATAACTTGAAAATCATTTCTACAAGGTAGCTGTATTTCAGTTGGATAATGAATAATATTATATGAACATGTTAGTGGGGACATTATCAGTGTACAAAAAAAGGTTTTATTTATTCAATTAACATTCATTGTTCATTGTGCACACTAGTTTTCAAAATCATAAATATTGTGTGCTATAAATGTGTCACACTTCTATGAATCATTACATGCAAGGAAACTCAAGAATGAGCCCTCAAAAATTGATCCATAGCTCCCTAGGCATGGAGTGCAAGGGTTTTTTTTAAGAATGCTCTCAGCTAGAGCTATTTAGCCTATAACCTTGCTAGTAAACCATGCAATGGGAGATTCAATGAAGACAAGGGCAAGAATGCCAATATCCTCAAGAATCAAGAATGAAAATGCAATGCAATGCTAACTAGAAATGAGAATGCAAGCCAAGCTATGAAAGGAAATATGCAAGTGTTACAACCAAAGCTAATTAATCTATGTGAGCTAATTTAGAGCATAGAAATGAAGCTAATCTAAGAAAGCATAAATATGAAGCTAAGCTAAGAATGCAAGAATGAGATGTAGAATGCAAGAATGAGATGTAGAATGCAAGAATGAGATGTAGATGTTAAGAATGCTCCAAATCTTCAAAAGCTCCAAAGTGACCTAGAAAACCTGCAACATAAAGTTAGCATAAAAAGTTGGGGATCTAGAATGAAGAAGAGAGCTCTTCTTTTATAGGAAATGAGGAGGAATGGACCATGGAGATTAAGAGGCAAAAGATTTAATCAACGGTGGAGCTTAAAAGAGGAGCAATCCATGTGCACAAGTATCCTCCAATAGGAAAATAAGAGTTGACTTTTATGTCCATATGAGACAAAAAGTGCTTTTTCCCTTTTTATAAAATAAGAATAATGCTTTATTTGTGCAACTTAGGATAAGAGGAAAAGTGGGGGATTTTTATTTATTAAAAGAGGAGGGAATTCCTTTTAAATAAATAAAAACTTAGGATAAGATGGTTAGCCCATAGAAAATAATCGAATAAATGATAGAACTAGGATTTGATCAAGAATAAGCAATTTATGATTTAGCAAAAGGGGCTAATAGTCTAGATGACCATTTTTAGGTGTATACATTTGCCCCTCTTTGACTAATGTGTGATCGATCTGGGAACACATGTAGTCAAAGAATGAAGTTGAAATGTGAGATCGATTTGGGATCACAAAGCAACTCAGATCAGCCAAGAAAGCAAGAGATAGCCAAGAAGGCAAGAAAATAGCGATCTGACTCCAAAGAATGAAGTGCAGAGAGATAGCAAATCTTGCATGATCAGCCTGGTAGTAACAGTACTGAACACTTAGGAAAGAGATAGCTAATAAGATATGATGTGTCTGCCCCCTCGGGATCGAAAGCGAAATCCAAGAAGAGGGAATGCAGAAGCAAGAGCAACATGATCAAATCACTAGAAATCATAATCGAAGAGAGAGAATGGAATAACCATCAAGCAGTGAAGGTATGCCCCACACATGGGACACGGGGCACGAACCAAGTGGTCCCTCAACCCGAAAACACCACGGAGGGGGAAGAATTTGAACTTGAGATTGAAAGTGAATGAAAGACTAGAAGTTTGAAAGAGATGGAGATGAAGAGGTGAAGAATGCCCCAATGAAGATCGAAGGATCAGGCCTCAAAAGGTTAGCCAACTGTGCAAAAGAGGGGGAAAAGGTGATTTGGATTATCAAGGTGAAATCAGATTTCGGTTTTGATCCCGAAATGAAAAGGAAAATGATGTGATATGAAAAACAAGAAGCGAAAGACATGATCGGGAAGAAGTGAAAGGTGAGTGCAATTGATTAACAAGTCCATGAAAGATGAAAAGAGAGCTCTCTCCATATGCAAGATGCAAAACTAACTAACATGAACTTAAGAATGCAAGCTACATGAAAAGTGGTTTACTTGCAAGGTCACAAAGCCAATACACATCTAATATTCATCATTGAGCATTATTGGTAGCATCGCAAGATCATACAATACACACTAGCATAACTATGTGGATCTGAATATGATCTATATCAGATAGAAATGTGGAAATCTCACCTAGGCATCAAAGACATGTAGGTCTAGATGACTAATGCAATGAAATCACCTAAGTTTGATATAGCAAGATTATGCTCGTATTGAGACACAAGAAAGTCAAGATGACTAGAAGCATGCACTCGCGAAACAGTCAAGGATAATACCTTGTAGATCCCAATGTCAAGTGGAACAAGCATAAATGCTAATGACAAGTAGGACCAACAAAATATATCCACAAGCAGAAAAAGCAATAAAACATGTTCTCATTCCCTCAATCTTCTAGCTATGCATCATCGAAAACTTCTCAGGGAGAGACCACTTAGCAAAGAAATCATCATAGACAGCACACAAAGAAATAAAGCCAAGCAAGTCTCAGCGAGTCAAATGTTTAAGTGCGTGTGTGTAGGTCATAGAGTCAAACTTTGAGTATCACATCTACCAGTGAGAAATATTGCATCATCTAGACTATGGGTAGGACATCTGATAAGTGTTAAGAAACACTCGACGCTAGGGTAGTGTTGAAAAACACAGTTGGGGTGGTGTTGAAAAACACCATTTGTGAGGTGCCTAAGAAACCCAGACGCACAAAGAGACCCAAGATAAGATTAAAACAATGTATGCCCCCTAGACTAAGACAAGAGTCAATTCCAGGCTAGGAGAGGCAAAGCGAGAAGTGGAGCGAAAGAGCACCACGCAAGACTGATAGACATAGGTGCAGAGGGTCTCAAGTAGCGCCTGTTTCCAAGTTTTCACCACTTGATAGATTTATTGCAATTTTTTTAGGACTTTTTATAATTTTTTTGTATTTTTGCTACCAAGGCGCCTGTTTCCAGGTTTTCACCACTTGATAGATTTATTGCAATTTTTTCAAGACTTTTTATAATTTTTTTAGATTTTTGCTACCAAGGAGCCTGTTTCCAGGTTTTCACCAAGGCACTTTTTCAAAAAAAAATAAATTATTTTTTGAAATTTTTGATTTTTTTGGTGAGACATCAAAGCGCCTATTGCTAGGTTTTCACTAGGATGCTCATTTTTTAGTACTTTTTATGCTTTTTAGGATTTTTTCAGCATCATATATGAATTTTTTTGGTATTTTTTTAGGATCATAAAATATGTACAAAGAATGCCCCAGACAGAAATGGGCATCAAGAATCTGCTTCCTCTGATGTAGAGAATTGATAGGCCCCAGGCCCAAATGCTGCAACTGTGACAATAGGAGGTCTCAACCAGTTCGACCAATAATAACCAGCCCTAAGCAATGTCTGAGCTAGCGGAGGATCATTAGAATGTGATCCACATATGCCATCGTGGATTTCAGCTAGTACTTTTTCTGACTCCTCTATTTCTAGACACTTAAGGAGAGTTCTATCTAAACCCTTCCTATACAAGTCACCAAAGACAAAGGCAAAGTGTAAGGGATGGCAGAAGGAATGGTGTGGTGGATTTGCAAGAGGAATATGAGGTGGAAGATATGAAAAGATGGTAGGATTGTAAGATTTGTGAGCAGGATAGCGTAATTCATCCACCAGGAACTTGAAGTGAAATTTATGCTTTTTCATTTGTAAGATGGATGTTGAAGTAACCAAGGCATTACTAACTTTTTTCTTAGCTCTAGGAATGGGCTGAAGTATAATAGATATGAGATCATGCTTGAGGTAGTGCGTCATTTTTTTGTAGAGAATCAGCTTGTCATCTTTTATTTGAGAATCATTATTTTTGAGCAGATTTTTATTTTTACTTTTCTTAGGTTTGGATACTGCCACAATGTGGTTTTTGCCATCTGACCATTGCTCTTTTCTTTTGACTTGATGACCGTGATGTTTGATTGCTGATTCAATCTTTTTTGGGGCTAGTTCGCTGGTGGAAGAAGTAACAGGTGTTGATGCAAGATGAAATGAAGTGACCGGTTCAATAGCATTTATGCGAGGGGTGTCATCTCTGGTAACAAGAGAGGTTGAGCCTATAGGGTAAGCTCCAAAAGTAGCTAGATCTAGACTTTTCATAGAAGAACTAGTGTGGTCCACTAAGGCAATACGAGGAACAAACTCATCAGACCCCACACAAGACCCATCAACCACGTCGGGATGGTTACTACAAGAATGAACCATATCAACATCCATATCATTAGTAGATATACATTTTTCTCCCCAAAGAAGTAAAGTAGAGGGAAGATCATCTCCCATGTGGGCCATAGTGTGCAGTGGTGACTCATCTGTATCTGTGTCTGAATTACTAAGCATGGGAGTATTTCTTGAATCATCTCTATAGATCCACTCTTGGACAGCTTGTTCTTCTCTTTTTGCTTCTAAAGGAACGGATGAAGGAACAAAAGTATCAAAGATCACCATAGCAGAAGTGGAAGGCTTCATGTTATCAGAAGGTTTCCCATATGACCTAGGAGAAACAGGTATAGAAGCAAAGGAACCCAGTGTATATTCACCCATACCAAGGCTCATCATCTTAAGTGATTTCTCAGCAGCAGCTAGAGACGTACTAGGATCAACAAAAGGTTCATTATGAGGAACAAATTTTTCAGTAGCAGCAAGAGCATTGATAGCAATAGTATGGTCTCCAGGAATCACAACCTTAGTGCCATTGTACAGAAATTTGACGCACTGATGATAAGTGGAAGGAATAGCCTGCATGTCATGGATCCAAGGATGACCCAAAAGAATGTTATATGCGAGTGGGATGTCCAATACTTGGAAGCTAATATCTTTCATGATAGGGCCCACTCGGACAGGCAGCGTGACAAGACCTTTGGAAGATCTTTCCACTTCATCATAAGCTTTTATAGTAATCTTCTTCTTGGAATCCACAGCCAATTCTGACAAACCCAATTGTTGTATGACATTGAAAGAAACAATATTTAACCATGCACCATTGTCTATCAGGACTCGGCGGACTCGGGTATTGTAGACTAGAACTTCAATGTGTAAAGCTAGATTATGTGGGTGAGCAATAGATATGTCATCTTCTGCAGAAAAGGAGAGAGATAGCGGAGATGAAATGTGGTTGACCATAGCCTGAAATTGATCTGGATCAATGTCATTGGGAACACGTGTTGTACGTAGAGCCTCATCAAGAATCTCTCTATGCGAAGAGGATAACCGAAGCAACTCAAGGATAGATATCTGTGCTGGTGTCTTTTGCAAATGTTGGACAAGATCATAGCTAGGGGTGGCTGAAGGAGCCACTTGTTTGGAAGGCAAAGCTTGCTTGGGATCTTGTGTATTTTTAAGGACAATCTTAGCTTGCCCCCTAGTAACAGCATTCAGTGTCTCACTTCGGGAAGATGAACTACCACGTGTTTGCAGGACTAACTTTGGCTTACCATGATTGGCTTTATTATCATCTTGAGACCTCATCATTAGAATGCTCTCAACGGGCTCTACCATGTTGATCACAGGTGTATTAGAAGGATACGTATAATTGATCTTAGCATCATGATTCTTCTTATGTGTTTGAGAGGTTTCCCCCTTATCATGCTTAGGTAGAGGATCTTTGAAAGCTGTGTGATCAGAATTTTTAGTTAAGCCATCAGTGGAGATTGTGCCATTCTCAATAAGATCCTGAATATCATCCTTAAGCCTAAAACAATTGTTTGTTGGATGTCCCTTGTTTCTGTGATAATGGTAGTAATGATCCTCTCTCCACCAATCAGGCTTATTTATCGGATCCCAGTTACCAGGTTTATTAGGAAGTGTAAGATATCCATTGTCAACCAAAGTCTTAAGGATCACATCGTAAGGTTCTGCCAACTTGGTATAGACTCGCTTTCGAAATGACTTCTTAGGCTTATCTGCATATTGAGGTTTAGGAGCATTGTGAGCATTGGCAGCTTCTTGTTGTTTTGTTGCATAGATAGCATTAGAAAGATTGAAAGCAGGCTCTTTAACTTTAGGAGCGTCAACAACCCCATCATTAACAACATACTTGTTCTTATTCCAAGGTTTTTTCTTGTCTTTACCATTGCCTTTAGCATCTTTATTAATAACAATATCCCCTTTTCTTATAGCTACATCCTCAATCCGATATGCACTTTCAACCATGTCATGGAAGGAGGAGAACAGTTGCTTCCTTAGATCATAAAATAGCTCAGGCACAAGTGTGTTGATGAAAATGTCAATCTTTTCTCTTTCAGGTAGCTGATGAGGATATCGAGAATACAATGAGCTCCAACATTGTAAGTAAGTTGCAAATGGCTCACCTTGATGTTGTCTTAGATTACTGAGATCTATCACAGTGACAGGTTGTTGGATGTTGTAAGAGTACTGTTGGGTAAATCACTGAGCCAACTCATCAAAAGTCTTAAGAGGTGGTGTCAATTTTGCAAACCATTCTAAAGCCTGGCCTCTTAAGCTTCGAGGGAATAAGCGTAGAAGATATGTGTCTTCATGAAGAAATTCCATACTAAGAGCATAAAAATGACACACATGGTCATGAGGATCGCCATTTCCATCATACTTGTGATATTTAGGAACCTCAATATCCTTAGGAAATGGGACCATGTATAGATCTTTATCAAAAGGAAGAGCACAAATTGATTCTACAAAAGAGACCTTTGGAGGCTCTCTTTCTAATGCCATTTGGGTAAGGCGTTGATTTGTCCAACATAATTCTTCTTGAAGGACTTCCAATTTAGTTGGTACTCTTTGTTGGACAATTTGTCTGACATCATAGCCGGGAGGAAGCTTGTATCCTCTAGAAGTCATATATTGAAAATATTGATCACCATTACGCTCTAAAAGCTTATGCATCATTCGTTGGAAATCCACATCTTGTTCACATCTCATAAGATCCTCACTAGAAATCTCGTCATTAGCCTCTGCCTCATGTTGAGAGGGAGGAGGTCTAGGTGGTGAAGAAGGCATAGCAAAAGTTGGCCTTGGAGGAGATCTTGGTGGCGTGTTGTTGCCATTGTTGCCATTGTGAAAAAGAGGTCTATGCTCATGATTACTAGTCTCAGGTTGCTCATGAAATGTCCCTCTATAAGCCATGCACCTAGCAGCATCCATCCTTTGTTGATTGTGTTCTTTTTCTAAGCGTGCTTGATTATCCTTACGCTCAAAGTGTTCTTGCAAGAGTTGAAACTTTTCTTGTTCAGTCAAAGTGAGTGAGACACTGTCTGTGTTTTTGGGGGTCTTGAATGCGGAAAAGAGGAAACCTCCTTTATACCATGGTGTAGCCTTAGAATTCTCAGATTGGTCAAAACTAGAACTGTTGTTGCTAATGGGTGCTTTTGAACGTCTAGTTGGAGAAGGTAACTATGTATAATTGAACAGAGGATGACTCTCCTGCTCAAATTGAGACCGAGTTGTAACCGGCATGAAAAGAGATGTTGGTTGACTAATAGAATGAGACAAAGTTTCTTAGGTTTGAGATAAGCAAAGCTAATAAAGATCACTTGTCAAAGTAGAACAATAGAGAGAGATGGCTCGTCAAAAGTGCTCAAGCACTTACAGCAATCAATTGACTAAAGCTGAGTAGCGAGCAAGAAGCTCAATAAGCAAGTAGCTAGAGAGGTAACCGTGATGTGACAAGTGATCAAGAGTAGCATTCGTTAAGCTCAAATCCAATAGTTTTAGCTCATTTGTTTCAGTCTAGAACAAATCTAAACATGTAAGTAACAAACCAGTTTCAGGTAAGAACAGAAAAAGACACTCTACAGCAGGTTAAAGTGCAAGTTTAGCAAATCCAGATTGCAACAGTAATAGGACAACAGAATAACTCAGGATTCTTGGTTGAGGGTATGCAAGGATACTTCAATATCATATGACTCTTGACCAGTGAACATGAAAAACTCAGTTTTGAAGCGCTTGGACCAAATTTGTGGATTGAATAGTGCAATTTCTCAGTTTGACAAGTAGTAGCAATAGATAAAAGATAGGTTTGCAAACAGTATGGGATCAAACATGTCATAGAACACTTGAAACAAGGGCAAAAGCAACCTTGCCAAGACAAGCACTTGTGATATCAAAATAGAGAACCTTATGAATGCTACCGTTTGTTTGAATGTTGAGAACGTTTACACTGGTATAGCACAATTGAAGATAATTCAAGCAATTACTACCTAGAAGGACAAGGCTCATTACTTAGCAACGTGGCCCACAACTTGATGCTCCCTTGCCTCACACCAAGTGGTTGCCCACAAGAGATATTGGCGTTGTCATGGAAGTGTCAAAAACACAACCAAAGGAACACATATGGTGAGTGTCTTGGGGTGATCCGGGTAAGTCCACTTGGATCAATCCTTGCACCAAGAAGCTAAGCGGCTAAAATAGGGTGGCCTCTATCTAATGGTTCATAGTAAGGGTTTTCGTTCATAGCACCCCTCTTGCTCCTCATAAAGGACTAGGACCTCACGGCCTCAAGAGTACCTTAAGCATTCTTGCTTAATACTTTCCTCATGGTCACAATCCCACAAGTTACTCACATCAAGCGAAGATAAGTACTATGTCTACCAAGGTTTTGTGTCCTCGATAGCCTTGAGATTATAGTGAGTTGGAATCACTCGCCATCAAGGAAAATGATGACAAGGTTGTCCCCACTTGGGTCATTCCTCTTGATTGCTCAAGAGCAGGCCCACTAAAGGATCCTAAGCTAAACAAAGAGTGGATTAATTCTTGAGGTTCAAGGTTTTTGGTTCACCACAAGGGTGAAGAGCATACTCCCCTATCTCAAGAATCTCTCCCAAACACACCAAGCAAAGATTCAATTACCCCCTTGCTTTCAAAATCCCAAGATGGGTCAAGATTTCTGTTTCACCACAAGGGTGAAGAGCATACTCTCCTACCACCTCAAAATTTCTACAACAAGGTATTAAGTGCCTATGAAAGGAAACAACTAGTATATGCCGCACTTAATAAAGAAAGCAATTAAACAAGCACTTGATTTGGTTTTTATGCTTAGGGCAACCCTGCAAAAACATTAGTAGCCCTCTTTGACATGCGATTTTAGCAAGTTTCAAGCAAGAAGCACCTACAACCACAACTTGTTAGACCAACAAGAGTTAGGAGAATCAAAATCCAAAATCTAACAATGATTAGTACATGAAAAAATTAGATAATGTGCAAAAATAACTGATCAAATGATAAAATCTGAAAATGAAACCATCATGGTTGGATTAGGCTCGGAAAGACCTTTCCAATGATATATCACACTTAAACTTTTGATACCATTTGCAAAATTTCAAAAAAAATAGGCACCTGTTTTCCAGAGGCACGGATTTGAAAATGCTAGAAATTTCAAAAAATTTCAAAAAGATAGCTAACAACCCAAAACTTGCAAGATAGATAAAATAGCCCAAAAATAGCTCACTGCCAGGTATAGACACAGTCTCGTGCGATACTTCGCCCGACACCAGCGATACTTTTAGTCTGCACGATATTTCACCTTATACCAGGCGATACTTCGCCCGACACCAGGCGATATTCTCTACTATAGCCAGGCGATACTTCTGATAGGCGAAGTATCGCACACACATACAGAGGTATATCGCGCAATACTTCTTATGACAGGTGAAGTATCACGCACACATACAGAGGTATATCGCGCGATACTTCTGGAAAGTATCGTACGACAATCTGAGACAAAAAAATAGAGAAAAAATTAAGCTAAAAACTTGCCGAAAAATTGACGAAAAATGATGGAAATGCAGAAAAAGAAGGGACAAAGCTAGTCTACTCTGCCCCACGGTGGGCACCAAAAAATGTGTGCTATAAATGTGTCACACTTCTATGAATCATTACATGCAAGGAAACTCAAGAATGAGCCCTCACAAATCGATCCATAGCTCCCTAGGCATGGAGTGCAAGGGTTTTTTTTAAGAATGCTCTCAGCTAGAGCTATTTAGCCTATAACCTTGCTAGTAAACCATGCAATGGGAGATTCAATGAAGACAAGGGCAAGAATGCCAATATCCTCAAGAATCAAGAATGAAAATGCAATGCAATGCTAACTAGAAATGAGAATGCAAGCCAAGCTATGAAAGGAAATATGCAAGTGTTACAACCAAAGCTAATTAATCTATGTGAGCTAATTTAGAGCATAGAAATGAAGCTAATCTAAGAAAGCATAAATATGAAGCTAAGCTAAGAATGCAAGAATGAGATGTAGAATGCAAGAATGAGATGTAGATGCTAAGAATGCTTCAAATCTTCAAAAGCTCCAAAGTGACCTAGAAAACCTGCAGCATAAAGTTAGCATAAAAAGTTGGGGATCTAGAATGAAGAAGAGAGCTCTTCTTTTATAGGAAATGAGGAGGAATGGACCATGGAGATTAAGAGGAAAAAGATTTAATCAATGGTGGAGCTTAAAAGAGGAGCAATCCATGTGCACAAGTATCCTCCAATAGGAAAATAAGAGTTGACTTTTATGTCCATATGAGACAAAAAGTGTTTTTTCCCTTTTTATAAAATAAGAATAATGCTTTATTTGTGCAACTTAGGATAAGAGGAAAAGTGGGGGCTTTTTATTTATTAAAAGGGGAGGGAATTCCTTTTAAATAAATAAAAACTTAGGATAAGATGGTTAGCCCATAGAAAATAATTGAATAAATGATAGAACTAGGATTTGATCAAGAATAAGCAATTTATGATTTAGCAAAAGGGGCTAATAGTCTAGATGACCATTTTTAGGTGTATACAAATATCTGGTTGAGAATATTGTAGTCCTAATTTACTACTATACACTATTTGGTACATAAGTATCACATTTACCCAAGAATGTATTATATTGGATTATGATTACCATTTCTCTTAGATATTTTGACTTTGTATAAAAATCAAAGGTAAAGAGAGAAAAAGCCAGTGAGACATTGAAAAGTCTATCAGTGAGATATCATTGTTAGTGAGACCTATGTCAAGCCAATGAGGCATTGTAAAAGGATATTTCACATAAGCCAGTGAGGCAATTTGAGTAGTTTTATTCTCTAGAGGGTTTCTACTCAAGACAAAATCCATGTTATATTCTTTGTGTGTCTTATCTATTTTGTTATCCATTTTTATTTTCATTACATAATACTTCAAGTTTTGTTTAAGTGAAAAATGAATTGTAAATTGCTATATCACTAATTTGTGCCCCCTCTCCCCTCTTAGTGATATTGCACTCCAATAACACTCTTGTTACTCATCCCATTGATATTTCCATCAAGTGTCCCATTGATATCATCCTTGAACATATCCTACATCAATTAGAATCTTTGTAAACTAAGCTAAATGCTAATCCTATACCACCTCCCCTCTCCACTTCTACGAAGACATCATCACTATGGACCTTTAACATAATTTCCTCTTAGGATATTCTATCTTACATGATTTCCCTATGTGTTTTGCAACTCCCAATTTAAAATATATAATGGTAAGGGGGTTCCCATGACCCATATTCACTCCTTTAATGCGACTTTCCTTGAGTTCCTCTATGATGGCTACTTGCTTGCTAAAATTTTCCCTTGCACTCCAAAAGATTATGCTTTGGAGTACTTTTACACACTCCTTCATAGCTCTAACGATCTTTATATTAAGCTAGATAATTACTTTATCTAACACTTTTGATGAAATATCATCTTCAAATTTCCCTTCCAACATAGTCCAATACAAACAATAAAATATTCTAATGCCTCAAGTTTTTACCCAAGACATTATTGGTAAAAAATATGATGACCAATTTATGATACAATAATAACATGTAATGCAAGTCATAATGCATTCTTTCATGCACAATGTCATCAAACCAAATAATGAAACACTTGGCATATACACCAATACAAAATTCAAGATGAGAAAAGCAAAATGCTTAGAATACCATAGGAAAAAATAACATGATCAATCAAACATTGAGATATGGAGGAGTCGGATTCTAAAGGCTAACTTATAAACCTTGACAACTTGCCTACCAAGGTGTGCACTTTTGGCATCTTGGGAAATGGAACCAACAAGACAATCTTACACTAGCTTGGGCTTCAAGGTCTAAATTGTAAGAGTTTAGACTGTAGATCCAAATTTACATGGCTCAAACTTTAGGGTTTAAGAGCATGTTTGATGCAAGGGCATCCTTAGGGCTCATCACAAATTTGCATTGTACTCAGGAAGTTAAGAACACGTGGTAAATTGTACTCTTGATAGTTGGTAAATAATTTGTGATGAGTAAAGTTGAAGAATTTTATTGTATTGTGTTATTGGGTGATGCAATTTCAGGAGTAGTTAATTTATAAATGATTGATTGGTCTAGTATTAAAATGCGAGGTTAATTTTATTGGTTCAAGTTTTTATTTTAGTGAATGGATGTCTATAAGTTGATAGTGGTGTTTGGTTGGAATTGTTTAATTTTTGAAAGGTTATTTTGAATCTAAAGTCAATATCTTTTTTCCCAATTAATTAACCTTCTTGCACATGTGACTTGAATTGTCTCTTGTCCCATAAGTAGTGAAAACTACACAAAGACAATAAATAAAGATAGGTATAAGATTTCATACACTCAAACATAAAGCTTTGAAAGATAATATGAGACCTCTCGTTACATACATTGTGGCCCTGTAGCTGACTGTCATATCAGTGGATAAGATTTACATCTTTTAATCTGACCATCTTTTCATCATGTAGTCATTATGAAAGTAGTAAATATCATCCCTCAAGCATTGAATAACATTGTTTTGAGGCACTCTTCTTGAACATGAATCTTTTCTTTCACAACAATGTCATTCTATTTTGTAGAAGCGGTAACAATAGTCTCTTTATGGCATTGTTGATCACTGCAACTTCACATTCATGAAAATGTATTAATGCTTGCATCTTTGTCATGATATAGTACCCTCGTTTCAATCTTTGAATATCACTACCTTTTAGAAATTGTCCCTCTTTTGATTTTTATGACATCATTCCTTACTGTGGCTACGAGCCTTCATAACAGTGCCTTTTCTTTATTCATTGTTCTTTGCAAACATGCATGCATGACCTCTATTATCTCTTGATGACTATTATAAGAGTGTCTTTGTGACTTATCATAAACCATATGAATCATTATTTTTTATCACTTTATACCACTGTGACAGTGGATAAGCATTGAAGAAGAAATTTCTTTAAACATTTCTTATCCACATTATTTTGGCATCTTTTTCAATCATGAATTGTTACACTTATCATCACCTCATCAGCCTATTTGATAGTCAACCTTGTCTATAAATAATAACTCAAAAGTGTTTTTTTGTCATTGGGACTAATCTTTGCTTACAAATTTGATCACCATTTATTGACATCCTTTTGCTAGTCACTTCTCAAGACTCTTGGATGCATTTTTTCTTTCGTTCTTACTATTCCTTCACATGACTAATCATCTTTTGTGCTCACTATCATGAGGAACTCTATGACACTCTAAAAGTGCCATTCCAACTTCATCAACATTGTCTTTTCCATTTACAGTGTATACCACTACTTTTGATGCATGTTGAATGCCCTCCCATTTAGCTAGTGTCTCCTCTAATATTCATCTTTGAATTTTGGCCTTTTCTCTCTACTTTTGTAGACAATTCCATTCTCTACCTTATCATATATGTATACTCTTTGCTTTGACATACATTCTTGGAAGTTACTTTGAATGTGGTGGATCATGTGTTCTACATAGTATCATTGCCTGCTCTTCTCTTTTATAGTGACTGTCACTATTCTTTACAAGAGTGCTTTTGTCACTTACCATGACTGCTAGAGATCTAAGAATTCAAAACTCTTAGAAACCCTTGTCAAAATAGTAGAGATTTTATTTTTGCAAAACAAAAGATGTATCTCCCTGTGAACATTTTAATGAAAACTACTTCTCTTTCTTTGACATCTGCCATTCCTTGTTACTTCCTTCAACAATTTACTCATTTTCTATGTCTGAAACACACCTTTGAATGTCCAAAGAATGCTGCTATTCTTTACATGAAATCTACATTTCATCTTTCACTTATGCAAGACACTGGTGTGTACTCTATGCTTTCTTATCTACACACATACTTCTCTCCACCAGTTATAGCCTAATTTTCCTAATGATTATAATAGTTGCCAACTTGTGAAAATAATATTGTGTCTCAATGTGTAATGTAGTCCTCTCCAACTCATGCTTGAGGAGCTTATATAATAATCAACTGATTAATTTTTTTGGTTTTGATGTAAATTCTATTAAGATATTTTGACTGCCAACTCACTTATGTTTGGAGTCTTCTCCATATTCCGTACTCTTGTCCCAAATTTATTTATCTCACCAATAATAACTGGAAATGAAATGTTTGTATTTCATTGCTTACCATAGTTATCTACTAAATATGAATTAATCCCCTTCAATGATGATAAATGTTGATGGCAGTCCCAAGTATAGCCTGAATGAAATATTAATTCCTCAATGTAAATACTATTCATTATAATATAAGAACTAATGTAGATTGGGTATCACAGGGAAATAATGGTTGTGGATACTTTAGTTGGGTCGATGACAACTCATCTACATCTATCCACCCATCTCCACTTATCCACGATGAAGGATTTGAGTGCAAAACATGTCAGGCTAGGGAAAATTTTGAAATTATATTTTTACGATGCCTTCTCTGTATTGTAATCGCATATCTTTGTTGCAACCATATGAAAAGATGAACTCAAGAATTAGTTAGTTTAGTATTTTCATATTGTAACTAATATTTTAATATTGATATGACATAACTTCTCTTTGCCTCAAGTGCGCATATATATGGTTTACATCTTTTTTTAGAATAATTCTTCATGTTTATGGCTCAGGTGAGCCCCAATCTACTATCAATCACATGATTTAATGTATAGTATTTTCTTGGTTATTCCATTTGTTCCTTGACCTTGACTATGGATTGACTATCATGTTCAAGCTTGAGCAAGGCTTCATACCATGCAGTATCCGTAGATTTGTATGCAATGCTGATTTATGCTGGAGGTAAACTACATGTGTCATGTAAACAACATGGTTGGATGCAATCTCTTTGCATGTTTTCAAGAGTTTTCCCACCAATACAAGTGTAAATAATGCATTGAACATAATCTACGAATGTTGTGTGGTATGAAGTCTCGCTAAAGTTTGAGCACAGCCTGGTATGAAGTCTCCCTTTATTCCAGTGAGGGATTGGAATAAATGTAGATTTCACAATAGCTGAGAAACATAATTGTAGGCATCATGGTCACAATTTTTTGGAGACAACATAATTGAGTTGTATACCCAAGCGATGGAGTGCAACTTCTGCACCTCTGATTCCAATTTGACACTACGGGATACAAAGAACATAGATAAGGAATAAATTTAGAGAGCGGAGGAGGTTTATAACGACCAAAATAATATAGGACAAACCTCAAGTTAAATGAGGCAACTGCAAACATTTTAATAGATTTTTATTATTAAATAATGAATTTATATATACTAGTATTCTAAGCCCCCTCATTACATGATTTATTATTGTAAGCCCCCTCTAACTTATGCATCTAGAAAATGAAACTACAACCTATTAGGATTGAGACAAACCTTATAGAACAATAGCAGCTAGGAATGATTGCTTTCCAACATCTGTTGAATACATCTGTAGCTCATGAATACAAGGTCCTCCAATAGATGTATTCAATAGATGTTGGAAAGTGATCCTTCCTAGTTGTTGTTATTCTATAAGGTTTGTCTCAATCCCAATAGGTTTTAGTTTCATTTTCTAGATGCATAAGTTAGAGGGGGCTTACAATAATAAATCATGTAATGAGAGGGCTTAGAACACTAGTATATGCAAATTTTATTATTTAATAATAAAAATCTATTACAATGTTTACAGTTGCCTCATTTAACTTGAGGTTTGTCTTGTATTATTTTTTTCTTTATGGCCCTCCTTCGCTCTCTAAATTTATTCCTTATCTATGGTCTTTGAATCCCGCAGTGGATCAATTTGGAATCGGAGGTGCAGAAGTTGCACTCCATCGCTTGGGTATACAACTCAATTACATTATCTCCAAAAAGATGTTACCATGATGCCTACAATTATGTTTCTCAGCTATTGTGTCCCAAGACCCCTTATGACCCTTTATGACCGTTTACGATCCCTAAGAATACATCTTAGAGGTCTTAAAATGTTGTAAAGGGTCATAAGAGGCTCCTAGGAGGGGCCAAATGAGCTTCCACCTTCATGTGGTTGGCCCTGTTAAGTAGAGAATGTTATAATCTTCTCAAAACAAAGATAAGCTCAATAATTTAAGGTCTTAGTCCATGGACAAATTAAATTAGACTTACTATCCAAAACGCATAAAAAACATGCACATAAACACAACAACTAAGAAACATAAATGTAGATTTCACAATAGCTGAGAAACATAATTGTAGGCATCATGGTCACAATTTTTTGGAGACAATGTAATTGAGTTGTGTACCCAAGCGATGTAGAGAAACTTCTGCACCTCTGGTTCCAAGTTGAATACATTTGTTGGAAGGACATTGTATTCATGAGCAACAAATGTAGTCAACTTGGAATCGGAGGTGCAGGAGTTGCTCTGCATCGTCTGGGTATACAATTACATTGTCTCCAAAAAATTGTGAGAACGATGCCTACAATTATGTTTCTTAGTTGTTGTGTCCCAGGACCCCTTATGACCCTTTACGACCATTTACGATCCCTAAGAATACATCTTAGAGGTCTTAACATGTCGTAAAGGGTCATAGGAGGCTCCTAGGAGGGGCCAGATGAGCTTCCACCTTCACGTGGTTGGCCCTGTTAAGTAGAGAATGTTATACTCTTCTTGAAACAAAGAGAAGCTCAATAATTTAAGGTCTCAGTCCATGGACAAATTAAGTCAAAGGCCTTTTTGAAGTCAATAAAGTAGTAAAAAGCCTCGTCACCTGGAGTGTCCCATATTTTGTCAACTAAGTATCTAAGAGTCACTCCGTGATCTATGGTGGAGTGTTTCGGTCTAAAACCAGCTTGTTTGTGTGAAATAAGATAGAAAATGTGTGACTATTTGTAAATAGTAAACAACAGGGACATAATATTGTTGTGCTTAATTTGATAATATATATATATATATATATATATATATATATATTTTTAAAAAAAAATTAAATTGAATGTCGATATTTCGACCAACAAAGAATAGAAATATCGACAAGAAAGCTATACATTCGACATTTATTGCGATGATTTTACGTCACAATTTTGACGTACATTGGTCGCAGGGATAAGGCTATAACCGGCAATTCTTCTAGGTTGAAGCAATGATTTTGACATCATTTCCGTCGATAGTTCAACTACTGGGGATGTTGCAATTGCAACGGAGATTTGAAGTGTGGCATTTTTGACAAAAAAAAATTTGATGACCGTTATGGTTGATTAGGTGACCAATAGGCGTCTAATAATCGACTAAAACTCGTCGAAAAACAATCTAAAATTTACTAGTGTTTCTAGCTGGGCTGGGTATCCTTCATGTTATGAAAGATTCTGGGGAAGTGATAATGCTTCGTGGTAGGGTGGAAACACACTCCCACAATCTTCTCGCCCTTGCTGACATTTGTGAATAGGTTTCTGAAGCTTCTTACAAGAAGGACTTTCTCTTTTAGTGTTACGCAATTCCATATTCGACATTATGGTATTTGGTAAATTTTGTCGTTTACTTTTGTCATTAATATGGAAGTGCATATTTTGATCTAATCCTTATCTTTTATTGATGTGAAAATCTCTTAGGTTTTTACCCAGACATGACAACTTGTACTTATTTGAAGTTGATATGACATCTCTTATTGTGGTTTATTTAGGACACTCGACAAATGGTTGACTTTCCTCTTATCTTTGGACAAAGGTATGCTTTAGCATCTTGACAATTCTGGTCTTAATTGTATTTCTTTTATTCCTATATTATAGGGAATTGACTAGTATCTTGTCGACCTATACATTCAACCATTGACTTTTTGACCAACTCCCTAAAATTTTAGTTTTTTCTAATGTGGCTTTTTGTGTCAAAAATTCAATCTTTACAAGTATGTTTCATTAAGTAATATTATGTAAAACCCTTACAAAATTCAAGATGATTACATTTAAATATTTTTATTACATTAGTTTCTTTTATTTGCTTTCATTATTTCATTACGATTCGACAATTGGTGTGAAAATCTCTTAGGTTGTTACCCAGACATGACAACTTGTACTTATTTGAAGTTGATACGACATCTCTTATTGTGGTTTATTTAGGACACTCGACAGATGGTCGACTTTCCTCTTATCTTTGGACAAAGGTATGCTTTAGCATCTCGACAGTTCTGGTCTTAATTGTATTTCTTTTATTCCTATATTATAGGGAATTGACTAGTATCTTGTCAACCTATACATTCAACCATTGACTTTTTGACTGAGTCCCTAAAATTGTGGTTTTTTTTTATGTGGCTTTTTGTGTCAAAAATTCAATCTTTACAAGTATGTTTCATTAAGTAAGATTATGTAAAACCCTTACAAAATTAAAGATGATTACATTTAAATATTTTTATTACATTATTTTCTTTTATTTTCTTTCATTATTTCAATATAATTATATAAGGCTCTTTTCTATTAAATATGAATTAAAAATTTTCATACAAAGTTGTATCAATTTTTAAAAATTGTTGAAAAAACCCTTGCAACACAAAACTTAAAGAACATTCATGAACACTTGATTAGATATTCATATAATTAAAATTTTATATTACAATTAAAATAATATTATCAAGAACTCTGGCCACCATCACCATAATAAACCATATTTCAAATCACTTTTTCAACTCAACAAAATAACCATTTACCCACTTTTCAAAACAAATTATAACTTATAAATGAAAATCAATATAAACACTTTAATAAAATCACAATCCAATCAAATACCAACCATACATGAAATAAAATACTTTATTAATTATTTGTTATACAAATACAAATAAAACAAGAGTTGTGTTACAGCAAGAGTCCAACCTAATAGGAAAGAAAATCATGATTAAGAAAAAAAATTAAAAGACAAATTGACCAGTTGTAAAGAAAATCACGATTAAGAAAAAAAATTAAAAGACAAATTGACCAGTTGTAAGATAGAGTTACTTGACAGGAGGCATATTTACAACTTAACACCTACAATAAAATAGCTTGTGTAATCAAACAAAATGTTGCTAAATTATGTGGCTAGTTTGAAATAGAGGTTAAAATATTACTTTCCACTAATTACTAAATCTTTCAATACAAATCTTTTATACTTATTGTTTACAATGCAGATAACTTATTATAATTTGATTTACTTAATCCTATTACTCTATTGTCTTTGAGGTTGAAAGTATCTATTGAAATAATGTTTATCTCAATGGCTGCAC
This sequence comes from Chamaecyparis obtusa, assembly GCA_027943335.1. Classification (NCBI taxonomy): domain Eukaryota; kingdom Viridiplantae; phylum Streptophyta; class Pinopsida; order Cupressales; family Cupressaceae; genus Chamaecyparis; species Chamaecyparis obtusa. The sequence goes on from BSBK01001680.1 coordinate 2,198,475, forward strand.
TACAAATTTTCTATTTCAAGAATCAGTTGGATACATGAGACAAATTTAATACTCAATTCATGAGTTAAGGATCCAACATTGCATATTATAATTTCTCAAAAATCAGATTCATGGTTACATGCCTAATTTATATTTATTTAGAATAATTAAGGCCTAGCCATTCAATGAAGTTTTCTTTCTTTTGACATGTGCATAATTGTGGTAGGTGTAGTCTAGACTAGTATGACCGAATCTGCGATAACAAAGATGTCAAAATTAGAATCATTAACTCAAGATGAACAAATTTCATGTTGTCGTTGATATTTAGCTCTTGATGAACAAATTCTTGAAATGGTTAAAGCCTATGAATTCACTTAGCACTCAATATCTAGAGAAAGAGATAAAGATGGGCATTGTATACAAAGAGGAAGAAGAACACACCTTTGCATAGTCAAAATTTGCTTTGACACATGGCAAAACATTTCTAGGAAGAGACCTCGGTGTATTAGCCCATGCAAAAAGAGCTCCACCATCCATGTCATATTTTAGAGGGAAAGAAACTTTTATTGCTAGATCTGATGCATCATACCCAAAAATATGCATATATTCTTTCAGAGAGAATAAGAAACATAGAGGTATGGAGGGGGGGATAGAGATAAAATATAGAGTGAAACAATGAAAGGGAGAACAAGAGAGAGAGAGAGAGAGAGAGAGAGAGAGAGAGAGAGAGAGAGAGAGAGAGAGAGAGAGAGAGAGAGACTGACTGAGAAATAGAGGTAGAAAGAGGGAAAGATAGAAAGATAAAGATGTATGAAGTGATATATTAATGACTTTTGTTTGTCATAGTAATTTTTAGATCTATATTAGATTAAAAAATCTAGAAAAAAATAGTCAAAATATAAAAATGTAAATGTTAAAAATAACAATAACTTGAAATATATAATATTAATAATAAATAATATAATCTAAGTATATCATTAGCTTATTTAATTATTTTTAAATAATTAAATAAGTGATAGATAATAAAGGTGATAAAGACAAGTGGGTGCAAGATAAATAATTCAAATTTAAATAGAAGAAAAATAATTATAAATTAAATTATTTATAATAGCTTTTATTTATGATTGTGATAACATAAATAATTAGAATAATTTTAAATTTAAATAAAAATAAAAATAAAAATAGAATAAACAATAATGTGTATCAATAAAAAGAATAATTAAAAATAAATAAAATTAATAATAAAACAAAGTTTAATATATAATGTTTAATAAGATAATAAATATTTAGATAAAATTGGTTTATTAGATTAAATGTAAAGGAATCATGTATAAAAAGTATAATAAATATTAAAGAATAGTAACATTATTAGTACTTGTACTAATAAATAAATATTAATCTAAATGTAAAGGAATAATGTATAAAAAGTATAATTGAATAGTTGTAAAATAGAATCACATCTATTCAAATGTAATGAATGGGGGAAATATGAGATCCACTCCTAAATCCAAATTCTCAGAGGAGAGATCCAATTTGATCAACCAAAAGGTTAATGCACAATGGAATCAATCTATGGAGAATATGAAAGAGAGAAAAAACCTATATTTCACTATGGAGAATTATGCTTGAAATCTGAAATAATTGAAATACAAGTACTAACCTCAAATTAGGAAAAATATGAAAAATGCCAATTTTTGATGTCTATGTGTACTTTCGAGCAATTCTGCAATTTGTTTCAGACTGGAAATGCCAAGACGAAGAAAACCCAGAAATCTTTTATCTTTCTGATAGCAGGTAGTCTTTGACCCTCATAAAAGGTCAAAGGCTAGATACTTTATTTTAAGGTCAATTTTGACTTTGTTCACAGATCTCAGAAGTTCACCGAAAAAGGTATCCAAATCCACTCTTAGATCTAAAATTTTGCACCTATACCTGTAAGAAAAAGGGGGTTTTATTTGTATGGGAGGTTTGCCTTGGTCAAACCCCAATTTTGGAATTAACCTTGAAATTGAATTGAAATGTAGTGTGCATAAACAAAGCAATTGAAACAATTCACCTTGCTTTTGTTGAAGTCCATGTAAAGGATTCGAATCCTCAAATTCACAAGTAGGGATGCTCCAATGGATGTAGAATGAATGTAGGATGTCTCAAATCAATGGCATTTGATCTTCAACACCAATCTTGAATTGATCTTTGCATATGAGGAGGCTTGGATGAATGTAGAAGGATGGATCTCCAAGGGGGCTCCAAAGAGATTAAATCCTTCAATGGCTAACAATGGATCTCCTTGATGGATGAATCCTTGAACACTTGAATGCTTGAAGGCTTGCTTGAATGTTTGAATTTACTTGCTTGCACTTGAGATCTTGCTCATGAAATTGCTTGAGAGATGTGGATAATGGATGGAGAAAATGAGGGAGGAAGGCCTCCTTTTATAGTGAACTAGGGCACAATCTTCTAGAGGGGCCACCTTGGAGAATTAAATCCCAATTAGGTCGTAACCTTTAGAAAATATACCTAGATTAAATGTAATTTAAGGATTTACCATTCTAAAACCCGAAATGGCCGACTTGGAGGCGGGAAAACAAATATCCTTGAAACTCGACACTTAGAAATCAAGGAAATTTGAAATCTGGACAGGGGGTCAAGGATGAGCTTGACTCTGACCTAGGTCAGGGTCAAGGTCGACTTTGACCTATAAGGTCGACTTTGACCTTGTGGTAAAAAACCTCAGGATCCTGACCCAGAATGCTAGGAAGTGTAGATATGAAGTGAAAATCAGGTGCAAAGGAAAGCAGAATAGGGGGAAAAGCCAAATACATGCAAAGACTCGATCAAGGCACTTAACATAACCCTAGACCACTTACTCGGAGGGCTAAACTCTCTTATGATGGAAGTGCTTCCATTTTAAGATGATACAATAATTAATATTAGTACTTGTACTAGTAAATAAATATTTTTTTCTCTTACTTTTTAATTGATTAGACAATTTTTTTAATTTTCACAATGAAAAAATAATTAAACCCCCAGCAAAAATAGGAGCAGCCAATAAGAAAAAAGAAATACTTTTCAAAAAATTCAAAATAAAAAACAAGGCACTTCAAACATTGAAAATCATGTTTAATATTTTGCACAGGCACTATTTTTTACGCAAAGTAATAGCATAAAATCAATTGAAAACATAAGTCTTAGCCTATAGATAGGCTTGACTAATAAGATTTGTTCACACATAATGATAATGAAAAGTAAAATATACTTTCAAATACTTAAAATCCACTTTGAATCATACAAAGTAGAATAGTACGGCAATCCCCTGCACCCCAAATTCCAACCACACACACAACTATAGAACAAACCCCTGCAACCCAGGTTCTAGTCCCACAACCCGCATTTTTATAGCTACAAAATGAAAAACTATTAAATGAACCCTTTGATACAAATTTCAATAACACCTCTATATAAGAACAAAATACAACCTCAAAACCCCAAGCATATAGTAGCAGAACATTTCTCCCATTCATGGGGAACCTGTAGACAAGTAGGTCATGGGATCGCATGATAAGAAGAAGCCACAGCGACTGGGGTAGCAAAAAATGTCCGAGGTGATGACAGTCGTTCCCGAAACTAGGGAATTAAAAATGCCCCTTTTAACACTCCCACACCTTGGCGGAGGTGGGAAAACCCTAACTATCTAAATTTTGTCACTCTCAGGATCTCTGGTAATCACATATCTATTCCAATTAACTCGTTCCTTTTCCATTTCTAAAACCCTAAACTAAAGAAAGGATTTGCAGCTTATAAGTTCAGAATTTCTTGAGCTTTTGTATAGAACGCCGAAACAGAACTTCGAGGTAATGGAAAAATGAAAAATGGAGTTTTGATTGAAATGATTTCATTCTTCAGACTCCTTTAAATAGGATTGAGATGGACATGTACTAATACCGCATACACTAAAACCAACGATTAAAAATAACCGGTAAAATCAAAAATTCTGAATCATTCACTTGTACTTTACAGAATCTTTTGAAAGGAAAATCATTAGCCTTGGCTTTTTCTGGATCATGGGAAAATTGATGGATATTTTCATGGCTGATTCGATCGCACTACTCCCTTTAGTGAGAGAAAAGGAATAACCAGCGGATATGTTTTGTTTTGTTTAGGCCCTATTTGGTGCATGGAATTAATTTATCTAGAATAGGCCTATTATAGAATAAGGACCTATTCTCGAATTAATTAATCTTGAAAATGAAAGCTGGAATTATATATTCAGCATTTGGATCTCATAATGTGAAATTGGAATAAGGGATTAATTTTTATTTTTTAATTAATTTGAACAATATGTATTTTTAACTTATTAAAATATTATAATTATAAAATAAAAAAATTCTTACAAATTTTAATTTTTGAACTTATCATTTTTGTTGCTAGTTTTTTAATTAAAATATATATGTATTTTTAACTTATATATTTTTAAATTAAAATATATATTATTAACTTTTAAAAAAATAAGATTATTAAGAAAAATTATTAAAAAAACATTTATAAAAAAAATTATAAAACAAAAAATTATTAAAAAAATAAGATTATAAAAAAAAAGATTATAATCCCTTAACCGTTCATGCACGGACCCGAAAAACTTATACATTTTGTTGTAATTTTGAATCCATGAAAAACTTATTTTGGAATAAGAAATGAATTCCAGGTTTTTTTTGGAATTAATTAATGCAAGCATTGGGCCGAAAATGGGAATTGGTTTTCTAATTTGAGAATTCAAAAAATGCCACAAATAGCGAATTATTTTATTCTCGCATTAAATAATTCCTATTCCAGATTAATTCCAGGCACCAAACGGGCCCTTAAGGGATTTAAGTTCACATATTCACTGTGTGGAGAAAGTGAGAGTAAGACAAAAGAGGAATAGTTGAAATGATATTGTGAATGAGAGAAGTAAGGGTTTGTTTGGTTGTGGGAATTATGAAATGTTGGAAATGGTCAAATCATGGATTTGATAATTTGGTTTTTTGTTTCCGGATTATGTTTGGACCATTTGGTTGACCCAGAATATGAGTGAGAAGATGTATTTCATCTATTTGGTTCCACTTTTTGAAACTGGAATTGGAATTTGAGTATGATTTTTTATTTTTTATTTTTTTGAATTGTTTTAATGTTTTTGAATTTAATAATTCATTTTTATTAAAAAAAATTAATTTAATTTTATATAGAAAATTGAAGTGAAGTTTAAAGGAATTTAATTCACGTCAAATAGCAAGGTAAGCTCATTGGTAGAACAACAAAGTTTAAATGAATTTTTGCTTTATTCATGTACATCAACAAACCTAACCTGAATGCACTTTGTGTCATTGCAACCTACATGAATGAAAATCAGAAAATGGAATCGCAGACCATTTTAGGTAGCCAAAGTTGGAGGCAGGCAACCAAGTTACAATCACTAATCACAACCAAAATTCAAAAAAAAATTCGACACAAAATTTGGAAAATAAATTTGAGAAAAAATTCAAAAAAATAAGAAATCAATTTAAAAAAAAAATAATAATTCGACAAAAAATATAATTTTTTTAAAAATAAATTTGAATAAATAACAAAGTTACAAACCACCCAAACAAATAAAAAATAAATTAAATCCCTTAGCACACAAATAAAAAATTAAAAAATTAAGTGGTAGACATAAAAAATTTAAAAATTTGCTTTACCCCCAATTCCAATTCCAATTTCAAATTCCAATTCCACCTTTTCAAGTGGAAGATGTAAATGCTTATTTTGGGCAAAATGAGCATTTACATCTTCCTATTCTATTTCATCGCTTTTCCTTTCTAGACGCCGCTAGGCCCCTTTTCTGTTTCCCTGTCGCTCTCTTGAGGGGGCATCACCCAGCCTAAACCTCCTAGCCCATAATCTGGGGCATCTTCATCACCTAGTCAATTCCTCGTGTCATCTATTATTTCTAAACATCTTCGAAATAATGTTATTTTAACGTTATGTCGAAGAGGGCCAAAATGTAGACACCTAAATCTGATTACACAATTAAGTAATCCTATTTAATTTTCTCCTAAGGCATTATATTAATTAAATATTATTATTTGGTTAATTTATATCACCCCTTAGTTAATTAATTTAATTAATTAATTATAGTCCAATTAATTATCTAAATGACAAACCTATAGTCTGATAATTAATTAAATCCCCATTCCTCTATTAGTTTAAATGGATACATTTATCTATTTGAATTAATTCATAAATCCTCATTTTCCTCCCACTTGGAATTAAATAAAATATTTAACCCAACTTTAACCCTTAACCAAACCCATCCCAAAATCCTAACATGGAGTTCATACTCGACCCAACTCATTCACCCATGCTAATCAGCCTTAATTAGCTAATGAACCATGATTAGCTAATTCAATCCTCCACTCATTCTCTCTCCTCCCATCACATCCTCCTAAACTCCACAGTTGCCTCCTAATCCAAGCCTAATCACCTCTTAAACATTTGCACAATCATAATCCATGGATTAAGAAATCCTAAGCCAATTAAAGTCAACTCTCATGTCACATCCTCACATCCCCCAATTCCCTCACCTCGTGTCAACCTTAAATGCTCTTACACATCCCTTACACACTTCATCCTTCTCTTACATATTTTTCCCCTCTCACATCTCCCAAAATGGTCACATTCCCCCATTTCTTCCAACCTCTCCCATTTTGACACTTGTCACAATGAGATGCATTTGAGAAAGCACAATCCATGTGCTCTCTCTCAAATGCATCTTGGCCCTTCTTTAGGTTTGTATCTTGACCATCCATTTATCCCCTCTCTTGCCTATAAATTGAGCCCTCATCTCCTTCATTTTCATCCACCATTTAAGAAAAAATACTATGTCATTTTGAAGAACAAAAACCGCATCCATACCCTCATAATGCCAAAATCCCCTCACACTTGAAGCTTGAGCAATAGCATTTGAGCACACATCTCTCCATCTTGGACAAAACCTCTACACTGTTGGAGGCTTCTTGGGTTTGAGGTTTGCATTCTCTTGTGGTTTATTTCTTTCATTTTGTAGGTCTAATCTTAAAGTTTTATCTTCTTTGTTTTGTTGAATGCTAGTTTAGTTTAGTATTCTTAAACACTACATTTTAGGTATTACAATATCATGTATAAAAAGGGGACAAATTATGAATTTCATTTTTTAAATTTGAATAAAGAATGTAAAATTTAAACAAGAATATATATATCACACATGCATAATTGATAAGTTACACATGCATGCATGTTATCTCCCAAAATTCTCTATGTGGTACCGTTGGAGTCATTCTTGATGATGTCCCAGCCTCATTTGATATAAATTGTGTCCTACACTATTCAACAACATCATGTGCATCTTTTATATGAACTCCCTTATAATTCATTTGATACTTTCATAGAGCATGTTTGATGCAAGCTCCAGCACCATCATGTTCACCTTCTCCATGTCTACTCTCAAAAGAACTCTAGACATGTGGTATGTTCTTGTTATGATGATATCTACATAGTGCATAAAATGGTCTAGATGATTCAAATTGTGTAGCACATCCATCTGACCAAACATAATGTTTATCAATTTTTATGCCCCTTTCTTTCAAATTTACAAAAAACTTCTTGAAGTAGTGTTCTACATAATGAATGTCATGCTCTTTATCACCACTTGTATAAAAATGATATTCTTTCTTGATGACATGTGCTTCAAATATGCTCTGAACACCATCTAATTCCAACTGTGCATATTGATAATACACATATACCATAATAGTAATTTACTCTGAAAAATAATATTCTGATTGAACTGCCTTTTGATGAAAAAAGAAATAGATTTTTGCAAAATCAACAACTGATAGAATAGTTCCAAGTGGAAAATTGCCTCTCATTGTTTGGAATTGTTGTTCTTGCCACTTTGCAAAAAAAACATGATGAATGTAGGGTTGAATCAATTTTTAAAAATTTGTCCATAAATGCTCCAATAGTTATCTCCTCTTCAACATATTCTAACCTTTTGGATTCTTTTCCAAATTTTGTTTCATTCTTTACATAGTCGTAACTCTTGCAATTTACCATTTTGTTACATCAATGTTTTTTATTTTTCAAAGGGAAAAGAGATAAATCAACACATGTTTCACATATTCCTTTTATGCAATTTATTTGACTAGCTGCATCATCTCTTTTGTCACATAAAATGGATGAGATGAACTCACTTCATCTACTAGGAGGAGCATATTCAAAACCATAAGTGTCTTCTACAAATTTTCAAAAAACCTAATAATGGAGATCAAATTCAATATGATAAAGACAACAAGAAGTTTCAAACACTTTTTTTCTCCTCACATAATATGGTTTCAATCTTTCAAACAATGTTTTTCCTATCTTTATATTAGGATTTGAACTACAAAATGGCACATACATTTCATATTGTATTGTGTCCAACCAATGTTTTGTATTATGTTCATATTGATTAGCTACAATCCTATGTTTGATAACATCTCTACTTTTTGATGAAGTACGAGTATTATCATTCCAAAATAATCTGAGAAAATTCTTGATTCCCTCATCAATCCTATCAGATTGAGGAGCTCTACACATAATTTCCCAATTTCCTTCCATGGTGCTATCATTCAAAATCATTCTCCTCTTAACATATTGTGATATTGTTTTCCTACTAAAACCAAAAAGAGATGAAACTAAAGATATTTAACCATTTTGGGGCATAATGTTACCTACAATGGATGTCAACATAATTCTTATTTTAATGGTCTTATCTTTAGTTCAAGATTGCTTCCCTACCTGGTTCAAACCTTTCCTAAGAAATCATATCAGTTTGCATGCCAACAATTTTTTATTTTCTTTGATGTTGTGTCTATACCCAATAATTTTAATGCCTCTTCTAACTTTTTATTTATAGGTACAAATAAAATCAATTGGGTTTTTTCAAGGTTTTTAAAATTATAAAATTTATCCAATGTTTCTTTTTCTATCTTATTCATTGACCTCTTCTTAGCAAGACTTAAGGGTTGAACATCAGCAAGTGATCTCAATTTCTCCACATCCATTGTAAGTAAAAGATATAAATTTCTATAATTAATTTTTCTCTTTATAGTTTGAGCTAGATCTATATGTTCATCCATACCATTAGGAGCATGTGATCTTGACCCTTCTCCAACATCCATTTCTTGAGCTTCCGTAGGGAGTGATCATGATCCTTCTCCAACATCCATTTCTTGAGCTTCCATAGGGAGTGATCTTGACTCTTCTCCAACATGAATTTCTTCAACTTGGCTTGACCCTCCTACTTGAGCTTCTCCTTCACCTTGACCATGTTGATTTAAAGCTACATGCACAAAAATGAATCAAATTAGAGAAAAATAAAACATAGACATAAAATTCAGGCACATGAAATTAGAGGTCTAGGTCCATACTAATGCATAGTTGAAGGTTTTACTCTCAAATGGGTGACCAATCACTCCACAAGGAAATCACATACCCCTACCTACTTTAGTAACTTGGTTTCTTTATTGTATGTCCCTGTTTGGTCTCATTTTAATGAATATTAAAAGGTGTCAACATTTGTGTGACAAGATCCATCAATGTCTTCTTTCTAGGACTTGTCTCTTTCTAGGTTTAAGACATTAACTTTGCACAATATGACTCTTTGACTTAAGGAGTGGATCCAAGAATCTTCATTCAACATATCTCCTATGTTTCAATTCCTTTCAATAACCCTTTAGGGTTTGTCAACTTTTTTTGGTCTTATTTGCTCAATTAGGCCTAATTTTCCTAGTAGTTCTACCAAACTAATAATCAAGACTTAGTTTGAAATTTTTCCAAAGGACTTGTCAAAAAAAAGGGTTTTTAGGATTACCCTTTTTGGATTTTTTACAGATTCCTAAATTTCTCCTTATGATCACCAAGTCTTAGGATCTAACCCTTCACAAGTCACTCTAGGCTTAATAGACCTAATTCAAGGGATTTCTTAAGGAACAATGGTCTCCTCACCAAACCCTGCAAACCCAATGTCATATTCTACCATTTCCTTCTTAAAAACAACCAAAAACATCAATTGATCAAGTAGATCCACTCCTAGGTGTGACTGTTTCACACTTTACCCTTCCAAACTGGTCGGTCACATGAGGATTCTTGGCTAGGGCCTATTTTTTCTCCCTCTCTCTAATATTTCCCAAGGCTTATTATTTGGATTATTATGGTACATACTACCTTCTTGCATCCCTCAAATATTCACAAATTTGTGATGGTGGGATTGCAAGAAAATAATCAAATTTTGAGACTAGTCTAGAAACTAGTATTCTATGACCAGTCCTTAGAGATCTGTGTTAAAATATTAACCAGTAGAGACCGAATTGGAATGTGAGTAAAAAGAGATCTTCTTACAACATATTAGCACCCTTATAATATTTATATCATTGATTCAATCAAGATATCAACATCAAACATGAAAACTTAGAGAACCTCTCAAAAACTGAATTTGTTTTATCTATTCAATACTCAACCACTTTCCCAACCTTCGTACAATAGTAGAAAAAATGTTGTTTTTTTTTTACCCATTATAACCAATTTTGAATGGTTTTTACTATTTATGAGGAGGTTGGAACCATTTAGACAAGTTATACTAATGGTAACTAACTTGTTGACAACTGCAATTTTGCAACGTTTCTTGTACAAAAGTTGCTCCAAAGTTGCTATGAAGCTTAAGTCACTTGACCTCTAAGATCTAAGCCCAATTTGGGAATCTAATTCACCTAGGGACCTTATTTACCCTAAATTCAACTAATTTAGATCCCTTTGACCAAGTCTAACCTTGATGATTCATCTTTCCATTTAAGGTAATGGGCTTACATCTAGGGCTTATTTGATTACAAACAAAATGAAACTTAACATCCTATTCTAATTGTCTTCGTGTAATCTTCAAAATTGTTATTCATGTGTCTTTGGATCATTTTATGGATGGGGTTCTCCTTCACCATACTCCCCATGATGTTGAATCTCAAGTCCACTTGAGATGAGTTCTTAGAGTGAAGTCCCATGTCTTTTAATTTTCTCTTCATCCATCTAAACATCTTTAGTATCATGAATTCCTTTCCATTTAACCAAGTACTATTTATATTCTCTTCTCCTAGTCTTCTTGAAAACCTTTGTATCAATGATCCTTTCAGACTTCAATGGTTCTTTTCTTGGAAATTCCTTCAACTCATATGCATCTTCCTGCAAAAATTCACCTGTACTCACATCACCTTTGAAAGGAGTTAGGTCTGCAACATTAAATATAAGGTATATGCCAATATCAAGGGGTAGTTGTAACCTATATGCGCTTTTCCCAAACGTATTCACAATCTAACAAGGACCTATCTTCCTAGGCATTAGTTTTTTGTGCTTTTCCTTAGGTATTCTTTCCTTCTTCAATTTTTCCCATACCAAATCCCCAATGTCAAATTGCACATCCCTTCTCCTCTTATATGGTTGTTCTTTGTATTTATTTGTGGTCCTTTGGAGTTGTAACCTTACCTTGTCATGTACTTCTTTTATCCCTACAACAAACTCTTCTCCATGAGCACTGATGTTATCCAAAGAAGAATTTTTTTTAACTCCATCACACCCCTTGGGTTCATACCATAAACTATTTGAAAAGGAGACTTCCCTATGCTCCTATTTAATGAATCATTATAAGAAAATTCTTCTTGAGGCAGAATGTTATCTCACTTCTCATTATGTTTTTTAAAGGCACCTTAACAAGTTTCCAAATTTCCTATTGACCACTTCAGTTTGGCCATCTGCTTGTGGGTGGTATGCTGATGAAAATGATAGATTGGTGCCAAGTTTCCTCCATAAGGTTCTCCAAAAATGTCTTACAGACTTCACATCATTTTTTGATATAATGTTAAGAGGAAGACTATGGATTCTTACTATTTCCTTGAAGAATAGGTCTACAACATAAGATGCATCACTTGTTGATTTGCATGGAAAAAAGTGAGCCATCTTGTTGAACCTGTCTACAACAAAAAAAAATACTATCAAATCCCTTTTGAGTCCTAGGAAAACCCATCATAAAATCCATGCTAACACTATTCCAAGGCCTTGAAGGAATGGGGAGTGGTTGATACAATCCTACATTTATTGTCTTCCCTTTAGATTCATGATAAACCATACAAGTATCAACAAATTTTCTGACATCTACCTACAACCTGGGCCAAAGGTAGTGTCTACTTACCAACTCAAGGGTCTTATCTAACCCAAAGTGACCACCCATGCAGCCACGGTGTTTCTCCTTTATAATATTTCTCCTCATAGAGCATCTAGGAACACACATTTGTCCCCATTTGAAAAGAATTCCTTCCTGAATCAAAAAATCAGAATACTCTAGATGATATTTATCTCCAAAATTAGTGCATACCTTGTATATTTATTTGAAGTCTTCATATGCAACATACATTTCCCTAAGGGATTCAATACCCATGCTCTCTAACTGAACCTCTAAAATGGTTACAAACCTCCTTCTTAGTGCATCTTCCACCTTGTTGGCAATTCCCTTCATATTTTTTATGGTGAAAGTATAGTCTTGTAGGGATTCCACCCACTTCATATGCCTATGGCTCAACTTATCTTGACTATTTAGCTAACTTAATGAATGGTTATCTTTGTATACCAACAATTCCTTAGGGAGAAAATAGTACCTCCACTTCTTGAGGGCTTGTACAAGGGCATACATCTCCAAATCATAAGAAGAGTACCTCTTCTTAGCCTCATTAATATTTTTTCTAAAGAAATAAATTGGCTTTCCTTCTTGACTTAGGACTACACCTATAGTCATATGACTGGCATCACATTCAACCTGAAAAACTTAATTGAAATCAAGAAAGGAAAGGATTGGTTGATTTTCTACCTTCTATTTGAGTGTTCCAAAAGCCTCATCTACTGTATCAATCCATGAAAGGTTACATTTTTTACCCCCTTTGATTGTCTCCAACATAGGAGCACAAATCTGACTAAAGTTCTTTATAAACTTTCTATTAAAACTTGGCAAGCCATGAAAACTTCTTACATCTCCAATAGTCCTAGGGGTTGGCCATGACAGAATGACACTTACTTTTTTCGAATCCATCTTCAAGGTTCCATTCGAAATAACAAAACCAAGGTTGTACACACTCAAGTGGTGCACTTCTCTAAGTCATTACAACCAAGGAAATCCATGAATGGGATACCTTAGAAAGCGACCTAGAGCTCTTTATGCATGGAGTTGAAAGATTATTTGATTACTCTTAGCTAGAGCTATTAAGCTAATGACCTTGCTAGTCAACCACACAATGAGAGATTCAAATGAAGACAAGGGCAAGAATGCCAATATCCCCAAGAATCACTATGAAATGCAAATGCAAACTAGATTAAGATGAATATGCAAGCTATAAATGAGAGATGAAAGCTACACTATGGAAATGAAAGTACAAGCTATGCTATGAAAAGGAAAGTACAAGTATTACCAAGCCTTCCTAGTTAAGCTAGATGAGTTATTCTAAAGCTTGAAATGAAATCTAAACTATGAAAGCATAAACATGAAGCTACTATGCATGAATGAAACTAAGAATGGAATGTAGATGCAAAAGTCAAGAATGCTCCAAATCTTCAAAAGCTCCAAAGTGACCTAGAAAACCTGTAGCATAACATTAGTATTGAAAAATGCATATGAAAATGAGGAAGAGAGCTCTTCTTTTATAGGAAATGAAAAGTAATGGACCATGGAGATTAAGAGGCAAAAGATTTAATCAACGGTGGAGCATAAAATAGGAGCAATCCATGTGCACAAGTATCCTCCAATGAGAAAATAAGAGTTGACTTTTGTGTCCATATGAGACAAAAAGTGTTTTTTCTCTTTTTATAAAATAAGAATAGTGCTTTATTTGTGCAACTTAGGATACGATGAAAAGTGGGGGCTTTTTATTTATTAAAAGGGGATGAAATATTCCTTTTAAATAAATAAAGACTTAGGATAAAATGGTTAACCCATAGAAAATAATCAAAAATAATAAAATATGACTTGATCAAAGAAATTGATATAATTGAAAATATGCTGATTTTGGAAAATATTAATTCAGGGATTCGATAAATTGCTAAATGGGGGCCCAAAGTCTAGGCGACCATTTTAGGGTGCATACATTTGCCCCTCTTTGACTAATGTGTGATCATTCTGGGAACACATACAATCAAAGAAGAATTGAAATGTGAGATCGATTTGGGATCACAAGACAACTCAGATATGTGTTCGACAGATGGGAACATATTAGGACAAGCATAGGCAAAAGCTGAAAGACAAGACCAACACCGTTGCTATTAAGTGATAGTCAAATCTGAAAATGAGAAGACAACATCAACACCATTGCTATTAAGTGATAATCAAATCTTAAAAATAAGAGATAAGAATCAAAAGACAAGATCAACACCGTTGCTATTAAGTGATAATCAAGTCTGAAAATAAGAATCTCAAGCTGAGCTGAATGATAAGATAAATCAAATATTAAAGCTGATAGGAACTACCCCCTCAGAATCGAAATCAAAATCAGGTAGAGGAGAAGTAGTAAATTGATAAACTTGATCAAGTCACTAGAAATCACAATCGAAGATGAAGGATGATAGGATAACCATCAAGTAGTGAAGATATGCCCTGGTTTGACTGAAAAGATGAAGTCAAACCTTAGAAAGATGAAGATGAATGAAAATGAAAGACTAGGAGGTTGAAAGGGATGGGGGGGAAGAAATGAAGATCCCCTAGCGAAGATCGAAGGATCAGGCCTCAAATGGTCAACCAACTGCGTAGAAGAGGGAGAAATTTTTGAAATGCAATTTTGACTATCAAGATGAACTTGGATTTTGATTTCGAGTCCAAAAATGGATCCAAGATGTCGAAATTAGCTAGAGGTGCAATTTTTGCACAATTTTGAGGTGTTTTGAAAATTAGGTCAAAAAGTCAAAATGTTAATAAGATTAACCCCTTGTGATGACGGGAACAGGCCATGATGTGAAAGACAAGGAGTGAAAGACATGATCAAGAAAAGGAAAGGTGAGTTCAGTTGACCAATAGGCCTATGAAAGATAAAAGGAGAGCTCTCTCCATATGCAAGGTGCAAGACTAAACTATCATGAACCTACAAATGCAAGCTACTATGAAAGTGGTTGACTTGCAAGGTCACAATGCCAATAGACATCTAATAATCATCATCGAGCATTATTGGTAGTGTCGCAAGATCATACAATACACACTAGTATGACTATGGATATATGAATATGATCTATATAAGATAGAAATGTGGGAATCCCACCTAGGCACCAAAGACATGTAGGTCAAGATGACTAGTGCAGTGAGATTACCTAAGTTTGCTATAGAGAGATTATGCTTGCATCAGGACATAAGAAGGTCAAGATGGCTATAAGCATGCACTCGTGAATAGTTAAGGATAATACTTTGTAGATCCTAGGTGTCAAGTGGATCAAGCATAAATGCTAATGACAATTAGGACCAACAAAATATACCCACAAGAAGAAAAAGCAATAAAACATGTCCTCATGCCCTCAGTCTTCTAGCTATGCATCATCGAAAACTATCATAGGGAGAGAACACTCATCAAAGAAATTATCATAGATAGCACACAAGGAAAACAAAGTCAAACAAGTCTCAGCGAGTCAAGTGTTTAAGTGTGTGTGTGTAAGTCATAGAGTCAAACTTTGAGTATCACATCTGCCAGGGAGAAATATCATATCATGCTAGACTGCGAGTAAGATATCTGATAAGTGTTGAGAAACACTTGACGCTAGGGTAGTGTTGAAAAAAACATAGTTTGGGGTGGTGTTGAAAAGCACCATTTGCATGATGTCCTAAAGACCAACGCATCCTAGAGACCAAAGCTAACATAGTTATGCCCCCTAGACAAAGAAAAGGACCAATTCCAAACCAAGGCAACAAAGGTCAAGGCATGATGGAGAAAGGCTAAGTGTCAAGAGCGCATGCTTAGAAACAAGGGTGCAAAGGCCTCAAGTAGCGCTTGTTTCCAGGTTTTCACCACTTGGAGAATTGTTTTGATTTTTTCAATTTTTGCTACCAAGGCGCCTGTTTCCAGGTTTTCACCAAGGCACTTTTTCTCTTTTTTTGAATTTTTTCAAGACTTTATATGCTTTTTAAGATTTTTTCAGCATCATTTATGAATTTTTTTAGAATTTTTTTAGGATCAATAAGTATGTACAAAGGATGCCCCCAGACAGAATGGGCATCAAACTCCCAAGCAAGATCACATTGTGTAGTCCCAATTTCTAGCAAGGTGGAGGACAAGAGGGAATAGAAAGTTGGTGGAAGAGATGGAAGATAAGAGAATGAAAGAGAATGAATGAAAGAAATCCTCAAGAGCAGACTCCTCAAGAGTACCCAAGCTAGGGAAAAATTTTCATGCAAAGCACATTTGGACAAGCAATGAAAGGCTAGCATAGGATAAGTCACAAAAGCATAATGCAAAAGAAGGAAAGTATGCAATCCAAAGGAGTAGACATGTCAAGAGACTTCATAGCATTGTGTTTTACTCTTTTTTATTAGATCAAGACCAAAGGGGAAAAGGATAGCGAAAGGCTAGAATGAATGGAGCAAAATAAATATGAAGGCTAAACATGAATGGAATGAAAGCAAGATCATCATAAGATAGCTCACAAAATAGCCAAATGTTTATGTATAGGTCAACATTGTCAAGATCAAAGATGGAATGGAATGGATGAAATATGTAGAAGAACTACACATGATGCCTGATTGCCAGGTTTTCATCACAATACTTATCCAAGGCACCACAAGAGAGTGGTTTTCACCATAGGATGAATTTATTTCTCTTTACTTTTGCTACCAAGGTGCTTGTTTCTAGGTTTCCACCAAGGCACATTTTCAATTTTTTTCTTTTTTCATTTTTTTAATTTTTTTTATTTTTTATTTTATTTTTTGGAAGAAGGAAAGCTTTTTAGATAATGCTCCTTGAAAGAATAAACCATGATATTCCAAGGATTCAAAATGATATGCTCAAAGATGCTGAGAGGGAAAGGAAGATGGAAGAGAAAAATGGAGGATAAAGTTTTATGTAAAGCGAGTGAGGTTGGAAGATAGGAGGAATAGGCAAATGAGAAAAAAGGATAGAAGCTAGAAGGATAATGAATGGAAGAATTGTGAAAGGGTAGATGGAAAGGAAGGCAACATCAACATCAACACACACCTTGAAGTGTGGTGAGAGGATGGAGGAAACGTGAATGAAGAAATACGTGAAAGAATTTGGTGAATGGATAGCAGAGGTTGTGGATCAGGCGCATGGAATGGAAGAATGTTTTTGGAAAAAGATGAAATGGAAGCCTTTGGAAGCTTGAATGTCAATTTCACTTTTTTCTCAACACCAGACTCTTTCAAGAGAGATTTTGGAATCCATATAGCCGTAGGCTTTTCATTTTTTTTTGATGATTTAGAGAGAATGTCTTCAATGATGGATTTTGGAACCCATACTTGTCTTGTAGTTTTCTTCTTAGATATCTCTTTTGAATTTTTACCTCCATGTTAATTAGAGGAGACATGGTGATCTTTTTTTGATGGATTCTTTTATTACTTCTTTTTCTTGTATTGAACATTCAAGTTACTTCCAAAAGACTTGGGACTTGTGGAAGAAGGGAGATATGAATGGTTTAGATGGGTGGGTGGATGAAAAAGATTCAAGGGTATGCATCTATGTTGATCTTGAGGAAAGATAGGAGATGGAGGGATGTAAGTACCCAAGATGGATGATGAATTAGGAGAGTTAGGAGGGGAAAGTGAAGGGACATAAGAGCCCAAGATGGAAGGAAGATGTGAAGCCCTTAGCAATGGTGGAAGAGGTCCAAGGATGGATGTGGAAGATGCAAAAAGATAATCAACCAATTCATCAGCATTTATATGACAGCCAAGGACATCAGCATCTTTAGAGTGAGCATTAGGATTTTCAATAGGATCGTGAACATCTTGAGTAGGAGAAACTTCTTTGATAGGAATTTTCAAAGCTTGCAAAGACTTAGGAAGAGTAGACAGTGGAGGTGAACATGGAGTGGTAGAACAAGAAGATGGAAGACTTTGATCTTGACAAGTTGCTTTGGATAGCATAAGTGCATCATTTTTTTCTTGATTTTCAATAGGCTTAACATTGGAAGTAGTAGCTTGATCTTGCTTAGGAGATGGTGGAATGAATGCGGAAGAGCGTAAAGGATCAAAAGAACCATGAAGCAGATTAAAGATGTCATGAAAAGGATTGGATGACATGGAGGGTTCTTGATCTTGATCTTTTTTTATATTTTTTTCTTTATCATTTTTAAAGTCCTCTTGAAATGGAGCCACTTCTAAGGACAAGGAAGCATGTTGGAATTGCATGGAAGACTTTGGAAGAGATAGTGAAGGACTAGCTGAAGTAGGCATTGTAGCGCATAAAGGCTTAGGCTCTTTAGGTTTAGCATTATTGAAAGTATTTTCAGCCAAGTGAAGGTTAGCTTGAGTTTCTTTAAGAGGTAGCCCTTGAGGATAACTATAGGGAACCACATGAAAAGCATTAGGATCTTTGTTGGATGAAGGATTTTTGAAAGATTTGGAAGACTCGAAAGCTTTAGGAAATGTATGGGTATTGGAGGAAGTAGGGGATGGAAGGGAACCATCACAAGATAAAGGTCCATCATCAACATAATCTTCTTTGAGAGTGTAATTTTTATTTTCAACATGAATGTTCGTAGAGGAATGATTCTTATAATATTTATGTTTCAAATTAGTGCGGTACATTTTATATCCCTCAATAGAAGTAGATGGATCATCATCAAGGTATTGTTCACAAAACTCATCAAAGTCTTTTTCAAAATCAGAGTCATACAGATCACCATTGTGATCTATCCAATAGGATGACCCTTTAGTAAGCATGAGCACAAGATGAGGAGGACTCTTAGGAATAGAGGTTTCATAGGTATGATTATATGGTTCATCATCATAGCCATCATAATAGTCATCATAGTCATCAAAGGTAGGCATGTCACTCTTCATGGGAGAGGTATCACAAGTATTACTATATTGCTCACATTGAGGAGTAAGACTCTCGGGAGAAGTAGAAGAGGAATGAGATTGTGAAGAAGAGGAAAGTGAAGACCTAGTGGAGGAAGAAGACTTGGATAATGAGGAATGCGAATAATGTCTAGAAGAGTCATGATAAGACTTGGAATGTGAAGAAGAATGAGAAGATGAAGAAGATGAAGAATGTTTGGAAGAAGGAGGTCGTGATATGATCATGTCTATGATCCTAGCAAAGGCATCTGATTCAATCATCTTTTCTTTTATTTTTTCTTTAAGTTTGTCACCCATGAGATATCCAGAAGGACTATTGGAGGAATAAAATTCTTTGAATTGAGCAATGAGTTCGAGATCATCCATTCTCAAGAGAGGTTCCATAACAAGATAGTTGTAATTCATGGTTGTAGAAGAGAAGGAATCAAGCATGGAAGAAATGAATAGTAATAGAAGAAGGTAGACTAGAAAATAAGAGGAAAATAATAAAAAAGACATGAAGAATTTAGGAAGAAGCATGAAGAAAGAAGAGAATGGACGAAAATGGGAGACTAGGAAGACATGGGAGATGTAGAAGAAAGAAGACCAAGAGTCATTTTTTGCAATTTGATACCATTGAAATTCATTTGGATATTGAGCAACATGTCACAGCACCTAAGATTTGAGATCTAGACTGACCAAGGAGGATTGGAAATGACATGAATTAGCTTCGGATTGCAAGCAAAAGTGAGACAGAAAAATGACTCTATGCGATAGTTTCCAGGACAGCAGTGCAACTCTTGACCAGTAAATGTGAAAAAATCAATTTTGAAAGCAATTGGTCAATGTTTTAGTTTGAGGGTTGGTTTTTTTTTTATTTCAATCATAGTGACAATAGTAAATTGACAAGTTTGCAAATAGTAAGTGATCAAACATGTCTTCAAACACTTGAAACAAGGGCAAAAGCAACCTTACCAAGATAAGCAATTGTGATATCAAAATTGAAAAACTTCTATGAGCACTACTGAGATGTTGAATATGAAAGAATGTTTACATGGGTATATCACAATGAGAACACTTCAAGCACTTTTCAGCCTAAAAGGACAATGGTTCAATACTTAACAACTTGGCCCACACTTGATGCTCCATTGTCTCACACAAAGTGGTTGCCCACAATAGATATTGGCTTTGTTGTGGAAGTGCCAATGACACAACCAAAGGAACACAGATGGTGAGTAATCTTGGGGTGATCCGGGTTATTCCACTTGGATCAATCCTTGCACCAAGAAGCTAAGCAGCAAAATAGGGTGGCCTCTATCTATGGTTCTTAGTAAGGACTTCCGTTCATAGTACCCTTCTTGCTCTCCAAAGGGACTCCTTACCTTGTAGCAAGTAACGGACCTCGTGGCCTCAAGAGTACCTTAAGCATTCTTGCTCAATATTTTCCTCATGGTCACAATCCCACAAGTACTCACATCAAGCAAAGACAAGCACTACGTCTACCAAGGTTTTGTGTCCTCAATAGCCTTAAGTTTATAGTGGGTTGGAATAGTCGAAAAAAGGCTTGTCCCCACTTTGGTCATTCCTCTTGATTGCTCAAGAGAAGGCCTGCTAAAGGATTCTAAAGATCTAAACAAAGAATGGATCAACTTATGAGATTCAAAGATTTTGTTTCACCACAAGGGTGAAGAGCATACTCCCTTATCTCAAAGCTTTCTCCCAAACACTCCAAGAAAATGTTCAATTACCCTCTTGCTTTCAAAATCCAAAGATGGGTCAAGATTTTTTGGTTCACCACAAGGGTGAAGAGCATACTTCCACCACCCAAGAATTCCTACAACAAGATATTATGTTCCTATGAAATGAAACAACTAGTAATTGCCACACTTGAAAATGAAATAAACAACAAGCACTTGATTGGGTTTTTATGCTTTGGTCAGCTCTACAAAAACCATTAGTATCCCTTGTGCATTTGAAGCTTTGACATGCGTTCTTTTGGCAAAATATTTCAAGCAATGAGAGCACCTACAAGCACAACTTGTTAGCCCCACAATGGTTAGCACATCAAAAATTAGATAATCTACAAGGAAAATAGATAATCAAATGAAAAAATTTGAAAATGAAACTAACATGGTTGGATTAGGCTCGGAAAGAGCTTTCCAACGATATATCACACTTAAATTTTTTATACTGTATGTGAAAATTTCAAAAATAATGGGTGGCACGAATTCTGAAAATGCTAAAATTTTCAAAAAAAATAGAAAACCCAAAGATGAACTCACTACCAGGTACAGGTGATAGTACAGACACTAGAAATATCACGCGATACTTTACAGTATAACAGGGCGATAATATATTTCTGGGCGATACTTTGTCTTACACCAAACGATACTTCTCCTTACACCAGGCGATAGTTCCTATAATATGCGAGCGATACTTTGAACTGGTAAAGTATCACACCAGTATACAAAGATCTATCACGCAATACTTCTGAAAGTATCACATGATACTTTGAGCCAAAAAAACTAGAGACTGCAAATGAGCTAAAAACTTGCCGAAAAATTGATAGAAATGCAAAAATTAAAGGACAAAATGCTAATGTTCTGCCCCATGGTGGGTGCAAAAAATGTACACACTCAAGTGGTGCACTTCTCTAAGTCATTACAACCAGGGAAATCCATGAATGGGATACCTTAGAAAGTGACCTAGAGCTCTCTATGCATGGAGTTGAAAGATTATTTGATTGCTCTCAGCTAGAGCTATTAAGCTAATGACCTTGCTAGTCAACCACACAATGAGAGATTCAAATGAAGATAAGGGAAAGAATGCCAATCTCCCCAAGAATCACTATGAAATGCAAATGCAAACTAGATTAAGATGAATATGCAAGCTAGAAATGAGAGATGCAAGCTACACTATGGAAATGAAAGTACAAGCTATGCTATGAAAAGGAAAGTACAAGTATTACCAAGCCTTCCTAGTTAAGCTAGATGAGTTATTCTAAAGCTTGAAATGAAATCTAAACTATGAAAGCATAAACATGAAGCTACTATGCATGAATGAAACTAAGAATGGAATGTAGATGCAAAAGCCAAGAATGCTCCAAATCTTCAAAAGCTCCAAAGTGACCTAGAAAACCTGCAGCATAACATTAGTATTCAAAAATGCATATGAAAATGAGGAAGAGAGCTCTTCTTATATAGGAAATGAAAAGTAATGGACCATGGAGATTAAGAGGAAAAAGATTTAATCAATGATGGAGCATAAAAGAGGAGCAATCCATGTGCACAAGTATGACTAACCCATAGAAAATAATCTAAAATAATAAAATATGACTTGATCAAAGAAATTGATATAATTGAAAATATGCTGATTTTTTAAAATATTGATTCAGGGATTTGATAAATTGTTGAATGGGAGCCCAAAGTCTAGGTGACCATTTTAGGGTGCATACAAAGGTAAGTTAGTTCCTCTTGTATAAACACACATTTTTCCATGCTTATCATTAGGTGTTCTTCATTCAATCTCTTCAAAACCATATCTAGGTGCATCAAGTGCTCTTTTCTTGTCTTTCTAAAGAACAATACGTCATCAAGGTATATTATTAAAAACTTACCTATGAATTCCTTAAGCACTTCATTCATCAACCTCATGAAAGTGCTACAGGAACTTGACAACCCAAATGGCATCACCTTCCACTCATAAATTCCTTCATTTGTTTTAAAGGGATTTTTCCACTCATCACCTTCCCTAATCCTTATTTGATAGTATCCACTTTTGAGATCTATTTTTGAAAAGTATTTAGCACCTCCTAAATAATAAAGTAAGTCTTATATCCTAAACAATCAAGGAAGTCTTCTATCCTAGGCATAGCGATATATACCTTATGGTTATCTTGTTGATGGCCCTCAAATTTGTGCATAGCCTTCATGTACCCTCTTTCTTTGGTGCCAAAACAACAGGGACTGCACAAGGGCTTATACTTTTTCCTATCAATCATGCATCAAGCAATACCTTCACTTGTTTAGCCACTTCTTCATTCTATTATGGAGTCATTTTCTAGGAATCCTTATTTGGTAGTGTGGCTCCTGGTATAAGGTCAATGCAGTGACTTATATCTCTGATTGGGGGTAGACTCTTTATCATACCATCTACAACAACATCCTTGTATCTATCAAGGATCTCTTTCACCTCACTAGGCACTTATTTCTTTGCTTTGTCTAATTTATTTCCTGTCATAGGTTCTTCCCATTGACTAGGGACTGGAATAATGGAAGAAAAAGGTCTTTCCTCCTCTTTGATCATCTTAAGGAACTCCTTTCCTTCCATGGTCATGATCTTGGCCTCTTTAGTACCTTCACCTTCCTCTGGTAGTGGAAATAGCTCAATTAATTTTCCATCCTTCCTTATTGAATATGCGTTCTTCTCACCATAATGATAAGATTTTCTATCATATTGCCAAGGCCTTCCAAGAAGGAGATGACATGCATCCATGTCAACAATGTCACACAATATTTTATCTTTATAAGGTCCCCAATCTGAAATTCAACCCAAGATTTCTCCCCTACAATTTTATGTTTCCCTTTGTTCAACAATGAAACTTTATAAGGAAAAGGATGATGAACTCTTTTTAGTTTCAATTTTTTACCATTTCTAAAGACACTATATTTTCAGTAGAACCTGAATCAATGATTACCTTGGATACTTTACCTCCTGATTTGTAGGTGGTCCTAAACACACTCTTCCTCTAGGGTGGTTCAATTGTGGTAGGGATCTTTAGTAGTATCCTCCTTATCATAAGTGCTTCTCCTTTCTCTAGAAGTCCATATGCATAAAGAGAGTTCACACTTTCAACATCTGTGTCTTGAACCAGACGAGTTCGCCTATCCCTATTGGAATTTGACCCTTTCCTCTCATGGAAATTAGGTACAATGTGACCTTCTTGGTTACAACTAAAACATTTTGTAGGCCTTGAGTTTCTTCCACCAAACCTACCTCTGCCTCTTTTATTTCCTCCTCTAAATCTTCCTTCTCCATAGGGGTTGTTCTGATCTTATTCTCCTTGTGGTCTAGGACCTTGTCCTCTGCCATTTGAGTTTCCTCTTCCTCTGAAACTCCTTCCTCCTCTACTCCTATTTTTCTTCTCTTGTCTTCTCTTATGCTTCTCTTCCACTCTTAATGCCAATTGAAAGAATTTGTGGATTGAATCAAGATTCCAAAGATGTATCTCATCTTGAATGCTCATCTTTACGCTATACAAATATCTGGCCACCTTCACATCTTCAGTCTCAACTACATTGGACTTCATGCTTAGTTTTTGAAACTCCTTAGTGTATGAACTTACATCCATGCCTTTCAGCCTTAGCTTTTGTCTTCTCATATGAAGTTGAACTTCATAATCTTCAAGGACATAGTTTTCTCATATCTTTGTAGACATTATCTTCCATGAGATTATTTCTCTTCTTCTGTCTTTCACCCTTTCTCCTTGGATAAAATACCCCATGTGAGGGGAGACCCCCTCAACTTTGATTTTTTTACCTTTACTTTTTGATTATCTAGTATGTCTTCACACTTAGGGCCCATTTGGGTACTGGAATTAGAGCTCATATTCCGGAATTAGATTTTTGGATAATGTCAATTCCATGTTTGTGTCCATCCAAAAAATTGGAATTGGAATTTTGAAATTCCAATTTTGCCCCCAAAATGGGCATTTCATCTTCCACTCAAATAGGTGGAATTGGAATTTCAAATTCCAATTCCAATTTTTATAAAACCAAATTTAATATTTCATGGGATCCATGACTATAATAATGTATATTATATTGCTATAATGATGTATATATACATGTATATATATATACACATGTGTATATACACACATGTATCTGTGTGTGTGTGTATACACACATGTATGTGTATATATACACACATATATGTATATATACACACGTGTGTGTATACATACACACATGTGTATATATATACATGTGTGTGTATACATACACACATGTGTATATATACACGTGTGTATGTATATATACACATGTATGTGTATATACATGTGTGTATATATACACATGTGTATATATACATGTATGTATATATACACACGCGTGTATATATAAAAACATGTGTGTGTGTGTATGTGTGTATGTGTATATGTGTATATGTGTGTATATGTGTATATACACACACACATGTGTGTGTGTATATATACACATGTGTGCATATGTGTATACATGTGTGTATATACACACATGTATACACATATGCACACATGTATATATATACACACATACACACATGTACACACATATCCACACATATACACACATGTGTGTATGTGTGTATATATACACATGTGTGCATATGTGTATACACACATGTATACACATATGCACACATGTGTATATATACACACATACACATGTATGTATGTGTATATACACACATGTATGTATGTGTATATATACACATGTGTGCATATGTATATATACACACATGTATGTGTGTATATATACAGACATACACACACCATATTTAAAGAAATTAAAATAAAGAATTAAAATTCCTTATGCATCTTCTTAGTCATCTACCAAGTGAACCAAATGGGTCAGCCCATATTCCGGAAATCATTTTCAGGATTTGTATCTTCCAGAATTACAACATCTTCCAAAATTGACTGGAATTGGCATTTGGTATTCCAGCACCCAAATGGGCCCTCAAAGGAATTGTTCAAGGACTCTATCCAGTCCATTTCTCCATCGAGATCAAACTTCCCATCATAGGCTGGTAGATCTAGTTTCCCATCCATGGTTCTCCTTTCCATGGATCTCAAGACTCTTGGGAGAGGTCTTTTCTCTATAGGGGTTGCTTCTTCTTCCTCTTGCTTAGGGAATTCCTCTTCTTCCCTATCTCTATTTCTTATGGATCCACCTTATTCTCCTCTCTTAGCCTCAAACTCCGCTACCTATGCCCTCAATTCAAGAACCATATTGGCCACTTCTACATTGGTCAACTTGGGAGGCATCTCTGGAGCCTCTTTTGCAAATTCTTCACTTTACATAAACAATGTCTTTCCCAAAGCATACTCGTTTGCTTTGATACCAAATCTGATGCAGAGTCGAAGGTTTTACTCTCAACTAGCTAACCAATCACTCCACAAGGAAATCACAAACCCCTACCTGAATTAGTAACTTGGTTTCTTTAGCTTATATCCCATCTTGGTCTCATTTCAATGAATATTAACAGGTGTCAACATTTGTGTGACAAGATTCATCAATGTCTTCTTTCTAGGACTTGTCTCTTTCTAGTTTCAAGCCCTCAACTTTGCACAATATGACTCTTTCACTTTAGGAGTGGATCCAAGAGTCTTCATTCAACATATCTCCTATGTTTTAATGCCTTCCAACACCCCTTTAGGGTCTGTCAACTTGTTTTGGTCTAATTTTCTTAATTAGGCCTGATTTTCCTAATAGGTCTGCTAGACTACTAATCAGGACTTAGTTTGAAAATGTTCCAAAAGAATTGTCAAACAAAAGGTTTTTTGGGATACCCTTTTCTGATTTCTTATAGATTCCTAAATTTCTCCTTCTGATCACCAAGTCTTAGGATCTAACCCTTCACAAGTCACTCTAGGTCTAATAGACCTAATTCAAGGGATTTCTTAAGGAACAATGGTCTTCTCGCCAAACCCTGCAAACCCAATGTCATAGTCTACCTTTTCCTTATTCAAAAAAACCAAAAATATCAATTGATCAAGTAGATCCACTCCTAGGTGTGATTGTATCACACTTTACCCTTCCAAACTGGTTGGTCACATGAGGATGCTCGGCTAGGGACCATTTGATCTCCCTCTCTCTAGCATTTCCTAGGGCTGATTCTTTGGATTACTATGGTACATAATCCATTCTTTAATCCCTCAAATCTTCACAAATTTTTCATGGTGGGATTGGAAGAAAAGAGTCATATTTTGAGACTATTCTGGAAACTAGTATTTTGTGACTAGTCCTCAAAGATCTATGTTAAAATCTTCACTAGTGGAGACTGAATTTCAATGTGAGTAAATAGAGTTATTCTTACAACATATTAGCACCCTTATCAAACTTTTATATCATATCTTCAATTAAAACATCAACATCAAACATGAAAACTCAGAGAAACTCTGGAAAACTAAATCTATTTTATTTAATCAATACTCAACCACTTGCCCAACCTCTGTACAATGGTAGAAAATATGGTATTTATGTGTTTTTGACCCATTACAACCAATTTTGAATGATTGTGACCATTTATGAGGAGGTTGGCGTCATTTAGATAAGTTAGACTAATGGTAACTAACTTGTTGACAACTGTAATTTTGTAACTTTGCTTGCACAAAAGTTGCTATCAAGCCTAAGTCACTTGACCTCTAAGATCTAAGCCTAATTTGGGACTCTAATTCACCTAGGTACTTTATTTACCCTAAATTAAACTAATTTAGATCCCTTTAACCAAGTCTAACCTTGATGATTTATCTGACCATTCAAGGTAGTGGCCTTACATCTAGGGCTTATTTGATTACAAAGACAATGAAAATTAACATCCTATTCTAATTATCTTCATGGCATCTTCAAGATTCTTCTTCATGTGCCTCTGGATCATTTGATGGATGGGGTGCTCCTGCACCATATACCTTCTTTATTTTTATAATAATATGCCAGTGCAACTTCATGATCTTTTTTGTTCTGTACTAGGTGACCTTTTTCTTGCAAATTTACTTTGTCTTCCCTTCTTGTTCCCTATTTCTCCTTTCCAAAAAAATGCCTTTGAAAAATCACCAATAGTAACTCTCCTCTCCAAAAAAATTCCTTTAAAAAAATTACATGAAATGCAAACTAACTTGATTTTAATTTTGTAAAAAATGAAAAATAAAATTATTTTATACCATACCTATGCAAAAATACATAACTAGCCGACCTAGTTTGGGCGAACTAGGTCGAGTAAAAATCCGGTGGGATTTTTCTCACCGGACTTTTTCATGGGAGCCTTTGTATGACAACCCCTTCGTATGAAGGCCTAAGGACCCTTCATGCAAATGGGTCTTCACACGAAGACCCCCAATTTGAAGTTTTCTCCTAGGGGACATAAAAAATCTATAAAAAGTTGGTCTTTCAAGGGCTGAAACAAGGACCAAACAAGATGATCTTCTGAAACCAAAAATGTCATATGATGCTACTCGGAACAAGTTTTATAATGACTATAATTTTAATACATATTGATTTCATTGTCACTTTTAAATTTTACTTTAATTAAACATAGATTGTTTGGCCATTCAGCAACATGTCTATTCGACGCTTCAAAAAAATAGTAAATTAGGAAAAAAAATATGAAATATGTAGGAAAATAGTATTAAAAATAAATTTCAATATATATAGATCAAGTTAGAGCAATCCAAAGGAGCCTATGTCTAAATTATAGTTTTTGATTAAGGTAAAAGTAGGTTTTACATGGACTCGAAACCAATTACAAAAAAGCAAAAAGATAGAGCATTAAAGTTTCAAAATGAAAAACCTGCTGGAAAACAAAAGCAGGTACAAACAACAGCACAGTTCAAACATAGAAACTAAAAGAAAAACTAGCAACAAAACAACTACTGGCAAGACCAAGCTAATTATTTGTTATCATTTCTTCAGCCTTCTTCTGGAGGTCTTCCATCTTCTAGATAGTCTCTTGTAGCTCCTTCAGTTCTTTCAATTTTTCAAGGACCTTCCTCTGGATGCGCCCTCTAGTTCTCATCCTCGGACCAGTATTTCCAGCATCCTCATCAATGGTGATTGTTGTTCTTTCCAGCATGTTCCTTTCCAGATAGTTATGCAGCATATTCATGTTCATAATTGTCACCTTCAGACCCTCGTTGCTATGGATCAGAACACCTTTTATCATGTTCTCGTAGTTGCTAATTTTGGCTTCTAAGTCTTTCACCTTGTCATTAACTATCTTGCTCATCTTGGCAGTACAATCCTCATTTTTATTTTTGTTTTTCACCTTATCAAAAACCTTATTTTCCATCTTTCCCAGCTTAGTAGTCATATTTTTCATGGTTTTTTCCATTTCTTGGATCTGGAGTTTCATTTCCTGCATTTCCTTTTTCTTATCCTGACTCTCAACATTATTCTCCTCCTCCTGCATAGTAGCTTCCCTCAAGAGGACTAAAGTTTCCTCTTTGTTGTTTTTGTTCTCCATCATGGTCGTCATGTCCATACCTTCCTTATTCACTTTCCAGTTGTCTTCATCTTTTTCATTTGCAGAGGGGGTCTTACCAGTCTCCTTACCTTCATTCTCTTGGCCAGCCGTAATTCCCACTGTAAGCCCCTCATCATCATTACCATCCTCATCTATGTTCTTACCATCCATAATTTTTGGGTTAACATTGATTAGATCTTCTTCCATAGGGGCATCCTGGATAGTGATCTTAGCATCCACAGTTAACACCTGGGTGCCTTCCTCCTCTTTATCAGCACTACCATTATGATCAAGGGCTTCTTCCATGTCATCTTTTGTAGAATTTTCTTGGGCCTCTTCCTCTTCCTCATTCGCTTCCTCCTCTTCATCTTCTTCTTCTTGATTGCTCACCTCCTTTTCTTCATTCTCCTCTGCCAGCCATTCATTCAGTTCCTCTTCCTGTTCTTTTTCTTGACTGTACCCTTCCTTTTTCTCATTGTTTTTCTCTTCTTCACTAGAATCCTCCTCATTACCTTCCTCAATGTTACCCTTCCCCTTGGAGTGAGGCCTTTTCACAATTTCCTCAATGTTGGTCGTGTCTTTGCCACCAGTATTGTCAGAGGCCTTTTTCTTATTTTTCTTTCTCTTCTTACTAGTCTCAGCCTCTATCTCCCCCTCATTCTTCTCCTTTCTTTTACCAGTGTTCCGTTTAGGGATAGGGTCCAGAATATTGTCCCTGGTGTAGTCGGATATAAGAAGGATCAAGCCCTCATGCAACACGGGGTTACTATCCTTCTTCCTATGCCCCGTAATGCTACTGTTCAGGGAACTCAAAAGATAATAAGGGAAAGAAATCCTCCTATTATGCCTGAAATGGTTTGCAAAAACAAAATGGAAGTTGTAAATTTTGGAATAACGTCCATCTAGCATAAAATATTCAATCATAACCTTCAAAATTTTGGCCCATAATTCATCAATATTGGTTATGTCCACATAGTCGCCATTACCCTTGGTCATGAGGGCTTTCTCATCGTCAATTTTAGGGAAAATAGTGAAAGCTTTAGTTCCAAGCCTATGATTTCCTCTATGGAAATGGGCTCCTTCCAAAGGTAAACCAATAATTTCAGCTAAAATAGAAATAGTAAGAGTGAAGATCTTGCCCCATAGGTGAACTTTACCATTAGCCCAACCATCCGCGAACAAAGAAGTGATATGTTTGTCATGTCCGTGAAGCTTCTTCATGAACTGCGTAACCCCCCTTTCTTCAGCTTCTTCCAGAATTTTATGTCCTATCTCCATTTATCACAATCGGATGGTTCCTCCCTCTTCAAACCACCTCCCATTTTATGCTTATTTATGATATACTGGTTCGGCTCCTTACCAGTGATTTTTGCCTTTCTTCTCTGATTATCTTTTCTTTTTTGGTTATCGATATTAACCCAATGTCTGTGCTTCATTAACTACGGAATAATGATCCCACACTTCGCCTTACATGTAGACCTCCTCGGTAAATGATTTGTCCTTGTCATCATCATTTTAGGTGATTTTTCCTTCATAGTGATTAATCCTGTCATAGCTAATTAGACTCATAATCTCAGCCTTTAGATTCGCTTCCCCTCTCCACTTTTGGGTGACATCACTCAAAGTACCTTCATTTGCAAACCTGTCCGCTGGTTTGTTGCCTTCACGATAGACGTGAGTGACATGGCATTCTTCAAAGGAATTCATAATTATTTTTATTTTGTTTATGATGTGATCTATAGTCAATGAGCTCACAGACTTCCCTTTAATACAATTAATTATATTAAGGGAATTCCCTTCCAGCCATAATTTCATGCAGCCCATATCTTTTGCCATCATAACCGGGTAAAGTGCAGCTTCAGCCTCCACCACATGGTTCCAGCCATAATTTCGTGCAGCCCATGTCTAAATTATAGTTACTGTCACTTTAGAACTTAATAGAGTATGAAATATTGAGCCAAAATGAATGAAACCAATTTCATCTGCTAGATATTGATGTTACAAATCTAACCTCTAAAGAATTACATTGTTATCATTTTTTTTAAAAAAGTTATGCTTATCCAAGTGACAGGCACTCCTTTAAAACACTGATTTTTCACACAAACCACTTTTCAAAGGAGAAGGAAAAATGGATATATATATATATATATATATATATATATAGAAACTAGAAGGAAAATGCTAAAAGACACTACTTTACATCATCTTCAAATTTCTAATATTTTTACAACAATAGGTGTTTGAAAGTGAAAGAAAAATTTCAAAAAGTTGATCTTAGTGTCAAAGTTGGCCAAAAAGTGGGGCACACTATTGTGGGAACACCCAAATTACAGAGTGAGTTGGAGCAACAGATGGAAAGAGAAGAACAGTTGGACGAAGAAGTAAACGAACAAGAAAAAGAAATGATAAAATGGCACAAGAGCTACAGAGGGATGAAAATATAACCAAAACTTTAGATGACAAAATGAAGAAGCAGAGGAAGAAAGAAAAAGAAGTGAATAAAGGCCAATTTATGCTTAAATCTAAATCAAAAAAGAATATTTTATTTAGACAACTAATTCAGAATCCCTATTATTATTCCGACTTTCTATATTTTTAGTTGAAGCTAACTTATTTGAGAGAGATTACAATCTCTCAATATGCCATCTAGAAATTCCAAGTAATAACCAAAACTTAATTGGTGTACTTGTATCAGTATACAAGTTCTCCAAGGGCTCAAGAGCACAAATGCAATAGGTAGGCAAGATCATAAAAGCATTAAGAGCTCAAATATGAGGAGAAAAGATATTTTATAGAGACCTCACACAAATCAAGGTTTAGTAGTAAGAGGTTCTAGGAGAGTGAATAGGATTGAAGAGAGGGTAGGGATTAGGTGAGAGTGAATGAGATTAAGATCAATGTAAATGAGTGGTTGAGATTAATTGGTGGTTAAAGAATATTAAATTTAGGAATAAAATTCAAATGAAGAGACATGTGACAAGTGTCACAAACTCAAAATCTAGGAGTTGATTTGTTTGAAGGTGATTGGTGGAAATAAAAAGAAAAGGATTTAGGAGTCTATAAAATAAACAAAAGGTGTTTCTTCTATAAATAGGAGAATTAGGAGATGATAAATATGTTGACTAAATAAATAGGATTTATTCAATTTTTAGGATAGAAAAGGCTAATGAATTATTTAAATAAATAAGAATATTTATTTAAATAATAGTAGAAAGGGGTAATGAATTAATTAAATAAACATAAATGCCTATTTAATTAATGGATGGATTTTCTTGATTTCCTGAGGACATTTTTAAGTGTCTATAGATTTTATAAGTACACAATCTTTCTTTTAAAACTTTAACTCAAACCTAAAAATAGGTCAAAGTTGATTCCTTTCAAAACAAACAGTAAAATTGTAGAGTTCTTAAAATTACTTACCAAGATGTTATCGAAAAAGATAAGATCTTAATTCACTATGATCAAATAGAACTTGCTATTATATCATTCTATGATGAAAGAAAGACACAAGACTAGACACATATTGTATGATTTGTTTGTCATGATTTCAATTATTCTTACAAAACAAAACAAAATTGATCTATTGTGAGACCTAAATGTCAATTTATTTTCTATTATAAATCAGAAATGATCCGTTGAATGTTGCCAACATCTTTTTGAAAATGAGAATCGAACATGTCAAAAAAAACTACAACAAAAAATCTTAAAAAATAAGTACCTTGAAAAAAAAAACCAAATTAAATTTGACATCTACAATAAAACTTTATAATGAGAAACATTTTTAGCATAAAACAACTGAATGTTTTGTCATAATCCTCCAAAATAAAACAAAACAAATCTAATGTGGGACCTAAAATATTAGTATCTTTCTCTATTGTGGATAAGTAATGATCTATGGATTGTTGCCAACCTCTTTTGAATGAGAGGATTAATTGGTGGAGCCAAACATGTCTGACTCAGTGATGAAAATCATGACGTTCCAGAATGCCAAATTCGACAAATCATTCCATTATTTTCAATTACGTACACTCCACAGACAAGGCGATAAAAATCTTATGATTTTTGCATTGTTCTTTTATGTAGATTAAATATCTCCACCATTCAATGTTTATTCTCTTTAAGTAGTACGAATCCACATGCAGATCGATGCCTTCCAATTTTGTGCTTTTTAATAATCTAAAACAAACTCCTTTCAATTTTGTGTTTTTCTGAAGATTGTGAAGTAAATTTAAAGCACGACTGTTAAAAAGATGGAGCATATGTGCCTTGAAGACAAGCCAAAAAATAGCCTTCTCCATTCGTCATTTGAAAGAACGGAGATTCACCTTTCTTTTGTATTCTCAAATTCCAAAACAAGGTTCTTAGAAGAAGAGAATAAGTTAGGTTCGAGTTGTCTATAGTGCATGAATTTAATAATATTGAATTAATTTTATAATATTTCTTAATTAAATTTACAAATATTATAATATTATTTTTTAAATTAGTTGTATAAGTAATAGCTTTGTAAGTAATTATCATATCTGGATTTTTGGAATGATTGTTTGAATAATCTTTTTTTATTCATGTTAAAATTATTTTATTAATTAAATAGAGTTATATAATAATAAGTGAGATTTATAGGAGTTATATGTATTATAAGTCAATTTTATTGAAATTTATAAAATATTTTTTTATAATAAATATAGTAAGCCTAAGATTCAAAAAAGAGTTAAGGGAAAAAGAAGAAAAGTCTAAGTTTATGCTCATAAACAAATAGTACCATGTGTAAAATTGCTTGATTGACAAGATATTGATCAAGCATACACAAAACTTTGTTACACCCACACAAAATGTAGTAAAAAAATCATAACGTCAAAATCACAACTATTCCCACAAATAACACATAAAAGTGCTAAGAATAGATTATTACTACCCTATGAAACTAATAAACCAAAGTTTAATACAAATTCTATATTGGTAGCCAGTGCAAATTAGCATGCCCCAAACTACCACATGAAGTAACATTATATTTAACTGAAAAAACACATGCTTGGCAAAGCCACCACCTCTACATCAACTGAACCCTTACATTCATAACATCTAGAAAAAAAGCCAAAATAGATTTCGTAGGAAGTAACACTTTCAAATGCTTAGCCAATTCCTCTACCATGTGTAGAGATCACAATTGTCATTTCTTAGATGCATGTAAATAATTAGGGACTAAGATGAAATAAACCTCATTATAGTGAATCACATCTTCAATGTCAGATCATGAATTAGGTATGGACTTTCTTCATTCAAAAGAAGACATACATGGTAATGATTGAATTGTTTCAAAAATATTCAACCCACAAGTATGTCTAGGGTTGAGCAAGAGATTGGTCATTGCCCATAATTACCAGTCCCTTCATAATCATGCATTCATGATAAGATTCTTTTGGCTTATATACTAATTTTGGCTCCTAAATATCATTTTCCTAATTGTCCCCTCTATTAAGAGCTGGTATTGGATAAATCGTAAACTAAAACGTAAAATATAAAAGGGAAGTTTGAAAAATAAAACTAAGTGTCCCCTTGGTAAGATATGCATTTTAGTTTACGATTTAGACGTTGCCTTAAGAGCTCACATGTTCAACTTTTACCTAGTTGACTTCTTTAAGGGGGCAACATCAACTATTTAATCCTCTTTTATTTCTTCTAATCAACTAAGGCATATCCAATATTTTGTTCATCTTTTAACCCATTCTTCTTAGCTACACTAAGACATATAATCATTTTCTTTATCTTGTAATCCATTTTTCTTACCTATTTTTTTCTTTGAAATAATGTTACTTCATGCATCATCTCAAAGTTAGCAAAAATAGGCAATAAAATAATTATTATTTTTCTATTACTATATTATTAGCATCATTTTCTAACATCCATTACCATTTAATTAGATAAATCTTTGTTATTTAAATAAAGTGAAATAATTTTTCATATTATTCATCAAATAAGTAGTTAATTCTTAAGATATGCTTAATATTCTCATATTATCGATCAAGAATTGAAATGAATAAAATTAATTTCATCTTATACTATCACATTATCCATTAAATAAACAATAAAATCCTTAAATGATATTCCAATCATTCAATCACTTAATTCTTTCTTGTTTCAACTCATTTATGTGACATCTACACAATCAATTATCATCCTCTAACTCACTAATCAATGTAGTTAATCCACACATCAAATTTTGTTGAATAATAGACACAATATTAAATATTAAATTATTTAATTATCGACTCACCATGATTGCCACCTCTCCTTATCACATTCATCAATCATAGATTAGACTCTTGATTCAAGATCAAATGTGAGCCATCCATCCAATCCTCCAAAAATCTATAAATCTTCCCTAACTTCTTCCTCATTTTGATCAACAACTCTTAATGCAAATGTCAATCTTTAAACTCAATGAATATGCTAATGACTTGTTGGTGAAGCAAAAACACCCATATATCAACCTCTCAACAATAAATGTATTTCAAAAATTATTTTTAACACTTATTGTTTCATTGTAATTTTGCATGCTAACACAATCTTTTCAAATACATATTAATTATTCGTATGTTTCATTAAATAAGAATATGGAAAACCCTTACAAAAATAAAGATCATCACAATTAAATATTTTTATTATATTATTTTCTTTTATTTGCTTTCATTATTTCACTATAATTATATAAGACTCTTTCTATTAAATATGAATAAAAAATTTCCATACAAATTTATAGTAATTTTAAAAAGTTGTTGAAAAAAAACCCTACCAACATAAAAGTTAAAGAACATCCATAAACACTTGATTAGATATTCATATAATTAAAATTTTATACTACAATTAAAATAATATTATCAAGAACTCTAGCCACCATCACCATAATAAACCATATTTCAAATCACTTTTTCAACTCAACAAAATAACCATTTACCCACTTTTCAAAACAAATTATAACTTTAAATGAAAATCAATATAAACTCTTAAATAAAATCACAATCCAATCAAATACCAACCATACATGAAATAAAATACTTTATTAATTATTTTTTATACAAATACAAATAAAATAAAATTTATTCACACATAATTAACTGTAGTTAATGATAACGAAAAGTAAAATATATTTCAAAATACTTAATATCCACTTTGAATCAAACAAAGGAGAACAGTATGACAATCCCCTGCAATCCAAGTTCCAGCCACACACAACCGTTCAACAAACCCACTGCAACCCAGGTTCCAGTCCCACAACTCGCATTTTTACAGCTACGAAACGAGCCCGTTATCCAAACTTAGTTCACACAAATACAGCTTTAAAACAAAACCCCTGCAACCCAGGTTCGAGTCTCACAACTCGCACTGCCGTAAAACTATAAAACAAAACCCCTGCAACCCAGGTTCGAGTCTCACAACTCGCAGTGCCGTAAAACTATAAAACGAACCCCTTGATACAAATTCCAATCACACCTCTGTGTACAACAACAAAATACAACCCCAAAACCCCAAGCATATAGTAGCAGAACATTTTTCCCATTCATGGGGTACCTGCAGACAGGTAGGTCATGGGATCGCGTGATAAGCAGAAGCCGCAGCGGCCGCGGTAGCAGAAAATGTCCGAGGCGACGGCAGCCGTTCCCGAAACCAGGGAATTGAAAATGCTCCTTTTAACACTCCCACGCCGTGGCGGAGGTGGGAAAACCCTAATTATCTGAATTTTGTTACTCTCAGGATCTCTGATAATCACATATCCGTTCCGATTAACTCGTTCCTTTTCCATTTCCGAAACCCTGAACTAAAGAAAGGATTTGCAGCTTATAAGTTCAGAATTTCTTGAGCTCCTGCAGTGAACGCCGAAACAGAACTTCAAGGCAATGGAAAAATGAAAAATGAAAAATGAAGTTTCGATTGAAATGATTTCGTTCCCCAGAATCCGTTTAAATAGGACTTGAGATGGACATATACCGCGTACACTGAAACCAGCGATTATTAAAATACCGGCAGAATCGAGAATTCTGAATCATTCGTTTGTACTTTGCGCAATCAATTGAAAGGAAAATCATCGGCCTTGGCTTTTTCTGGATCATGAGAAAATAGATGGATATTTTCATGGCTGATTCGGATCGCACTACTCGGCTCTTCAATATAGTGACAGAAAACGAATAACCAGCAGATATGTTTTGTTTTGTTTGGGGATTTAAGTTCACATATTCACCGCGTGGGGAAAGTGAGAGTAAGACAAAAGGGGAATAGTTGAAATGATAGTGTGAATAAGAGAAGTAAAAATCGAGAGGGACCGATTAGGGCTTGGGGCACATAATAGCAAGGAATAAGTAAGCCCCACATTGTCTCCTCTGCCCAAGAAGTGGGAAGTGGGGTTCGCTAATGTCTAGGAATCCATATTGGTGGAGTTATTTAGTTCTTAGGATGTAGTAATGCATAAGTTATGGTATAAGATGATAACTTGTATATTGGTATAATATGCGGGTAATTTATATATTGGTGTAAGTTATGATGTATGGGAGTAACTTATGTATTGGTGTGTTGTTATGATGTATGGGGTAACTTATGTATTGGTGTGTGTTAGGGGTTGGATAATCATTTCTCTTTCGGGCTTTTGGTGTGTGTTAGGGGTTGGATAATCATTTCCCTTTCAGGCTTTCAAATAGGCTTGTTGTTATATACTCGCAAACTAATTGCAATGTTAACTTATATATTGGTGCAAGTTATGATGCATGAGGGTAACTTATGTATTGGCTTGCAAACTAATTGCAATGTTAATCTAGGGTCAACAAATGGGCCAAGGTGTCTTGCATCATAGGATACCCACATGTAAAGAAACCCACATGTAACCATAGTGGGCATAGGGTATTATAGGGGAAATGATTGGGTCATGGTGTATTGCATGATAGGATACCCACATGTAAGGAAACCCACATGTAACCATAGTGGGCATAGGGTATTATAGGGGAAATGATTGGGTCATGGTGTATTGCATGATAGGATACCCACACGCAACCATCGTAGACATATGACATTATAGGGGAAATGATTGGGACATGATGTCTTGCATGATAGGATACCTACGCGTAAGGAAACCCACATGTAACCATAGTGGACATATGGTATTATAGGGGAAATGATTGGGTCATGGTGTCTGGCATGATATGATACCCATACGGAACCATAGTGGACATAGGGTAGAGATTGGTATATGTGAATGCAAAGTAATATAGGTTATTTACCTGCACTCTAATTGCAATGTTATTATAAGGAAAATAATTGGGTCATGGTGTCTTGCATGATAGGATATCATTATATAACCATAGTGGACATCAGGTAGAGGCTGGTATGTGTGAGTGCACAAAATATGTTATTTACCCACCTAATTGCAATGTTATTATAGGGGAAATAATTGGGCCATGGTGTCTTGCATGATAGGATGCTCCACATATAACCATAGTGGACATAGGGTAGAAGTTGGTATATTGGAATGCAAAGTAATATAATTTATTTACTTGCAATCTAATTGTAATATTATTATAAGGGAATTAATTGGGCCATGGTGTCTTGCATGATAGGTTACCCACATATAACCATAGTGGACATAAGGTAGAGACTAGTGTATGTGAATGGAAAGTAATATAATGGGATCTTAAGGTAGAGACGAATTTGAAAGTTGACGTAAATAGAGAATTAAAAATATATATGATTTTCATTATTAAAATGTAGCAAATAAGAGAGTCAACAAGGCAAGGTGAAGATAAAGAAAAGGATAAAGTAGACTTGTCATTTTAAGATGAATTAGAGGCATTTCAAAGCAAGACCAAATTACTCATAGCAAACAAAGGTGAAACTGAGTATTCCAACCTATAATAAAGATCTATATAGCTCTGTGTGTACATTATTAATGAGGTCTTTACAACTATATGTTATAAATCATATTGACATGAAAAAGAGACTTGAAACTCTAAAAGTAAAGGAGCCATGTTGGTGAAAAAAATTCAATGATTTTGTTTAGAATAATTTGCAATATTCTAATCATCACTATTAATCAAATAGGAGAGTCAACAATAGAAGGTGAGGTTAAAGAAAAAGATAAACTAGCTTTCTCATTTTAAGATGAATTAGAGGCAACTCAAAGCAAGATCAAGATAATCATGGAAAACAATGTTGAAAGAGAGAAAGTATTCCAACTTGTAATAAAGACCTATATAGCTCCATGACTATGCTATTAATGAGGTATTTAGAGCTATATGTTATGAATCTTATTAACATGAAAAAGAGACTTGAAACGCTAAGAGGAGAGGGCCAATGTGATGACAATATGATGAAAAAAATACAAAATCCAACCTAAAGCTTGAAAAGGGAGAATAATCTTACAAAATATTATGGAAAAGGGAACACCAAGAGTTAGTCGTGTTAAAACAAGCTCTAGACCAATTGAAGAAGGAAAAAGAAAATAATCCAAGTATGTTGGAAGGCAGTACAATTACAGAAATAAAAGATAATTAGTTGATAGAGTAGATGGACGACACCAAATCTTAGGCATACATAGTAAGTAGATCACAAAGAAAGAAAAGAGAAATCATAGAATAAAAAATTAAAATGTAAAATGAAGTTAGGAAGAACAACGATGTAAGGAGAAGGCTTGCATTTTAGCAAGAGACTTATATTTGAAGAGTAGTTGTAGTGGGTAAGCTATGTCTCAAAAAGTCATGGTGATAACTCATTATCAAAAAAAAATCTTGTTGATAAGAAATAGCTATTCATATTCTCTTGTTGCAATCAAACTCACAACATTTATAGCATATTTTTTTCCTAATCTTCATCTTCTTCTACACATACTTCTTTCTTGGAATTCTTTTTGTTAAATCACTTATTTCCTTAATAATATTTAGTAATGTCAAAACAATGGCTAGGATTGTGTGGAAGATTGTATGCCTCACACAAAATATCATGTCTAACAATATTTATGTTAGACTTATTTATGTGGATTAGGAGCTTCCTTCAAACAATTCATTAGATCAAATCTCATGTAGTTAACCCCTTCCATATCATGCACAATTCTACTATTTTCCATTTCGTATTGTAAGGTATGTTTGGTAACTTTATAGGATTTTGATAACTTATCCTATTAGAAGATAAATTCTTCTCATTATCAGATACCTTATAACTGAACTCCTTTAGGGCATGTATGACTTCATCTACTTTATCTTTTGGTAAGGATTGTTGTCCATATTGACACTTATCAAAATTTAGTATCTTTAATTTACCTAGGCTCTTAGGTGTTTCTCCATAAGATAGTTTATTACTCTTAATATGTCTCTACATATCAAATGTATCTCAAAAAATAAAAGGGTTCTTATCCCTTGATATATGTCAAATTTTAGAATCGTATGCATTAAAGAATATTAAAATTCATATACACTCATTGGGCCTCATTCTCACTGGAATTTTTACCATAATTAACCTCTTAAATCTTATGTTATATTTATAAATTTATTTATAGTGAATCAATGGTCAATCCCATTTGTGTACTACTATTTGATTATTGCCTAATAATTAGCCTAGGTGATAATGCTTTTGTTCAACCTGGAGGTTCTTATACCAATCCTTGATTGCAAATTCAAGGGACTACATAAATAATTTCATCATTACATCCTCATATATCATGTCATAATCACCAATGAGATTAAAGAATACCCTTAGATGATCTTCTCACAATATTATATTATTTCCTTAGAACCATAGTACAACTTCTCCCTTCATTTGTACAAGGTTGGGACATTCAAGTGTCATTTCAAATTTAAGCTACTAATATTTATCTACTGCTAAGGGGGATCTAAGAGGAGGATTCATCACATAACATATATGCTCTCTAAAATTTCTTTATTTTTTTGTATCTACTAGGTTTATTAATTATTGTTTTGTTTCTATCTTCATATGGCTAGGATTTATAATATTGGCCCTAATTATTTTCTTAATTAGTTTTCAATCCAAGTAGTCTTGGAGGTGAGCCTACTACTGCTTAACTTCCTTAGTATTTTTTAGTAATCATCTACAAGTTGAGTATATTCATGTTCCAGTTTAGTCTTGTGTAATCCATCCCCATCTTTCATAATGTCCACTTCTTATCTTACATGATGGTGAGCTATATGAATTTTCCCAAAAATAAGAGTGGTATGGCTTGAGTAAATAGTAAGAGAGTTTAGAGCTAAGTCATGCCAAGGCCTATAGTATCCATCACTCTTAAGCATTCCTAAACAACCCAAGTTTGACTAATTTTTAGAAACAAGAAGGTAATTCATTAGTAAAAATATGTCTGGAAAATTAGTAACCCTCATTTAGTAATTGATGAGCCCTAACAGACGTACTAGCTTCACAATCATTTTTCATGCAATGTGATGTGATAAATTTGTGAATTTGCATCTAGTATAACTTTCTCTCAAGATCTAGAACAAGGATTACATCAAGATTTATTTTAATCACTAATATTCTCCCCTCAATCATTATTTATTTTACTTTTTTTATGATGTAGGAGCATCTCGGGTCCTTGGCAATCCTGTGTCACCAAAAACATGTTTGTGTTGTTTCTGTGTTGCTTGGTTCCTTCTTTGACCGAGTTGGTTCGGTGTTTCTCGGTTTCCTTTGTTTACCGCAGTTGCTTGGTTAATTCCCTAGCGCTCAGTGATGCTTGTCTAGCGCTCGGTTATCCTTGCTTACTGAGTTGTTTCTTTTTGTTTCCTATTGAGGATGACTTATGCAATTAATTATGGTCGCAGATTTAATGCTGGTATCTATCATTGGGAAGCATGTGGACCTAGATCTGGTAGTTCCTTCTGTTGATGGTGGATCTGAAGGCCAACTTGTTCGGTAGCCTCTTGTATATATTGTAGTCTTTGTTTGTAGTTTTAGGGAGGAAGGAGGACATCAGAGATAGAAGATAGAATATTAGAGATAGTTTTAAATCCTTGCATGTTGGAGGACTTTTGTACTTGATTTGTAATATCTGGCCTAAACTGGGAAGGCCTTACAGCTCGACATGTATGAATCAATTGGAATAAATATATGAAATTTATCTGCATTATCTCTCTCACTTGTGTGTTTGTTGATTCTGCGT
Source organism: Chamaecyparis obtusa (assembly GCA_027943335.1). Lineage (NCBI taxonomy): Eukaryota > Viridiplantae > Streptophyta > Pinopsida > Cupressales > Cupressaceae > Chamaecyparis > Chamaecyparis obtusa. The sequence continues at coordinate 2,240,927 of BSBK01001680.1, forward strand.
GTGATCTCTACAAGGTGGATCTTGTTAGGGTGTGCCTTTGGCCCTCTCCCTATCCTCCCATGTGTCAGGTGGTATCAGAGCGAGGTTAGATATGGATCTAGGTTTTTGAATCTAGGTTTGAGGGTTCCTTCTTGTCAAACCCTAGTTGATTTGTTGTGGGGTAGCAGATTGCAATCTAACCTGCAATTACATAGGGTTTCAAGATGGTTTGTGAGAGGCGAGATGCGGATCCAGGATTGGTAGAGATGTTGAGACAACTTGCTGCTAGATTAGAAGTTGTTGAGAAAGCCCAGCAAAGAGGTAGACATCTTGAAGATGTTAGTGATGATGAAATTGAAGAAGAACAAGGTGATGTAGAACCCACACCTATGATGGATCAGGGTGAGGAATATTGTTGAAGGCTTTGACAAATCTGAAGTCTATACCACATTTCAATCCTCCCGAGTACAGTGGAAAGCTTGATTTGGATGAATTGATGGATTGGATCACCGAGATGGAAAAGTACTTTGAATATGAAAATGTCCCTGAGGAAAGGAAGGTGAAAATTGCAAGCACAAAGTTGAAGAGTCATGCATCCTTGTGGTGGGAACATCTATAGTTGGATAGAAAGAGGAAAGGCAAAGATAAAATTAAGGTATGGAATAAGATGGTAAATAAGTTGAAAGGAAAGTTTTTACCTTGTGATTATCAGATTAACCTAGTTAGGTGAATGCAAATTTTGAGGCAAAAAGATAGCCCGATAAAATATTATACTGAGGAATTCTATAGATTAGATATCAGATTTGGACATGATGAAGATGATGTGGAAAGAATTTCTAGTTACTTGAATGGTTTGAGAGTTTCCATCCAAGAAGAAATCAGTTTGGTTAAGTTAGAAAACATTGAAGAAGCTTACCAGTTTGCCTTGAAAGCTGAGGAGAAATTGAAAAAAAGACATGAGCAAAGACAAAGAGGTAGATGTGGTAGATTCCCTAGAGGAAGAGGTAGATCTTATGGTGAAAATAGTAGTGTAATCACCTAAAATCGGGCTAATAGAGCATAAGGCCCTATTTGCCCTAATTCAACATATAACCTTGATTATGTTAATTTGATTCTCGATCATTAACATAGTTCTTAAAAATCAATAAAATCAATAAAATCTCAAATCAAGCATTTATCACCAAGGTGCTAAGCAAAATGAAGTCAATTAACTCGAGGCCCAATTAATTAATTCAATCCCACCAAATTCATGGCTAGAGTAATTAATTAAAAGAAAATGATAAATCCCTCTTAATTCAACAAACACAACAAACACACTTATATCATTAAGAGGCAATCACATGGATCAAGGATCAAGCTAAGATTCATCTCAACCATTCCTCATGGATGCATCCTAACCGTCCATTTCCTCCAATTTTCTATAAAAGAGAATTTTCAAATGCTCATTCTTCCTTCCTAATGCTTGAATTTTAGCTTTCTAACTCTTTTCTTGTGATAGTTGTTTTCATGTTTCCATGCTTTCATTTCATATGCTCTAGCTAATTAGGAAAACATCTCAATTGGGTTTTAGTGAAGAATTTGTGATTTAATGGCTAATTGTGATGCATTTCTCTAGTTTCTAGCTTATTTCTTGTATCTAACCTTGAATCTCTCATTTTAGTATCATATTGTCACTATTTAGGGTCAAATTTGAGGGCTATTAACACCTTTTTCATACTTGTGCTAACTAGAGAGCAATAGGATGATTTCATTTGTTGGTTTCTCTAATTTGGTTTAAATTCCTTGCTAACAATTGATGCAATGTCCTATTGAAGTGTTGTGTTGCAGGTGCATAAATCACACACACATTTTTGGTGCCAAAAATGTGTGTGTGATTTATGCACCTGCAACACAACACTTCAATAGGACATTGCATCAATTGTTAGCAAGGAATTTAAACCAAATTAGAGAAACTAACAAATGAAATCATCCTATTGCTCTCTAGTTAGCACAAGTATGAAAAGGGTGTTAATAGCCCTCAGATTTGACCCTAAACAGTGACAATATGATACTAAAATGAGAGATTCAAGGTTAGATACAAGAAATAAGCTAGAAACTAGAGAAATGCATCACAATTAGCTATTAAATCACAAATTCTTGACTAAAACCCAATTGAGATGTTTTCCTAATTAGCTAGAGCATATGAAATGAAAGCATATAAACATGAAAACAACTATCACAAGCAAAGAGTTAGAAAGCTAAAATTCAAGCATTAGGAAGGAAGAATGAGCATTTGAAAACTCTCTTTTATAGAAAATTGGAGGGAATGGACGGTTAGGATGCATCCATGAGGAATGGTTGGTATGCATCTTAGCTTGATCCTTGATCCATGTGATTGCCTCTTAATGATTGAAGTGTGTTTGTTGTGTTTGTTGAATTAAGAGGGATTTATCATTTTCTTTTAATTAATTACTCTAGCCATGAATTTGATGGGATTGAATTAATTAATTAGGCCTAGAGTTAATTGACTTCATTTTGCTTAGCACCTTGGTGATAAATGCTTGATTTGAGATTTTATTGATTTTATTGAATTTTAAGAACTATGTTAATGATCGAGAATCAAATTAACATAATCAAGGTTATATGTCGAATTAGGGAAAATAGGGCCTTAGGCTCTATTAGCCTGATTTTAGGTGATTACAAGTAGATCTGATCCCGAAAAGACAAATCTGGATAAAAGCAAGACCGAGTGGAAAGGTGAAAGTTCATCTAGAGGAAGAGGAAATAACTATCGAGGTGGTTATAACAGAGGTAGTTTCTGAGGAACTTGTTATAATTTTGGAGAGTAAGGACATAGATCTTTTGAATGTACATATGCAAGTAAGAAGGTCAGTAATAGTAGAAATGCTTTGGTGCAAGAAGAGTCACCAAATGAACCTGAGAAGGAAAATAAATTGATGGTAAGGAGAGAACTTTGGAGTGAAAGTAATAAGGAAGATTTGGTAAGGAAAAGTTTGTTCAAGACTAGATGTAGAGTTTCTAATGAAGTGTGGAAGGTAATCATTGATAGTGGAAGCTCAAAGAGCTTGGCATCTAAGGAAATGGTTACAAAGTTGTAGTTGAAAAGGTTGGAACATCTGAAGCCCTATCAAATTTCATGGATCACGGATGAGAATACACTATTGGTAAGTGAACAATGTTATGTGAATTTGAAAATTGGAAAGTACTATGATAAGGTGTTATGTGATATCATGCCTATGGATTGTTGTCATATTTTGTTAAGTAGACCTTGGCAATATGATAGACATGCTATATATGATGGAATATTTCATAAATATACTATTTGGGCTAATGGAAGAAGACAAATCTTGTTATTGTTACCCAATTTTTCCTGTTCCATACAAATTTGGTTAGGCTAGATTCTATCCAGGGTCTGCATTTTAACCCTGTTGAACCTCTGAGAAATTTTTATGGCCTTGTGTCTTTTTCTCTAGTCTCTGCAATTGTTTAACTCCTTATTCTGAAATCCTTTTATTTGAAAATATGACTGTTGGAGGCAAAAAACCCTCAAAACCCTTTGGCCTGTTCTATTTCACCGTTACCTTTTTCGGTCACTTAAGGGTTCATTTCTTCATGCGTGCTTTAAGCTTAGGCTGGTCGCAAGATCTCTAAGACCCCGTAGAATATTCCTTTATATCTCCCGATCCTGTGACTACCCTTTGTTCGCGAGATCTCCCAGTCGGAAGGCATATTCCATTTTCATTCCGCGACTTGGCGATTTTCTTTGCAGTCGGGCAATCGCTCAATGCTACCCGAGGTCACCAGTCCTTTCAGCAACTAAGCGACTCTATTCGCAAGATCTCATATTCCTAGTGGTTAAGTCCTTAGCATCCTGCAATCTGGCGAGCGGTTACCATTTTGTTTAGCGGTCTTAGTTCTGGAGCGGTTAAAGTTTAGGCAAGATCGATGGTTGTTGTTATACTGTTAAAGTGAGATGCATGAAGTTTAAATCTATGGTATAACGACAACTATCCGATGAAAGGTTGAGGTTGTCAGTGGGTCCACTGCCAGTTGTCCGAGGTGTTTGCTTCTAATTCGTCGAAGGCTTGTGATGTGGAGCCATGTCAGAGCGGGCCCAGTGAAGTGTCTTTCCTTAAGATCTAAAGGCTGGTGCATGAGCGCATGGAATCTTTTGAGCCCATGTGATCATACACCAACCATTGATCTTTCTTTATTGCCAGGGCTCTGTCAGGTGGGTCCTCATGTTCTGACATGCTCGCATTTCATTGGTCAACCGGATGATGAAAGGGATTTATTAGTGGGACCATTGTCAAAGAATCTGTAGGGGCGCTAGCTTAATCAAGATCTACGGTGGTCTTATAATCGCATGGAATCTTCTAAGCTTTTGCGCTTATGCGATGACCGTTCAATCTTCCAGGTGTTCAGGCCGATGTCAGGTGGATCTGTCTGACATGTTAAAATCTTATTGGTTGTTGGGTAATACAAGTGGCATCTAAGTGGGTCTGAGTATTTCTTAAGTGAGGTGGCAATTAAATAGAAAGATCTATGGCTGGCGCATGATCGTAAGGAATCTTCTGAGCCATGAGATCATGAGATAGTTGTCGATTGGGTATCGGGCCATGAAGGAAAGAAAAGTGGGTCCTATGCTAGATAATCTGAGGTGTCTGAGTCAAGCAATAATACCATGACAAGTGGCATGATGGGCCTAGGTTTGTGGGTTCAGTCGGGCAATCGCTCAATCGGAAAGAATATCCTGAAAACTTCAAGTGATTTAGAGACTATCAAAGTGGGATTAGTGCTCGTTGCGTGATCACCAGAATAAGCCAGAGTTAGTGAAATGATCAGGTGATTCAGCGACTAAAGGGAAAGGAGAACCTGAAATGAAGGCCTTGGTCACGTATTTGCTAGAAGAGTTAGGTTAAAAAATAGAAGTGGTACCCAGGTAAAATGAAAGATTTGACGGTTACGTTTTAAAAGATAGATTAAATTTGAATATCAATCATTGATAGATAAAGCTTGGCACCACCTGTGACCGTTATATTCTTTTAAATTCAAATATCTAAGGTATCAAATTTGAATAGTTATGGCGAGCCCGAGTTGTAAAGAGGTAGATAGATCAAGGCGGCTTGTCTGCAGGCAGATACAGTACAGAGATGGACACACCAAATGATATATGATCAGTTGGGATATTTTCATGGGTATTTATGATTAGAATTGATAGAATTAGGGTTTTTGTTATTTTATGAAAATCTGTGTAACCCTAATTAGGTTTGGCTCCTGCCTGCGTGCAATTGAGGAGATGTATATATTATTTTTTGGAGCTTTTGAAGCTCAGAGTTTACATTTGTAAAAGAAGGATTTTCTTTCTAAGGAGTGATCCAAGGCATTCTTTCTTCCCTCTAGCTTCTACATCTTGTTTAACCTTTCATTGATGTTTAGATATTGCAAAGGTACTTTGTGACATTCTTTCTATCCCTATGCCTTCTTATCTGAATTTTGTCTTAATGAATTGAGTATATGTATGCTCTCAATAATATCTTAGGGTTCTTGATCCCTCTTTCTTTCTGCAATTTATTTGTATTCCTGTGGATGATTTGATTTGAATGATCTTGTGGGTATACTTCAACCCCCTGACAATCTGTCTCATTCCTATACCTAGTTGCAGAGGTGAATGTTTATTTGCAGGTTATAGATTGTGTCTAAATTCTTAGGAATGTTATTGTTTGTGAAATTTCTCTCTTTCCCTGAACAGCCTCTTTCTATTGCAGACCCTTCTATGAAATATTGATGCAAACCTATTCAGTGAGTTGTGATCTCCTAGACCTAAGTTTATGCATTGATTTCATCCTCCATACTGTAATTCATACCATTATTTCGGTGTATCACCTAGTAGGATAGTTTGCTTTCAGTTATTTCCCTTTCATGCATTCCTTCTATCCCTTTTCCTTCAAGAATTTAATTTCTTGTCAAAAAGAAAATTAATGTGATTATCCAAGAGGAACTAGCCTAGAACCTAGAGGTCTCATCTCAATTAGCATAGGTCCCACAACCTGGAGATGATTTCCATGTTATACTAAGTTATCAAGACCAAGAGAGCTTGAAACAAGGGTGCAAACTTAGTGTATAACAATTCTGGCATGCCCGGTGGGACTAAGATCAGATTCAAATTAAGAAGAAACTCCACCTTGGGCGTAAAAATTTTGGCATGCCTGGTGGGAGAGTAAAAGAAGTTTATTTTCAAAAGATTATGCTATCTCTGATATACCGATTACATAATACAAACTTTTAGAAGTCTTTCTGTCAAGTATATCTGGCAACTCCACTGATTTCACAGATCCTGGCTAAACTTGTTTAAATTTTATGAGAAAGATTGAGACTAGGAGCTCAAAGCCTACTGAATTTTTAGAGTTGCCCTTAAAAAGATGCTACAAAGTTAGATCAACCCAGAGAACATCTCCTGCAAGGAGAGTACAGTCTACACCACCTGATACCTCAGAAAGGAGACCTTTGCCCTTTCATCTCAGAAGAAGAGGAAGATCTCTAACCAGAGATCTAGAAGAAGATTCAAATCTAGCACCAAATACAACTCAAACAATTTCTATTCAACAAATTTCAGCTCCTACAATGGCGAGACAGTTTGCTTTTGCACCTTTCAACCAAGGGAGTCCATTTGTCTTTTCTCAACATCATGATGTACCCTTGGTGGCACTAAAGAGTCTGCCTGATTTCATAGGTGAAGGAAAAACTACAGCTTTTGAGCATATAAGAGATGTGACCACTATCTATAGCATACATAATATAACTCAAGAGGATGTGGCCACCAAACTATTAGCAGCCTCTCTCAAAGGTAAGGCTCTTGAATGATTTATAACATTAACTGTTGGTTCCATTACTTCATGGGATGAATTAGGGGATGCATTGAGTAAACATTTTGAGGATAAATTAGATAACTTGTCTTTGGTTGAGTAGTTGACAACCATTAAAAGAGACCCTCAAGAACAAATGACAGATTATAACAATAGATTTCTCAAGACATGGAATATAATTCCAGTCTCGGTAAGGCCATCAGCTGACCATGCTTTCCTATACTTCTTGCAAAGTTTGAATGGTCAAATCTTTGTCATGATCTAATCTATGGGTGGTACCTCTCTACCCCAAGCTTTTGACATAGCCGTCAGGGCTGAAAATTGTTTAATCCAAGCATGTATGATAGCTAGAAGGCCACCCATGCCCATCTTTCCTAGCCTTCAGCCCATTGCACCTTCACAAGTACCCCAATTTACCCCTATTCCCACCATATTAGCACCCCAGGCTAGTGCTAGTGGTTAGGAGCTAAAAATAAGTTTCTCTCAAGAGTTGCAAGAAATGAAGAATAGTCAACAAAGTAGTCAGCAAGAAATGACAAATTTGCTGCAGACTTTGACTAAAGAGGTCACAAACCTAAAGAGACAAGGGCAAGGAATCAGACCACCCTTTCAACCACAAGGCCAAAGTCCTAATCAACAATATTAGAATTGGGGACAGCCTTATCAACAAAATAGGCCACAAAACCAAGGAGGTTATCAAGGACAAAGGAAAATTTTTAATCAAAGACCTTTCCAACCATACAACCCTACACCTCTCAATTCTGTAAATCTAGTTAGGGACATGGTCCCTAGTCAAAATAATGTGGTTATGGACAATGAATGGTGTTTCCCTTGTAATCAGCCTCATAATCAGGCTATATGTTCAAATGGATGGATGAACCAAGCACTAATGGTTCAGAATGCCTCACAAGCTCAACCAGAGGCTTCTTCGAGTGGATCAATTCCTCAACAAGAATCACAAGACAATGAGACTGCTCTTTTCAATTGCGAGCAGAAAGACTTCAATAGAGTCATTGGTGAACCTTCTATTGCTGCCAACACAAGGTCAAAGAGAATAGCTCAAGACATGGAGCAAACATATTCTAGGATTAAAGCTACTACATCAGCAGAACCAATGCAACAAGCTACCCCCATCATATTCAAGAAGGCTCCTGTCATTACAAGCAAAGAAGGCCAGACTCTCAAAGAAGTGGTGTAATACCCCAAAAATGGGCTATATGTTCATTAATCTCCTACATCTTCAATTCGAACGAAATCGACATCAAAGTCCTAATCTAAGGCACATCTAAACATCATCGAATCATAATTGATTATCTTAAATTCTGCATCGGAGAATATTCCTAGTAATATTCCTAATCATCATAATTATCTTTAATTTTATAATTATTTGGCAATAAATCACATTTATCCTAAAGTTTGATTAATTGAATATTTTCATATTTAATTAATTAGATTTAATATCTTGCCACTTAATTGTGTAATTAAATTTAATTCTATCTATTATTAATTGTATTATTTAATTTTGACAATAAATCAAAATTCTTATCTTTAATTGATTAAATTCTTATTTAATTAATTAAAGCATGTTGTCATTATTTAATAATATAATTTTTAATAAAAGTTTGATAAAATAATTGATTAACCCATAAATTAATCATTTATTTTCAAAAATCAGTTGAGTTGAGCATAAATCACTTTATTTATTTATTTAATTCTTAATTATTATGCATATTCAAAAGAAACAGTTAAACTCCAAATCAGAAAATCAATGCAAGTTATTGACTTTTTGGAACTCAACATCCTTTTGGAGTTCAAAAAGCTGATCTAAACTCTAATTTGAGTTAAAAAGCTATTTTTGCATTTTTTGCATGATTTTGAGAATTAATTATCTGTTATTATCAGATAACTCAAAAATTAAGTTGAGTTATTTGAGTGATTTATGGCTTTTATCCATGCACCTCCAAAGCCTTGGATTTCTATAAATTAAAGGCTTCAGCTCTTCATAATTCATCTCATATTTTGCACAATCACGCTGGAGAATTGGAGGCTGAGGAATCAACTTGCGAATTCAAAGCTTTGTGAGATCAATTTCAATTGCATAGTTTTTATATCTTATCATAGAATTTCATAGTTTTCATATCATTGTTAGAATCTTCATTGTTAGATCATTTAGCATTCATTTCATATCAGTTTTCCATAGCATTCATAGCATATCAATTTCATCTAGCATAGATTCATATCAGTTTTTCATTCATCCTTATTGCATCATAAAATCCAAAAAAAAATAATAGCTTAATTGCATTCAATCTCATATCTAGATCAATTGCATTCAAATCCTTCATTTAGGTGTCGTCTAGGTCACTGATCTCGATAATAATCTGAGAACATTAATCTCGCACCTACTAGAAGGCAGTAAATCGCTTGGTTAGTTTAGCTTCCAATTTTGCATGATTTTGATTATCACTAACCTCTAATGTTTTACTGAGTGTTGTGTCTACAGATCAGGTACAATTTTCACACACACATTTCTGGCACCCACCGTGGGGCCCTGAAACAGGTTTCCAATTCAATTCTATCAATTTTTGTCTTTTTCTTCTTGGGATCTGTGCAAAACTATGATTTCTAATTTTTGTCCGTACATCTGTCGTACGAGTTTCTGACAAATGTCGTATGGGAGCATACCCACTATTGTATGATACTGGACCCATTGTCGTATGATAGTCTATCAGATTGAGACTCGTTTCATTACATACCCACTGTCATTTGGGAGCTAAACTGTCGTATGGTAGCATACCCAGTGTCGTACGAGTTTCTGGACTATCATCTAGGAGCATACCCACTGTCGTACGATTTTTCGTACCAGTTTTTGACTGTCATTTCATTTTTCACAGCAGAGTATCAGATTTGATTTTTATATTTCGGCTAACTGCTAATTTTGACAATTGAAATTCTCTATTTTGATTGCTCTCTACTGGTTTTGATTGGGAAAAGCGCAAGAATTGCTAAAAATCAGGTAAAATCTACTAAGCACGTTGTGAGGATCACGAGGTATTCTCCTTCTTCTGAAAACATTTTGATTTGGAATTAAAATAAATCTCTCACGTGTCAAGCTTGTGTGCATCTTTTCATGCTTTTGATCTATTTCTACACACTTGCATAATTTGATACTAGGTTGTGATCTCTTAAGGATTCATTAAGTAGTCTTAGAATACTTGTGATTGATCTTGATTGCTATCTTGGGTTATTGGACTCGCTAATCCGCCGGCCCCTCATTTCCGCCCCATGGTTGCAATCTCAGCGCCATAAAGGGGAGGGGTCAACAGGACAGAAGCGTTAAATGTTCCACTTGGCAACCCTTTTGTGCTTTTAGGAACTCACTTGTTTTCTAAGTTGGGGACTCATTTTTAGCTTGTGTGAGGTGTTAAGTGTTCCACCTTGTGGACTCATCTCATATTCTCTTTAAGCATTAAGTGTTCCTCTTTCTACTTTTTTGGGTACTTTTGGTAGATTTGCTTTCGGGAATACATCTGTGCTCACATAGTAATTAGGCCCTATGAACACTATTCGTGATTCTTGAGAGATTGGATTCCTAGCGAAATCCTTCTTGATGATAGAATCCTTGTAGGTAGGGAGGATACTTAGTGCATTTCACATTCAACTTGGTTAGTGAGTCTTCTCTTATTGCTCGACACATTCTCTCTTCGGAGAGGTTGATAGATCACGTGGGGTTGATATCACAAGCTTTGGTGAATCAAAATTGGTTAGTGCGTCTTTTCATATTGATTGATACATTCTCTCCCTGGAGAGGTTGATAGATCACGTGGAGTTGATATCACAGACCTTGGTGGAACAAAACTTTGTCTTAGCGTGTCAGATTAATCTGCTTGCTTTGTTTGGGTTAAAAGTGAAAAGGTGTCAAAAACCTTGGATCTGGAGCCAAGTCCCCTTGTGGTATAAATCTGTGAGTCACCTTTAGAGAGGGTTAACTATAGCGGACAATCCCTTCATAGGGCAAACTGCGTTAACAGAATCTCAAGCGGTAATAGCCATTTTCACCATGGTAGTGACAGCTGCTATATAAATGTCCTTGTGGAAGAAATCTCCACGGGTATGGTTCATTGTTGGGTTGTCAGATCTCCCTAGCAGCTCTTGAAGATTAAGTTCTCGGACTGTGTCAAAACTTTGGTGCGCCGGGATTGGAGTTCACCCCTTTGAATCATAAAAGTTGCAGAGTCAAACCATTACTAAAAACCCTAGAGAGGCCAATTTTTTTCATTCTCAGGTATATGTGTGTTATTGCGAAACTTTTCAGAACATACACAATTAGTACTCTCAGGGATTAGCACAATTTGGTCACTTGATTGTTCATGCGCAAGGTTGCTTTTGCCCTTGTTCATTGTTTTCAGATGTGCTTGGAATCACTTACTTGCTATTCTGCGTGCTTGTTTATCTACTTGGCTATTAAAAATGATCAAATCTAGTATAACCTTCAAAATCTGGACAGTGCAATTTGCAAACAATCCAAAATTGAAAACCTTAAATTTTGCAAAAATTGATGTAAAATCTTTTCTGGAGTCAAAAGTCATTTCAGGAAGTCAAAAGTCGTATGACTTTTTGTCAAATGTCATTTCAGTATCGTTCATCTGTCGTATGATTGAGAACATAGTGTCGTACGAGTTTTCATGCCAGCAAATTCAAGAAAGTCAAAACCTTGTTAGCAACTGTCGTATGATGTTGACAACTGTCATTTCATTGCTACCCAACTGTCGTACGAGTTTAGCAACTGTCATTTCATAGACTACCCAGTGTCGTACAAGTTTGCAGAGTGTCATTTGGAAAAATTTGAGAGAGTTGTCAGAAATTGTCAAATTTGCGAGATATCCAATGTTTCCAGCCTAGTTCCAGAATCTGTCAAAAATATCATTGTGTCAAGAACAGAGCAGTAGCTATTGAGCATTCTACCATTTTCTAAGTTTGATCTTTTGAATCCGATCTAGTCTTCTGTTTGATCAATTTGAGTCCTTTTTATCTTGTGTCAAAACCTTGTCATAACTATCAATCTTCAATCAATCTTCAAAAATAGACTAAGTGTTGAGAACTCGTGTCCGCTATCTTTTGGGCGATCTATCCCATACATCCAGGGCATAGTTTCCTTCACCCACATCTCATCAGATCTTCAAAACTATCATAATCTTGACAAGGTTGCGTCATCCGATTTTCTCGAATCAAATTGTTCTTCAGTTGTCTTCGTCCTTTTCTTCTGTTTCATTCAAAGTTAATGGTGGAGACCAGAGCTTCTTCACACAAGAAATCAGAAGAAACATCTCAGCACTTACTTTTGACCAATACCCCAGGTCCAACTCTTGAACAACTCATCAAGTCAGGTATCTACGAAGACGATGGTCTCGGTAACTTTTGATTGAAAACTGGTTACATACCTCCTCTATCAACTCACAGAGGTAATCAGCAAACTCCTCCTCAATCTATTCTAGGGAGCCCAAAAACTCCTACCATGTCTCAAGCAGGGATGAACCATGGTTCTCTAGGAGGAGGGTCCCAAGGACACCATTCTCAACATAATGCCAACCAAGAACCTACGCCCTCTAAAATCCATCGATGTCAGAATGATGATGAATTCAAGAGAATGATGAGCCATTTCTTGAAACTGGATAGAGAGGCATACTTTTTACAATTAGCCCAGGAAGGGGCTAAGCTTCCTCCCAACTTTAACGTTGATGATATAATCACACATGAGGAAGAAACTCCACTCACAGCTATGACAAAATAGATGCATGCTATACAAGTCAAATTTAACAATCTTAAGAAGGAGAAGGAACCCAAGGAGTTCTCCATGGAGGCCCTATGTCCTTTCCTGTTCGATAAAAACTTGTATATGCCACCATTCCCAAAAAGAGTGGAGATACCAAAGTATGAAAAATATGACGGACACTTTGATCCTCAAGATCATGTCAGAGAGTTCTATATGCAATCCATAGAATTCATGCATGAACCGACTTATCTAATGCATCTTTTTCCTAGATCCTTGGGAGGAGCATCCATTCAGTGGTTTTCAAGATTACCTTCTACAATCAAAACTTTTAAGGAATTGATTAAATTGTTTTATCAACAATATTCCTACAATATTCAACATCTGATTACCATGATCGATATCTGTAACCTCAAGCAATATCCAGGGGAATCATTTCTAACTTTTCTCAAGAGGTGGCGAAAGAAGTTTTCTCTATATGCTAGACCAATTCCCGAAATGGAGAAACTTGAAATCTTTATCAATAACCTTGTTCCAGAGCTCAACTATCCATTACAAATGCAAGATCATGTATCTTTGGATAAAATGGTGGATAATGCAATCAAGATTGAGAAAGTACTTGTCAAGAAAGGAGAAATCACACTTCAAAAGGACAAGTCTGAATCTGGATCTAGCTCAAAAGATAAAAACAAGAGCTGGAATAGAAATAAAGGTATCATCTCTGGTGGTGTTGTTGACACTATTCGTACCCCATCAAAGGCACCAACCTACAATCTCACCCTTGCCACCAAAGCTATTGAAGCTTCAGAGCAAAAATCTACTGAACCATCTCCAAAGAAGCCATTCAAATGATGGGATAATAAATGAAAGTTTACTCCCCTAGGAGAATCTTTGGAATCTGCCCTAAGAACCCTGATAGCTAATAACATGATCTCTTTACCACCAATCCAAAACCTTGATCCGGATCCAAAACCATATTGGTGGAAAGATAATGAATTCTGTGCTTTCAATCGGACTAAAGGCCACAGAACTAATGGATGCTTCCACTTGAAGCATACCATTCAAGACTTGATAGATCAAGGGGACATCATGATCAATAATCCTACCAGCAATAATGATCACACAGCATTTACAGAACCATTTCCACAACATGGCAAGGGAGTTTCCACTTCTCAGCCTAACATGGGGGCAAAAGTCAACTATGCCTACCCTAGAAACAATGCTGTCATCAATATGGTTGAACCATGTCTCTCTGAGAGCTGCAATGTCATCACGATTGTACGAAGAGACAAAAATCATTCCTCAGCTAATGCGGTTACCAAATCACAAGCTCAGGCTCATCTGAAAGGACAAACACCAAGTTCATCTAATGTCCCTAAGATACCTTTCAATCTCACATCTGCTTCTAAATAGAAGGTTGCCTCGAAATCTTCCAATCCAAAGGATACAAGACCTACATCTTACAGCATCGTCCAACAACTCCAGCATACCAATGCCAAAATCTCTATGTTTGAGTTACTTCGAATATCTCCAGCTCACAGAGATATCCTAGACAAAGCTTTGCTCGACTCTAATGTTCCTGATGATCTAGATCTAGACAGGTTCCAGACTATGGTTGGTCATCTAACGTCTCCGCAATATATCTCCTTTTTAGAGGAAGATGAAAACTCCCTAATTCACCCACATAATCAACCCTTGCACATAGAAGTCTTGATCCAGAACCGTCGAGTCAAATGTGTGTTGATAGATGGGGGCGCAGGCCTCAACATTTGTTCTTACAGCTTAATCACACAGTTGGGATTCTCAGAGATGGCTATTGATCCTCGAAAGAAGATCACCATAAAAGCCTATGATGAACAAGAAAGAGCTTCTAAAGGCACCATTTTTTTACCCATCCGAGTGGGTCCGGTCATCAAAGATACCACATGTCAGGTGCTTGATCTACCATTGGCTTACAATATCCTTTTAAGGAGACCCTGGATCTATGAAATGCAAGCCATTCCTTCTACGTACCATCAATGCTTGAAATTTCCCTATGAAGGAGTGGAGGTTACTATCCTAGCAGATCTGAGTACAACTTGCAATACATTAAAGAAAAGTGTCGATAAGCTTGTTCCCAATAACAGAGAATCTTCCATCAAGCAACAAAATGTGGCTTCCACATCCAAGATGGAAGACATTGCTAAAGAGATCAATATCAAAGAAAATGGGATGGGAGAATACACTATAGAGCCAGTCTTGTCTCTGACATCTCTCCCTATCTCACCCAAGTCATATGGACAATCTTTGAAGCAATCTAAATCAGAACCTAAGGAACCTATGGAAGCATACAAAAGAAATTTTGTGGCGGAGCAAGTATCCAAACAAGAATTTGAAGAGGATGAAGCTGTGCTTATATGGCTATACAAAGAGGATTCTGAATCTAAAATTGTTCAACCTAGTGAATCTATAGCACCTACAATCCCTTCTAATTCATATGGTCCAGGGAACAAATTGATAGCCAAGATGGGATATTCTGGTCAAGGACCTCTAGGAATCAGAGGAAAGGGTCTTGTAACACCCATTTCACATATTGGTAGAGCCAACAAAGATACTGGTGGCTTGGGCTTTAAGAAGAAACCCTATCATCTCAAAGGTGGTTATTCTCATGTCATGGAACAAATTGCACCAGGAGAACCCCTTCTTAAGAAAGAAGAAACAGAACCTTCTAATGATGATTCAGATAGCTCTGAGCTTATCCCCTATGAAAAATTTCCTAAAGAGATCAAAGATCTTCTTGATGATAAAGATGATCCTATCAGAAGAATTAATGTAGTAGAAACACAAGCACCTACTGTAGCGCAAGAGATGGTTGCACCACAAGAACCAACTAATCTCAAAGGCAATCAAACTGATCAAGAAGAAGGGGATAGTTATTCTGACACTGATTCCCATGAATATGAATTCAAGTTAGAGACTGAGGGTAATCCTTCTTGGGGTATTCATCCTGATTTCACACATTTTCTAAGATTTCCTAGAGATCCTGAATCAGAAGTTGAGTCAAATGACTATGAATGGGGTGCCATTCTAGAAGAAGATGAGCTTATAACAGAGAAATATATTGATGTTATTCACCAATATGTATCTCAACCCAAAGTAGGTCTAGAGCGAAACAATGAACTTAACGTGTCTGATCCACCTATGGCTAAAGAGGACTCCCATGATGATGTTGAGCCTATTCATGAATTGAACATTTTGAGCTGTAATATCACCTTTGAACTTGAGCGTCGGGTTAGGACCAATGATGACATATCCACATCTGTGAACACCATATCCCAAGCCCTTCCCGCTTTGACTATCCAACACCCTGATCTTATCGACCAAACTTCCACAAACCCAAGCCATGGTATCTAAACCTTTCCAAATGACTATGCCCTTTCTTGCTACCTCAATGCAGTCGATCCTATGAGGACTTCCATCAATGAACCGAGCATCAGCATGACCGAGTCAGACATCAAATATCTTAGTCAAAAAAACAAGAGTAAAAAGAAAAAGAAAAAGAGTTCTGAGGGTGAAAACCACTTTGTGGCAGTCTCAGAACCGACAAAAGTAAAAAGAAAAGATGTATCTAAAGGTGAAAACCTCTCTGAGGTGCCTAAGGATGAGATATTTGATGTCCTTCCGAGTCATTTATAGGATAGATCTCTAGTTCTGATTGAGCCCACTCAATCCATCAATTTGGGTACAACAAAGGAACCACAATTGGTACATGTAGCACAATCTCTATCAGAAGAAGAGAAATAGAAATTCACTACATTATTATTAGACAAAAAGATCAACTTTGCATGGAAATATTCAGATATGCCAGGATTGGATCCCAATCTCATTATGCACCATCTATCCATTGCTCCTGGAGTAAAACCAATCAAACAAAAATTGAGAAAGATGCATCCTCATGTTGCACTCTTAGTCAAAGCAGAACTAGAAAAACTCCTAAAAGATAGATTCATCCGTGTCATAGACTATGCTGAGTGGATCTCTAACATTGTACCTATTTCAAAACCAGACGGTTCAATCAGAGTGTGCACGAACTTTAGAGATGTGAACAGAGCATGCCCTAAGGATGATTTTCCACTACCCAACATTGATATGATAGTAGACATGACTGCGGGCTATGAAATGTATTCCTTAATGGATGGCTTTTCTGGGTACAACCAAATCAAAATTGCTCCAGAAGATCAAGAGAAAATAGCTTTCACATGTGTGTGGGGAACCTTCTGTTGGAATGTTATGCCATTCGGACTCAAAAATGCTGGAGCTACATATCAAAGAGAAATGACATCTATTTTTCATGATATGATGCATAAAATAATGGAGGATTACGTGGATGATACCTTGGCAAAATCCATGATTAGAACTAAACATCTAATAGACCTGAGCATGATCCTAGATAGAATGGAACAGTTTAGTCTCCAACTAAATCCTAAGAAGTGTGCTTTTGGTGTCACTTCTGGAAAACTCTTAGGATACATAGTTTCAAAGAAAGGCATTGAAGTTGATCTGGCTGAAGTCAAGGCTATAATAGAAATGCAACCTCCCACAAATATCAGTCAAATGAGGACGTTGCAAGGCAGAGTTCAATCTATCAGAAGATTCATATCACAGCTAGCGGACATATCACAACCTTTCACAAAGACATTACATAAAGGTGTGGCCTTTACATGGAATGAAGACTGTGCAAAGAATTTTGATCATATCAAGAATTATCTCTCAAATCCTCCTATCTTGATGCCTCTTATTCATGGGAAGCCATTAATATTATATGTCTCTGCAACAGATACATCACTGGGGGCATTACTAGCACAGCATGATGAAGACAAGAAAGAAATAGCCATCTACTATATCGGCAGAACCTTAGTGACCTATGAGAAGAACTACTCAATGATAGAGAAGGCATGTCTAGTTGTGATCTTTGCATCACAGAAACTGAGACATTACATGTTAGCTCATACCACTCATTTGGTAGCTAAGATTGATCCACTGAAGTACCTACTAAGCAAAGCTGCCCTCACAGGTAGATTAGCTAAATGGGTCATGCTCTTGAGCGAATTTGACATTGAATATGTTGAAAGAAAAGCTATCAAAGGACAGGTCATTGCTGATCAATTAGCTGAAGCACCACTGTTTGATGATACACCCATGCAAATGGAATTTCCTGATTTCTCTATCATGCACCTCTCTTCTAGAGCATGGCGGTTATTCTTTGATGGCTCCTACACACATAATGGATCTAGAGTAGGCATATTGTTCATCACTCCTCAAGGATACTCGATACCCAAAGCATTTAGACTAAAGTTTCCTTGCACAAACAATATTGCTGAATATGAGGCACTTCTCAATGGTATGAAAATGGCAATACAGTGGAGAGTTACAGAGATGCACATCCATGGAGACTCACAACTGGTTATCCACCAAGTCAATGATGTGTACCAAACCAAAGATGAAAAGCTCATTCCTTACAAGAGAATGGTAGATGATTTAAAGAAATACTTCATCTCTATCACATTTGAGCAAATACCCAGAACAAAGAATAAGGCTTCCGATGCAATGGCGACACTATCTACTCTCTTACAACAGCCTGAACATGAGCTACGCTACGAGTTCCTGGTGGAAGCCCTATCCTATCCTGCATATGACTCCCCTGAAACCCGCGTGATCTGCACCGTTGTAGGTTATGATTCATCCCACTACAGAGTGTCTAGGTTACAAGAACTTGAATTACTAGATGAGCGCAGGCAAGCAACATATGATCATCTTAGAGTGTATCAGAAAAGAATGTCTAGAGGCTACAACAAGAAAGTCAGACACAGAGAATTTCAAGTTGGTGATCTAGTGTTGAGAGAAAATCCTAAAAATCAATCACATCGAGAATGCAAGGGGAAGTTCAAACCCAATTGGCTGGGTCCCTTTGTTATCACTGCTACTTTTGGCTCTGGTGCCTATCAACTCTCAATGACTGAAGGAGAACAGCTTCAAGAACCAATCAACGTTCTCCATCTGAAGAAATTCTACGCCTAAGGCATCCAGTGCTTGGTAAATGTCCAGAAAAAATCTTAAAAATCAGAAAAAGTCCTGAAAAAATGAACATCTTGGTGAACACCTAGCAATAGGCGCCTTGATGATTGACAAAAAAATCAAAAAATATAAAAAATTCAAAAAAATTCAAAAAATGAAAAAATACAGAAAAAAATGAAAAAGAAGAAAAAGTGCCTTGGTGAAAACCTGGAGACAGGCGCCTTGGTAGCAAAAATAGAATCTCTGCCAAGATGGTGAAAACCTAGCAAATGGGCACCACTTGTTTCAAAATACTTCATCTATCAGTGCAATCTTGGTCTTTCCCAGTTTTCAGTCTTGCTTTAGTTTGTACATATCTCCCGGTTTATTTTTGCATTTCCAGTTTTCAATAAGTTGGTCTGTACACCAATTAGCTTGCGTGTCTGTATCCTATCAATTTTTAACACTTGGGGGCAATCAATATCATATCCTATGGTCTTCCATGTATCTTAGACGTATCTTATCTGGTCAGAGTCCTTTGAAGCTTCAAGTTGAGTCAGTCAGTCTGCCTTGTCTCCAGAAAGGATTTTGCATCTACAACAACGCAATCAAACATCAAAACACACTGAAAACAATCTGTGCTTCATGCTTTTATCTCCTTGTATGCTTAGTAATTCGCATTGAGATTTTTTCATATTGTGTCACTTCGAGCTCTTCGATGATGTCCTTTACAAGATTTAGAGAGTGATGACTGGGGGCATAATCTTTTCTTTGTTTTCTACTTGTATGTGAAAATCTAACAACTTTGGAAATTCTGGATTGAAATGGTGTCCGACTGTAAGAGCCTCTATCTCGAATTGGATGGCCATGCGTACCTCGACCATTGATACCCAGAAAATTCAAGGAAGTTTGATCTAACTATTGTCTTTTGGAGTAAGTTCTTTCTCCTACTGTGAAACGCGATCTTGCCTAAGGAGGTGAACGATAAAGGGTCACTACAGGTAATTCACACTGGATTTAGAATGATCTTTTGATTGTTTGATGTGTATGTTAAATGCAAGGCGTACTCAGGTCATCACGACATTTATGTTTTGATGCTTGTACAAATTGCTATATCAAAATGGACATGATATTCAGGTCATCCTGGTGTTTGTGCCTTGGTGCTTATATCTAATCCAACATTCTGAAAACAAATCAATATTCATATGTCCATGGTTGTATAACTAGTGGGTGTTGTATTGATTCTTGCGCATACAAATCGATATTCATATTTCTATGGTTTCATGGCTAGTGGGCATTGTATTGATTTATCAGGTTACCTAAAAGTTCAATGATGATAACAAATCGACATATGATCAGTGACTAGGTCCTAGGTCTTAGGTTGCATTTCATCTTGCATGTCTCTTTGCATTTTGCATGTTTGCATGATCTCATAATGGCTAAACGAACTTCAATGCTTAAACAATTCTCCACTTGTCTCTTCAAATCTAACAAGAGCTAAATCTCACACGAAGGTTCCTCCAATGAAATAGCAAGTAGAATCCTTTTCGGGATCAAAATTGAAATCTGAGATCATTTATCTTATTCACTACTTGCATAATCAACCTTCAATCATCACAGAAATCCAGTATTCAACTTAACTGATTATCTTACATCAAAATATCAAAATTTTAACTTGGTCAACCATGGTCAACTCATGGTTTAGCCTAGTCAAACTTGGTCTTCAGGACCTCCAAATGATGCAGAATGCATTCTCGGACGTGTATAACCACTTCTCAAATCAATTAACATGCTTCTAAACTATCAACGCTGACTTTTTCTTGTCAGATTTCAATTTTCATCCCGAAGGGGGCATGGTATTGCACATCATTCAAAGTCTGTAAATCAAATTCTATCGATCAGTCTATCAATATCTTTCATCAGTGATCAAGACAAACAATCACGTCTAGTCACTGATTCATCAAAAGTCCTCATCGCTCAGGGCAAATCTATCATCACTTGGGGCATATCAGATTCATCGATCCATATCAATCTGGTATTCTCCTAATCTTGTAAACTGTATCAGTTTTTGCAACCATCAGATCATAGTGTTCTTTCCTTGTTTCTTCGGCAACTAAAGGGTTTGCATGTGATACCTGCTAGTTCTGCTAAGACAATCGAGTCTAGAACGGGTCACTCACTTCTTATCAATCCTAAGGTTCAGAATCAGGCATTTTGACACTTTTTCGCAATCATAGGTTCATTTGCTGCTACAGTGAACATTATCTTTGGTCATTCAGGACCTCCTATCTCAATATCTTTCAATCAGTTTCTATCTTGAGATCGGTTTATCTTTTGAATCAGTTTCATATCTCTATTAAACACAGACTATCTTTGAACGACTGCGCTTCGCACAGTAATTCAAAGAGGGGCAAAATGTAATACCCCAAAAATGGGCTATATGTTCATTAATCTCCTACATCTTCAATTCGAATGAAATCGACATCAAAGTCCTAATCTAAGGCACATCTAAACGTCATCGAATCATAATTGATTATCTTAAATTCTGCATCGGAGAATATTCCTAGTAATATTCCTAATCATCATAATTATCTTTAATTTTATAATTATTTGGCAATAAATCACATTTATCCTAAAGTTTGATTAATTGAATATTTTCATATTTAATTAATTAGATTTAATATCTTGCCACTTAATTGTGTAATTAAATTTAATTCTATCTATTATTAATTGTATTATTTAATTTTGACAATAAATCAAAATTCTTATCTTTAATTGATTAAATTCTTATTTAATTAATTAAAGCATGTTGTCATTATTTAATAATATAATTTTTAATAAAATTTTGATAAAATAATTGATTAACCCATAAATTAATTATTTATTTTCAAAAATCAGTTGAGTTGAGCATAAATCACTTTATTTATTTATTTAATTATTAATTATTATGCATATTCAAAAGAAATAGTTAAACTCCAAATCAGAAAATCAATTCAAGTTATTGACTTTTTGGAACTCAACATCCTTTTGGAGTTCAAAAAGCTGATCTAAACTCTAATTTGAGTTAAAAAGCTATTTTTGCATTTTTTGCATGATTTTGAGAATTAATTATCTGTTATTATCAGATAACTCAAAAATCAAGCTGAGTTATTTGAGTGATTTATGGCTTTTATCCATGCACCTCCAAAGCCTTAGATTTCTATAAATTAAAGGCTTCAGCTCTTCATAATTCATCTCATATTTTGCACAATCACGCTGGAGAATTGGAGGCTGAGGAATCAACTTGCGAATTCAAAGCTTTGTGAGATCAATTTCAATTGCATAGTTTTTATATCTTAGCATAGAATTTCATAGTTTTCATATCATTGTTAGAATCTTCATTGTTAGATCATTTAGCATTCATTTCATATCAATTTTCGATAGCATTCATAGCATATCAATTTCATCTAGCATAGATTCATATCAGTTTTTCATTCATCTTATTGCATCATAAAATCCAAAAAAAAATAATAGCTTAATTGCATTCAATCTCATATCTAGATCAATTGCATTCAAATCCTTCATTTAGGTGTCATCTAGGTCACCGATCTCGATAATAATCTGAGAACATTAATCTCGAACCTACTAGAAGGCAGTAAATCGCTTGGTTAGTTTAGCTTCCAATTTTGCACGATTTTAATTATCACTAACCTCTAATGTTTTACTAAGTGTTGTGTCTACAGATCAGGTACAATTTTCACACACACAAGTGGAACCCATCATAGTAAAAGCACAACAAAGGGTACACACTGTGACACCGTTCAACATTGTAGACAACATGAAGAAGGTGAATAGTGCTATGTCTATGTGGGATTCTTTGGCTATTCCAGGACAACCTGAGATTTTGAAGAAAGCTATGACTGAAATGACAACTCCTCAGCCTACAAAAGAAGCTGCAAAGCCAGTGTTGGTCAACACCGATCAAGAAAAGGAGGCTCCATGTTGAAACTCCAAAGGCAATACCATGAAAGGTAGGAACTTAAAACCACCCCCATTTTATGTATCTTTAATTGTTGGAAAATTCTTAGTACATAATTGTATGGTAGATAGTAGGGCTACTAGTACTGTAATGCCCAAAAAGGTGGCTGACCAGTTAGGACTTAAATATGAACCCCTCCAAAAGAAGGTTACACAACTTGATGGATCCTCAATTAACACTATAGGTGTGGCTAAGGATACCAGTCTAATCCTTCATGCTAGTCCTAATTTATCTATCCTACTTGATTTATATATCATAGATCTCCCTGCTTTATTTTCCATATGTCTATCAAGGGAGTTTATAGCCAAAAAAGGAGGCTACCTTTCTTCTGACTGGTCCCACATGCTTTTTCACATAAGATATGGTACTAAGGTTACCATTAAATTTGAATCATTGGTAGCTCACCATATAGAGCCATATGTGTCCAATACCATCAATACAAACTGCCCTATATTTGATGACAGTGATTTCCCAACTATCAGAGAAGCAAGCACTAAGACAGAAAGTATCCTTGATATTTTATTAGATGAACTAGAATCAGAAAAGGTTTTTGAAGCCCAAGAAAATGTTATTTGGGATGCTGGTTTGGGAAGTTATTTGATACAAGAAAGTGGATCCATAGAGCCAAATCTTCTCAAAGAGGACACTGATTCAGAGGATCAGAGTAATCAGGTTTGGGAAATGTTTTTTGATGGAGCTAGAAGCAGACATGGTTATGGTGGTGGTGCTATGCTAGTGTCCCCAAAAGGAGAAAGATACTATACAACTTTTAGATTTAGTTTCTCCTACACTAGCAACACTGTAGAATATGAAAGTTTGGTGGATGGACTGGAGTGGGCTATAAAAAGAGGGCTCAAGGCCTTAAAAGTCTATGGTGACAGTGAGTTAGTAGTCAGCCAAGTGAGAGGGATAAGTGCAACCAAAAATGACACTTTGAAAGCATACAAACATAGAGTTTGGGATGCAATTGAAGACTTTTGTGCTTTCAATATTGTTGCTATCCCTAGAAAGCTAAATCAGAATGCAGATAGATTAGCTATTGTTGGATCTCAATATGACATTCCTAATAGTATTTCAAAGGAGGAGACCCAACAGCATATCAAAGTAATTGTCAGACCTTCTATCCCTAACAATGATACTAATTGGCAAGTGTTTGACAATGATGAGCAAATTCTGTAATTCCTATTTGAAGAGGATGTTTTCTCAAAGCATAACCAAGATAGACTATTGCAAAACTATGGTGACTAAGTGATACAACTTAAGTCAAACAAGATGCCTAGAGGTCTTGTCACTTTAGAGACTGTCTTCAACAAGGATGATCAAGTTAAGAAGAATAAAGTTGGCCTAGTAGTTCAACAAGAGCACTATGTTGAATTAGAATTGGAACTAGGTAAAAGCTTACAATTTGGAAAAGTAAACACTGATTTGGAAAAGCAGGCTTACACCCAATTATTTAAGGAATTCAATGATGTTTTTGCATGGCAATATGAAGACCTTAAAGGTTTTAATCCAGCCCTTGCTTAGCACACTATTGAACTAGAGCCTAATGCCAAATCAGTGAGACAAAAACAAAGGCCTCTTAATCCCAAGCTTGAGCCACTTATGCATAAAGAAGTGCTCAAATTGATAGAAAGTGGTATCATCTACCCCATCAAGCATACTAGTTGGGTTTCCAACCTTGTTCCTGTAAGGAAGAAGAATGGGGAGTTGAGGTTGTGTGTTGACTTCAGGGATCTTAACAGGGCCTCTTTAAAAGACCGCCATCCATTACCCTCTATGGAACAAATCTTACAATGTGTCTCTGGATCCGAGAGATTTTCATTATTGGATGGCTATTTAGGATACAATCAGATCTTAGTTAATGAAGAGGATCAATATAAGACTACATTTACAACCAAGTGGGGAACCATGGCTTATCAAAAAATGCCCTTTGGTTTGTCAAATGCAGGTGCTACTTTTCAAAAGGCAATGGATATGGCCTTTAAAAGCCTCATGTACAAATTTGTACTGGTCTACTTAGATGACATAACTTTTTACTCTAAACATGCATCAGATCATATCAAACATCTGAGGAAGATCTTTGAAAGGTGTAGAGAGTTTGGGATATCTCTTAATCCCAAAAAATGTGTGTTTGCAGTTCATGAAGGAAAATTGCTAGGATATATAGTATCCAAGAAAGGAATTACAGTAGACCCTGAGAGGATTGTAGCCATCCTAGAGCTACCATTGCCACATCATAAGAAAAGTCTCCAATATTTCATAGGAAAGATTAATTTTGTTAGGCGTTTCTTGCCTAATATTGTAGATTTATTGAAGCCTTTGACAACCATGTTAAAGAAGAGTTCAACTTTCAACTGGACTAAAGAAGGCAAAGACAATTTCAAGGCTATCAAAGAGGCCTTGACAGAAGCTCCCGCTCTATTAAACCCAAATTTCAGTAAGGATTTTATCCTTTATGCTTATGGAGGTCATGATGCTATATCTACTATGTTGACTCAAGTAAATTCAGATGGGTTGGAGTAGCCGATTGCCTTCTTCAGCAAAGGATTAGAAGAGTATGAACAAAAGTACTCTTTTGTAGAGAAACATGTACTTGTTGTGGTGAAGAGCCTTAAAAATTTTAGATATCTATTGAACCATAACAAGGTACACTTGAAGGTTACTCATCCAAGTGTCAAATAATTTTTGCTTTCCAAGGACCTAAATGAGAAAAGAGCTGGTTGGATTACCAAGGTAATGGAATATGACATTGATATCCAAACCACCAAGCTGGTTAGAGGAAGAGGTCTTTGTGAGCATTTGGCAGAGGATGAAATTTCAAAGAGATTAGAGAAAATAGATGCATCTCTGGTTGTGCATTCTATAGAAGAACATGCCAAGGCAGCAGGTTGGTTGCCTAACATGATTCATTACTTGAAGACAGGACAATGTCCTGCAGGACTAGATTCAACAAAAAGAAGATATTATAGATTACAATCTATTCCCTTTGTGCTGATAGATGAGGTTCTTTTTAGAAAGGATCACAATGGTGTCCTTTTAAGATGTATTGATTTAGAAAAGATAGCTGATGTCCTATTTGAATTTCATGATGGACCTTCTCGAGGTCATTTTTCTCCTAGGACTACTGCTTTTAAAATCATGAGGGCCGGATATTATTAGCCATCTATCTTCAAGGATAGTCATGATTATGTGAGAAAATGCATCAAATGTGCCATGTTTGTAGGAAAGGAAAGGCTTGTGGCTCTACCCCTTCAGCCAATCAGAAGAGAGCAACCATTCATGAGGTGGGGCATAGACTTTATTGGTATGGTTAATCCTCCATCTAGTGCAGGACACAAGTAGATAATCACTGCAATAGATTATTTCACTAGATGGATAGAGGCAGTTGCCTTAAAAGAATCAAATGAGAGTGTTGTCTTGAGTTTTTATGATGATATAATTCATAGATTCAACACTCTAGACTCCATAATATTAGATAATACATTGGCATTCATAGGCCTTAAAGTCTCAGAAAGGGAAATAAAAAATGGCATTTATCTAAGTACAAGTTCAAATTACTACCCTCAAGGCAATGGTTTGGCTGAATCAACTAACAAGAACTTGATTAGGATAATCAAGAAAACTCTACAAGATAACCAGAGAGATTGGCATACTAAATTGAAGTCTACGTTATGGTTAGACAGGATTACCCCAAAAAAGATTATTGGGAATTCTCCTTATGTGTTAGTGTATGGTAGAGAGGCTAAGTTGTCCATTGCAACTGAATTGCCAGCTTTGGACTTGGCCACTCAATATGTCCTATTTGAAGAAGGAGATCCTTTACAAATCAGGTATGTTCAGCTAATGGAGTTAGAGGAACTCAAAGACAAATCCATGAAAGATATGGAGTTCAATTAGATTTAGACAAAGAAAAGTTTTGATAAAAGAGCCAGGGCTAGAAACTTCAAATTTGGGGATGTAGTCCTCAAATGGGATCAATTCAGATCAAAGCCTGGCAGACATACAAAGTTTGATTCCTTTTGGGGTGGACCATTTGTTATTACAGAATGCAAGGGGCCTAATGCTTTTTAGCTATCAACTCTTGGTGGAGATGCCTTCCCCATATCAGTTAATGGATTCCACTTAAAGCCTTGCTTTGAGGTCAATCCTTCCTTGTAAATCTGTGTGAATATGTTTCCTATTTTTTGTCCCTGCTTTCTAGGTTAGTTTTTCCTATTTTCCAAGAAGTGCTTGTGCACAAGTTTTGTCCCTCTGGTTCCAGATCTCTCTTTGTCAAGTGTTTGTGCTTAAGGGATGACTCCTATGCCTAATGGATCATTTTAAGGTCACTGATCTGATGTCTAGCAGGCTGACATCTAGCAGAAATCACCAAAATGTTACCCAATTTTTCCTGTTCCATACAAATTTGGTTAGGCTGGATTCTATCCAGGGTCTACATTTTAACCCTGTTGAACCTCTGAGAAATTTTTATGGCCTTGTGTCTTTTTCTCTGGTCTCTGCAATTGTTTACCTCCTTAGTTTGAAAGCCTTTTATTTGAAAATATGACCGTTGGAGGCAAAAAACCCTCAAAACCCTTTGGCCTATTCTATTTCATCGTTACCTTTTTTGGTCACTTAAGGGTTCATTTCTTCACATGCACTTTAAGCTTAGGCTGGTTAAAAGATCTCTAAGACCCCACAAAATATTCCTTTATATCTCCTAATCCCGTGACTACCCTTTGTTCGCGAGATCTCCTAGTCGAAAGGCATATTCCATTTTCATTCCGTGACTTGGCGATTTTCTCTGTAGTTGGGCAATTGCTCAATGTTACCCAAGGTCACTAGTCCTTTCAGTGACTAAGAGACTGTGTTTGCAAGATCTCCTATTCCCAGTAGTTAAGTCCTTAGCATCATGTGATCTGGCGAGTGGTTACCATTTTGTTTGGCGGTCTTAGTTCTGGAGCGGTTAAAGTTTAGGCAAGATTGACGACTATCGTTATACCGTTAAAGTGAGATGCATGAAGTTTAAAGCTATGGTATAATGACAACCATGCGATGAAAGGTTGAGGTTGTCAGTGGGTCCACTGCCAATTATCTGAGGTGTTTGCTTCTAATTGGTCAAAGGCTTGTTATGTGGAGCCATGTCAGAGCGGGCCCAGTGAAGTGTCTTTCCTTAAGATCTAACGGCTGGTGCATGAGTGCATGGAATCTTCTGAGCCCATGCGATCATATGCCAACCGTTGATCTTGCTTTATTGCCAGGGCTCTATCAGGTGGGTCCTCCTATTTTGATGTGCTCACGTTTCATTGGCCGGTTGGATGATGATAGGGATTTGTTAGTGGGACCATTGTTAGAGAATCTGTAGGGGTGCTAGCTTAATCAGGATCTACGGTGGTCTTACAATCGCATGGAATCTTCTGAGCTTTTGCGCTTATGCGATGACCGTTCAATCTTCCAAGTGTTCAAGCCGATGTCAAGTGGGTCCATCTGACATGTTAAAATCTTATTGGTTGCTGGGTAATACAGGTGGCATTTGAGTGGGTCCAAGTATTTCTTAAGTGAGGTGGCAGTAAAATAGAAAGATCTATGGCTGGTGCATGATCTTAAGGAATCTTCTGAGCCATGAGATCATGTGACAGTCGTCGATTGGGTATCAGGCCATGAAGGAAAGCAAAGTGGGTCCTATGCCAAATAATCTGAGGTCTTTATGAGTCAAGCAATAATACCATGACAAGTTGCATGATGGGCACAGGTTTGTGGGTTCAGTCGGGAAATTGCTCAATCGAAAAGAATATCATGAAGACTTCAAGCGATTCAGCAACTATCAAAGTGGGATCAATCCTTGTCGCATGATCACCAGAATAAGCAAGAGTTAGTGAAATGATTAGGCGATTCAGCGACTAAAGGGAAAGGAGAACCTGAAATGAAGGCCTTGGTCGCGTATTTGCCAGAAGAGTTAAGGTTAAAAAATAGAAGCGATACCCGGGTAAAATGAAAGATCTAACTTTTACATTTTAAAAGATAGATTAAATTTGAATATCATTCATTGATAGATAAAGCTTGGCACCACCTGCAACCATTATATTCATTTAAATTCAAATATCTAAGGTACCAAATTTGAATAGTTATGGTGAGCCTGAGTTGCAGAGAGGTAGATAGATCAAGGCGGCTTGTCTGCAGGCAGATACAGTACAGAGATGGACACACAAAATGATATATGATCGGTTGGGATATTTTCATGGGTATTTATGATCAGAATTGATAGAATTAGGGTTTTTGTTATTTTATAAAAATCTGTGTAACCCTAATTAGGTTTGGCTCCTACCTGCGTGCAATTGAGGAGATGTATATATTATTTTTTGGAGCTTTTGAAGCTCAGAGTTTACATTTGTAAAAGAAGGATTTTCTTTCTGAGGAGTTATCCAAGGCATTCTTTCTACCCTCTAGCTTCTGCATCTTGTAACCTTTCATTGATGTTTAGATATTGCAAAGGTACTTTGTGACATTCTTTCTGTCCCTATGCCTTCTTGTCTGAATTTTCTCTTAATGAATTGAGTATATGTATGCTCTTAGTAATATCTTAGGGTTCCTGATCCCTCTTTCTTTCTACAATTTATGTGTATTCCTGTGGATGATTTGATTTGAATGATTTTGTGGGTATACTTCAACCCCTTGACAATCTGTCTCATTCCTATACCTAGTTGCAGAGGTGAATGTTTGTTTGCAGGTTATAGATTGTGTCTAAATTCTTAGGAATGCTATTGTTTGTGAAATTTCTCTCTTTCCCTGAATAGCCTCTTTCTATTACAAACCCTTCTATGAAAAATTGACGCAAAACTATTTAGTGAGTTGTGATCTCCTAGACCTAAGTTTATGTACTGATTTCATCCTCCATACTATAATTCATACCATTATTTTGGTGTATCACCTAGTAGGATAGTTTGCTTTCAGTTATTTCCCTTTCATGAATTCCTTCTATCCCTTTTCCTTCAAGAATTTACTTTCCTGTCAAAAACAAAATTAAGGTGATTATCCAAGAGGAACTAGCCTAGAACCTGGAGGTCTCATCTCAGTTAGCATAGGTCCCGCAACCTGGAGATGATTCCCATGTTATACTAAGTTATCAAGACCAAGAGAGCTTGAAACAAGGGTGCAAACTTAGTGTATAACAGTTACCTTTGATTGAAGAACCTATTAGTAGTGTTTGTACATCTATGAAAGTTTGTCTGATGGAAGGAATAAAGTTTGTTAAGGATTTGAAGAAGAATTATGTATGTTTTGTTGTGATTCCTAACAAACCGAGTAAGAAAACAAAGGATAGAATACCTAAAGAGATTGATAAGTTCCTCACCAAGTATAGTGAGATCATTTTTGATAATCTACCTGATGGTTTTTCACTAAAGAGAAGCATTGATTATTGTATGGATTTAATCCCTGGAGCTAGTTTACTGAATAAGCCACCACATTGGTTGACACCTATCGAGAATTAGGAATTGAACCGACAGATTCAAGAATTCTTGCATAAAGGTTTGATCTGAGAAAGTTTGAGTCCTTGTGTAGTACCTATTGTATTGGCACCTAAGAAGAATGGAGAATGGTGAATGTGTATGGATTCTAGAGAAATCAACAAGATAACAGTGAAATATAGGTTTCCTATACCGAGAATGGATGACATAATGGATAGTCTGACCGAAGCAAAGTATTTTACCAAAATTGATTTGAAAAGTAGGTGTCATCAATCAAAATCAAAGAAGGTGATGAGTGGAACACTTCTTTTAAGATAAAAGAAGGTATGTATGAGTGGTTGGTTATGCCTTTTGGTTTAACTAATGCACTGAGTACTTTTATGAGTTTGATGAATGAAGTTTTGAAGAAATTCTTATTTAGATTTGTGATGTATACGTAGATGATATTTTTATATTTAGTAAGACTAGAGAAGAAAATTTGTTGCATGTTAAACAAGTATTACAGAAGCTGAAAGAAGAAAAGTTGCTGATTAATTTGAAAAAGTGTTCTTTCATGAAAGAGGAGATTGTGTTTTTGGGATTTGTGATTTCAACTGATGGTTTGAAGATGGATCCTAAAAAGGTTGAAGCTATTTTGAATTGGCCTACACCTGAGAATGCTAGTGAGGTAAGATCATTTCATGGTTTGGCAAGTTTTTACTGAAAGTTCATTAAGAATTTCAGTTCAATTTGTAATTCTATGACTGAGACTATGAGAGGAGATAAAAGAGAATTCAAGTGGACACATGGAGCTGATAAACATTTTGAGACTCTCAAATAGAAGGTTGTTGAATTTCCCATTTTAGCATTGCCTAATTTCAATAAGGTATTTCAAGTGGAATGTGATGCAAATGGAAGTGCAATAGGAGTTGTGTTGAGTCAAGAAGGTAAACATGTCGCTTTCTTTAGTGAAAAGTTGAATAATGCAAGAAGGAAATATTCTATGCTATTGTTCAAGCCCTGAAGAAATAGAGACGTTATTTGATACCTTGTGAATTTGTGTTGTATATATATCATAAAGCTTTATAGTATTTGGGTATTCAAAATAAGTTGAATCAAAGACATATGAAATGGGTTGAGTATTTGCAGAGTTATACATTTGTGATAAATCATAAGAGTGAAGTCACTAACCGAGTTGTTGATGCATTCAGTAGAAGAAGATCTTTGATGACCAAGATGAGAATTGAAGTACTTGGTTTTGATGACATGAGAGATTTGTATGAAACTAATCCTAATTTTTCTAAATTATGGAGAAAGTGCAAAGCACCAATTCAAGATCAACCAAGTACAAAATTAGAAGACTATTTCATTCAAGAAGGTATTTTGTTTAAAGGTATTCAGTTGTGTATACCGAGGGAATCAATGAGAACTAATTTCATAAAGGGGAAACATGGTAGTGGTTTGTCTGGACACTTTGGCGTTGACAAGACATTGAATTTTCTTAAGGAGAAATACTTTTGGCCACAATTGTATAAGGATGTTCAGAAATTTGTGAAAAGTTGTGGAATTTGTCAAGTTGCAAAAGGAGTAAGTCAAAATACTGGATTGTATACACCGATTTTTGTTCCTGATAAACCTTGGATTGATATCAGTATGGATTTTGTTCTTGGCTTACCAAAGATAGTAAGAGATAATGATTCTATATTTGTTGTTGTGGATAGATTTTCAAAGATGGCATATTTTATACCATTTAGAAAGACATCAGATGTAGTACATATAGCAGATATTTTCTTTAAGGAAATTTTTAGATTGCATGGATTACCGAGGAGTATCATCTCTGATTGAGACAGTAAATTTGTTGGATACTTTCGGAAGACTCTTTGGAGAAAGTTTGGCACCGAGTTGAAATATGTTTCTACATTTCACCCAAAGACTGATGGACTGACAAAAGTTGTGAATAGAAGTTTGGGTAATCTTTTGTGATGTTTAGTTGGAGACACACCGGGTAATTGGGATTATGTGTTGGCACAAGCAAAGTTTTCATACAATAATTCAGTGAATAGGAGTACTGGAAAGTCACTTTTTGAGATTGTAAATGGCATACAACAGAGAGGTATATCAGATTTGAGGAATATTGCTGATGAAGGAAAGAGAAGTGCTAAAGGAGTAAATTTTGCTAAGTACATGAAGACATTGCATGAAGATGTGAAACATAAGTTGGAGAAAAAGTAATTAGAAATACAACACTAGAGCTGACAGATCAAGAAGACATAAGACTTTTGCAGTCGGTGATGAAGTAATGGTTCATTTGAAGAAAGACAAATTTCCTATTGGAACATATGGGAAAATGAAAATGAAGAAGTTTGGTCCTTGCAAGATTTTGAGAAAATTTGACAGTGGAAATGCATATGAGATTGAGTTACCTAATGACATGGATATATCACCTATATTCAACATTACTGATTTCTATGAGTACCATGAGTCAGATGAAGAAATGATAGTACCGAATGATTA
Source organism: Chamaecyparis obtusa (assembly GCA_027943335.1). NCBI lineage: Eukaryota > Viridiplantae > Streptophyta > Pinopsida > Cupressales > Cupressaceae > Chamaecyparis > Chamaecyparis obtusa. Next base: position 2,273,528 of record BSBK01001680.1, read on the forward strand.
AACAGATAGAGGAAATTGAGAAGATTTTGGAACAAAGAATTGGAGAAGTACAAGAGGAAAACACTATATGGAATATTTGGTAAAGTGGAAGAACAAACTGATTGAAGACAGTTTGTGGATTTCACAATTTGAGTTGGATTCAGCTTGGGTTGTACCTGCTTCATGATTTAGAGAATCATTTCAAAATAACCCCAGGTGTCTGATGTAGGAGCATCTCGGGTCCTTGGAAATCTCATGTCACCAAAAACATGTTTGTGTTGTTTATGTGTTGCTTGGGTCCTTCTTTGACCGAGTTGGCTTGGTGTTGCTCGGTTTCCTTTATTTACCAGGGTTGGTCGGTTATCTCTCTAGTGCTCAATGATTCTTTCCTGGCACTCGATTATCCTTGCTTACCGAGTTGTTTCTTTTTGTTTCTTGTTGAGGCCAACTTATGCAATTAATTATGGTCACAGATTTAATGCTGATATCTATCATTGGGAAGTGTGTGGACCTAGATCTAGTCATTCCTTCCATTGATGGTGGATCTGAAGGTTGGCTTGTTCGGTAGCCTCTTGTATATATTGTAGTCTTTGTTTGTAGTTTTAGGGAGGAAGGAGGACATAAGAGATATAATATAGAAGATTAGAGATAGTTTCAGATCCTCGCATGTTGGAGGAATTTTGTACTTGATTTGTAATATCTGGCCTAAACTGAGAAGGCCTTACAGCCCGGCATGTATGAATCAATTGGAATAAATATATGAAATTTATCTACATTCTCTCTCTCACTTGTGTGTTTGTTGCTTCCGCATGTGATCTCTGCAAGGTGGATCTGGTTAGGGTGTACACCCTTTGGCCCTCTCCCTATCCTCCCATGCGTCATTTTGGTTCTTTGATGAGGCTACCATTCAAATTTAAATGAAAATATCAAAATCCTAATGTGCAATATTTACATAACTCTTTCAATTTTCAATAAATATTATGAATCTTTTGAATTATTTATCCAACAATACCCAACATTAAAAGATTATAAAAATGCATTCACATTGTAGATCTATCAACAACTATTGTTAAAGATTAAGAAATCTTGAGCATTTATTTTGAGGCTGGCTAGAGGCCTATCAATACATACATTAATAATTATTTTTCACTAAGGTACATAGGCCACCAAATTAAAAACCAAATTAACTCATCCCTATCAATGGCATCATTTTTGTTATGTATTTTTTTTCTTTTTTTTAAAATTAGACTTTTGTATTGTAAGAAATTTAGGAACATGTTAGACTTTAAAATGACTATAAATCTGAGTTTTTATAGACTACTAGGATTGTACATAACCAACATATATATAGAGATCCTCTCCCCTTTCAACTTTTCTATGATAAGGGGATATTTCATTTTATTCCTTTAAATATTTAAAATTAGTAGATCTTAAAATGGTTAAGGACAAGATAAAAAATTGATAGGATAAGCACTAGCATAAACTAGTTGACCTATTATAATGTATGTAGAAGATCTTAAATAAAAAAGATGATATTATGAGAAAATATATTATATAAAAGAGGAAACCATGTATCAATCTATAATTTTTATGCTAGCTAACAATCACTCATGAATTATTTAAATTATATTGGTAATGCATTGAAAAATAAATGGGAATTAAGGAGGAGCTTGAGTTTAGGGTCCAATGATATAGTAGGATATAAAGTCAACTATTAAAGGTTCAACTTTTGTGAAAGACCTAGGAAATACATAATAATTTCTAAGTAAATCTACAAGAATCAACCACACCTTATGTAACTAATATAAAAAGTAAATCCTTCACAAAATCTAAAATATTCTAGAAATATATGTTTATTATTGTAGGATTTGAGCAATACAAATCCACAAAACCCGAAGATCACTTGCATACAAAAACCTGTTACAAGGAAGTAGAGACAAGAAGAGGGCAAGGGTTTGACTCAAAAATATGAAGAAGAAAATATCTTCAAATAATGAATGAATTAAATGTACAATAGATCATCCTTATAAAGGATATCAAAAGCCTTGAAAGGCAAACCCTAGTGCATGTAATAATTAGTTTAACTATTACATGACTAATGCTTGCAAGTTTATATTTAAAACAACTAGTGCATGAGTTTAAAACAACTCGTGCATGTGTGTTTAAATATAAACAACTAAAGAAAAAGAGTATACATCTTAAGAAGGGAGTAAATATTAATTAACATAATTAATACTTTACTCTGACACCCCCCCTTAAGATGAGCAACAATGCAGCTACAAACAATGCAAAAAGAAAGCAAAGGAAACTACAATGCTGAAAGCATAAAAATGGTTCCCGGCAACATGGCCTGATGAGGTACCCAAGTACAAAAGACAGTTTCTATAAAGCGGAGGAATAGAGAAAACCACATGGGAAAAAATCTACTCCAAAAGGAGACAAAGGCTAGTCTGAAGGACTAAAGAAGCCTCCAAAACTAGGGATGTTCCAAAAAATAGGAACAAAAAATGAACATGTAGAACATGACTAAAGCAAGAAGATGCAAACTCTGTCAAGAAGTAACTGCTGATCTAAAGATCCTCCACTAAAATAGAGCATGACCGGGTAGAGAAGACTGTAATCTATATGAGTGCCCTCAAATGACACTACTCAAATCAGGAGGCAAACAACTGAACTCGAAGATAAAGATGGTATAAAACACCAAAGCCTGAAGAGCTGATCAATCAAAGATGGAAGAGTGCCTCTAAAAATAGGAAAGAAAGAGTGTCTATATGGTAAATGATCCATCTCATCGAAATGCATAGGTACCCAGCCACTGCATCCGCCTAGTACATAGGAAAAAATACTGAATACATAGCTCACACTATCGAACCAAGGAAGTAGAAGAATGATCAATAGAACCCCCCCATAATGTTGACAAGAGAGAGGTGACAGGTACATTGAGAAGAGTGCCAATAAGAACTGCATCATGAAGAACTAGGAACATCGAAGGTGCATACAAACATAAATAAAGATACCCTAAGGCTAATGTCATGGAAGGAACACTCACTTGAAAAAGGTAGATGGAAAACATCAAACCCCCCATGGCACTTTATAATGGAGTGCGAGTACAAAGAGCATGAACATGTGCAAGATCTCATACATGCAATAGAATGACACTTTATCTCAGTGCGTGTGCATAAAAAAATGATACAAAAGTGAAGTATACACTGCTCAAAGAAGAGCGAAGGCTACTAAAACAAAAGAACAACCTCAAAAGAGTCATCCCCTAAAGGGAAGAGATCCCAAGACCTGTAACATCCAAGATATCCACCAAAGTACAGAAATGCCAAAAATTGAATAAAATATACCTAGAGTAGATTCTAGAAAAAAGAATTATAGAACTAGAAATCTCTCAGAACAAGCTTTGCAATGATATCTCGCTTTCCCAAAATGGAGTCTGGATGCGCAATATATAGTTTCCAGAGTGCAAAACTAAACATCTAGCTTTGACAGTAAAAAAAACACCATAAAAAAAGAAAAATTAGAAATTCAAACCTCCAAATATAGATAGAGCTCAGAACTAGCTTTCTGACGATATCTTGTTTTCCCAATTTCGACACAGTATGCTCAAGTTATGAGCAAAATACCAACTGCTATGCTAGAGGGCCCAAATGGTGTCTAAATGTGCTGACATCAACACTTAATGGGCTTAAAATTGATGGCCAAAAGACCATCACAGCATGCAAGCCCCTTGGGGCTAAAATTTTGGGCCCTTGGTCACCATATGACCAGGGGCTAAAACTACATGCATTGGCTTAAATTTGACGGCCAAATGGCCATCGCCGACCAAAATGGAAAAAAAATAAAAAAAAATATTTTTTTAAAAATTGCACGCGCGCTTCGAGATCTGTGCTAGGCATTTTCAGATTTTGCCTCGTTTTGCATGCCATTTTTTTGATATTAATTTACGTGTCAGACAACAATTTTTTACCTCAATTTGCATGCCAAAATAAAAAAATTCTACCCTAAAAAATATGTCAGTTCATATAAATTCTACATTGAGAAGTGTGTCAAGCTATCTGGTACCAAAAAAATACCCCAAAATGCAAAGTTCTCCAAATTTGACTTGTTTTATATCGAAATAGGATTTTTTGGGCGCTGTGAACTCAACAGTGAGGTCTGTTTGAGCTCAAAGTGCACCAAAATTTAGCCAAAATTTAGGGACCCCCTAATTTCAAGAAAAAAAAAGAAAAAAAAGTCCTAATCTGAAACAAATGAATTTCTAATCTCTGAATCCTTCAAAGAAGAACAAGCTGTAGCAAATTAGGCTTTGATACCATGTAGGATTTGAGCAATACAAATCCACAAAACTCAAAGATCACCTGCATACAAAAACCTGTTACAAGGAAGTAGAGACAAGAAGAGGGCAAGGGTTTGACTCAAAAATATGAAGAAGAAAATATCTTCAAATAATAAATGAATTAAATGTACAATAGATCATCCTTATAAAGGAGATCAAAAGCCTTGAAAGGCAAACCCTGGTGCATGTAATAATTAGTTTAACTATTACATGACTAATGCATGCAAGTTTATATTTAAAACAACTAGTGCATAAGTTTAAAACAACTTGTGCATATGTGTTTAAATATAAACAACTAAATCAAAGAGTTGACATCTTAAGAAGGGAGTAAATATTAATTAACATAATTAATACTTTACTCTAATAATTATCTTATTTTCATTGATGTCAAACATTGTGTTCCATATATTCACTAGTACATTTGGCACCATTTTTTGACGTAATATTGGTCAAATTTTCTACCCAACTCGGTCAAATAGTCGACCAACTAGTTCATCGCTATTATTGGCGTTGAAATATCGATCCATTATTGCGACCGTAGAAAGATCGACGCTAATTTTGGTAAAAAATGAGGGTAATCTTGGTCGAGAATAACATTAGAAAGTGTTGGTATATTAGATTAATATTGGTCAAAATATTTGGTCGCTCCGACCAAGATGCCAAACTCGCGATGATCATATTTCGACCACATTGCATCGCACTTTAGACCAATATTGGTCAAAATATTTAGTGGCTCCGACCAGGATGCCAAACCCACGACACCATATTTTGACACAGAAGGGTCAATTTTTCGACCAAACTAGGCCAAAATTTTGATGCAAGTGCATCGCAATGTCAACCGTGGTGATCAAAATTTTGACACAATACAGAGTGTTTAAAAAAAAATTGAAGAAAAATATCCAGACTAATCACCAACAGCATCCTAATCGATGTTTAGTCTAGATAGTTATCTTTAGGTGTCCACATTGATTCTACTGCTTGTTGCCAGCGGGTCCCTACTCGTTCTATTTTCCAGACTACTTTGGGCTCTAGCAATCCATCTGCTCTGCTCTGCGTGAAACTGGGGGTGTTTTCATTTTGTTTGAACTATTTGAGAGATAGGCTTTGACTAGTGATCCGTGAATTGGTAGAGATTCCTCTTAGATGCCCAAAACTCTTCAAATCTATTGGTGTGAAGCCCCCAAAGGGTATTTTTCTCCATGGGCACCTTGGTTCTGGGAAAACTTTAATTGCTAGGGCAGTGGCAAATGAAACCGGTGCCTTCTTTTTCTGTATCAATGGACCTGAGATCATGTCAAAGTTGGTTGGAGAAAGTGAAAGAAATCTCTGGAAGGCTTTTGAGGAGGCTGAGAAGAATGTGTCATCCATTATATTTATTGATGATACATTGCAGAGATTTTTCAGTGGGCTTGCAAGTATTCTATTAGAGAAAATATTGAGAAGGCGAGTTTCAATTGTGGTGGCTTTTGCAAACTAGATTTGGTTATGAATTTCTTAATGGTTTTTTTTGAACTGGTTTGTTAGAATTTTATATTTTTTTATTTAATTTTCCTCAACTTGTATCTTATTATTTCAATTTTTCATGTTCTCTTTCCTCTGCACTTTTACAGGATATTGAATGTGAAAGAAAAAGAAGTGAGAACCCCGAGGCAATGGATGAGGATGATAGTGATGAGGTAGCTGAAATAAAGGTTGCCCATTTTGAGGAGTCAATGAAATATGCCTGAAGAAGTGTCAGTGATGCTGATATTCATAAGTATCAAGCCTTTGCACAAACACTACAGCAATCTCGAGGCTTTGGTTTTGAATTTCGATTTCTTGGTGCTTCTGCTAGTGCTTTGGATGTATTTGCTACAACAAATAATAAAGATGACAATGACTTATTGTTAGCTTTTGGTGACTGATTATGAAAGTACTGTACACTTTTCCTCCTGCCCTCGCTAGGGTTCGGGTGACATATTTTCAGCTATTTTTGAGCCGACATGATTGTAACTCATCCTAACCCTAAAGAGGCAAAATATTGTATAATATGGTTTAGGGTTAGGGATTTCATGATGTATGATTTTTTTTAAGTACTTGTGGCAGAATTGAGTTGTAAGGGATTATAGATTGTAATCAGGTTGTAAGCATTGGATAATAAAATATTGGACTCATTGTTGGTGGACGTAGCCCAGGGATTGGTTGAACCACATTAAATCTTTATATCTTGTGTTCTCTTCTGTGTAGTTTATTGTTTTCTGATATTGGTTATAATTGCATGTAATTGTTATTTCTACCTTATTAATCTAACACTTATACAGTTAGGAAACTTAGTTCACAATTGTCATCTTAATGAAGTGACAAATGTGTCTATTCTAGTAGGGACCTTTCATTGACAAATAGCCAATGCTATTCAATTTGGCTCCGGCTTTTGCTTGTATGAGTTTTATCTGTTCATATGTTTGAAACTTTATTTAGTTTATCAGCCCTTTAGCCGAGGACTTACTGTATCATCTTAAAATAGAAGCACTTCCATAATAAGAGTGTTTAGCCCTCCGAGTAAGTGGTATGGGTTCATGTTAAGCCCCTTGATTGGGTCTTTGCATGTATCTAGCTTTTCCCCCTATTCTGCTTTCCTCTGCACCCATTTTTCACTTCATGTCTGCATTTCATAGCATTCTGAGTCAAGATTCTGAGGTTTTTGACCATAAGGTCAAAGTCAACTTTATGGGGTCAAAGTTGACCTCTATCATAACCTAGTCAGGATTGACCTTGACCCTAACTTGGTTAGTTCCAACCTCGTCCTTGACCCCCTAGCAAAATTTCAAGATTCCTTGATTTCTAGGTGTCGGGTTTTCGAGGATATTTGTTTCCTGCCTCTGGGTTGGCCATTTTGGGTTTCAGAATGGTAAATCCACAAATTGCATTTAATCTAGGTATATTTTCTAAAGGTTAGGACCTAATTGGGATTTAATTCTCCAAGGTGGCCCCTCTAGAGGATTGTGCCCTAGTTCACTATAAAAGGAGGCCTTCCTCTCTCATTTTCACATCCACCATTCACATCTTTTGCTATCAAGCTCTCAAGTGTAAGCAAGTGTTCAAGCATTCAAAAAATTCTTCAAGCATTCATGTGTTCAAGCATTCATCCATCAAGGAGATCCATTGTTAGCCATTGAAGGATTCAATCTCTTTGGAGCCCCCTTGAAGATCCATCCTTCTACATTCATCCAAGCCTCCTCATATGCAAAGATCAATTCAAGATTGGTGTTGAAGATCAAATGTCATTGATTTGAGACATCCTACATTCATTCTACATCCATTGAAGCATTCCTACTTGTGGATTTGAGGATTCAAATCCTCTACAAGGACTTCAACATAAGCGAGGTGAATTGTTTCAATTGTTTTTTTTATGCACACTACATTTGAATTCAATTTCAAGGTTAATTCCTAAATTGGGGTTTGACCAAGGCAAACCCCCCATACAAACAAAACCCCCATTTTCTTGTAGGTATAGGTGCAGAATTTCAGATCTAAGAGCGGATTTGGATACCCTTTTCGGTGAACTTTTGAGATTTGCAAACAAAGTCAGAACCGACCTTCAAAGAAAGAATGTAGCCTTTGACCTTTTATGAGGGTCAAAGACTACCTGCCGTCAGAAAGACAAAAGATTTCAAGGTTTTCTTCGTCTTGACATTTCCAGTCTAAAACAGGTTACAGAATTGCCCGAAAGTACACACAGACATAAAAAATTGGCATTTTCCATATTTGCCCTAATTTGAGGTTAGTACTTGTATTTCAATTATTTCAGATTTTCTCCATAGGGAAATATAGGGTTTTTCTCTCTTTCATATTCTCCATAGATTGATTCGATTGTGCATTAACCTTTTGGTTGATCAAATTGGATCTCTCCTTTGGGAATTTGGATTTAGGAGTGGATCTCATATTTCCCCCATACAATTTACAATTACACATACATCATTACAATCATATACATTTGAATAGAGGTGATTCCCTTTGTCTTATTGTGTGTGTTCACCTTCACTATTCATTTTGGTGAACCCGACTAGCTTGCTCTCTTTATTTTTGGTGTTAGATTTCCGTTTGTCTTATTGTGTGTGTTCACCTTCACTATTCATTTTGGTGAGCTTGACTAGCTTACTCTCTTTATTTTTGGTATTAAATTTCCCTTTGTCTTATTGTGTGTGTTCACCTACACTATTCATTTTGGTGAACCCGACTAGCTTGCTCTCTTTCTTTTTGGTGTTAGATTTCCCTTTGTCTTATTGTGTGTGTTCACCTTCACTATTCATTTTTGTGAACCCAACATACCTACTCTCTTTCTTTTTTGGTGTTAGATATCCCTTTGTCTTATACTTCATTTTATCTTGTTAGTATTAGATTTTTCCTTTGTGTTAGATCTTGCATGCTAATTAGATTTCAAAAATACAAAAATATTCATGCTTTATGTGTTCTTTGTTTAGTTCATTTGCATTACATTAGTTTATGAGATTTACTACCACTATTTCTACTTATAACATTCTGGTTAGAAGAAGTCATAGACTCATGGGTGCCTTTGATCCCAAATCTTCTTCTCCTTTCCTTAGGATCTCAGATGATAACTTGATTCTTCATGATTCCAATCCTACTATGGAGCAAAAATCTTCTCACTCATCTCATTATGAGGATGATGCTTTAAGAGTTCCTCCTGAACAAGTTCAAAAAATTTCAACTGAACTTGATAAAATGGGTAATTGGCTTATTCAAGAGAACCATAATCAAGATTCTATTCAAGCTATAGAGGCTCTTATGAAAGTTCTCCATGATAGTGATCAAGGTGTTAACCTCTTGCATGGTATTACTCACCTTGTGCATTCAAATGTTAAACCTTTAGCTCAAGAAGCTCAAGCTTTAGGGTTGATTCCTCCTATCACTAGTGTTGAACCTCCTTCTAATCCTTTACCTAGTATTCCTACCAATACCCCTTCTTTTGTGACTATGATGGTTCCCTCTAGTGTTCCTCCTATGTCTCTTCCTACATTACAACCTTCATATCATAATGTTCCTTTTACTTATTCCAATATTCTTCCAACTATAGTTCCTAGTGTTCCTCCAGTTGTGTCTTCTATCCCTACAACTTCTTACACTTTACCTAGTGTATCTAATATTTCTACTCCAAATATTTCTTCTAATGATTCAACAATCATCAGTTTGGCTCAAACTGTGTCATCCTTACGACAACAACTTGCTTCCTTAACTCAAAAAAAGTTTAGTATCCCTACATGTGACATGGGAAGTCCTTTTTCCTTGGATATTATTTGCACTCATGTTCCTCAACAAGTCAATATGCCTCGTCTTGAGAATTATAATGGAAAAGGAGATCCTGTTCATCATGTTAAAACATTCCAAATCCTTTGTAGTGATTATTCTCATGACCATAGGATTTTAGCCAAACTCTTTGCTAGAACCTTCCGTGACAAGGCCTTACAATGGTATTGTTCCTTGCCTCCTTATTCTATTGATTCCTTTCCAAAACTTGCTAATGCCTTTATTCAACAATTTCAAAACAACATTGGCCCGCAAGTGTCTTTGACTGATTTGATGCATTGTAAACAAAGTGCTAAAGAAAAATTAACTGAATTTATTGGTAGATTTAAGCATTTGTATGCTCATATTTCCTATCATGTTCCTAATATTGATATTCAATGTATGTTTATTTCAAATTTGCAAAAGGATATTAGAGATAAGATTCTTCTTACTGAATTTACCTCTTTTCAACAACTTTGTGCAGTGCTTCATCATTATCAATTACAAGTGAGTCAATTTGAGAGCAACACTCCAATGGCTCTTGTTCCAATTGATAAGAGTGATGTTGCTCCTAATCCAAACAAATCTAAAAAATTCAACAACTTGTATAGGATAAAATAGTGTATGGGGTCCTAGAACAATGGTTTGCACATAAAAGAGATCCTAAAGCCAATATTCTAAACATACATTTGAATTGTAAGGGAAAATACTTTGAAATTAGATAAAATAAGATACATACCTCATGATAAAATTAATTTGGAAATACCTATTTTCTAGTGTCTTTGTGTACTTTCGGGCAATTCTACAACCTGTTTCAGACTGGAAATGTCGAGACGAAGAAAACCCAGAAATCATTTATCTTCCTGATGGCAGGTAGTTTTTGACCCTCATAAAAGGTCAAAGGCTACATTTTTTGTTTGAAGGTCGATTTTGACCTTGTTCGTAGGTCTTGAAAGTTCACTGAAAAGGGTATCCAAATCTACTCTCAGATCTGAAATTTCACACCTGTACCTTCAAGAAAATGAGGGTTTTTGTTGTTTGTTTGAGGGGTTTGCCTTGGTCAAACCCCGATTTGGAATTAACCTTAATATTGAAATTGAAATGGAGAATGCTAGCAAGTAGTAGAAGTAGATCTAACAATGAAGCTATGATATTCAATAGATATGAAAATTGTATTTGAAATGTAATCAAGTATGTTAATATGAAAGCTTGAACATAACATCAACCAATGTAAATCAAACCTCCATGATTGTATGCTTGGAATCCACCTTGAGGGAAGAATGAATGGATCGTGAAGATCAAAAAAAGGATCTTGAAGGAAGATCACACCATCATGATGGCTAGATCTAGGGTTTGAATGATGAATCTTGAATGCTTGAACCAAATCCCTTCAATGGCTTGAATGCTTGAATCCTTGATCTTCAATGGAGAACTTGGATGGAGAAGAGGACTTGAATGCTTGAATGGATGCTTGAGGGAGAAATTGATTTCCAAAAATTGATCACCAATGTCTCCTGGAGAGTTCTTGATGCATGAAGGAATGAGATATGAAAACTTGATTGAGAAAACTTCTCACCAAACTTGATGGAGAAAATGAGAGAGGAAGGCTTCCTTTTATAGTGATCTAGGGCACAATCCTCTAGAGGGGCCACTTTGGGGAATTAAATCTCAATTAGGTCCTAACCTTTAGAAAATATACCTAGATTAAATATAATTTAAGGTTTTACCATTTCAAAGACCAAAACAGCGGATCCAGAAGCGGGAAAACATTTATTTTTGAAACCCGACAACCGGAGATCCTGGGACCTTGAAATTTGAACAAAAGGTCAAAGACGACCTCAATCTTGACCTAGTCAGGATCGAGGTAAAATTTGACCCCTTTAGGTCAAATTTGACCCATTTAGGTTGACTTTGACCACTTTAGGTTGACTTTGACCTTAAGGGAACAAATTTTAGGGTCTCAGTCAGAGTGAGAAACAGGAGGTCTCGGGGGTGCCCAGAGACCTAGGAATGATGCCAGAATAGGGTAGAGTGCCAGGGAGAGGCACAAAATCCTATGATGAACATGATGAAGTCTAGGAGGACCTATTTGTAAGTCCTACCTAGAAAATAGAGCCACAAAAGAGGGAAATTAAGGAGAATCCTCGAGATCCTAACCCTAATTTCACCTAGAATAAAGGAATCAAGTGCAGAAAAGAAGTGGAAAGTGGGGAGAAAACCAAATCAAGGAAAATATCAAGTCAAGGTGTTAAAAATGACCCCAAACCACTTACTCAAAGGGATAAACACTCTTAACATGGAAGTGTTTCCATTTTAAGATGATACATTAAGCCCCCACTTTAGCAAGAGTATGGACTTGATGCAAACTCTTGGTAAAGGAGAAGAAAGAGGAGATACAAGTGGATTCAAAATGAGATAAAATAACACTTAGCTAAGGAAACAAGCCCCTAGAATAAGGATTCTAACCCAACATACACGCACAGGGGTGCAAAAAGAGAAAACCAAAAGAACACGGGTTAGTACTAAATAACCCAAATCAATTAGCATAAGAAACCTTGCTAAGAAATATTTCTCATACTAATTACATATTTGGAAAGCTATCATAAAACCATAAATGATTACATAAGAAAGAAAAGAGCAACACTATAAATGACATAACTTCATGATTCCGTCCTACTAGCATGAAAGCGAAAAGAGAGAAAAGAGAAAGTGATTACCTCACCGAGTAAGATGTGCACCTTACTGTGAATCACCCTGGAGGGAGACCAAACAGGTTCACCCATAAATTGTGCTTGCAATTGTAATGTGTCTTCTGATGGCTTCTATAATATCCATAGATCCACCTTCTTGTATCACTATGAATATGAAATGCATGTCTCCTCAGGATTTAGCAATTTATGTGCATTACCTTTAGAAGATTTAGCATATGAATGCGTGTCTTTTCAAGATTTAACAACTTATGTGTATTACCTTCCAAGATTTAGCATATTGAAAAATTGAAAAATGTGTGTCTCTTTAGGATTTAGCAACTTATGTGCATTACCTTTCAAGATTTAGCATGCTGCAAAACAAAAGGTTAGAACAAAAATGTATAATATAGAATGAGGGAGGTCATATATATGCCCCCTTCATTAAGATGGAAAAAACATACTATTTTGACATGTTAAGGAAAGAAAAGAACATGGATAAATCCCTCTTCAACATCAAGACAATATCCACAAACAACACCCAATCCAAGCCAAGAAGGTCACAACTCCTATGAGGCCATGGAAGGGACAAATGCAAAGAGATATCATGCAAGAAGTGAAAAAGTAAACCTTGTGAGGGATAGCACACTGTTCAGTTTCCAAGGTGAGAGGTTTATCCACCATGGAAACCCAATGTCAAATAATGAAATTGGTTGTGATCAAGGAAAAAAATGCTCAATGCAAACCAAAATGTTCATGTATAATTGGATATCACATAATAGATAGATACTACTTAACCAAGGAAAGAGGTGAATCCTGGAAAGACAAAAATGAAGGAGATGACATCCTTGCCAACCAAGTGTAGGAACAAGGATGGAAAGGGACCTATTATATCACTCACAACACTATGCAAGACAACGAGCCCCCAAGTATTAGGCTACCATTGTTTACATAATGTGGAGCTCCATAATAGGAACATAAATGTTATTTATTGAAAATAGGATTGAAATACAACTCATTATGACATGATATATAAATAACATTACTATCAATGAGCTGCCTAATCTTATAATGTAAAGCATGACATTCATTAGTAGAGTGATCATGAAATCGATGATATAAACAAAAAGGAAGAGTCTTCAAGTGTGGACTAAATTTCTTTTTACGTTTAGGTCTAGTAATCATCTTAGCTCAAAGGAGTTTAGGTAAAAGAACTTCTTGGTCAAAGTCCTTCACAGGTTCATCATGTTTTGAAGTGTTATTGGAGATGTTGTTAACATTGATTTGTTGTTGAGGATTAAATCCCAATCCATAAGAATGCTCATGCCCCCTAGTGTGTAAGGGTATTTGAATTCCCTCATTTATGTTTACCACATCCTTGAGCATTAAATCCTTGTTTAACTAGGAAATGATAACCAGGACTATAACAAGAAGCCATATCAAAAGAAGTCAATGGAACCTCAGTAGTCACAATATCATCCTTAGTAGATTTGACAAATTTATTATGGGTAGAAGCAATGATAAAGTTATTATGAAGGAATTTAGAATTAAAAACTTGTTGTTCAAATTCTCTTTGTTGCTTCATAAAATCAAGATCATTAATCTTATACTCTCCAATAGAGGTAGGAGTAAAATCCAAGGTTCCCCAATCATCTTCAGGTAGAGCATTAGAGGAAGAAGGATTACTATTAGGAATAGGAGTAGTGTGATTTTGAATATTCAGACAAGGATTAGGTGCATCATCTACGTGAAGTGAATACATCTTGTTATTATGTATAAACTTGACTTTACGATGAAGGGTGGAAGGAATGGCATGCATCTCATGCAACCAAGGTCTACCCAAAAGAAGGTTATAATTGAGAGGTCCAGGCATAACATGAATAGGTGTATTCGGGATGACCGGTCCTACTTTGATAGGTAAGGTAATGATGCCTAAAGTGTTCTTAGCAATGTTATCAAAGCCACGCATAGGAACATTGTCAAGTTGAATAGTTGAAAGATCAGCGTTAATTGCTTTGAGCATGTTCGTGCTACAAACATTAAGCCCATATCCATTATCAATCAAGGTCCTATGAATGATACTTTTATTGATAATAATAGCAACCATAAGAGCATGATATTGATTCTGAACTTCTTTAGAAGGTAAATATTTTTGAGTAAATTCAATGTCAGGAGGACCCGGGGTAGCATGCATGCATTGTAAGAAGTTATTAATGTTCTCTTGATTAGGAGGTGGAGTGGGAATAGTTGCTAGAGCTTTTTACAAGGCTTCATAGTAGGTAGGTGAAGTTTGAAGAAGTTCCCATAAAGAAATCTTGGCAGGAGTATTTTGCCATTGGTTTATCAAATCATACTCCTTGCTGGGAAGACGAGGTGGAGGAGGAAGAATAGGTTGAGAAGGTGGTAAAGAAGTAGAAACCACCATATTAGGTTGAGGGTTATTTCTTGTATGATAAGTGTGAGCTATAGAATCTTGGTCATTAAAAGACTCCATAGGTTTACCTTTGACAGTAATGTGAGGACAACCTTTGACAGTAAACAAGGGTTTAGGATAAACCATTTTAGTTGTCTCAACACTAAAAATAGATTCACAAGAAGGAAGAAAAGAGGACATCCTAGGAGGAGATAAGGTAAGATCTTGATTCTCCATAGGATCATCACTAAAGGGGAGAGCATTAAGGGAATTCATATCATTCTCCACTAATGCCTCATCACTAGAAGGAATCTCAAATGGAGGTAAAGCATCTGTAATATCATCTTCTTTCACTAAAATGTCTGCATAAGGGGAGTATATTTTAGAAAAAGAGTTATCATCATGTATGAATATGTGACTCTCTTGTATCAAAGCGTTTGCATGAGGAGGGGATAAATCAATGTCATTATCCAAGGGATCATCCAAAATGGTTTCATGAGGAAGAGAGTAATCAACATCCAAATCCAAAGGTTCATCCCAAATAGGAGGATTATCATCCCTACCAATAAAGCACAATTTAGGATCCGTAGAGGGGAAAGGAGGTAAATAATATTCTAAAGTAGGCTCATAGAAAAGACATGTATTAGGAGAAGAATTAACATCAATCCTCAACTCATCTCCATAAAGAGAAATATGATGGAGAGATAGATTAAAGTCATCTTCTTGCTCTAATATATTCTTACAAGGAAATTCAAGAGAGGATAAAGGAACATCACACGCACTAGATAAAGTCTTTCTAGGTGTAACATCATGCAATGGTAAGGTAAGAGGAGAATGTTGTGTAAGCCCAAAAGTTATAGAAGAATGTTTGGAAAAGATTTGAAACAATTTGTGCAACATGATAACAAATAAAGAAATGCATAAAAAATAGATATAGATATATCCCAATGCATTCAAATGAAACTTATAAGCATGAAAAGGAAATCAAACACAATAGGGCATCTAATTCCACAAAAGAAAAAGTATTTGTAAAACGAGTTCACCAAAATGTATAGGATAAAATAATGTATGGGGTCCTAGAACAATGGTTTGCACATAAAAGAGACCCCAAAGCCAATATTTTACACATACATTTGAATTGTAAGGGAAAATACTTGAAATTAGATAAAATAAGATACATACCTCATGATGAAATTAATTTGGAAATAACTATTTTTTGGTGTCTGTGTGTACTTTTGGGAAATTCTACAACTTGTTTTGGACTGGAAATGCCGAGATGAAGAAAACCCAGAAATCATTTATCTTTCTGATAGTAGGTAGTCTTTGACCCTCATAAAAGGTCAAAGGCTACTTTTTTGTTTGGAGGTTGATTTTGACCTTCTTCGCAGATCTCAGAATTTTTCCAAAAAGGGTATCCAAATCTACTCTCAAATCTAAAATTTCGCACTTGTACCTACAAGAAAAAGAGGATTTTTGTTGTTTGTTTGAGGGGTTTGCCTTGGTCAAACCCCGATTTGGAATTAACCTTAATATTGAAATTGAAATGGAGAATGCTAGCAAGTAGTTGAAGTAGATCTAAAAATGAAGCTATGATATTCAATAGATATGAAAATTGTATTTGAAATGTAATCAAGTATGTTAATATGAAAGCTTGAACATAACATCAACCAATATAAATAAAACCTCCATGATTGTATGCTTGGAATCCACCTTGAGGGAAGAATGAATGGATCTTGAAGATGAACAAAAGGATCTTGCAGGAAGATCACACTATCATGATGGCTAGATCTAGGGTTTGAATGATGAATCTTGAATGCTTGAACCAAATCCCTTTAATGGCTTGAATGCTTGAATCCTTGATCTTCAATGGAGAACTTGGATGGAGAAGAGGACTTGAATGCTTGAATGGATGCTTGAGGGAGAACTTTATTGCCAAAAATTGATCACCAATGTCTCCTTGAGAGTGCTTGATGCATGAAGGAATGAGATATGAAAACTTGATTGAGAAAACTTCTCACCAAACTTGATGGAGAAAATGAGAGAGGAAGGCTTCCTTTTATAGTGATCTAAGGCACAATCCTCTAGAGGGGCCACCTTGGGGAATTAAATCCCAATTAGGTCCTAAACTTTAGAAAATATACCTAGATTAAATATAATTTAAGGGTTTACCATTTCGGAGACCAAAATAGTGGACTCGAAAGCAGGAAAATAATTATTTCTGAAACTCGACAACCAAAGATCTCAGGACCTTGAAATTTGAACCTAGTGTCAAAGATGAGCTTGATCCTGACCTAGTCAGGATTGAGGTCGACTTTGACTCCTTTAGGTTGACTTTGACCCCTTTAGGTTTAATTTGAACCCTTTAGGTCAACTTTGACCTTAAGGGCACAAATTTCAAGGTCTCAGTCAGAGTGAGAAACAGGAGGTCCCGGGGGTGCCCGGAGACCTAGAAATGATGCCAGAACAGGGTAGAGTGCCAAGGAGAGGCAAAAAATCATATGATGAGCATGATGAAGTGTAGGAGGACCTATTTGTAAGTCATACCTAGAAAATAGAGCCATAGAAGAGGTAAATTAATGACAATCCTCGAGATCCTAACCCTAATTTCACCTAGAATGAAGGAATCAAGTGTAGATAAGAAGTGGAAAGTAGGGAGAAAGCCAGATCCAAGAAAAGATCAATTCAAGGAATTTGACATGACCCCAAACCACTTACTCAAAGGGATAAATTCTCTTAACATGGAAGTGCTTCCATTTTAAGATGATACACAACTATGTCAAGATAAACAAACAAGCGAATGCAGTTGCTAATCAAGTTGTTGTTGCATCTCACAATGCCACTTTTGCATCCACTTATTTTTTATTAAATCATATGTTTACTCCTCTTTCCAAACCTTTACATGCTATTATGAATAGGTTGTTAGCTACTAATATGATTACTTTACCTCCTATTCGACCTCTTTTACCTATTATGATTGCCTCTAAATCTTTTGATCAAAATGCTTTTTGTCAATATCATCGTCAGAATGGTCATGATACTAAGAAATTTTATTCTTTAAAACATAAGGTTCAAGGCTTAATTGACTCTAATTCCTTATCTATCGATAATCTTGACGGTAGTGGAAACAAATTTGTCTCTCCTCCTAATCAAAAACTTCAAATCTATACGTATCCTTTACCTATGCATGATACTAATACCATTGCTCAACCATCTACTGTGGAAATTGTGTATGATTCTAAGATGGATGATCTCAATCATGTTGTTAATCAAGTGGAGCATGTTGGTCAATCTGTATCTCCACCTCAACCTCAACCTCAACCTCAACCTCAGATTCAATCTCAAGTTCAATCTCAACCTCGACCAAAATGTAAACCTAAACTGAAAACTCAACCTAAACCTTGACAAAATCCTAATAATAAAAAACCTCAAGAAATTTTGATTACCTTTGATGACTCTAAGACTATTAAGGCTCCTGATGGTCCCCTTTACATTGCTGCTAGGATTTCTCAGAAACCTACTCGTGGTTGTCTTGTTGATCCTACATCCTTAGTCAATGTTAAAATTGAATAAAATATTTTTATGAAAATCTTACAACGTGATTCTTATGATACATAGGATGTGTGGATTCAAACTTGTAATGGTTTTCTTTATCCATCATTTGGCTCTATTACTTTATCGGTTGAACTTTGTGGAAAAATTGTGAACACTACCTTTGTTGTTGTTCCTACTTTTGATCAATTTCAAGTTAAGCTAGGTTTGCCTTGGTTGAATGCCATGCATGCTATTGCTTCACCTATCCATAAGTGTTTTAAGTTCATTCATGATGAAGAAGTGAAGATGATTAATCATAGTTTATATCAACCTTCTAGGCCTAGAGATTGTCTTGCTCTGGATTTCTTTTGGCCTTCATTACCTAATTCGTGTCCTCCTTGACCTGATAATGTTTTTCATTCATATCAAGCTTATAAAAACTATAAGATTCTTGAATTAATCATACCTCCTATGGATCTTAATCACGGTCTTCTGCCTACACCTTCTATACCTCCTTTAACTATGGCTTCTAGTTCAGTTAATCAAGTTCCTTCTATCACTCTTCCTAAAGAACCTATCAAAGATCATGTGATTGTTCCTCCTATTGTTGATAATCCCATTGATCTTCCTAAAGAACTTGTCAAGGATCCTATGATTGTTCCTCCTAGTTCTCAACCTATTTCAAATAAATCAAAACATAATTGAGCTGCTAATGAACGTCGTAAAAAGTGTCATGCTCATGCTAAAGCTCGTAATTCTATTCTTCAAAGATCTCTACCTTCTTTGAATAAACCTATGCATGATGTGTTAGAATAAGTTGTTACTAATAATGATGTTAATATGCATGATTATGATGATTCTATTCGTATCTTAGATCCTATTTTGATTAATTTGGATGAAGAAGATACTCTTGATGATATTGATGATTTTAATGATGAATATGAGACTATTGACATTGACATTGATCTACCTAATATGCTTTCATCACAATTAACTCTTACACCTAGTGTCAAACATTGTGATTCTCAAGAGGATCCTTGTTTGGAATTGGCTATCATTCCTACTATGTTGGATATAGTCCCTCTTGCGAGTTACCCACCTTACCTAAATGATATACAATGAGATGGGGAAAGTAGGTGGCATGCTTGATTGGCTTGTCCTTCATGGTAGCTTTGTTGTGTGTTTGCTTGTTGTACTATGCTTCTCCTATAATGTGTTTGCTAAATGTTGTTAGATTCTTTTATACGATCCTTGTTACTCAATTGGTAAAAGTGATAAAGGAATCAAAATTTTTGTTCAAATTCCTCTATATGTATCTCTATTCTTCTATATATGTGTTGTTCAATGTTATGTTGTAATTGTGCTATTGTTCGTAAATGTTTCCTTATGTAATCTGCTTGGATTCGAGATATGGTAGCACTATATTCTTTTTGGTCTCCATGTCATGGTCTGAAAAGATTTTCCTTCATATATCTTATGTGATCTTTCCTCCTTTGTGATCGTAGTTCTACTTTCTTTGGGGAATGATGTCAATTTATTTGCAATAATATCATATATATATTATCTTATGATCATACTGACCCCACAATAGGTAGATCCCTTCAGTGTTCTATGTATGTTTCTATGATATTTCCCTTGATTTGTCTTTGTCTCGGGGCATCTCGACATGGAAATGTAATCAGTGGAGTTTATGTTTTCGTTAAAGTCATTACTCCTGTTAAAGTGTCAGCAATGACTTTAACGTGGGGGCATATGCTCTGCTCACCTATTGCACACACACACTTTTCAATACACATATTTTTCAAGATACCTTTTCTCCCTTTTTGGATTACTAACTAATCCTTAAAGCATGGATTTATATTTTAGGATCTCTTGATCCCTCCAGTTTCAAATATACACATATTTTGATCCCTTAAGGTCGGAGGTGTCCTTAAGACTAGATCTTTTTTGTTTTTGGTTTTATTCTTATAGAATAGAATATTCCAAAGGGTGAATCCTTGATGGGTTGACTAGTGAGTAGCCACATTCACTAGGCAGTTCAATTCCATCTTTCCAGTTGCGCCATTTCCTTGTGTGGTTCACAATGGGACATAAGTTCTCATTGGGTGAGGTAATCACACCCTTTCTTTCTCTCTCTAGAGATGTCTCTCTTATTGTGATCTAGGAGTCGATGAAGACTTGAGTCCCTGGGGCCTTAAGGTTTCTCTTTGTCCCTTGGATTACGATAAGATTATCTTTTCATTTTGATCTCCTTTACCAAGAGTTTGCATCGAGTCCATACTCTTGCTAAAGTGGGGGCTTAATGTATTGTCTTAAAATGGAAGCACTTCCATGATAAGAGCATTTAGCCCTCTGAGTAAGTCATTTGGGGTCATGTTAAGCACCTTGATCGGGTCTTTGCATCTATCTAGCTTTTCCCCCTATTCTACTTTCCTCTGCACCCATTTTTCACTCCATGTCTGCATTTCATAGCATTTTGAGTCAAGATTCTGAGGATTTTGACCATAAGGTCAAATTCAAATTTATGGGGTCAAAGTCAACCTCTAGCCTGACCTGGTCAGGATCGACCTTGACACTAACCTGGTCAATTCCAACCTCGTCCTTGACCCCCTGGCAAAATTTCAAGATTCCTTGATTTTCGGGTGTCGGGTTTTCAGGGATATTTGTTTCCCGCCTCCGGGTCGGCCATTTCAAGTTTCAGAATGGTAAATCATCAAATTGCATTTAATCTAGGTATATTTTCTAAAGGTTAGGACCTAATTGGGATTTAATTCTCCAATGTGGTCCCTCTAGAGGATTGTGCCCTAGTTCACTATAAAAGGAGGCCTTCCTCTCTCATTTTCACATCCATCTTTCACATCTTCTTTTGCTATCAAGCTCTCAAGTGCAAGAAAGTGTTCACACATTCAAGAAAGCCTTCAAGCATTCATCCATCAAGGAGATCCATTGTTAGCCATTTAAGGATTCAATATCTTTGGAGCCCCCTTGAAGATCCATCCTTCTACATTCATCCAAGCCTCCTCATATGCAAAGATCAATTCAAGATTGGTGTTGAAGATCAAATGCCATTGATTTGAGACATCCTACATTCATTCTACATCCATTGAAGCATTCCCACTTGTGGATTTGAGGATTCAAATCCTCTACAAGGACTTCAACATAAGCAAGGTGAATTGTTTCAATTGCTTTGTTTATGCACACTACATTTGAATTCAATTTCAAGGTTAATTCCTAAATTGGGGTTTGACCAAGGCAAACCCCCATTTTCTTGCAAGTACAGGTGTGGAATTTTGGATCTAAGAGTGGATTTGGATACCCTTTTTGGTGAACTTTCAAGATCTTCGAACAAAGTTAGAATCGACCTTCAAACAAAGAATGTAGCATTTGACCTTTTATGAGGGTCAAAGACTACTTGCCGTCGGAAAGACAAAAGATTTTTGGGTTTTCTTCATCTCGACATTTCTAGTCCAAAATAGGTTGCAAAATTGCTTGAAAGTACACACAGACATCAGAAATTGGTATTTTCCATATTTGCCCTAATTTGAGGTTAGTACTTGTATTTCAATTATTTCAGATTTCAAACATAACTCTCCATAGGGAAATATAGGGTTTTTCTCTCTCTTTCATATTCTCCATAAATTGATTTGATTGTGCATTAACCTTTTGGTTGATCAAATTGGATCTCTCCTTTGGGAATTTGGATTTAGGAGTGGATCTCATATTTCCACCATACAATTTACAATTACACATACATCATTACAATCATATACATTTGAATAGAGGTGATTCCATTTTACCCCTATTCACTTACTAACTTGTAAGTCTTTAGAGCAATATTAACTTTGGCAAGGAAATTTAGCTATGGAAACTTTTGCTCAAGTGGTAGATAATGCTACGAAAATCTTGCTTTCAAAAAAAAAATCTTGTTGGAAAATATTCTATACTAAATCAATTTTACAACAAAGAAAGTCTAGTTCAACTAATTTTGACTGGTGATCCATGAATTGGTAGAGCTTCCTCTTAGATGCCCATAACTCTTCAAATCTATTGGTGTGAAGCCCCCAAAGGGTATTCTGCTCTATGGGCCTCCTGGTTCTGGGAAATCTTTAATTGCCAGGGTAGTGGAAAATGAAACCGATGCCTTCTTTTTCTGTATCAATGGACCTAAGATCATGTAAAAGTTGGCTAGAGAAAGTGAAAGCAATCTTTGGAAGGATTTTGAGGAGGTTGAGAAGAATGCCCCGTCCATTATATTTATTGATGACATATTATAGAGATTTGTCAGCGGGCTCTAGCAATCCATCTGCTCCGCTCTGTGTGAAACTGTGGGTTTTTTCATTTTGTTTGAACTATTTGAGAGATAGGCTTTGACTGGTGATGCATAATTAGTTTGCATGTTTGCAGTGTGGAAGCAGTGTTGGGGATGCTGGTGGTGTTGCGGATAGAGTCCTTAACCAGTTGTTGACAGAGATGGATGGTATGACAACCAAGAAAATAGTTTTCATTATACCTAATGGCATTGGCCCATTATACCCAAGGATTTAATGGAGCAGATATTACAGATATTTTTCAGCGGGCTTGCAAGTATGCTATTAGAGAAAATATTGAGAAGGTGAGTTTCAATTGCGGCAGCTTTTGCAAACTAGATTTGGTTATGAATTTCTTAATGGTTTTTTTTGAGCTGGTTTGTTATAATTTTACATTTTTTGATTCAATTTTCCTAAACTTGTATCTTATTATTTCAATTTAATGCTACAAAAATGTTGCTTTAAAAAAAAAATCCTGCTGGAAAATATTCTATACTAAATCAATTCTACAACAAAGAAAGTCTAGATCAACTGATAAGTATGGTGTGCATCCATTTTATGGAGATCAGTTTCTATTTGTGTTAAATTAAATGTTTCATTTGCACATACCCCATGTAAGCATCAACACGCTAAAAGCCCTCACTTGTCCTTGTGTAACAACAACCACATCTAATGCTTTCTTGTGGCCTAGAAAGAAAAATTATGTCTTAGCTCAAGAGTACTTAAATGAACCATTCTGAAATGATTTTACTTTCTTAAACTCTTTCTTGATTTTTTTTATTTTCTTCCTTACTTAATTTCATGTTAAATTTATTTCTCATACCAATTAAATTGAATTATAGAAAAGAAATCCTGTATAACAAGAATATTAAAATAAATTAAATGATTAGCACTAACTTAGACTAGAAGCAAAAATGAAAGGCACATACCCTTGATAACAGCAAAAGTTGCATTCATAGCAATGCAAGGCTCATTAGCACGATCCATCAAAGATTTAACCATGCCATTGCCTGTGCCTATAGGATAAAATAAAATATTACATGGTAAATCCAATATGGTAAAAAAAAGAAAGAATTTTTCAACACACACCTTAAGAAATGGAATAATCCATCAGAGACTTTTAAAATAGATTACAACAAATATAGTTCATAGGAGTTATTAATCATTAAAATGTTGTCAATAGAAACAAAGAGTTGGGGAACTACTTACTATCTAAGATGTAGATAATATAAAATTTTATCATGCAAAACATAGATAAATGTAGTGATTCTTTCTTGCAAACAAACTTTCAATATGAAATGTCAAGACCTCTGTCAAAGATGACATGCTAAGTCTGATTTTAATTGTTAGGAATTTTTTGTCATACAGCCCCAAAACTATGTATTATTCCCAATCTGAGATGAAATGGCCATATTCATGCTACACAATGAATAACTGAATTTAAGTAACTCTTCATAATATGTCATTGTAACTAGTCTATGAGACTAAATCCTTGGTTGTATATAGAATGGCCATATTATTCTTGACTCTTTTAAGCATATTATGGCACAAATACCTATCATTTTATACACATCTAAAAGATTAATGGTAATAATAAAAGTTGTTTTCAGAGAGTTTCCCTGATATTTCAGTGCTATTGTTTTAAGTATTCTAGATCTTATTAAAAAATTGAATTAAATTCCAAATACCAAAGCTTTTAAAACATCTTTTATTTGTGCCTCAAAATGCCTATTTAGTGAAAAAATTGTGAAGGATATAATAACCAAATGGTTTAACTTAAAAATAGGTTTCTTACGTAGTTGTAAGAAAAAATTACAATTAGTAGCACTTACAGTTGGTTTAGTTATTTGTATCATCCTCTATCCAGATAAGAGCATGGTACTCATATCAGAGTTGATATCTTGGTCTCAAAAACACCATTAATGGTTCATTCTCAAACACTCATTTCAATGATAATAGTAAGTTAAAATTTCCATTATGAGTGGGCAAAGAAATAAGATATCCCTTGGAGGGACAAGACATGCCATAGATGGAAAAGACCAAGACTTAAAAGAAAGGTTTGAATGCAATGACTGAAAGAGTTGTTTGAAAGACTGGATATTATATTACAATAGGGAATTCTCTTTTCTATATATTAAGATTGCACCTCTAAGCTGCCAGTGCAGATTCAAGTTAAATAGCAGGATTGGGGTTTGGGTTCTCCATATGGAAACTTATTTTTCCTCACTATTATACGTGCATTCATATATATATATATATATATGGATGGGTGTGTGTGTGTGTATGTATATTGATATATAGACATATATAAATACACACACACACACACAGATATATATATATATATATATATATATATATATATATATATATATATATATATATATATATATATATATATATATATATATATATATATATATATATATATATATATATATATATATATATATATATATATATATATATATATATATATATATATATATATATATGCAGATGTAGATGTAGATGTAGAAGTAGATGTTGTAATACCCCAAAAATGGGCTATAAGCTCATTAATCTCTAAACATTATCAAATCAAATGAAATCGACATCAAAGTCCTAACCTAAGGCACATCTAAACATCATCGAATCCTAATTGATTATCTTAAATTCTGCATCGGGGAATATTCCTAGTAATATTCCTAATCATCATAATTATCTTTAATTTAATGATTATTTGGCAATAAATCAAATTTATCCTAAAATATTGATTAATTGAATATTTTGCATATTTAATTAATTAGATTTAATTCTGCCACTTAATTATTTAATTGAAGTTAATTCTATCTATTATTAATTGTATTATTTAATTTTGACAATAAATCCAATATCCTATGAATAATTGATTAAATTCTTATTTAATTAATTAAAGCAAGTTGTCATTATTTAATAATATAGTTTTTAATAAAAGTTTGATTAAATAATTGATTAACCCATAAATCAATTATTTATTTTCAAAAATCAGTTAAGTTGAGCATAAATCACTTTATTATTAAATTAATTCATAAATAAAACATGCACAATCATAAAAGTAGACAACTATCAAATATCAATTAAAGCTAAACTCTATTTTGAGTTAAAACTTAGCTTTTGCATGTTTTTGTGAGTTAATTGTCTTTATTATCAGATAACTCAAAAATCAAGCTGAGTTAATCTGAGTGATTTATGGTTTTTTTTTCCATGCACCTCCAAAGCCCTGGATTTCTATAAAACCAAGGCTCAGCTCTTCATAATTCATCTCATAATTGTGCAAACTTATGCTAGAGAATTGTAATTGGAAGGATCAAAGCTTATTACGAATCAACATTGTTGTGAGATCAATTTCAAATTCATAGCTTTCATATTATTGTTAGAATCTTCATTCTCATATCATATCATTTCTAGATTAGCATCGCATATCATTTAGCATAGATTTGTATCATTATTAGATCAATTTTCATATTAGCATAGATTTCATATCAGTTTTCATCATTATTATTGCATAGAAATATCCAAAAAAATAAGATTAATTGCATTCATATTTCATATCAGTTTTGCATTCAAATCCTTCGTTTAGGTGTCATCTAGGTCACTGATTTCGATAACAATCTGAGAACATTAATCTCACACCTACTAGAAGGCAATAAATTGCTTGGTTAGATAGCTTTCAATTTTGCACGATTTCAATTATAGCTAACCTCTAATGTTTTACTGAAGTGTTGTGTCTACAGATCAGGTACAATTTTCACACACACATTTCTGGCGCCCACCGTGGGGCCCTGAAATGGGTTTCCCTTCATTTCTATCAATTTTCTATCTTTTGAGGATAAGGGTTTCAAGGATCCAGGTATACTTTGTAGGACGTTATTTTTTATTTCTTTTTTGCTTGCAAAAAAGAAAAAAAAAATTTGGCACTTTTTCTATCAAAACTGTGATTTTTATCATTCTGTCCGTACTTCCGTACATCTCTGTATGAATTATTGCACGAGATTTCACACTGTGTCACCCGAGATTTCTTTCTGTGTCGCGCAAAATTTCACTGGTATCATTATTTTTTTTGTGTGTGAAAAATCACTTTCTCGCACGAGATTGTACTTCCTTGCATGAGATTTCATCCTTTGTCGCACGAAATAGTGTTTCCTCACGCGGGACCACATCCTGACTCATGCAAGATTTCATCCTTTGTTGTTCGAAATAGTGTTTCCTCACATGGGACTGTATCCTGCCTCGCGTGAGATTTTACTACAGAGACATAATTTACAGATTTGTACTTTCAGATTATTGATTTCTAACGCTTACAGTTTGCTGTTGATTTGTCTTGATTTTGTAATTTCGGATGTGTGCTAAATTCTAGATTGCAGAGCGTTGGACCTAAGGTATTCTTCTCAAGCTGATAATATTTCAACTTGGACTTAAAATAAATCTCTTATGTGTCTGGCTTGTGTGCGTCTTTTCATGCTTTTATCTATTTCTACACACTTGCATAATTGATACTAGGTTGTGACCCCTTAAGGATTCATTAAGTAGTCTTAGATACTTGTGATTGATCTTGATTGCTATCTTGGGTTATTGGACTCACTAATCCGCTGGCCCCTCATTTTCGCCCTGTGGTTGCAATCTCAGCGCCATAAAGGGGAGGGGTAAACAGGATAGAAGCATTAAGTGTTCCACTTGGCAACCCTTTTGTGCTTTCAGGAACTCACTTGTTTTCTAAGTTGGGGACTCATTTTCAGCTTGTGTGAGGTGTTAAGTGTTCCACCTTGTGGACTCATCTCATATTCACTTTAAGCGTTAAGTGTTCCTCTTTCTGCTTTTTGGGTACTTTTGGTAGATTTGCTTTTGGAAATATACATCTGTGCTCACAGAGTAATTAGGCCTTATGAACACTATTTGTGATTCTTGAGAGATTGGATTCCTAGTGAAATCCTTCTTGACGACAGAATCCTTGTAGGTAGGGAGGATACTTAGTGCATTTCACATTTAACTTGGTTAGTGTGTCTTCTCTTATTGATCGATACATTCTCTCCCAGGAGAGGTTGATAGATCACGTGGGGTTGACATCATGAGCTTTGGTGAATCAAAATTGGTTAGTGTGTCTTCTCTTATTGATTTATACATTCTCTCCTTGGAGAGGTTGATAGATCACGTGGAGTTGGCATCATAGATGTTGGTGAAGCAAAACTTTGTCTTAGCATGTCGGATTAATCTGCTTGCTTTGTTTGGGTTAAAAGTGAAAAGTTGTCAAAAACCTTGGATCTAGAGCCAAGTCCCCTTGTGGTATACTATTGTGAGTCACCTTTAGAGAGGGTTAACCATAGCAGACAATCCCTTCATAGGGAAAACTGCGTTGACGGAACCTCAAGCGGTAATAGCCATTTTCGCCGTGGTAGTGACAGCCGCTATATAAATGTCCTTGTGGAAGAAATCTCCATGGGTATGGTTCATTGTTGGGTTGTCAAATCTCCCTAGCAGCTCCTAAAGATTAAGTTCTCGAACTGTGTCAAAACCCTGGTGCACCAGGATTGGAGTTCACCCCTTTGGATCATAAAAGTTGCAGAGTCAAACCATTACTAAAAACCCTAGCGAGGCCAAATTTTCATTTTATAGGGTATATGTGCGTTATTGCAAAACATTTTTGGAACATACACAATTAGTGCTTCTGAGGATTAGAATGAATAAGTCACTTGATTGTTCATGCGCAAGGTTTCTTTTGCCCTTGTTCATTGTTTTCAGACATGCTTGAAATCGCTTGCTTGCTATTTTGCATGCTTGTTTATCTATCTGGTTATTGAAAACAAACAAATCTGTTACAATCCTCAAATTTGGATATTGAAGTTTGCAAACAACTCAAATCTGAAAACTCAAAATTTACAAAATCTGAAGTAAAATCCTTTTCTGGAGTCAAAAGTCATCTCAGGAGGTCAGAAAGTCATACGAGTTTCTATTAAGTGTCATTTCATTGCAACCCATCTGTCATATGATAGAAAACCCAGTGTGGTACGAGTTTCCATGCCAGCAAATTCTCAAAGTCAAAATCTTGCAACTGGCGTATGATATTGTCAACTATCGTTTCATTGCTACCCAACTGTCGTATGATTGAGTACCCAGTGTCGTACAAGTTTCCATACCAGCATATTTCAAAAAGTCAAATCCTGCTTGCAACTGTCGTATGAGATTTTCAACTGTTGTTTCATTGCATACCCACTGTCGTATGAGCCTTGCAACTGTCGTATGAGTTTTTGCAACTGTCCTGTAATTGCCTACCCAGTGTCGTATGATTTTTTCAGAGTGTCATTTGGGAAATTTTTGAAAGTTGTCAAAAAATTGTCAGAATTGCCAGATATTTAGCTCTTTCAGCCCAGTTTCAGAATCTGTCGAGTGGATCATTATGTCAGGAATAGAGCAGTAGCTATTAAGAGTCCAATCATTTTCTTAAAGTGGACTTTTGAATCTAATTCAGCCTTCTGTCTAATCGATTTGAGTCTTTATCATCTCATGTCAAAACCTTGTCATAACTATCAATCTTCAATCAATCAATCATCAAAATGACTAAGTGTTGTGATATCTTGTCCGCTATCTGTTGGGAACCTACCCATACATCCAGGGCACAGTATCCTTCATCCACATCTAATCAAATATTCAAATCAATCAAACCTTGACAAGGTTGCATCATCTGATCATCTTGATTCAATTCATTCTTTAGTTATCTGAATCTTATTCTTTTGTTTCACTCAAAGTTGATGGTGGAGACTAGAGCTTCCTCTCACAAGAAATCTATTACCACTATCCAAAATTTGACTTTTGAGCAACTCATCAATTCTAGTCTTTACGAGGATGATGGTCTTGGAAACTATCAATTGAAATCTGGTTACGTACCCCCTCCATCGACTCACGGAGGTACTCAACATACCCCTCATCAATCTAATCTAGGGAGTCCACAAACTCCTACCATGTCTCAAGCAGGGACAAATTTTGGCTCTCAAAGAGCTCAATCTCAACAGGGTGCAGATCAGGAACCCACACCTGAAGAAATTGCTCGCTACCAAAATGATGATGAATTTAACAAGATGATGAGACATTTCTTGAAAGAAAATAGAGAAGCATACTTTTTACAACTAGCTCATCAAGGAGCTAAACTTCCTCCCAAATTTAATGTTGAAGACATCATTACACATGAGGAAGAGAACCCACTCACAGCTATGATGAAACAAATGCATGCTATACAAGTTGAACTTAACAATCTCAAGAAAGAGAAGGAACCCAAAGAGTTCTCCATGGAGGCTCTATGTCCTTTTCCATTTGACAAAGACTTGTACATGCCGCCCTTTCCAAAAAGAGTGGAGATGCCGAAGTATGATAAGTATGATGGACACTCTGATCCCCAAGATCATGTTAGAGAGTTCTGTATGCAATCCATGTAATTCATGCATGAACCAACCTATCTGATGCATCTTTTTCCTAGATCTTTGGGCAAAGCATCCATTCAGTGGTTTTCAAGATTGCCTCCTATGATCAAAACGTTTGAGGAATTGATTAAATTGTTTTATCAACAATATTCCTACAATATTCAGCATCCGGTCACCATGATTGACATTTGTAATCTCAAGCAATATCCAGGAGAATCATTCCTAACTTTCCTCAAGAGGTGGCGAAAGAAGTTCTCTCTATATGCTAGACCAATTCCCGAAATGGAGAAACTTGAAATCTTTATCAATAACCTTGTTCCAGAGCTTAATTATCCCTTACAAATGCAAGATCATACATCTTTTGACAAGATGGTGGATAATGCTATCAAAATTGAAAAAGTGCTTGTAAAAAAAGGGGAAATCACACTCCAAAAAGACAAGTATGAATCTGGATCTAGTTCCAAAGACAAGAACAAAAATTGGAACAAGAACAAAGGCATCATCACAGATGGCATTGTTGACACTGTATGTACCCCATCAAAGGCACCAGCCTACAATCTCACTCTTGGCACTCAAGCCATTAAAGCTTCAGAGCAAAAGTCTTCTCAACCATCTCAAAGGAAGCCAGAATTCAAAAAATGGGATAAGCGTCAAAAATTTACTCCTCTAGGAGAGTCTTTAGAATTAGCTATGAAAACTCTACTCGCTGATAACATCATCTCTTTACCACCAATCCGACCGAATGCTCAGGACCCCAAACCAATATGGTGGAAGGATAATGAATTCTGTGATTTCCATCAGAGTAAAGGTCACAAAACTAGTGGTTTTTACCACTTGAAGCATATCATTCAAGATCTGATCGATAGTGGAGACATCACAATTGACAATCCCATGAGCAATAACAATCATACAGCATTCACAGAACCATTTCTGAAACATGGTCAAAAGGTTTCAACTTCTCAGCCTAATGTGGGGGCAAAAGTCAACTATGCCTACCCTAGAAATAACACTGTCATCAATATGGTTGAACCATGTCTCTCTGAAAGTTGCAATGTCATCACAATCATATGAAGAGATAGAGATCATTCCTTAGCTAATGCAGTTACTCGATCACAAGCTCAAACACATCTGAAAGGACAAATCCCAAATTCATCAAATGTCCCAAAGGTGCCCTTCAATCTTTCATCTGCTTCTAAACAGAAGGCTGCTCCCAAATCTTCCAATCCAAAGGATACAAGGCCTATGTCTTATAGCATTGTTCAACAACTCCAGCACACTAATGCGAAAATCTTCATGTTTGAGTTGCTTCGAATATCTCCAGCTCATAGAGCCATTCTTGATAAAGCTTTGCTCGGTTCCAATGTTCCTGATGACCTTGATTTAGACAGGTTCCAGACTATGGTTGGACATCTTACATCTCCATAATATATCTCCTTTTCAGAGGAAGATGACAACTCCTTGAGTCACCCACATAATCAGCCTTTGCATATAGAAGTCTTGATCCAGAATCGTAGAGTCAAATGTGTGTTGATAGATGGGGGCGCTGGCCTAAACATTTGTTCTTACAGCTTGATCACACAGTTGGGATTTTCAGAATTGGCTATTGATCCTAGAAAGAAAATAACTATCAAGGCCTATGATGAACAAGAAAGATCTTCTAAAGGCACCATTATCTTACCTATCAGAGTGGGTCCAGTTATCAAAGATACCATCTGTCAAGTGCTTGATCTACCATTGGCCTACAATGTCCTTCTAGGGAGACCATGGATACATTAAATGCAAGCCATTCCTTCTACATACCATCAATGTTTGAAGTTTCCTTATGAAGGAGTTGAGGTTACTATCCCAGAAGATCTGAATACAACTTGCAACACCTTGAAGGAAAGTGTAGATAAGCTTGTACCTAATCATAGAGAATCTCCCATAGAGCCAACTAAAGAAGCATCCACATCTAAAATGGAAGATCTTGCCAAAGAGGTTAATATCAAAGAAAATAGTATGGGAGAATACACTATCGAGCCAGTCTTATCTTTGACATCTCTCCCTATCTCGCCTAAGTCTTATGGGAAATTTTTGAAACAATCCAAGCCCGAACCTCAGAGACCTCTTAAGGCGTATAAAAAGAATTTTGTAGCAGAACAAGTATCCAAGCAAGAATTTGAAGGGGATGAAGCTGTACTATCATGGCTATACAAAGATGAACCTGAATCTCAAGTTGTTCAAACTGGTAACTCTGTAGTACCCAAATTCCCTTCCAAGTCATATGGTCCAGGAGGTAAATTAATAGCTAAGATGGGATACTCAGGTCAAGGACCTCTAGGAATCAGAGGAAAAGGTCTTGAGGCACCTCTCCCACATACTGGTAGAGAAAATAAAAACAAAGTTGGCTTAGGATTTAAGAAGAAACCTTATCACCTCAAAGGTAATTGCTTGCATGTCATATAGTAGATCACACCAGGGGAACCACTTCTTAAGAGAGAAGAAACAGAACCATCAGATAGTGATTCAGATAGTTCAGAACTCATCCCCTATGAAAAATTGCCTAAAGAGATCAAAGACCTTCTTGATGATAAAGATGATCCTATCAAAAGAATTAATGTAGTAGAAACACAAGAACCTACTATCAATCAGGAGATAGTTGCAACATAAGAACCAGCTAATCTCAAAAACAATCAAGAAGAGGGAAGTGGTAGTGATTCTGAGATAGATTCTCATGAGTATGAATTCAAATCAGAATATGAGGGTAACCCTTCTTGGGGTATTCACCCTAACTTTACTCATGTTCTAAGATTTCCTAGAGATCCTGAATCAGAAGTTGAATCAAATGACTATGAATGGGGAGCCATTCCAGAACCAGATGAGCTTATCAAAGAGAAACATGTTGATATTATTCACCAATATGCACCTCAACCCAATGTAAGTCTAGAGAAAAATGATGAACCTATCGAGTCTGATCCACCTATGGAAAAATTGGACTCCCATGATGACATTGAGCCTATTCACGCATTGAATGTCTTAAGTTGTAGTATCAACTTCGAACTCGAGCATCAGGTTAGGACCAATGATGATAGATCCATATCCGTAAATGCTATCTCCCAAGCCTCTCCCACTTTGACTATCCAACGCCCTAATCTTATCGACCAAACTTCCACAAACCCAAACCATGGTATTTATACCTACCCGAATGACTATGCCCTTGCCTGCTACCTCAATGCAATTGAGCCTATGAGTACTTCCATCAGTGAACCGAGCGTTAGCATGACTGAGTCAGACATCAAATATCTTAGTCAGAAAAACAAGATTAAAAAGAAAAAGAGAAAGAGTTCTGAGGGTGAAAACCACTTTGTGGCAGTCTCAGAACCGACAAAAGTAAAAATAAAAGATGTATCCAAAGGTGAAAACCTATCTGAGGTGCCTAAGGATGAGATATTTGATGTCCTTCCGAGTCATTTACAGGATAGATCTCCAATTCTAATTGAGCCCACCCAATCCATCAATTTGGGTACAATAGAGGAACCACAATTGGTACATGTAGCACAATCTTTATCAGAAGAAGAGAAATAGAAATTTACTACATTCTTGACAGAAAAAAAGATCAACTTTGAGTGGAAGTATTTAGATATGCCAGGGTTGTATCCAAATCCTATCATGCACCATCTATCCATTGCTCTTGGAGTAAAATCGGTCAAGCAAAAATTGAGAAAGATGCATCCTCATGTTTCACTTTTAGTCAAAGCTAAATTAGAGAAACTCCTAAAATCTGGATTCATCCACGTCATAGACTATGCTGAGTGGATCTCCAACATTGTACCTATTTCTAAACCAGATGGTTCAATCCGAGTGTGCACAGACTTTAGAGATGTGAATAGAGCATGCCCTAAGGATGATTTTCCACTGCCTAACATTGATATGATAGTGGACATGACT
Source organism: Chamaecyparis obtusa (assembly GCA_027943335.1). NCBI lineage: Eukaryota > Viridiplantae > Streptophyta > Pinopsida > Cupressales > Cupressaceae > Chamaecyparis > Chamaecyparis obtusa. Next base: position 2,307,427 of record BSBK01001680.1, read on the forward strand.
GTGGGCTATGAGATGTATTCCTTAATGGATGGCTTTTCTGGATACAACCAAATCAAAATTTCTCTAGAGGACCAAGAGAAAACTGCTTTCACATGTGCGTGGGGAACCTTCTATTGGAATTTTATGCCATTCGGACTCAAAAATGCTGGAGCTACATATCAAAGAGAAATGACATCTCTTTTCCATGACATGATGCATAGAACAATGGAGGATTATGTGGATGACACATTAGCAAAATCTATGATCAAAACTGAACATCTAAAGGACTTGAGCATGATCCTAGATAGAATGGAATAGTTTAGTCTCTTACTAAATCCTAAGAAGTGTGCTTTTGGTGTCACTTCTGGAAAGCTCTTAGGATACATAGTTTCAAAGAAAGGCATTGAAGTTGATCCGGCTAAATTCAAGGCTATAATAGAGATGCAACCTCCCACAAATATTAGTCAAATGAGGACATTGCAAGGCAAAGTTCAATCTATCAAAAGATTCATATCACAACTAGCAGACATATCACAACCTTTTACAAAAACATTACATAAAGGTGTGACCTTTGCATGGAATGAAGAATGCAAGAACAACTTTAACCATATCAAGAAGTATCTATCAAATCCACCTATCTTGATGCCTCCTATTCATGGGAAGCCATTGATCTTGTATGTCTCCGCAACAGCCACATCACTGGGGGCATTGCTAGCGCAACATGACAAAGACAAAAAGGAAAGAGCCATTTATTATATAAGCAGAACATTGGTGGCATATGAAAAGAACTATTCTATGATTGAGAAAGCTTGTCTCACTATGATCTTTGCATCACAGAAACTGAGACACTATATGTTAGCTCATACCATGCATCTAGTAGCAAAAATTGATCCACTAAAATACCTACTTAGCAAGGCTTCCCTCACAGGTAGACTGGCTAAATGGGACATGCTTCTAAGTGAATTTGACATTGAATATGTTGAAAGAAAAGCTATAAAAGGTCAAGTTATTGCTGATCAACTAGCAAATGCACCCATGTTTGATGACACACCAATGCAAATGGAATTTCCAGACTCATCTATTATGCACCTATCTTCTAGGGAATGACAATTGTTCTTTGATGGCTCCTATACACAAAATGGATCTGGGGCAGGTATATTGTTCATAACTCCCCAAGGATACTCAATCCCCAAAGCATCCAGACTAAAGTTCCCCTGCATGAACAATATTGCAGAATATGAAGCCCTTTTGAATGGTATGAAAATAGCAATTGAATGGAGAGTAACAGAGCTACACATTCATGGAGACTCTCAACTTGTTATTCATCAAGTCAATGATGTGTACCAAACTAAAGATGAAAAGCTCATTCCTTACAAGAGAATGGTTGATGATCTTAAGAAATATTTTATATCTATCACATTTGAGAAAATTCCTAGAATGGAGAACAAGGCTGCTGATGCAATGGCAACACTATCTACTTTATTATAGCAGCCTGAACATGAGCTACGCTATGAGTTCCTGGTGGAAGCACTCTCTTATCCTGCATATGACTCCGCTGAAACCCGCATGATCTACACTATTGTAGGTCATGATTCATCCTGATATAAAAATCTATTTTCCTATCTCCAAGACCAAATCATTCCCGATACCTTCAACCATCATGAAAAGAGATACCTTATCTGTAATGCCTCTCGATATGTCATCATTGGTAATGATCTATACAAACGAGGTCTAGATGGTATGCTACTTAGATGTTTAGAACGGGAAGAGTCTCAACGTGCATTAGAGGAGGTCCATGATGGTATTTGTGGGTCACACTCGAACGGTTTAACACTAGCTTGAAAACTTATTAGGGCTAGGTACTATTGGCCTGAAATGGAGAAAGAGGCTATCAAATTTGCTAAGAATTGTCAAAAGTGCCAAGTGCATGGCAACTTAATTCATGCTCCAGGGAGGGATCTAATCCCCTTTACAACACAATGGCCTTTCCATCAATGGGCATTTGATCTTATTGGGATGATTCATCCTCACTCTTCTAATGGACATACCCATATAATCACTGCTACATATTATTTTACAAAATGGGTAGAAGCGGTCCCTCTGACACAAGCAATGGGGAAATGGATATCTATGTTCATATTGAACTGTATCATATGCAGATATGGGATCCCTCATTCCATAATTATAGATAATGGTGGGCAATTCAGGAATAAAGACCTCGATGATCTATGTGCCAAATTCAAGATCACCCAACATTGGTCTTCTATCTACTATCCACAAGGGAATGGCCAAGTAGAGGCTTCTAACAAAAATCTATTGAAGATCTTGCACAGAATAGTAAACAAAACTGGTAGAGACTGGCATCTCATGATTAATCCATCTCTATGGGCCTACAGAACAAGTATCAAAACACCTACTGGGGCTACACCTTTCTCTTTAGTTTATGGGTCTAAAGCGGTACTGCCTATTGAGGTTGAAATCCCATCACTCAGAATCAGAATGCATGGTCTAGTAACTGATGATGACTACAGAGTATCTAGGTTGCAAGAACTTGAACTACTAGATGAGTGCAGACAAGCAGCGTATGATCATCTTAGAGTATATCAGAAGAGAATGTCTAGAGGCTACAACAAGAAAGTCAGACATAGAGAATTTCAGGTTGGCGATCTAGTCTTGAGAGAAAATCTAAAAAATCAATCCCATCAAGAACGCAAGGGGAAGTTCGAACCCAATTGGCTAGGTCCCTTTGTCATCACTGCTACTTTGGCTCTGGTGCCTATCAACTCTCAATGACTGAAGGAGAACAGCTCTGAGAACCAATCAACATTCTCCATATGAAGAAATTCTACGCCTAAGGCATTCAGTCTATGGTAAATGTCCTAAAAAAAATCTTAAAAAGTGGAAAATGTCCTTAAAAAAATGAACATCTTGGTGAAAACCTAGCAATAGGCACCTTGATGATTCACAAAAAAATTGAAAATATATCAAAAATTCAAAAAATAAAAAAAATATCAAAAATGAAAAAATAAAAAATAAAAAAAATTGAAAAATGAAAAATACAAAAAAATGAGAAAAAAGGAAAAAGTGCCTTGGTGAAAACCTGGAAACAGGGGCCTTGGTAGCAAAAATAGAATATCTGCCAAGATGGTGAAAACCTCGCAAACAGGCACCACTTGTTTCAAAATGGTCCATCTATTAGTGCAATCTTGGTCTTTCCCAGCTTTCGGTCTTGCTTTAGTTTTTACATATCTCCCGGTTTGTTTTGCTTTTCCAGTTTTCAATAAGTCAGTCTGTACACCAATCTGCTCAAGCGTCTGTATCCTATCAATGCTTAACACTTGGGGGCAATCAATGTCATATCCTATGGTCTCTAGTGTATCTTAGACGTATCATATCCACTCAGAGTCATTTGAAGCTTCATTTGAGTCAGTCAAGTCTGTCTTGTCTCCAGAAAGGATTTTGCATCTACAACAACATCAAACATCAAACTGAAAACAATCTATGTTTCTTTTTACATGCTTTTATCTCCTTGTATGCTTACTGATTCGCATTGAGATTTTTGCATATTGTGTCCCTTCGAGCTCTTCGATGATGTCCTTTATAGGATTTAGAGAGTGATGACTAGGGGCATAATCTTTTCTTTGTCTTCTGCTTGTATGTGAAAATCTAATGTCTTTGGAAATTCTGGATTGAAATGGGGTCCGACTGTAAGAGCCTCTATCTTGAATTGGATGGCCATGCGTACCTTGACCATTGATACCCAAAAAATTCAAGGAAGTTTGATCTCACTTTTGTCTTTTTGAGTGAGTTCTTTCTCCTACTGTGAAACACAATCTTACCTAAGGATGTGAATGATAAAGGGTCACTACAGGTAATTCACATTGGATTTAGAATAATCTCTTGGCTGTTTGATGTGTTTGTCAATGCAAGGCGTATTCCGGTCATCATGACATTTATGTTTTGATGCTTGTACAAATTGCTATATCAAAATGGACGTGATATTCAGGTCATCTTGGCGCTTGTGCCTTGGTGCTTATATCTAATCTGACATTTTGAAAACAAAATCAATATTCATATATCTATGGTTGTTGACCAATGGGTGTTGTATTGATTCTTGCGCATACAAATTGATATTCATATGTCTATGGTTTCATAGCTAGTGTGTAGTGTATTGATTTATCCGGTTACCTAAAAGTTCAATGATGATAACAAATCGACATATGATTAGTGAGTAGGTCCTAGGTATTAGGTTGCATTTCATTTTGCATGTTGCATGATCTCACAATGGCTAAACGAACTTCAATGCTTAAACAATTCTCCACTCGCATCTTTAAATCTAACAAGAGTTGAATCTCACATGAAGGTTCCTCCAATGAAACAACAAGTAGAATCCATTTTCGGGATCAAAATCAAAATCTGAAATCATTCATATTATTCACTACTTTTATAATCAACCTTCAATCATCATAGAAATCTAGTATTCAACTTAACTGATTATCTTACATCAAACTATCAAAATTTCAACTTGGTCAACCATGGTCAACTCATGGTCAAACCTAGTCAAACTTGGTCTTTTGGACCTCCAAATGATGCAGAATGTGTTCTCGAACGTGTATAACCACTTCTCAAATCAATTCACATGCTTCTGAACTCTCAACGCTGACTTTTCTTGTCAGATTTCAATTTTAATCCTGAAGGGGGCATGGTATTGCATATCATTCAAAGTCTGTAATCAAATTTGAAATCATATCTTTCATCAGTAATCAAGACAAAAATCACGTCTAGTTACTGATTCATCAAAAAGGACCTCATCGCTCGGGGCAAATCTATCATCACTTGGGGCATATCAGATTCGTCGATCCATATCAATCTGGTATCCTCCTAATCTTGTAAACTGTATCAGTTTTTGCAACCATCGGATCATAGTGTTCTTTCCTTGGTTCTTCGACAACTGAAGGATTCAAATGTGATACCTGCTAGTTCTGCTAAGACAATCGAGTCTAGAACCAGTCACTCGCTTCTTAGCAATCCTAAGGTTTGGAATCAGGTGTTTTGACACTCTTTCATAATCATTGGTTCATTGCTGTTACAGTGAACATTATCTTTGGTCATTCAGGACCTATTATCTTCATATCAAATCTTTCAATCAGCTTCTGTCTCATATCAATTATCAATTTCGAATCAGTTTCATATCTTTATCAAAAATAGACTTTCTTTGAACCACTGCGCTTCGCACAGTAATTCAAAGAGGGGCAAAATGTAATACCCCAAAAATGGGCTATAAGTTCATTAATCTCTAAACATCATCAAATCAAATGAAATCGACATCAAAGTCCTAACCTAAGGCACATCTAAACATCATCGAATCCTAATTGATTATCTTAAATTCTGCATCAGGGAATATTCCTAGTAATATTCCTAATCATCATAATTATCTTTAATTTAATGATTATTTGGCAATAAATCACATTTATCCTAAAATTTGATTAATTGAATATTTTGCATATTTAATTAATTAGATTTAATTCTGCCACTTAATTATTTAATTGAAGTTAATTCTATCTATTATTAATTGTATTATTTAATTTTGACAATAAATCCAATATCCTATGAATAATTGATTAAATTCTTATTTAATTAATTGAAGCAAGTTGTCATTATTTAATAATATAGTTTTTAATAAAAGTTTGATTAAATAATTGATTAACCCATAAATCAATTATTTATTTTCAAAAATCAGTTAAGTTGAGCATAAATCACTTTATTATTAAATTAATTCATAAATAAAACATGCACAATCATAAAAGCAGACAACTATCAAATATCAATTAAAGCTAAACTCTATTTTGAGTTAAAACTTAGCTTTTGCATGTTTTTGTGAGTTAATTGTCTTTATTATCAGATAACTCAAAAATCAAGCTGAGTTAATCTGAGTGATTTATGGTTTTTTTTTCCATGCACCTCCAAAGCCCTGGATTTCTATAAAACCAAGGCTCAGCTCTTCATAATTCATCTCATAATTGTGCAAATTTATGCTGGAGAATTGCAATTGGAAGGATCAAAGCTTATTGCGAATCAACATTGTTGTGAGATCAATTTCAAATTCATAGCTTTCATATTATTGTTAGAATCTTCATTCTCATATCATATCATTTCCAGATTAGCATTGCATATCATTTAGCATAGATTCATATCATTGTTAGATCAATTTTCATATTAGCATAGATTTCATATCAGTTTTCATCATTATTATTGCATAGAAATATCCAAAAAAATTAGATTAATTGCATTCATATTTCATATCAGTTTTGCATTCAAATCCTTCGTTTAGGTTTCATTTAGGTCACTGATCTCGATAACAATCTGAGAACATTAATCTCGCACCTACTAGAAGGTAGTAAATTGCTTGGTTAGATAGCTTTCAATTTTGCACGATTTCGATCATAGCTAACCTCTAATGTTTTACTGAAGTGTTGTGTCTACAGATCAGGTACAATTTTCACACACACAGATGTATACACACACACACACTCATAATTTGCAGCAAAGAGTATACTTACCTTTGACAGATGGATGGTAGTTAGAAGTTCAAAAAAAAAGATTCCACAAAGCTAATAAAAAATAATAGGAAATGGCACTAGGTTCTTATGAGCGGTTGGAAGTGTTTCCCATAGACCCCCACCAAACTCATTTGATACATTTTGTAACTATATTTTGCATAAACTTTATGTTAATTTTTTAATTAAAGTTGTTTTTAAGTTGTCAAGTTTTTCCAGATGTTTTCCAAGTCGGTAATTTTATGGTGTGAAAACATTCAATGGACATACATATATTTACTAGAGAAACAATGACTGATTTAACACAAATAGGAACTGATTTAACACTTCACCTACTCAAAAACACAAACCAATGAAATAATCCACATTAGGCCAAGATAGGTTGACACATTCAAAATGCACTTATGAGCAAAGACCTAGAATGAATGAAATTGATTAAATAATGAAGGTATGTTAGTTTGAGCTTCACTTGGTTTCAAGAATACTTTAATATTCTCTACTTAACAAGGCCAACCAAGTGAAGGTGGAAGCTCATCTGGCCTCACCCCCCCTCCCCCTAACATCAATCTAAATTCCCCATTAACATCTAATTACACACTTCATTCATCCATTTATGAACTATAACATTCACTCAATACAATCACATAACATTCATTACTATGATATAACATTCATTAATACACAACACTAATCAAGAATCCATTAACACATAATAATATTCATTAACATGACATATAATTAAATATTAATACACAAAATTCATATATAATTACTTAAAACAATGTTCTTCATTATCCAACAAAGTTAATCAAACAAGTTTTACCAAAGAGCATTTTTAAGAAATCATTTCTTTTTTGGGTTTTTCTTAGATTTCTTATTTAGGTAAAGGCTGATAAGAGCCTCAATATTAACTTCCTCCTCTTATGGTTGTGATCTCAAATTATGACGCTTCCTCATGTCTCAAGGAGGATGGCGTTGCTGCACTAAAGGGGGGTCTGCTGCAATAACAAGTAAATGGGTTAAATTTGCATACTTTTTTTTACTGTTACATGTATTTCATTAACCAGTAGAGCATAATATGCATTTTTCTATACCTGGAAATGCCACATCATCATGTACAATAACATTTTGATCTTCCACCACCTCAACATGCTCAACATGCTCTAAAATATTCAAAAAAAGGTTACACGGCCAATTGCAATTAAATATGTTAAATTCTATTAATAATTACATAATTTATTTCCAATAGAAAATTAATACCTCCAACATTGTGATGCACATCATGGCCTTCGTCACACCTAGGTTCTGTGATAGGATTTGAAGGTTGTAGTGAAATTTCATGCACATTGTTATCATGAAATAGTCAATTTATGTTCGAAATTAACTATTCAATTTGATTTACTTTTCATTTGACCCATTTACCTATGTCTCATATGGAGCAGCAGATTCTTCATTGTGGCTTTCAGATTCTTGGCATAGGTGTCTAGCCAGAACTTCATAGCCTTCCTTCAAGGCTATTCTCTTGTCTTCTTTCGTGGGCTCTACATTGAATTCTATGCCCTATATTTTTTGTTTAATATCATCACTTTTACATGTATGATTTGATTAAATAGAATTGTTTGCAACCTTATATGTAAAAATTTGATATGAAATTCCAGTGTTGCTACTTACAAGTTGAGAGTGAAGTTTCATATAGCCACCAAAGCCAAGTTTGTGTTGGCCAACCTTTGTTAATCTCGCTTGTGTGGCTTTTGATGTGTCTTGTAATGTATGAAAAGTTTGAAACATGTTAAATTATATATTTACAAAGATCACTAATTAGTACATGATTACATTCTACTTAATATTATCACGACATTCCTTCTTTTGACATCTTCTGGTTGAATTCCACTACCCTTTAGCCTTTTCTCTTTTGCATCTTCCATTATTTCATTCCACTCCATCGGTGGAATCATAGGAGGATGCTCATACTTTGGGTTATCCTTTAGAACCCTTCTATATTGGTCCCTCATAGTCTTTATATGTTTGGATGCTCTTTTAAGAATCACGACTCTGTCAAAAGTTTTATTTCCAAAGAGGTCCTCTAAAGATTTAATCACTACTACATTTGGGGCCAAATTTCAATAGACACTTCCGACGGGTAAATTTTTTTTAATGAATTTTTTTTATTAAAAAAAAAAAAGCCCCGATGATGTCGGTATTCTGATGGGTTTTAAATTGACCATTGAAATTCTGACAGTTTTGGGTATACATTAAAAAAAAAGTGAAGCGCCAAATCATTTTTATTTCAATTGGCATAGAAAAGGAGTGGGAGAAAATGAGATGGGCGTGAGAGAAGGTATGTGATTTCTTCATCTTTTGACCCTCTGGCATCATATTCGACCGTAAATTTCATATGCATTGCATTTTATTTGATCATGAATGCTCTCTGAAATGACCACATTCTACTGGTGTCGTGCCCTAGCCATTGCTTTATCTCTATTATTTGATATTACTGGTTTCGTGCCCTAGCCCATGCTTTAACTCCATTATTTGATGTTATTGGTGCTTGTGCTCAAGGATATCCATTTTTTTGAAATGTTGACTGTGGTTATCAAATGGACAGCCCATGAGCTTCTAGCTAGGTGCCATTTGTATTGATAGCTTAGGGTATCAAATGTATTGTATCATTGATAGTTGAGACTTTGTTAGAAGGAAATAGGACAAAGAATGATTTTGATTTAGTGCTTTGACTCCATTATTTGATGTTATTGGTGCTTGTGCTCAAGGATATCCATTTTTTTGAAATGTTGACTGTGGTTATCAAATGGATAGCATGTGAGCTTCTAGCTAGGCGTCATTTGTATTGATAGCTTAGGGCATCAAATGTATTGTTATATCATTGATAGTTGAGACTTTGTTAAAATGAAATAGGACAAAGAAAGATTTTGAGTTAGTTTCTCTATTTTGATCCCTAAGTGGCTTACAACCCTAGAGAAGTATATGTAGATTTATGGATGCAGTTGTAGGATACATAGTAGCTGATAATTCACAAGAAATCCATGCATCCAATTTGAATAGAAATTAATACAAAGAAATAGGGTCCTCGAATGGCCCAGTCATCTGGACTTTGAGTGTCCCCTCAACCAGTGACCCTTCAAAACTAGGTTAGCATGCAATCAATGAGTGATCCTTCATTCTCTTGGTCTGCCCTACATCCAAACATATTGGAAATACACAATACAATGATAACAAGTCTTTCACAATCCCTCTTCCCTCAAGGAACACTATCAACATCCAGACCTTGACTGTCCCTCAACTAGTGACCCTTAAAAACTGGGTTATCATGTAATTAGTGAGTGATCCTTCATTCTCCTATTCTACCCTACATCCAAACATATTAGAAATACATAATATAATGATAAAAAGTCTTTTAAAATCCCCCTTCCCTCAATGAACACTATCAACATCTGGACCTTGACTGTCCCCTCAACTAGTGACCCTTCAAAATTGAGTTGTCATGAAATCAGTGAGTGATCCTTCATTCTCTTGGTCTTCCCTACATCCAAACATATTGGAAATACACAATACAATGATAACAAGTCTTTCACAATCCCCCTTCCCTCAATGAACACTATCAACATCCGAACCTTGACTGTCCCCTCAACCAATGACCCTTCAAAATTGGGTTATCATGCAATCAGTGAGTGATCCTTCATTCACCTGGTATGCCCTACATCCAAACATATTGGAAACACACAATACAATGATAAAAATTCTTTTACAATCCCCCTTCCCTCAAGGAACACTATCAACATCCGAACCTTGACTGTCCCCTCAACCAGTGACCCTTCAAAATTGGATTATCATGCAATTAGTGAGTGATCCTTCATTCTCCTATTCTGCCCTACATCCAAACATATTGAAAATACATAATAAAATTATAAAAAGTCTTTTACAATCCCCCTTCCCTCAACGAACACTATCAACATCCATACCTTGACTGCCCTCTCAACCAGTGACCCTTCAAAACTGGGTTATCATGCAATTAGTGAGTGATCCTTCATTCTCCTGGTCTGCCTTGCATCCAAACATATTGAAAATACACAATACAATGATAACAATTCTTTCACAATCCCCCTTCCCTTAAGGAACACTATCAACATCTGGACCTTGACTATCCCCTCAACCAGTGACCCTTCAAAAATGGGTTATCATGCAATCAGTGAGTGATCCTTCATTCTCCTATTTTGCCCTGCATGCAAACATATTGGAAATACACAATACAATGATAACAAATCTTTTACAATCCCCCTTCCCTCAATGAATACTATCAACATTCGTACCTTGACTATCCCCTCAACCAGTGACCCTTCAAAACCGGGTTATCATGCAATTAGTGAGTGATCCTTCATTCTCCTGGTCTTCCCTGCATCCAAACATATTGGAAATACACAATACAATGAAAATGCATGGAAATCCTTTAATGAATCTCAGTCACTAGTAATGCATGGATATTCAAACCAATAGTCTCCAAAGCATTCAATAAGTGAATATGAATGTTTGAAAACTTTCCTCTCAACTTCCCCAACCACTCCTAATCGGTTAGAGGGATATTTCTAGAATCTCCACTATTCCTATCCTTACCAACAATTCTTAGACATACTTTATCTAATATGATAATAACATGCTAAACTAAACCAATGGCATGTTCTTCATGTGGTACAAGGAAGATTTGGCTATCAAATCTTCTTTCGTGCAAGCTGAGCACGAGAGAAGGTATGTGATTTCTTCATCTTTGATTGGTATCTTTGACAGGCAACGTCTTTCGAGCCTCTGGCATCATATTCGACCACAAATTTCAAATGCATTACATTTTATTTGATCATGAATGCTCACTGAAATGACCACATTCTACTAGTGTCATGCCCTAGCCCATGCTTTATCTCCATTATTTGATGTTATTGGTGCTTGTGCTCAAGGATATCAATTCACTGTTTTGAAATGTTTGGATTCACATTTGTTGATATTACAATTCATCATATTAGATAAAGTATTTTAAAGAAGTTTTAGGGTCTAAACACTCAACTAATCCCTCTAACCAATTAGGAGTGGTTGGGGAAGTTGAGAGGAAAGTTTTCAAACATTCATATTCACTTATTGAATGCTTTGGAGACTGCTAGTTTGACTGTCCATCCGTTAATGTTTATAAGAGATCAATAAAGTATTTAAAGACATTCTTACATGTTTTGAGAGGTTTGAGAGGCACTTATCATGATTGTACCCTCACAAACAGGGGTATAGACTGGTTTTACTAAGTTTCCTTTCTCTATTTTGAGGTTTCCTTTCTCTGTCACAGGGGTACAGTCAGAGGGTTCATTGACAAAATGATCCTTTGAATGGTTACTATAAATATGAATGATTTGATATAGCATATTTCTCATTTTACTTGAAGTTTGGAATAGCTTGTGCAAGGGTGAAAGTACTTTTGATCATTTTGGTCATGACTATTCCTCTAGATAGTTAGGAAATGTAACTGTCTAATGATAATATGTAATATTGAATGGATTAAATGCTTTATTCTTGGTTGAAGTGAATGGAAGGAATATTTTTGGTTTAAGGTTTCATTTATTATTGAATTCAATGGTTTCCAAGATGTGTTGAGGAGTTTGCTCCTTGTTTAATGTTAATTGTTCCTACACAATCCACTCATACAACAGTGAAATGCTATGTGATTGACAATTTCATACAACTGGTCCTTTGGCATGTATTAAATAGAATAGAATTTTCAGCATATATTATCATTCTATTTCTTTGTTGTAAACATGCCATTGGTTCAATTTTGTAAAAAAAAATTCATGTTAATTTTTTTTACAAAATAGATTACAAAATACTCTTCAAAACAAAGGAAAAACTTAGCAAATTTAGTCTAACTCATCGTAGATGAAGGAACAGTCATGCTAATAGTTCCTCTAAGTCTTCCAAAACATTTATTGAACTCCCCTATAGTCCTATTGGATCCCCAAATTGCTTAATCCAATCAACTTACATCAGGATCATGAGAAACTTCAAAGGATTAAAAACATTACTTGGAACAGTCACTAGTTTTACTAGTCAAAACGTAAGGAATAGAATTTTAAAGTACTCACAATACATTCAACGATGAAATGAATGCTTGGAGATTTCTTACTATTCCATCCTTGAATTTAGAAACCAAAACAATAAGTAAAGAAGCCTTTCAACAATGCATAACACAATGGACTTGCAGATTTAAACTTCTATTTTTATTGAATCTATGTTCCTGTCGTACACTACAGGCTTAAGTCTTTCGTACAATGACTTCCAAAGGTTACATATAACTCCATCACAACTTCCCCAACCATAAAGAACATAGGTGAATAACTTGATGGTTTCATGTTTTAATCTTTAAGAACTTGATTAAGAACATAGGTTTAATGAAATATCAATTTGATTTGCAAAGTTTGTGTTCTTTACAAATTTGAAAGGCTCTAATACTTACTAGGGTGGATGTGGATGTGCAACCTTATTCTTTTACTACTAAGTCTCTATTTGTTGGGCATACTGATTATAAGTACTTGACATATATCACAAATGTTGCTAATTAAGGTTGGCGGGATGATTATGCCTATCCTGAAAAAAGACTATCAAATCATTATGCTTTCAAATCAATTACCTATCAACATATCCGTTGTGAGGGAGAGAAGCCAAACACATAAAGAACATGCACATAAACATGGCAGCTGAAAAACTTAAATGGAATACACCAAGAAGTACCAAATGATGAATGTTCAATTATTATAATGGCAAAGCATCAGAACCATCCATTTCTAGAACTTGATTTTCTAGTCTAAATGATTTTTCTATCGTCGTAATGATTTTTCTAGAACTTGATTTTCTAGTCTTAATGATTTTTCTATAGTCCTAATGATTTTTCTATAGTCTTAATGATTTTTCTTTCATCCTAATGTTTGTTGCTCTTGATAAATTAGGCCTTGAATTTGAATTTTTGTTCACTGTTTTATTTTAGGTTGATATTTCATTCATTTTTCATATACACAGAGAATACACATGTTGATAAAAAAAATGAGCTATTTGATTAAGGTTAACTATTCATGATTGTAAATAGTCAATATTTCTGATGGTACTCCTTGGTGTATTCCATTTTAAAATAATCATGTTTCTATGGCTATGATAAATGTCCCTTTGTGTTGAGAAAATTAGAGTTGAAAAAATGGTTGCAAACAAATCATCCTTCTTCCACCAACAGTCTAGTCAATGTACAAGTAACAAGTCATTCCATTCAAGAAAGACCATGTCTGACAATATCAACCCAGAACAAAATAAGGAGTATGCAGAATTTAGTGATTGTATGTTCCATTAGAGCCACTTCATATGCACAAGGGATGAACACGCATATTTGCCTGAGCGCTATTGGGAGCTTACCCAACAACACATGTACTATTGTGAAAATCACCACAAATCTATTTGCTGCTGGGTCTAGCTCCTAGTATTGCTTGGTCAAATATGCATGTTTTTCACCTGTGCATATACCTTCTATGATCAAATCTTATATGCACAAGTGATGAACATTCAGATTTGCCTAAGCAGTACTTTGAGTAGTCCTCCAACACATGTACTATTATGAAAATAATCACAAGTCCATTTGTTGGAGGAAATCTCATAGTAAACATGTTTGGAGCTCTGAACGAAACAAGAGAATTTGAAGAGTCATGAGTCTTAAGATTGTACTTAATATAGCCAAGTTTCATTCAATGGTACATTCAAACATGAAACAAACCATTCTTAAACCAGATTAAACTAGTAAACCAAAGGACATACTGATTATAAGTAAACTAGCAAACCAAAGGACATGCTTTTACTACTAAGTCTTTGTTTGTTGGGCATACTGATTACAAGTACATGACATATATCACAAATGTTGCTAATTAAGGTTGGCGGGATGATTACGCCTATCCTAAAAAAAGACTGTCAAATCATTATCCTTTGAATGGTTACTATGAATATGAATGATTTGATATAGCATATTTCTCATTTTGCTTGAAGTTTGGAATAGCTTGTGCAAGGGTGAAAGTACTTTTGATCATTTTGGTCATGACTATTCCTCTACACAGTTAGCAAATGTAACTGTCTAATGATTATATGTAGTGTTGAATGGATTCAATGCTTTATTCTTGGTAGAAGTGAATGGAAGGAATAGTGTTGGTGTTAGGTTTAATTTATTATTGAATTCAATAGTTTCCAAAATGTGTTGAGGAGTTTGCTCCTTTTTTAATGTTAATTGTTCCTGCACAATCCACTCATACAATAGTGAAATGCTATGTGATTGACAATTTTATACAACTGGTCCTTCGGCGTGTATTAAACATAATAGAATTTTCAGCATATTATTATCATTCTATTTCTTTGTTGTAAACATGCCATTGGTTCAACATATTATTATCATTCTATTTCTTTGTTGTAAACATGCCATTGGTTCAACATATTGTTATCATTCTATTTCTTTGTTGTAAACATGCAATTGGTTCAGAATATTATTATCATTCTATTTCTTTGTTGTAAACATGCCATTGGTTCGGTTTTGTAAATTTCTTTTCGTGTTAAATTTTTTTTTTCTATTTTTTCCATTTGATAACCATAGTCAACATTTCAAAATAGTGAATAACATCAAATAATGGAGATAAGGCATGGGCTAGGGCACAACACCAGTAGATTAAAACTGAACCAATGGCATGTTTACAACAAAGAAATAGAATGATAATAATATGCTAAAAATTCTATTATGTTTAATACAGGCCAAAGGACCAATCCCAACAATTCTTAAACAATAAAGTATGTTTAAGAATTATTGGGAGTAGTTTTCAAACATTCATATTCACTTATTGAATGCTTTGGAGACTAGTGGTTTGACTGTCAATGCATTACTAGTGACTGAGATTCATTAAAGGATACAAAACCCTTCATTTTGGGTTATTGTGTGTGGATTCAAATGTAGGTTTGATTTGGTTAATCTTTAGATGAGATCAATAAAGTATTTAAAGACAATCTTACATGTTTGGAGAGGTTTGAGAGGCACTTATCATGACTATACCCTCACAAACAGTGGCATAGACTAGTTTTACTAAGTTTATTTTCTCTA
Source organism: Chamaecyparis obtusa (assembly GCA_027943335.1). Lineage (NCBI taxonomy): Eukaryota > Viridiplantae > Streptophyta > Pinopsida > Cupressales > Cupressaceae > Chamaecyparis > Chamaecyparis obtusa. Next base: position 2,323,120 of record BSBK01001680.1, read on the forward strand.
TTTTGAGGTTCTCATTGCCAAAGTGGCCAAAGACTATGTTAGGCTGATAAAATATGGGGATTCTCTTTATCGCTGCAAACCTTTGAAGGTTGTTGCACTTGGATGAATGTGGATGTGCAACCTTATTCTTTTACTACTAAGTCTCTGTTTGTTGGGCATACTGATTATAAGTACTTGACATATATCACAAATGTTCCTAATTAAGGTTGGCAAGATGATTACACCTATCCTGAAAAAAGACTATCAAATCATTATGCTTTCAAATCAATTACCTATTGGTGTATCCGTTGTGAGGGAGAGAAGCAAAACACATAAAGAACATGCACATAAACATGACAGTTGAAAAACTTAAATGGAATACGCCAAGAAGTACCAAATGATGAATGCTCAATTGTTGTAATGGAAAAGCACCATAACCGTCCATTTCTAGAACTTGATTTTCTAGTCTAAATAATTTTTCTATAGTCGTAATGATTTTTATAGAACTAAATTTTCTAGTCTTAATGATTTTTCTTTTGTCGTAATGTTTCTTGCTCTTGATAAATTAGGTCTTGAATTTGAATTTTTGTTCATTATTTTATTTCAGCTTGATATATATTTCATTCATTTTTCATATACACAGAGACTACACATGCTAATAAAAAAATGAGCTATTTGATTTAGGTTAACTATTCATGATTGTAAATGGTCAATATTTCTGATGTTACTCCTTGGTGTATTCCATTTTAAAACAATCATGTTTTTATGGCTATGATAAATGTCCCATTGTGTTGAGAAAAATAGAGTTGAAAAAATGGTTGTTCAGTGTTTGTGTATCTGTAGGTTGCAAAAATATCATCCTTCGTCCACCAACATTCTAGTTAATGTACAAGTAATGAGTCATTCCATTCAAAAAAGACCATGTCTGACAATATCAATCCAGAACAAAATAAGGAGTATGCAGAATTTTGTGATTGTATCTTCCATTAGAGCCACTTCATATGCACAGGTGATGAACATGCATATTTGCCTGAGCGCTACTGGGAGCTTACCCAACAACACATGTACTATTGTGAAAATCACCACAAATCTATTTGTTGCTGGGGCTAGCTCCTAGTATTGCTTGGTCAAATATGCATGTTTTTTACTTGTGCATATACCTTCTATGATCAACTCTTATATGTACAGGTGATGAACATTCAGATTGGCCTAAGCAGTACTGTGAGATTTCCTTCCAACACATGTACTATTGTGAAAATCATCACAAGTTCATTTGTTGGAGGAAATCTCACAATACACATGTTTGGAGGTCTAAAGGAAATAGGAGAATTTGAAGAGTCATGAGTCTTAAGATTGTGGTATATTTTGGCAAATGAAGAGTGGAAAGAAGATGATATTCCTCAGATCATGGATGGACACAATGTTGCAGACTTTATTGATCTAGATATCTTGTAGAGGCTTGAAGAACTGGAGAGGGAAGAAGGGCTTAGGATGGCAGCTAAGGGTGATGAGGATGATGAGATGGGGGAAGTGGAGTTGAATCCTAATGAAAAGGAAGCTCTGGCTTCAATTAGGAAGAAGAAGAAGATGCTTATCGTCAAACACAAGTTGAAGAAGAGTACTACAAAGAGCACACCTACCGTACCAATGAAGTTTGACAAGAACAAGGAATATGGCTTAAATAGAATGGGAAGACTTCTTTCTAGCCTGGGCTTGGATCCTTTAAAGTTTGGTCGTTGTGGATAAAATATACAAATCTATCTAGTGATGCAAAATTAACTTCTTTAAGCCTTACCCTTTTTGTTTCAAATATATATCATTTGGGTACGCACAAAGGGCACAAGAATTGGGGTATGCATAGTTCATTTATGGGATTTTTCTTGGGAAGCTAATTGCTCATCTATCATCTACATTATTATGAAGCTAATTGCCAAAAGATCTAGGCCCAGGCTAGAAAGATGTCTTCCCAAACACATAAAAACATGCACATAAACATGACAGCTGAGAAACATAAATGTAGATTTCACAATAGATGAGAAACATAATTGTAGGCATCATGGTCACAATTTTTTGGAGACAACATAATTGAGTTGTATACCCAAGTGATGGAGAGAAACTTCTGCACCTCCAATTCCAAATTGAATACATTTGTGTTGGAGGACCTTGCATTTATGAGCAACAGATGTAGTCAACTTGGAATCGAAGGTGCAAGAGTTGCTCTCCATCATCTGGGTATACAACATAATTGAGTTGTATACCCAGATGATGCAAAGAAACTACTACTCCTCCAGTTCCAGAGGAGTAGTGGTTGCTTTGCATCGTCTAGGTATACCACTCAATTATGTTGTCTCCAAAAACTTGTGACCATGATGCCTATATTTATGTTTCTCAGCTGGTGTGTCCTAGGACCCCTAATGACCCTTTACGACCCTTTACAACCCCTAAGAATACACATCTTAGAGGTCTTAAAATGTCATAAAGGGTCATAAGAGGCTCCTAGGAGGGGCCAGATGAGCTTCCACCTTCATGTGGTTGGCCCTGTTAAGTAGAGAATGTTAAACTATTCTCAAAACAAAGAGAAGCTCAATAATTTAAGATCTCAGTCCACGGAGATGGTGAAAAATGATGGGAATCAATGATGGAGAGTTTTTAGATATTGAGAAGATGTATATGCAGTGGAGGCTAGAAGGGATTTTTGTGGAGATTTGCTAGAGAGGGTTTCCAAATTGAGTACTAGTGCAGAGATGATGATTCAGTACTACATCTATAAAACCTTCACAAATATCCCTTTTTTGGCCTCCACTCATACCTCTTCTCAGAATCTAGAAACTTTGGATATTGTTTCTCATCCATGCATGTAATGTGCTAGTGATCGTATAAAATTACTTTTGCGAGACTGGGATCAATTATGAGAAGGTAAACAACAAGATAATTTTATTGTATCTTTCATTTCTTTTATCCATTCATATTTTATGCCTCCTCTTATATTGGATACTGTGCAGTGTACATAAAGGCAAGGCGGTGACTATTCTCAATGATCAACAAGTATAAGTCTTCCAGCCCTTACCCAGTAGCTAGGACTAAAGATAGAAAACCTCAAGATACCATCATAGTTGGTCTCCGTCCTTGGTCCATATACTCACAAACCATTTTACATTTCGTTAGTTCATCAAATGCGATGATTTGAAAGAATTTAATGGATGATATTTTCATGTATAACGTACATTATTTTAGTTTGACACTGAACAAATTTATCTACTTCACACACTTGTAGACATCAAACAAAGCCATAAAGAAGCATCCCCTCTTGTGTCTTGAGTAATTTAGGCCATGGGAGGAGATGCTTCTTTATCACTATGTTTGATGTCTACAAATGCGCATAGTCGATAAATTTGTGCAATGTCAACTTAATAATATACGTTATCATGAAAATATTCTATTAAATTATTTCAAATCCCCTCATTTGATAAGCTAAAAAAATGTAAAATGTTTTGTTGATATATGGACCAAATACAGAGACCAACTATGATGGTCTCTTGAGCTTTATTTTTTTAATATGCTAATCCATCACTTTTTCGACAATTAGTAAAGCATTTCTGACAGACGCGCTATACGTCCAATGGGTTGGTCCATCGATAGTATATTACAAACTATTGGAACATCGACCGGTCACTATCAGACAGGACACCACTCTAACAGATATGTGCGACAAGACTGCTATACCTCTGACAGAATGTCCTGTTGGAATATATTGTCAATCTATTGGAACGCCGACTAAAAAAATGTTATAAAAATGATTTTTCGATAGACCAATCACATAGTAAAATTTTTGTTTATGTGCCTAATTCTGATAGGTACTGATGTCAGAATACCAACGGTTGTCACTCTCGTTGCCATTTCCAATGCAAAAATGCTGACGGACACATGTGTCGAAATGCCAACAAATAGGCGTTGGAGATCTAACAAATGGCCATCAGAATTTGGCCTCAAATGTACTAGTGAATGAGCTGATCTTTTAAGTCAGCATCCTGTTCATTCCACCTTTTTTGAAAAAACAAAATTGTTGGATATCATAACTTTAATATAGTACAATAAATGGAAGATAAGAAAAATATTGTACCAATATTATGAAGCTACATACCTTTTATGTATGGTGGGCCCAAATAGCTTCAATGTCATTTCAAAAATATGATCATAAAAAACATCATTTCCTACAAAAATATCATGGGATTATCAGTCCAAAATGAGTAATGTATAAGTAAACTATAATTACACTGTAAATAATAATAATTTTAAAGCACATGGAAGCTTTGGTACTTTTAACGGAACCATATTGTTCTTGTTCAACAACAATGTCCCCACAAACGAACCAATACTAGTAACACAGGTTGATCCAGGAAATGGTTGATCTTCACTAGTACTGGTCTGATCTATTCTTGTACCAAGTGTAGGTGTATCTATTAGTGCACAAAATAGGTCCATACAGTGTATAAAATTCACACAAGAAAAATAATCAATCCATGATTAGCACATAACAAAATATAGAAAAATAAGGTTTTACCAGTTGTAGATGGTACAGAGGAAGATGTCTACAAGCACCTTGTTGCAGACAATGCACCTGTCAAATGGGGAATGTTAATTGAAGGAGGCGTCCGCACTTCATCATGAGCTGAAGAATATATTGTTAGAAAAGACATTTGCAATGGATAAAGATTAAATGGGGTACTAGAAGCATCACAAACATAAGTTGAGTCAATAATGCATACAAAGGTTAAATCAATGGTTAAAGGTTTAAGGATTATTTACATGAAGGCTATGCAGTGCTACAACCCTCACCATATTGACAACGTTTCACACGTGTCAAAAAATCCTGTAAGAAGAACACATCATATTTTAGATCATGATCCATAAGATAGTATAAAATATAAACATCTATTGAACTTTACTTATTGCTAAAGATTAATTACTGCTTACATTAATAGAATTCACTCTATGTGTCAACTCTTCTTCGAGTTCCTATGACTCCTCAGTTTCATTTGCTTCCATTATAAGGTTAAGAATTTCTTTACCATATTTAGTTTTTATTTGAGTAGCCATGAATACATGGTTAGAGTTAGATTCTATGTCATCTATAAATGCTGCCTCAACTTCAGATCGCAATAGATTTGCTGCCTTTTTTGCTTTTATCTATCAATAAGTATCAAGTTGTGACATCAATCTCAGTAAAATTCTATCAAAATAAATCCAAAGCCATAAAGAAAAGAACATAATAATATGAATTTTGTTTCTATATAATTTTTAGAATTACACTAATTAAGGTTTACCTTTGATGAAGGTGTACTATGAGGAACATCCCCGCTTGTATCTTGAGGTGGAATATCCACGTTGCCCTGTGACAAAGATTAGTAATTCTTAGCAATTAGAAGCGATTGGAGTCAATATTAATTTGAGGCAATTGGTTTAAATGTTATACTTACCAGTCCCATGATAGGGAATGTTTTGTATCTACACAATTCAAATTGTAATCTATTAGAAGCTCTTCCCATGCACTTATTGATTTTATCGCACATACAAATACATGATCTCCCTTGCGTGCCTCGAATATAAAATTCGGCCACTTATTAGTTGACATGGGTTGAGAACTATTTATAAAACCTACAATATTCCTTGTTGCTTTTGGCCTTCCATCAATATACATACCGAGCCTTTTAGTTTGATCATTTGCTTTGCATTGTATATAATTTGCTGACAATGCATACCTATGCATACTTTTTTTATATTGCACAATCCACATCCAATTCTTGTAATTGTAACAAGGTCCTACATACTCCATCAATTCAACAATTTGATTATAACTGACCTTTATGCCATCCATGGAAAATAAGCCCAAACCATGTAATAAAGATGGAGCTATGCGATATATCCTTTCGTTAATAGAAAAATCAGTATTAACTGGAGGTAGTTCCTTAGGTACCCATTCTTTCTGAAGATGTGTGTACCTTAAAGGAACCTTCATGTCACCTTTGGTCTCATTATCATAAGAACATGACCCCCCCTCAGCAAGGAAAAATTGCATTTGTTTATCAAATTTTCTTCTAATCTTTTGACCTCTAGTTGATCTCCCTATTGTAGACCTACTAGATGTCTCACTTTTGTCTTCTATTCCTGCATTTTCCTCACTTGAGGAAGACAAATTAGAAAAATACCTATTTGATGATACCTGCAATCCATCAAGTAAGAGATATAGTAGGATCTATATATATTGCTGACTAAAGAGAAGGAAACCAAATAATAAATTATACCTGTCGATCCATGTCAAAGGCATTAAATTTCCTACATATGTAAATCATTTATCTTAAGTCAGCCAAAAATTACATGATATGTAAGCTACAAATCACATAGAAGAAAAAATTTACATGATGCAAAATATACTCCATGACTATGGAGTTCAACACAATAACTTAATTTAAATTTCTATGAATAAATCAATACCTCATACGTGACATTGATCATACCTTGACATACATTTCATTGATCATGTTATTGATTATCCTCCTCATCCATGTCATCATCATGACTATCATCATCATCATCATGACTACTATCATCATCATCATCATCATCATCATCATCATCATCACCATCATCATCATGACCATCATCACCTTGATCAACACCATCTTCATCACCATGATCATGATAGTCACCATCATCACCATCAATATCGTCAGCATCATTAGAATCATCATCATTTTCTTCTTCTTCTTCTTCTTCTTCATTGTGTAACAGTCGTCTGTGATCATCATTTACTTCATCTTTTGATTCTTCAGTATCTTCTTCTTCCATCACATTATACTGTACCGGTCTTCCTCTTGGATCATGTCTAACAACAAATGACCAAACCGGTTTATGTGGAATGACAAAGTAAAACACTTGCTCACATTAGCTTGGAAGAACATAGGGCTCATCTCCAACTGGCTCAAATGACCTTGTATTAATCATTGTAAATCCACTATCATGTTCAATAACAGTCATATCAGGATCATTTTGATTCAGTCGTAGCCTGTACCATTTAACGACAAATAGAACTAATTTGAATGAATTAAAGTCGCACTCAAGTATATCATTCAAAATGCCATAGTATCAATTTTCAGATTGTTGAGGATGTATGTCATTTCTAGATGAAATATTAGTGACCTCGAAGACTGCACTTATCCTAGAATCACAAGTTTTCTTCGTGTCGTCTAACTTTTTTATGCGAAATTTACAGCCATGGTAGTACATAGCTTTGTGGTGTTTGATTTTCAATTATTCAAACATGTCAAGATTATTTGCATCGATCTGTGAGTTGATATTAAATTTATGGGTCATGGTTAGTAAACTTATATGTACCTTTCTACCTCTTAAACCATATGCTAGATTAAGTACCATTGGCGTAACATTGGGATCTCCATTACGATGAGCTTCTTTAGCCAATAATACAACACCATCCCATGTTAGTGAGCAACCATTTTCTTGAGATTGTTGAATCCATACCGTCATCCATTCAAGATTGTTTGCAATATACAAATGTAGTGCATCCCACTCACGACTAACTGTAAAGAAAACAAATAGACCGCTTAGAAACAACTTATATTGAAGATCTATAAGAATTAATAAACTACAATAACATCGCATAATTACCTCTCACTTTCCTCAATCTACCTTTCCCCATCAAGTACTCCCCTTCAAATTTGTTAATAGAGTTGGGATCCCAAATGCGATCTACATGGATATTTGTTGCAAACTTGGAAAGATATTCACTGATATACACCATGGAAAGGTATACCATATATCCCTCCACCATAGAACCCTCAGGATGTGCTCTTTGTCAAACCAATCCCTTCATAAATTTCAAGTGCCTCTCAACTATCCACATTGACCTGGTTTGTACAAGTCCACACAATTCAATCTCCTCAAATAGATGTATGAGGTAGTGTTCTTGAGCATTGAAAAAAATTGGAGGTAGACACTTTTGCATTACACACATAAGCTGGGGAATTTTTCTCTTCCAATATTTTATATCTTTTTTATCAATTTGTTTAGATGATAACCACCTAAAAGAGATTCAACTCGCAAGAACATATAAACAAGATTTTAGATAAAAATATATAATAAATTACATAAAAAGTAAAGCAAGTCATAAATATAATAACACTTCTAACCTCATGAATTCTCCAAGATTGTATATAACTTGTTTAACACTATTATCAAACTGGTCTGGGAGGGATAGAGGTAGGACGTACTGCAATGATTAAAAAATGATCTTTTCAATATATTGTAAAATAATACAATAAAAAGTACATGCAATTTTACAAATATATTGTAAATAGAGAACATGACTTACCTTGACGAAGGTATGCCAATCATGTGTTTTCAACCCTGGCCCAAAATCACCTTTCTTTGATACAAGACTGCTTATATTTGCAGCAAATCCTATTGGAAATTTTGTTTTTTTTATGACTTCTTTTAATGCATCACCTTGCTACTCAGTTAATAACCAAGGAAGGGCACTCGTATTTATGCGGTCTCCATTGCTATTTGATTCAATGAAAGTTTTCAGTGCATCATTGGATTCATGAATGTCATTACAAATTTTATTGTTAATAACAAAAATAGGCCATACTGAGTAAGTAGATCTCATATCTCCAAATGGATTGACACCGTCTGTTGCCACTAAAATCTTGAGATTATGAGATTCTTCTTTAAAGTGTGGCCATGTTGTTTCTATGTCTTTAAATGCAAAACCACCTACATGCATTCTCATAATGTCATCTCGACTTCTATTACGTGCATGGTAATCCATAAATTGTGCCAAGCTAGTGCACCTGAATAATCGTTGAAGACGTGGAATAAGGGGAATGTACCGAAGACTCTTGTGAGGCACCTTTTTTGTTATTTGATCTGACCGATATCTACTAGTATGATAAATAGGGCATTCTGTTGCAAATTCATGTTGTTTATGATATAGAATGTGATCATTGGGACATGCATGTATTTTCTAATACTTCATTCCAATTTGATTCATAATGGTAGATAATTCTCAGTATGAATGAGGCAAAATGTTTGATGGTGGTAAGAAAAACTAACCTATCAACCTACAACAACAAATATGAATTGTTAATATAATGAATCGTAATGGTATGATAACATTGAAGATGACAAAAATGGCATACCTTAGCATACGTGACATTGCTACATTGGATAAACCATTCATAACCTTGAAGTTCACCAACAACACTATAGCAAAGAGAAGACTTGTTTGGGAGCCTTGGTATTCAGATGCAGTAGTACCATCATCATGATCATCTTGATCAGCTACGCCAATACCATCTTCTTCAATCATGTCCTCTGGCACATTATCAGCTATGCCAATACCATCATCTTCAATTGTGTTCTCTGCCATAGGATCATCTTCTTCCATGGGAGCATTATCGTCGGCTTGGATATTCATACCTCCATGTTCCTCCAATTGGAAATCCACATTAACCAATTGATGAAAATCATGCCCCCCTTCAATGTGACCATATTACCTACTATGAATCTAGGTTATTTTGATTAGAATTCATTGATTCTTAAAGCCCTTACACTTTTTGCAAGGAAAATTACATTTTTCAATGTCTTTTCTTTGGAATTGAGATCACAATCTAGCAATTGTCTCGTTATTTTGTTCTAGGTTCATATTGCCAGGTGTGGACTTTCTTCACAAGCTATAAATATACAAAATGTAAACATACAAACATTAGTAGTATCTTTTATATAATAAAAAATAAATAAAATATTATAAGATTATAAAAGATTTACAAATACACACACAAATCATGCTCACTAGACCATGAAATATTCAAAAGGATAAGTATTTTGGGAGTTATTATTATTTTGGGAGTTACACAAATCTCCTCACTAGACTACTGAATTTGTGGATATTATTCTTGATGCTGAAGTAAATCAAGAATGTGAAGTTGAAACAATTACATCTAATTCATTGCTTCAATTAGATATTATAGAGAATATATCCTGGAGTTGTACTATCACATTGTCTAGTATTTAAAGATATACAATATATTTTTGCAAAAGAAACTTGCAATTGAAGATAATAACACATCATAATTTGGCATTGTAGTGGAGGTGATTCCATACCTAGTACAAATTATTTCCTCTAAATCTTCCAGATGGCCTTTCTCTGGGAGCTGCATTAAGGCATTCAATTGAGCATTAATGCATTAATGCCCATCTATATCTAGGTTTACATCACATATGCTTAAGGCAAAAGTTCCTAATACAAATGAAGAGAGTAATTAATATGGAAATTAAATCAAATGTAAGCAACATATGGCATTAATTTTCAAAGACAGTGATAATTTAAAAGAATTGGAAAAATATAGTGTGCAAGCAATGATAGTATGCCATGGGAAGTCACAATAAGTATGAAACCATAGAGGATTTTCATTGTTTCCTAAAAGAAGATCATTTTCAGAGTGAGATTTAGCTACATAGAGGTGAAGCCATGACATACAAAAGGTAAGAGAACCTCAAAGTTTCTGACATATAATGCTATCATGTCAAAAGGACAACAAAGTGTAGTTTTTAGAACAATGGAACAACCATCTCTCTTAAAAGGAACAACCATCATGTTATAGAGTTATTGAATATGACCATTATCATGAGATCATAGGGAAAAACACATCTATCTACTATTAATGAACAATTTCTTCTATAGAGGCAATTTTGAATTCTATGCTCATGTGAAAAGGAAATGTCACTTAGTTTGAAGTCCTAATAGAATAAATACAATAAGAAGACATTAACATATCATGCCTTAAATTGGCAACAATCACAATAAGAAGATGGAACAACCACAAGGTACAAGCATGTGCAAGTCATTGTAATCATTGGAGATATGTTAAAGGTTAAGTACAATAGTAGAGCACAACCATGATACAATTAATGAAAGTGCCATAAAACACCATGATATTTATAATCAATCATAGAGAAAAGAGACAGTGTACCAAATGTTTACATATTTCGCTTAGTTTGTTCAAGATTATAGTTTGTTCAACCTCTTCCCGTAAAAACCACATGTATACTTTAGTTAAAATAGTTTAGTTTTACAACATGAACAATAACTAATTTCTGATTTGCCAATAAATTTTTTATTAATAACAAGTTAACAACAATGTATTGCCTTTAGTTCTACTTCAAAAGTTAATATGTGAAAGTTTGTCAAAAATTTAATAGTACGTAAAGTACATCATATTCTTGCATGAATTGAATTGAGAATACAAATCCACTTAACAATGCTTATACTTGTATTGATATTATTAATTTTTAAATTAAATTTACATAACATCAAAATAAATACACTCTAGAAACTAGAAATTAAAAACTCCATTGTTCCAGATTATAGAAATCATAACAATGAAAATAAACTAAATTAATGAGTATTGAGAATGGACCAAGTTAATGATCGATTCCAGATCATAACAGTGAACGTAAACTATGTTCAAGCAATGAAAATGTAAATTCATTTGAAATCTGCCAATCACTGCCCGTGAGGGCACAGTCTGACTATATTGTTGACAAACGTTTATTTTTATGGTTGATATGGATTCAAATGATTGCTAGGATATGGTGTTACATTTCATTGGAGTTTTGAATAGTTTTGTGCACGTTTGGAAGGCGTAATATTTTCACTTTTATTTCCCAATCTGACTTCAACATTATTTAATGAGATGTAATATGATTTTTTTTAATGAATTTAGACATGTTTTCATATCTCGAGTTGGCTAATGTTTTTTTGAAATTTTTGGTGTTTGGAAAAAGTTAAGCTTGAAAGCATGGTAATAAAAACTTGTCATTTTTTAGTTAGGAGGTGGTAGGCTTATAATAGTAATTAAACTTACTCATTTTCAGGTAACAGATGATGAGCAATAGGGTGGTCCTGTCCTATGTTCTAACACATGGAATGACTGAGTATTAACATGTACTATAGTTCCCTAATCCATTAATACAAAGAGAAGGAAGAATGTTTGGGTGATCACCATAAGTTATAGAGGAAACTTAATGAATTTGCTTGGTATGCTACAACAGTATCCATTTGGTCTGAAGGAGGAACATAGATTATGATTTGGATCATCTTATAATGATCATCTAATGGTGAAATAACTACCTATTGGACCTAGAAGTGATCGGAGATTGGAGATTTAAGAATACCCTGAAGCTTCAATGGTTACAACTGAAGCTCTTGTAGGCCCAACCAATTATCACAATAGAATAATAATGTCAATTCAAACCATGGACAATGGTTCCAACCAACACTGTCAAAACTCCTTAGTCTCTGAATTTCTTCAGCCACTGGATGATTCTTCTAACTACCAATTTCCTTGAATGGGATTTGTAAAGTTCCAAGTGACACTTTTCTTCACAAACATCAACTGGTTGCTGATATTTAACCCGATTCCTAATTCCCTTCAGGATCACAATCTTTCTCTGGTTTTAAGCCTGCAACTGTGTTCCTCCCTTCAATCAGTTATTGGATTTGGGTCAAGGCCATTCTATATAGAATTCACTGTCTTCTAATGTGTCACACTAAATCTTCTAACTCTTTAACCACTCTACTCTAGCACTATCGACTGTCACATAGACACTCTAATCTAGTTGATCATGTTACATTAGGGTCATCTAGAATGGTTTAACAGTGGGTTCTTACAATGGTTATTGTCATTTAGAATTCTTCAATGTTCCTGAGGCTTTCAAATTTAATTAAGCCTTGAATCTAGATTATTCCTAGGATGCTGTTGCAAGCATTTTCTTACTTTTCTGGTTAAACACATAGCATATATCTTACTAGGGCATCAATCTTGAAGCAGCATAGCTACTTCCCCCAAATTTGAGCACTTAGGTTATTAAAATTCATTTCCTTGGCTTGCTTCTCACCCAATGGGATTGGAGACCAATGTAGAAATCGCAAGTCAAGGTACACTCTCCATGACAAAGCTGACTGAGGAGTTTCTGGGCTGGTTTGACAGAGAGTTTAGTATCTCACGGGCATAGCACAAAATTTTCAATAAAATGTTTGTAGAACTAACAAATGAACGTCAAAACCGTGGATGCATCGAAGGTTAAACTTGCAGAGATGTTCAATCTATCCACTCACTTTGCAAATTGACAAGGCATGATATATAAAAAAAAACATACTCATGGCAAATGAAATCTAATCAATGTAGTTACATGACCGTGTTTATGATGACAGTCAACTATTTGTTCATTGTGCAGAAAACTATGTAAAATAAAGATAAAACTAATCAAGTGAACATCAAGAACTATGAATGCATCAAATGGACTTGCAGGGGTGTTTAGTCTCTACATTCCCTTCACAACAGACAACCTGGAAAATACCCAACACATGATTCCCTGCAACATTGCTCACGGGCCCTAAGTAGGTAACCAATAAAACAATGCTAGACAAATGCAGAGTAAGGAAATCCTTACAGGCGGTCCTCCTTTTACACCAAATCACAGTGGCAATGCTCGCAGGTAGGTGCTCCTCCTTTTACACTAAATCACAGTGGAAACCCTCGCAGGCAAGCGGTCCTCCTTTTACACCAAATCATAGTGGAAACCCTCGCAGGCAGGTGGTCCTCCTTTTACACCAAATCATAGTGGCAACCCCCACAAGCAAGCGGTCCTCCTAAAACTCTCACCAAATAACAGTTCAAACAATCGTAGGCTCCAACTCCTTCGCACACTCCAAGTGAAAACCAAACAATGAAATGAGACACAATCTTTTTTCTTTTTAAAGTTATGCCTGTGTTGGTTGAAATTTTGACCTGCATGGTATTAGCAAAATTTTGACTAACACGGACATGGATTAAAAAAAAAGGAAGTTTTCCTTCTATAATCTGACCAACCTAAACCTTTTTAATTGATTGTTGAATATTTTGGTAGAAAAATGAGGTCAAATGTAGTAGTGATTCTAGAGGAGTTTGAGTTTGTGTTCCCTCAAGCTTTGTGGTCCAAAAGTGTTCTATTCTTGGTGATGTGGATTTGTATATTAAACCTTTAGTATATTGGAAGTCAAGTACACTCTCAAGAGTAGTGGAAGAGATGTATGTATCTTGTATGGTCTTATAAAAGTGGAAGACTGTGTACACCAAGATGTGGTACACTTCTGTGAATCCTTATATGCAAGGAGACTCAAGAATGAGCCCTCACAAATTGACTCACAGCTCTCTATCCAAGCATGTGCAGGGATTGATTATAAGGCCCTCAAATCGACCTAGTCAACCCATGCAAGTACACCCTGGAACGAGAGATTCAAAGATGAATAGCAAGCATGCTAATCTCCATTGAATCTAGTTCATGCATGCAAATAAAATTAAACTATATGATTGCAATGCAACAAATGAACTACTTTGCTAATCAATCTATTATGAAAATTAAACTAAAATGCAATATTAAACTAAAATGTAAATGTGCAAGCTAAATAATGATCTCAAAAGCTCTAATGAAAATTGCAGCATAATAATAATATGAAAATTCTGGAATCTCCAATTGAGAAGGAGAGGGCTCCTTATATAAGAAACTGATGAAAAGAATGCATCTCCAAGATCAATGTGGGATTAATGCAAAAGGAGGAAAGAAATCTCATTTTTAGAAAGTGTGGAGAGAAAAGGAAATCTCTTTATTTTATTTATTTTTATTTCACTTATTTCCTTTTTTCCTCACAAAAGATCTTTTGAGAGGATTTTATTTATTTTAAAAGAATAATTCTCTTTTAATTAAATAAAATAAAATCATTTAATTAAAAAGGGTTTTAATTAAATAAATTTATTTTACTTAAGAGATATTACTTTCAATTAAATAAAGTTATTTTATTTATTTAAAAGGGATTATTTCTTTTAATTAAATAAAATTATTGATGACATGATTAAACCTTAGGAGATTATTGAAATGATTGAAATAGTTATGATTCGATCAAGGAAATTGATTTGAATATATTGTAAAGCATTGATTCAGAAAATTGATATTTGACAAATTGAATAAATGGGGCCCAAAGTCTAGGCGACCATTTTAGGGTGCATACATTTGCCCCTCTTTGACTAATGTGAGGTCGACTCAGGATCATGCAGTCAAAGAATGGAATTGAAGTGTGAGATTGATTTGGGATCACAAAACAACCTAGACGTGTGTTCGACGGATGGGAACACATCAGGACATAGATAAGCAGACTGAAAAAGACCAGGCCAACACCTGTGAATAGGTAATTGTCAAGTCTCAAATAAGAGATAAGAACCTCAAGAAAGTTTTCCCTAAGAGAAGGAATTGATAAATTTGATAAAGCTGAATCAAGCATTGAAGTTTGGTAGGTACTGCCCCCTCATGATCGAAATCGAAATGAGATAGAGGAGAAATAGTAAATTGATAATTTTGATCAAATAGAACTAAAGATAAGGTTCTTGATGTAAGATGAAAGATATAAGGATCATAGAATCAAGGTAGATCATCAAGAAAGATTATGCCCCAAGGTTGAATTAGAAGAAAAGAAGTGGGGTGAAAGCGAATGGGAGATAGAAGTTTGGAAGAGATGGAAAGAAATGGAGAGAAGAAAGAGAATTTGCCTTAAGAAAGAGGATGCCCCAAAATCAATCAACTGTTTAAGATAGAGAATTTTGATTGAGATCACGAAAGAAGATAAGGAAATGAAGATCGGAACCTGATCACAGTTGATTAAAATTCCAAAAGAAAGATGAAGGAAACCCTCTCAAACTCATAATGCAGCCTATAAATGAAAATTAACATGAAGTCTAACAATGCAAGCTACATGAAAATGCAAAGGTGTACTTGCAATAGGGTAACATAGGATTTTTGTGTTCATCATTCATTAGAGAATGTAAGAGAACTTATTTTCATCATTGGGCCATTATTTCTGGACATCAGACGATCACACAATCATCACTAGTCAAAAATGTAACTATGAAGATATGAATGTGATTTATATCAGATTGGAATGTAGAAAGATTCTAACATGAGCATCAAAGACATAAAGGTCAAGATGACTGCAATGTTAGCTTACCCAATTTAATGTAGCAAAACCATGCTCGCATCAAGGCATAAATGCTAGGATGACCATGAGAACGGTTGTGCAAAAATAGTCAAGGATGATGCCTTAAATCTCCTAAGTGTGTCAAGGAGACTACAAGAGACACTGAAGAGGTTCAAGACAACACCCACAAGAAGAAAGCAAATAAAAACATGTCCCATGCCCCAAGTCTTCTAGCGATGCATCATGGAGAGACTTATTAGACAAGGACATTCAACGAAAATCAATAACAATCAGCACACAAAAAAAAAATCATGACATATCTCAAGCATTAAGTGTTGCATTTAAAAATTTTAAGTGTGTAAACTGATACTGAGTTTCGAGGATAAGGATCAAATGCTTGCAAGCAGGTAAGATCACATGACCAAACTGGATAAGACCAAACTGATAAGTGTTGAAAAACACTCGATGTCAGGAGTTGTGTTGAAAAACACAATTGGGTTGGTGTTGAAAAACACCATTTGTGAGGTGTCCTAAAGACAAGCATATCCAAGAGACCAAGGCTAACACAGTGATGCCCCCTAGACAAAGACAAAGACCAATTCCAAACCAAGGCGACAAGGACAAGGCATGATGGAGAAAGGCTAAGTGTCGAGGACGCATGCTAAGAAATAGGGGTGTGAAGGTCTCAAGTAGCGCCCGTTTCCAGGTTTTCACCACTTGGAAGAATTTTTTCAGGATTTTTTATAATTTTTTTATATTTTTTGCTACCAAGGCGCCTATTTCCAGGTTTTCACCAAGGCACTTTTTCTATTTTTTTTTAATTTTTTTAATTTTTTATTTTTTTTGTATTTTTTGAATTTTTTGAATTTTTTGTATTTTTTCAACATCATATATGAATTTTTTTTGGAATTTTTTCAGGATCAATAAGGTATATACAAAGGATGCCCCCAAACAGAACGAGCATCAAGGATAGAACTTCTTCAGGTGCAAAACATTGATAGGCTCAGGGAGCTGCTCCCTCTCTTTAATAGATAGTAAATAAGCACCTGTACCAAAAGTTGTTGTGATAATGTAGGGTCCAAGCCAATTAGGTTCGAATTTGCCCTTTTGTTGTCTATTTTGTTGGTTCTTAGGATTCTCTCGCAGGACAAGATCTCCTACTTGGAATTCTCTAGGGCAAACCTTTTTGTTGAATGCTTTGGACATCCACTTCTGGTAGACCCTCATATGGTCAAATGATGCTTTATGCTTTTCATCCAGAAGTTCCAATTCTTGTAATCTCATGGCGCGATAATCTTCATCTGTAACTAGACCTTTGAGAGAGACTCTGAGTGACGGAATCTCAACCTCTAAAGGTAACACTACTTCAGCGCCATATGTGAGGGCAAAAGGAGTAGCCCCAGTTGGAGTATGAATACTCATTCTATAGGCCCACAAGGCCAGGTTTATCTGTAGGTGCCAGTCTCTACCACTCTTATGAACTGTTCTATGTAAAATCTTGAGAATGGTTTTATTTGAAGCCTCTGCCTGACCATTTCCTTGCGGGAAGTAAATGGAGGACCAATGTTGCTTTATATTAAATCTTTGGAAGAGTTGTGTAAGGTCCTTGTTTTTGAACTGACCTCCATTGTCAGTGATGATCTCAAATGGCACTCCATATCGACAGATGATATGGTTTAAAATAAATAAAGACACGGCCTTGCCTGAGGAACCAGAAAGTGGAACAACCTCTACCCATTTTGTGAAGTAGTCAGTAGCAGTGATAATGAACTTATGTCCACCTGATGAGTTGGGATGAATCTGTCCAACAAGATCAAATGCCCATCACTGAAATGGCCAATGCGATATAGAAGGAATTAGCTCCCTACCTAGAGCATGTATCAGGTGTCCATGTTTCTGACATTTTTCACAAGACTTGGAAAAAGCTACCGCATCTATCTGCATCGTAGGCCAATAGTACCCCACCCTAAGCAAACTTTGAGCCATGGAAAGACCATTAGAATGTCCCCCACATATGCCCTCGTGGATGTCAACTAGCGCTTGATCAGATTCCTCCTTTTCTAAGCACCTAAGAAGTGTCCCATCTAGACCCCTCCTATACAAATCACCAGAGATGAGGGAATGATGAGAGGCGTTACGGACAAGGTTTCTTCTTTCAAATCGGTTAAATGTGTCGGGGATGATGCCATCATAGAGATATGAGTAAATAGCATAAATAGTGGGAGGATTCATGATTGACAAGGGTACAAATGATGTGGCTTTCTTGAGAGTCATAAATGGGATAACATAGTTCTTCCACCAGGAATTCATATCTGGACTCATGTTCCTCTAACTGAAGAAGTGAAACAAGGGTGGCCATAGCATCAGCTACTTTATTCTCAGCCCTAGGGATTTGCTGAAATGTGACAAAAGTGAAGTACCATCTTAATGAATCAACCATTTTTTTGTAAGGTATCAACTTGTCATCTTTTGTTTGGTATTGCTCATTGACTTGATTGATGATCAGCTGAGAATCCCCATAGATATGTAGTTTTGTGATATTCCACTCTATAGCCATTTTTAGTCCATTTGTTAAAGCCTCATATTCAACTATGTTGTTTGTGCATGGGAAGAGTAACTTGTAAGATTTGGGAATAGTGTACCCATGTGGAGAGACAAACAACACACCAGCTCCAAAACCATTTTGCATGTAGGAACCATCAAAGAATAGTTTCTAGGATCTCTCAGTCATGTACATAAGATGTTCATCTGGGAAATTGACTTGAATGGGCATATTATCTTGAATTAGGAAATTAGCCAGTTGATCTACAATAGCTTGGCCTTTGATTGCCTTGCGCTCAATATACTCTATTTCAAATTCAGAAAGAATCATCATCCATTTAGCGAGTCTACTCGTGAGAGAAGCTTTACTGAGCAAGTATTTGAGAGGATCAATTTTTGCTATGAGGTGTATGGTGTGCCCAAGCATATAGTGTTGCAACTTTTGAGAGGCAAACACTATTGCAAGGCAATATTTTTCAATACTAGTATAATTGACCTCATAAGCAACAAGAGTGCGGCTAATATAATATATGGCCCTTTCTTTCCCTTGTTCATCTAATTGAGCGAACAATGCCCCCAGTGAAGATTCAATAGCTGAGACATACAAAATGAGGGGTTTTCCTAGAATGGGAGGCATTAAAATGGGAGGACTTGCCAAGTATTCCTTAATTTGATCCATGCTCTTCTGGCAATCCTCATTCTAGACACATTGAACACCTTTATGCAATTTTTTGTTAAAGGGCTACCCTCTATCTGCCAATTGTGAAATAAACCTCCTTATGGATTGAAGGCGTCCTTGAAGACTCCTCATTTGGCTGATATTTTTGGGAGGTGGCATGTCTATAATGGCTTGGACCTTTTCAAGGTCCACTTCTATCCCTTTGGCTGAAATGATGAATCCCAATAATTTGCCAGAAGTAACACCAAATGCACACTTTTTTGGGTTTAATCTTAGTTGAAATTGTTCCATGCGATCCAGAATTACTTCTAAATCAGCCAGATGTGTTCCTCTTTTCTTAGACTTAGAGAGGGTGTCATCCACATAATCTTCCATATTCTTATGCATCATGTCATGGAAGATGGTTGTCATAGCTCTTTGATAAGTAGCTCCTACATTTTTCAATCCAAAGGGCATGACGTTCCAACAATAAGTACCCCATGTGCATGTGAATGTAGTCTTTTCCTGATCCTCAGGAGCAATCTTGATCTGATTATACCCAGAAAAACCATCCATCAAGGAATAGATCTCATAGCCCGCTGTCATGTCCACTATCAAGTCTATGTTAGGAAGTGGAAAATCATCCTTTGGGCATGTTCTGTTAAGATCTCTAAAATCTGTGCAGATTTAGATGGATTTATCATGTTTAGAAATAGGTACAATGTTGGAAATCCAGTCAGCATAGTCTATGGCTCTAATGAATCATGCACGAAGGAGCTTTTCTAATTCAGCTTTCACTAAAAGAGCTATATGAGGGTGCATTTTTCTCAACTTTTGTTTGACTGGTTTCACACCTGGAGCTATGGACAAATGATGCATAATGAGATTAGTGTCCAACCCTGGCATGTCTGAATATGTCCATGCAAAATTAATTTTCTTCTTTTGGAGGAACTCAGATTAGGCTTTCTTTTCTTGAGGTGATAAAGATTTAGCCAGGTGTATAATTTTTGGAGCTTCTTCTGTGCCCAAATTAACAGCTTCTATAGGTTCAACCAATACTGATGATCTGTCCTAAAAATAGCTTGGGAGACTATCAAGTACCTCATCCGTAGGTGCCTCAGAGAGGTTTTCACCCTTGGATACGTCTTTTATTTTTACTTTTTTTGGTTCTTACACCGGCACACAGTGGTTTTCACCATCAGAACTCTTATTCTTTTTTTCTTTTCTTTTTATCTTGTGACTAAGGTACTTGATGTCAGGTTCTGTCATACTAGTAGCCGGTTCACTGGTGGAAGAGACTATAGGTTCAATGGCATTTAGATAGCAGGTGATCTCATAGTCATTGTGAAATGTCAAGAGTTGGGGCTCTTGATAATGTTGAGACCAATCAATAAGGTTGGGGTCAATAAGGGGTAGGTTAATGACTCATTCAATATTAAGGATATAGGTGATGTCATCTCTGGTGATCACAAAATTGGAGTCTGTCAAGTATCCCTCTAAGGTGCCTAAATGAGGATTTATCCTATCAAGCGAAGAATCATCTACTAATGCAACATGTGAGTTCCAATCTTCTAATCTGACACACAACTTGTTAGCTATGTCAGGTTGAGAACTATAAGCTTGGACAACATCCATATCCAAGTCAACTATTGCGTCTGAGAGTGAATCCCATTCAAACTCATGAGAGTCTATTTATAAATTATTGTTGGGACCTCATGATGTAGAAGCCTCAAGGTTTGGAAGAGTTTCCCCTCCTCTAACAATTTGTTCAATCACAAAATTATTTGAATTATCACCATCCGTCACAGCTAGGATGGAGACACTATCCATAGTCAATCTACCATTCATATAGTCACTATCTATCACAGTTGGGATAGGAGGACTATCAATTGTTAAATCTCTTGAATCTCCCCTGAGGAGATTTGTTGAAGGTACCCAATCATCTGTCATGTCTTGTTGATTTGTCGAATTTGGTACATATTCTCTGTCATCTTTACTATCCCACCTATCATGAATGGGGACAGTGCACTTGTTATTGTTCATAAAGCCTAGGCCAACTGGTTTCTTAGACTTACGTCCAAAAAGATCATGATTGAGTGGTTCGGCTCTAGCATCTAACCTGTGACTAAGAGGGCCATATCCTGGATAACCCATCTTCTTGACAAAAGTATATCCTCTCCCATAGGACTTAGGAGAGGGGGAGAAATTTTCATTGTGTTGGTACTTCTCCTCTTTGTATATCCAATCTCGAATAGCTACTTCCTCTTTTTCATCTTGTATTGGTACTAAGGATTCAACAAACTTGTCAAATAGTGTCATTGTCGAAGAAGATAGTTTCATCTCCTGTGAAGGCTTTCCATAGGACCTAGGGGAAACAAGCATCTTTGCAAAAGAGTCAAGTTGATACCCCCCCATGCCAAGGTCTACTGATTTAAACTTGTCTTGACAGTCTGCTAAAGTTTCTTGATAATCCTCTACTTCTCAATTAAGAGGGACATGAACATTAGCTAAGATTGAATTGACTGATAAGGTGTTATCCCCTAGTATGCAAATTTCTCCTCCATTGTAGGGGAACTTAGCACACTGGTGGTAGGTAGATGCAATTTCCTGCATGTCATGAATCCATGGTCTACCCAATAAAATGTTGTATATAAGGGGTCCAACATCAACAATTTGGAACAAGATATCTTTTTCAACTAGGCCAATCCTGACAGGAAGGACAGCCAACCCCTTAGAACTTCATTCTACCTCATCATAGGCCTTTATAGTGATCTTCTTTCTAGTGTCAATCACTTGCTCTGAATATCCCAAAGTTTTTAACAAACTTAAAGTACAAATATTTAGCCCAGCACCCCCATCTATCAACATGTGCCTGACACGGGTTTTATGAATCATTACTTCAATGTGAAGGGCAAGATTGTGTGGATGGCTTAGGGATTTGTCATCATCTTCTGAGAAAGAGAGGTAATGTGGGCTAGTAATGTGATTCACCATGCCTTGAAATTAGTCTATATCTATGTTTTTGGGGACATATGTTGTGTGCAAAGCATCTTCAAGGATCTGTTTATGCCTAGGGGACAACTCTAGAAGCTCCAAGATTGAGATTTGTGCTGGAGTTTTCTGTAACTGATCTACAAGATTGTAGTTTGGTTTGGGAGTAGTGGTGGACTTTGTGGTGACATTCTTGGATGCCACTTGCTTGGGTTTATTGGATGGACCTGAACTAGAACCTCTAAGAATGATAGGGCCTTGACTCCTGGTAACGACACTAAGGTCTTGAGAAGATAGCCTAGAATGGGGACCTCTCAGCACCACAATAGGGTTTTTGTCAAAGATAGGGGAGAGTCATAAACATGTGGGTCTTTACTCCTCATCATATTAACACTTGGCTCCACAACTTCAAGCATGTTTACCACATTTTCTGCCGATGTGTAAGTGTAGTTGATTGCAGCTTTGTCATTCTTTGATTCAGAGGTTTCCCCCTTTTCGTAATTAGGCAAAGGTTCCTTAAAAGCCTTATGATCAGCATTGGTATTCAGACCATCAACTTGAAGCTTTCCACTTTCTATGAGATCTTGGACGATATGTTTTAATCTCCAATAGTTTTCAATAGTATGGTCAGCGCCATTGTGAAATTTATAGAATGCCTTGTTGTCCCACCAATGTGTCTTGGGTTCAGGAATGTGAAATTTTGCAGGATCCTGGGGATGTGCCAAGTTGTTAGCAATGAGAGTTTTGAGAACATCCTCATATGAGTCACCCAATTTGGTAAATTGTTGCTTCTCCTTTTTGGGCATCTTCTGATATATTGGTTTACTTTCTTGTTGTGGAGGTGCATTAAGCTTCATGGCTTGCACAACACTAGTCAAATTAAGAACACCTTGATCTCTTGATTGGGAAGAGTCCACAACTCCATCATTGACAACTTGTTTGTTCTTGTTCCAACTGTTGTTCTTCCCTTTATCCTTGTTGTTGTGTTGACCATTGTTGCCATTGTTGCTATGTCTAGTCAAAATGCCTTGTTCTTTTAGGACATCTTCAATTCGACATGCAGTTTCAACCATGGTATCAAAGGAATTGAAGAATATCTTTTTAATCTCATATCTCATTTTAGGCACCAAGTTACTGACAAGTATGTCAATCTTTTCATCCTCATGGATCATCCTAGGATACCAAGAACACTGTCTCCTCCGCCTCTGTAAGAAGGTAACAAAGGGTTCCCCTTGATTTTGTTTCAAGTTGCATAGGTCCAACATAGTAACAGATCTTGACAGATTATATGCAAAGTGTTGAAGGAATCTATGAACAAGTTCTCTAAAAGTCTTGATGGGGGGAGTGATATTGGTAAACCATTCCATTGCTTGTCCTTTAAGACTTCTAGGGAATAACCTCATCAAATAGGAGTCATCCTGATGAAATTCAAATCTCATAGTATAGAACTGGCGCACATGGTCATGTGGATCACCACTGCCATCATATTTATCATATTGAGGGAATTCCACCCTCCTTGGAAAATCCTTCATACTTACACTCTTGTCAAATGGATTAGGACAAATCGAGTCTAGTGAGAATGAACTCTTAGGTTGCATCATTTTCTCCATCATTTGCTTCATTTGGTAGATTTCTTCCTCTTGAGAGGGATTTTTCTTTTGTATTTTGTTGTCCACATCAAAATTATAAGGGACCCTGGCACCCTTGTTTATTAGACTTTCCAAGAATTTATCTTTGTTTTGTTCCAAATACCTATCCACATACTGTTGGAAGATAGGCTCTTGTTGCATTCACATAAAGTCTTGAGTATCAAGGTCATAATGTGAGCTACCACCTCCATGCTGGGAACCATGATGTACATGTTGGGAGTGTGGTCTTGAGTTTTTGGGAGGGGTTTGCCTCCTATAGTGAGCATACTAAGAGGCCCTTCTTCCTCTAGGGCTAGGAGATCTAGAAGGGGTTCTTGACCACCTTCTACTTCTTGGTGTTCTGGAAGGGGTGGAGGGAGGAGAATTATTTCCACTGTTAGCACCCCTGTTGTTGAATTGAGTGTTTAATTGGTGGGCTAACAGCCTAGCTTGCTCCTCTTGGAATGCTTTTCCCTCTATGTCCAACAAGGCTCATTGTTCCTCTTCTAGAAGCCTAAGTTTTTCTTCTTTTTCAGCTCATTCACTTTTTGCAACCTATTTTTCCCGCTTAATTCTTTTTAGCCTCTCACTTGTATGCCTTGAGGTTGTTAGAAGTGGAGAGTTTGGTCTTGAATGTTTGTACAAATCATTGGTATACGTTGCATTGACATGAGCATCACCAGGTTCATTGTCTTGGTCATCGTGTTATGACCATTGTTCCGAGTGAGCTTGTCTCTCATGCCTTTTGACTCTTTAATGTGCATCTAGGTACCTAGTGTTGATGGGGGGTGAACTAGGTTGAGCATCATGAGAGGAATTACCAAACAAAATCTTGTCTCTGTGTCTTTCATAGATATCATCAAGGGTTTGATCCATAGCTTCCCTCTCCCGCTGAGTCATGGTATAACTCATATCCATACCTGAGTGGGAAGGTGCTGAGGGGGTACTCAACTCACTAAAATGGCTCTTCAGGTCAAACTAGGTTTTAGACTTACTCCTAGGCAACTGGTCAAATATTGGTTCCTTTTCCTTTCTCTTTTGACGAGTCTGAACTGGGGGTAGTTGGTTGAAGACTATCTGAGGTCACTTTCCTTGGCTCACTTGATATCTTGTTGTTACTGACATGAAAGGGAGAGTTCAGGCAAACAAACAATTCTAGGAAACATTAATACCGGACTAGGATAGTAAAATTTTTCTCTTGTCAGAGAGGGATGGTGAAATAGAACTGTTGCAGATAGGTGCAAACCAACACTGCCACAAAGGTGCTCAATTCTTGGGTGAATACCCTAACACATATGGATCAGGAGGATGACTTACAAAAATTACTAAATTTGAATGTGATGAAAATGGGTGGACGAAGAGATTACTAGCACTCTCCAAGTGTGTTATCAAAGAATCAAAAAATTTATCTATTTGACAGGAACAATTCCTAATTTGTCAATCTCAAGAAAAATTTCTTATGGGATCAAGGATCACTAACTCAAAAGGTCAAGAACACAAGAACCCTAAATACAGAATAGGTTTCTAAAACTGGGACAAGTGACCTAATCAGACCGGGACAAGTGACCTAATCGAATAACTCAGGATTTCAATTTCTTGTTCATTTTCAAAGATGAAGTACATCAATAGATTTTTATCATTGGTCAGGCACATAAGACAACAATCAAGGAGTTCAAGCAACCAGTTGTCTTCAAACAATGAGTAAGGGGGAAAGTAACCTTGCACATGAACAAGAATAGTGACTTAGTATGCTACTCCTTAAGAACTACTTATGTATGTTCTTGAGAATGTTTTAGCAGGCACTTAAAACACAACAACATCCTAGCAAGTTGTCTACAAGGATATACATGGCTTTTCTAAAGGGATTCCTTGATAGATGCAAGGTACATGAGGCTCAAATCTGTAGATGAGAAGAATCAGAAATCACATAGCTGGGGGGAGATGGTAACCCAAATCTCCTCCTTCACTTCTCAAAGGTATAAAGTTCTTTGAGGCTTAGCCAAGAGTGAAATCTAACTCATTCCCAAGAGAGGTGTCTTTGGATTCACCTCCCGATATTTATACTCCGTCGGAACACAGGAGTTAAGGTCGTCCCTTGAGGTGATGAAATGCCCAAGCAGGCCTTCTAGAAATGAAAAGGTAAGTAATTCACTATCAAAAGTATTGGAAAGCACTAAAGGTGGTACATTTAACCCTTCAAGTAAATGTGAGGTGAGTCCACAAAGTGGTGCATTTAACTCCTCACACAAACTCAAAGCGAGTCCACACCCTAGAATACTAATGAGTTCTAGAAAGCACAAAAGGGTAAACTTGAGGAACAATTAACGCTCTTTCTAAGTAAACCCCTCCTTTGAATATGGTTTGGACCTTGCAACCACGGGGTGGAACGAGGGGTCGGTAAGATAAGTGAGTCCAATAACCCAATCTTGCTATCAAGATCAATCAAAAGTAATCTAAGACTGCTAATCAATGCTACTCATAAGTGCAAGAAGGTTTGAATCATGGAGTATTTAACTTTCCAAGAAAACATGAAGTGAGTCCACAAAGTGGTGCATTTAACTCTTCATGTAAACTATGAATGAATCCATGTCCTAAATTACTCAATGAGATATTTTGATATTTGAACCAAGAATTACTTAAAGTTTAAACGCAAACATTCACTTAAACACAAACTTGTATGAAAGCAAATCTAGGTTCATTCATTTCCCATTAAGAGCATCAAAAATGTGTTCTATGAAAGCATATAAACACTCAAGCCAGACACATAAGAGATTAATTTTATGTCCAAACTAAGTGTTATAGAGATTATAGTAACTCACCTTAGGTCCAAAGATCTACAATCCAGAATTTAGCACACATCTGAAAGTACATAATCAAGACAAATCAATGGCAAACTGTAAGCATTAGAAATCAAAATCCCAATCAATGACATTGACAAAATAATAATTTAATTCAGCACCCTCGAATGAATCAATTCGTGCTAGAGAAAGCCATTTGACTGAATATTCCTCACAAGGACAATTAATGAAGTTCATAAAAGATTGTGAATTTAATCTTCATCAAACATCACAAACACCCCATAAAAGGTTTTGCATAATCTTCATAAATATGAGTTGCAAACTAACTCACAAACTGATAAACAAGAAGTCAATTTAAATGCAGTACCAGAGGACAAAGCTGATGCACATTCTGATTTGAAAGATCATAAAAAGATAATTGTTGTTGTTTACTATTTTATCATACCAATATTCAGTGACTGATGATAGTCCCTTCAAGGACTAAGGTTGACTATCTGAGCTGAAAATCATTCACTACATCCAATGTTGGAAGATTGAATTGTGCAAAAGTTCATAGACTGCAAAACAAACAATGAGAAATAGTCAGAAATGCCTTAAGATATTCTCAAGGCATATACTCAATAAATATACATCCTAAAAACTAAAGTAAAAACCCTCTACACTGAACAAAATCATCCATCCCTGACATATATTCAATGAATATACTGCCTGTACAAAACTCACAAATAAAATAGTTTCTCCATCCAGGCGCGATTATGGTGGATTTCTTTGTTATAACAGTATGTTTTGCCAACACCATCAAATTGCAACACCACTTAATAATATTAAACCCTTTAATTTACGACAACTATGGGAGGCCATGATAATAATTTTGCAACTTAAAAAGTTAAACCGCTCTGTCGTAGGGCTCGATTCAACAAAATGATTCTCCCTTTATTTGGCGCTGAAGACCATATGGGAAAATATTAATGTTTAATGGCAAAGGCTATTATCATCTCATTTTATGCAAGCTTTGGCATGAAAATCTTTTGCCACTCTTGTTAGCAAAGTGAAGCAGGACAAGATGGAATGCAGGTAGGCCAAGTGTGAAAAGTAATAATCAATATATCAGCAGTAATCTAAATCGACAAGTTAATATATAACCTAGCAAATTAATATAAAAGTACTGCTAGAATATAAATTCGGTTCATGCAAACAGAGCATTCACATTTAAACAGAGCAACATTATGGTATTCTAGTTGTCATGTCTGGTTATATTGAAAATTTCTCACCTTATCAAGAAAGCTGTTGGGTTTCAATGAAGACATCAAAGGCTTTCAAGAAAGATATATATTCAACAGAGATATGGTTGGTTCAAAACTCATCCAATCTAATGACACAGTGTAAGAACTTATTGTGTCACTGAAATGACAACCACTAGCGAGAGTATGAATACAAATTTTTTACTGTGTCAATCATATTAACATAATTTAAAACAGAGACTCACAAGTATGGAATAACCGAAGATCGAAACAGAAAATTTGATTCTCCTATTCAAAGTAGCAGAGGCCAAACAGAAAACAGTGATTTATAAGGTGCCTCAACACATAAAAGATTCAATTCAATTCAATTCAATATCAAATCTGAAGTTCATGCTATTATTCTGAATAACAGAGAATAGAGAACAGAGAACGGTGGGCGCCAAAATGTGTACACCAAGATGTGGTACACTTCTGTGAATCCTTATTTGCAAGGAGACTCAAGAACGAGCCCTCACAAATTGACTCACAGCTCTCTATCCAACCATGTGCAGGGATTGATTATAAGGCCCTCAGATCGACCTAGTCAACCCATGCAAGTACACCCTGGAACGAGAGATTCAAAGATGAATAGCAAGCATGCTAATCTCCATTGAATCTAGTTCATGCATGCAAATAAAATTAAACTATATTATTGCAATGCAACAAATGAACTACTTTGCTAATCAATCTATTATGAAAATTAAACTAAAATGCAATATTAAACTAAAATGTAAATGTGCAAGCTAAATGATGATCTCAAAAGCTCTAATGAAAATTGCAGCATAATAATAATATGAAAATTCTAGAATCTCTAATTGAGAAGGAGAGGGCTCCTTATATAAGAAACTGATGAAAAGAATGCATCTCCAAGATCAATGTGGGATTAATGCAAAAGTAGGAAAGAAATCTCATTTTTAGAAAGTGTGGAGAGAAAAGGAAATCTCTTTATTTTATTTATTTTTATTTCACTTATTTCTTTTTTTCATCACAAAAGATCTTTTGAGAGGATTTTATTTATTTTAAAAGAATAATTCTCTTTTAATTAAATAAAATAAGGTTATTTAATTAAAAGATGAATATTAATTAAATAAAATAAAATCATTTAATTAAAAAGGGTTTTAATTAAATAAATTTATTTTACTTAAGAGATATTACTTTCAATTAAATAAAGTTATTTTATTTATTTAAAAGGGATTATTTCTTTTAATTAAATAAAATTATTGATGACATGATTAAACCTTAGGAGATTATTGAAATGATTGAAATAGTTATGATTCGATCAAGGAAATTGATTTGAATATATTGTAAAGCATTGATTCAGAAAATTGATATTTGACAAATTGAATAAATGGGGCCCAAAGTCTAGGTGACCATTTTAGGGTGCATACAAAGACAGGTATGAATCCTATCTTAGAATTGTGTGGGAGATAGGTATGTATCATGTGATTATGTGTAGATAGTGTTCTACAGTACTCATCTATTATACTCTTATTTTTAGATGTTTTCCTAGTTTGAATGTCTATTGTAGCACCGTGTTGTATTTCGGTTAGCAATTTTACAACTGTAATTGGTCTTTCTAGAGTAGTTATCTTCCAAAAATCAAGGTTGATGTCATGATACTACGCATTTAGTTGAATTCAAGACTTGATCTTGGTTGTGGCATTCTCTAGTGACCAGGAGTGTGTTCTTGGTGTTCTAGAGATTGTGTCATCCTGAGTTGGCATTCTTTCTAGTTGTCATTCTCATATGGGAATTTCTTATGGAAACTTCTATCATGACATGTTTACATGGCTTCTAATGTGGTGTGTTAAGATGGCTTCCATTGTGGCATATAGATCTCTCCATAGCATGTAGAGGTATGGTTACCATTGGTAGTTTGCTTCTACATGTTTGATTTATCTTTGGTTGATGTGTTGCTTATTGCGGATCTAACATTGGGACATGTATAACATGTTCTTTATTTGTCTTTCTCCTGTGATGGATCATGCTTTGAATTTTAGATCTGAGCGTTATACTTATTAATTGATGAAATATCAGATTTAGGTATGTGACTTATACTTAATTCTTATATTTTATCGAGATGGGTTCATTCTATATAGGACCTATGTATTTAATGTTTTATCACTTATTTGTTTGGATCCTTGGTTTGGATGCTTTTGATATTGATCCTATTTTTCCCTTGGCTGACATGGAACTCATTTGTAATATCCTCTTTGGTTTGTTCAACGTTATTGTAATCTCCAATGATCTATTTTGTATATAAGGGTTGTTGGTGCATTTGGAAAATGTAATTAAGGTGTGAAGCAAGTAAAGTGTGCAAACTGGTTCAGTAATCAATAGAGAAAAGGGTAGTGGCAGTACCAACTGCTAGAACAAAAAATTTGTGTTGAATTTTTTTCCACTACTTTCTACCTAATTAGGAGGCCTCCTACATCATCTCTTGTTGATAAAATGTCTATGGAGGCATGATCCAATCAGCAGCCTTCATTGGGACAACCTATATTTTTTTATCATGAAGCATATGCACATGTATGGAATGAGAAATGCATATGTGTGGAAGGAGTAGCAAACAAAATTGGAGAAAAAGTCCTTAAAATGTTTCTATTGGATACAATTATGGTGTGAAAGGATACAAGATTTGGGATCCTATTGCATAAAAGGTAATATGAAATTAAGCATTATTCTATTACATTGCATCTAGAACAACCTAAATAGGAAGATGTGATTCAATTTCTTTCTACACTTGAGAAGGGTGAATCAAGACACCTAGATAGATAAGAAGTTTAGGAAAGCTCAACTATCTTTGTCCATTTAAAGGAAGATGAAGAAAGTCCAATTTAACTTGTTTGAATGTCGACAATAAATAGACAACTTCCTTAAAGGTATTCACCAGATGATTGGATATGTATCTTTTCTTTGAATAACATGGATGAAACTAGTAGAATAGGCATTGGGTATGAATGATGCAAAACCCTAGAAGGTTTCTATGGATGAAGAGATGACATTTTTTAAAAAGCATGATACATGGTATCATGTGTCATTTTCTGAAGTAAAAAATCTAATTGGTCGCAAATAGGTGTTTAAGAAAAAGATTAATTTAGATGGTGGTATTGAGAATTATAAAGTGAGGTTGGTTGCTTAAGACTACTCTTAGGTTGAGGGTGTTGACTATAGTGAGATATTTTCCCTTTTTGTAAAAAAACACATCCATTAAATTTTTTCTTTTTATTAGTGTTGCCTATGATTCAGAGATTGAGAAAATGTATGTGACAGCTCCAAAAAATTTAAATATCTCAAGAAATCCAAAAGATTAAAAATCTTGAACATCCAAAAAAGTTAAAATATCTCAAAAAATAAAATATTATAACACACACACACACACACACACACACACACATAGAGAGAGAGAGAGATATATATATATATATATATATATATATATATATATATATTAACAAACACACACAAACATTCAAACTTACACAAGTTCCTTTCAAAAATTTGAAGCTTGCAATATGTGCTTTCAATGTAAACTCATAGAAATCGACATCAACTTAGATAACATGTAGTCAAAAAAATCTTGTGCCATATAGCTTGTCTTATATGGGTTGTTTCATTCTTGAAACAAGACATTTTTCTTATATGATATGATTCCTTCTCAAAACCAAACATTATCCTTTTATTCTTTAACTTATTTTATACAATAATTTTCCTTCTTGAAACTAGAAATGAACCTCATCCATCTTTATCCGAAGTATCATGTCTTAATAGATATATCCTTCCTACAATAGACATTATCTTCTTAAATTATTATCTTATGGATAGAGATCCAACTGGTTGTTGATGTGTTTGGTCAGTCAATATCTGTAGACAATCAAAAGAATCCTTCCATCTATAACTAACATCTGTGTGTGTGAAAATTGTACCTGATCTGTAGACACAACACTCAGTAAAACATTAGAGGTTAGTGATAATCAAAATCGTGCAAAATTGAAATCTAATCTAACCAAGTGATTTACTGCCTTCTAATAGGTGCGAGATTGATGTTCTCAAATTGTAATCGAGATCAGTGACCTAGATGACACCTAAACGAAGGATTTGAATGCAATTGATCTATTTTTTTGATATTTTCTATGCAATAAGAATGATAAACTGATATGCTATAGATGCTAAATGATCTAACAATGAAGATTCTAACAATGATATAAAAACTATGAGATTCTAGGCTAAGATATAAAAACTATGCAATTGAAATTGATCTCACAAAGCTTTGAATTCGCAAGTTGATTCCTCAGCCTCCAATTCTCCAGCGTGATTGTGCAAAAATATGAGATGATCTGTGAAGAGCTGAAGCCTTTAATTTATAGAAATCCAGGGCTTTGGAGGTGCATGGGAAAAGCCATAAATCACTCAAATTGATTTTTGAGTTATCTGATCATGAAAGATAGTTAATTCTCAAAATCATGCAAAAACAGCTTTTTAACTCAAATTAGAGTTTAGATCAGCCTTTTGAACTCCAAAAGGATGTTGAGTTCCAAAAAGTCAATAACTTGCATTGATTTTCTGATTTGGAGTTTAACTATTTCTTTTGAATATGCATAATAATTAAGAATTAAATAAATAAATAAAGTGATTTATCCTCAACTCAACTGATTTTTGAAAATAATTAATTAATTTATGGGTTAATTAACTATTTATTCAAACTTTTATTAAAAATTATATTATTAAATAATGACAACATGCTTTAATTAATTAAATAAGAATTTAATCAATTAAAGACAGGAATTTTGATTTATTGTCAAAATTAAATAATACAATTAATAATAGATAGAATTAAATTTAATTAAACAATTAAGTGGCAAATATTAAATCTAATTAATTAAATATGAAAATATTCAATTAATCAAACTTAGGATAAATGTGATTTATCGCCAAATAATCATTAAATTAAAGATAATTAAGATAATTCAGAATATTGCTAGGAATATTCCCCGATGCAGAATTTAAGATAATCAATTATGATTCGATGATGTTTAGATGTGCCTTAGGTTAGGACTTCGATGTCAATTTTGTTCGATTTGTCGATGTTGGAGATTAATGAACTTATAGCCCATTTTTGGGGTATTACAACATCTAGGCCTAAATTTGAAATAGTTTTATAATGTGCTTTACCTTATCTCACCCAACTGCTAGAAACAATCATAGAGGGGCTATAGATGTAGATAAATAGAAAGATAAGGGGGGTGACCATACAAAGAATCTATCCAAAAGAGAGCCTTGGATCCCTAGTTGCAGATCCAAGAAAGGCCTCTCTTAACCAACTGAGCTCCAATTTTTAGAGTGTTTCAAACCATAAAACCCCTTCCCTCCAAAGGACACCAAGAAACATCCAAATAGTCAACTCCTTGGAAATACTTATGTGTGAGAATGCAGGCTCAAGGATTATTTTGACTAGTATACCAATTCCAATATAATTTGGTTGGAAGAACCTACCCTCTCAAGATAGCAGAATGAAAGTCAAGAAACCCCCTCCTTCTTAGGCTGACATACATAGTCCAACCTAATTAGGCTCCATTTAGAATTCTGCAAGTTACCACTCCAAATAAATTATCACAAGAGGGCATCAAATTCCTTAAGAAAATACACTTGAGCCGCTTAAACCAAACATTTGTTAATGGGAAGATCTTGAATCACCAATTGAAGAAGGCTCACCCAAACAACAATAGAAAGTCATCGATGAGTCCAATTGATAACCTTCTAATGAAACTTATCAAGAAAGTCATGCTAGAATAGCCTAGGTTTCCTACCAACAACAATATGAATGCCTAAATAAAGTAGGGGGAGAGACCTAACTTAAAACCTTAGGATGTTAGCGATCCTCCTCTGGATAGGCTCCATGGTATTGAAAAAATATATTAAAGATTCATGTTCATTAACTTTTTGACCTGAAGTAGCCAAATAAATATTCAACATTTTCTTGAAGGACTCAATTTCATGCATCCTAACAATCCCCATTAAGAGCAGTATCACCCACAAACTAGATATGAGAAAGTTTAGGTAGCCCATTACCCCAACTCCAACCATGAATCAGGTCCTGGGTAACCCAATACTTAATAAATATACCAAGGCCCTCAACCATAATAATAAACAAATAGGGAGAAAGAGGGTCCTCTTGGCGAAGACCCCTAGAGCCTCCAAATAACTTAGAAGGCTCCCCTTTTAGAATAACAAAGAAGGATGAGTAAGTAACACAACACATAGTCCAACTGATCTAATGTGGATTAAAGCCAAAGGAAATGAGATAAGTGCCACTTAGCTCTATCATAGGGTTTAGCCATATCTAGTTTGATGAACATAGATTTCTCCTTGGAAACTGCCATATAGTGAATGACTTCAGAAGAAATGATCTCCCCATCTAAAAATTTTCTTTCAGCCACAAAACCCCCTTTCTTTTTAAGGTCACAGTGGGAAGCTAGGGTTTGGGCCTCTTAGCAATCAACTTAGTAATAATTTTGTAAACCACATTACATAAAACAATAGGCTAAAAGAAATCTAGCTGATTAGCACCTTTCTTTTGGGGAATAAGAACAAGGAAAGTGGAATTCAGGGCCCTGAGAATTTTTTTGTTGACACGAGATTCCCAAACCACCTCTAACAAATATAAATTAACAGTATCTCAAAATTCTTGAAAAAAATCAAATAGAAACCCATAAGGGCTTGGAGCTTTACCCTTACACATCTCAAAAACAACCTAAAATGATAAATTATTTGTCAAATATAGGTGATAAAAGTAATTAACTATTTTATCAAAATTTGATTCATACTATTTAAATAAAATAAAATAAAGAATTAACTATTTAATTAGCATTAATAATAAATATTTCTATTTAATTATATTATTAAGATATATTATAGTTAATATTATAAAAAAAACTAAAATAATATAATTTTAAAATAATAATTATGTTTAAAATTAATTTATTATTATAAGTATAACTACATTTTTACGTCGAAGGCATTTACTATGTGAGATGAACGAGCTCAAATGAGAAATCAATGGTTGATCGGTCTATAGACACTGGTCGACCATTGAAATGATCTAAATCATCAAAAAAAACTTCTTTTTTCTACTCACTATTTTTTGCCTTTATTTTTTTGCCCACTACTTTTTGTCTCTGTTTATTTTGTCTCCTATTTTAATTGCCATTCCCGTCCATTTTGCATCCCACAAAACATCTTGGGTCATGTGTAGTACTTTTCCCATTGTTATCTGTCATCATAAGTGAGAATGCAAAATCATTTATTACTTACAGTGCCACTGCGACATCAGAAGCCTCAGGATGCGACTGAAGAAGTGCTTCTAATTCTGTTGAAGCAACCTATAAAGTGATGCACAAATATGTCAAATCATCATATAATGACACTAATATGGATTTTCATTTTTCAATCTGTTAGCACTTAAACCTGCAGATGGTTGAAATATTTAGAAAAATTACTGAACATATGACTCATGCATTCCCAATAGCTCCATCCAACACAATTTAAGTGCTAAGGTACTAAGGCTTTGAGCCTTCTTCACTTTGAGTGTAAAACTCAGACGGGTTTACCTTTCAATTGCTTCTACAAAGCATAATAAAATTGATCTATGTACTTGACATAGCTAATGCAACTCATAAACATACACATAAAAGTAAATGGAGATAGTTTTTAAGAAAATGATGGTGAACAGATGAAAATTGAACTAAACCAGTGCCTTATTCATTGGGCTAGAGTCAAAATTTAATATCTACAGAATCCTATTAGCACGAAGATATTGAAATTCAAATAAATTGCCTAACAATTCACTCTCCCAATTCCCAACCCTGCCATAAAATTCATGTATAGATATTTAAATCCTAGAGACCTCCCTAAAGATTTACTCTCTCCTTGAGAGAAACTTGAGCTTAACCCCTATATTCACCTTGTGAATAACACATTAAAGAGCCTTACTAATTAATGCATAAGAAACTCAAAGTATCCATACACAAAGAAAACCAAAGATAGCAATGAAATTCCAGTATATTTGTATTAATCTTCAATTGTATCCATTACAATTTTAACAAGAACTTCAAAGAAGTCAGATTCTATATTCAGTCTTTCTTTACAAAAACTTTCACCACCCTTACAAAAAGAGCAAAACTTGCTATATATACCTCTAGCCATCTTGGAATCCTCGAAAGGATGCAACAAGCTTTGGATGGCTAGGAAAATGACTTGCACAAAAGACAAAAAGTACAAACCAAAAGACAGTGATTACAACAACAGAAAGTAGTTCACAACTACTAGCATCTTTACAAGTGGCACCTTTGTCTGAAGATATTTCAGAGTAGTTACTTGATTTGTTACATCAATGATGACCACCATTATAGGCTAACTTACATCATCCTCTCTTTGGTACATGCTCTCCCTAGAATTATGGATCAGGTGCCATGTGTACTTTATTCTTCTTCCTCTACCTCTAGCTCCTGGACAGCTAGCTTCTTCTTCTTTTTCTTTATCATTTTGTCCCAAGTTGTCACATCATCATCAAATGGCCAATTGAAACTCTACAGCTCCTGTAGTGATTTTATATGTAGGTCCCACTTGGAATCAGTTATAGCTTTAACCTCTACAACAAACCATGTGCAATCACCTTCAACTTTGAACAAACTATCAATTATACCATTGCACCCATCTAAGTCTAAAATATTATCACCTTTGAGAAAGGCTTCTTGTCTGATTATCAATTGATCCATCGATGACCTCCATTCATCAAAATTTACCACACTCCCATCACTATTGAAAACAGAGGGCAAAAACTTACTGTAATCCTTGTGAAACATAGCCAACTTGGCTCTCACTTGATTTGACTTCCCTTTGAAAAACTTTGAAACAACAACATCTAATCCAATCTTTTCATAAACTTCTATCACTACCTCAAGGATATCAGACCTATGCTCGTGCAAAGCATCAAGCTTCTCAAACAATAAACTCCTCCTGGACCAAATGTTGTGAAGTGGCTCCAAAGTAGCCAGTGACTCATTTATTTTATCATTTGTCTTGTGTAACATGATGATAGACTGATGGACTGATTCTATCTTCTCTTTTATCTTGTCATGTCTATGTTGCACAACACCAGTCATAGTTTTTAGGGCTGCTTCTAGCCTTATTTTCTCTAGATCTTCCACTGGATGGTCAAAAACCTCTGCTTTAGGTTGAGGAGGGGCTTCAATTTGCAAAGGTGGGGGAGGCACTGCCTTAACTACTTCTTCAAGATTTGCTCTTAGTTCCTCCAATTCACCCTCCATTTTCTTGATCATCATAAATTTTAAATCCTTATCCTTCACAACCCTCATTGATTTCTCAAACAATTTGTCATACCTTTCTGACAATTGGATAGTTTTGGCTTCATTAAGGTGAGCCAAGTGTGTTATTGCCTTAGAAACCTCAAGATCAATGGTGTTTTAGATAGTCCAGATAATCTTATTACCTTCCATCTTGTCTTCAATGCTTACCAGAGATGGCTTATGTGTTCTTGGGGCCAAAGACCAAAGTGCAACAGCTTGTGACTTGGGGTCATAACCACTCCCTTTGATCATGTCATCAATATGCACCTCATATGACAAGCCTCCCTTAGGCTATTTTCTAATTTGGTCAATGATAAAGGCATAAGTCAAATCCCATCCAGGAGTCAAAAGCATGCCACTTGATTTAACCATTTCTATTGCTTCCTCCACAATGATCCTTTCAAGACTTGGATCATATGATGTTAGAGCCCTTAAAGTCTCTTCACTTGGTTGCATCCCTTCAGGCAGAGACTTCTTCACCTCCTCTTGCTTCCTCCAAATGAGGAAATCCTTGAATTCCTTGCTATTGATGAACTAGTCATCACTAAGAAACTCCTCTTGGTACAGTTCTCTCTCATCTTTTCCTAATATCAAGGATAACTCCCCTTCTTCTTTTGACACAATTTTCTTTCCTTGTCTGATAGCCTTTCTTAATTAATAGTGATAGGCTCTTTTACCAGGCACAAGAACTAAAGCACTGTCCAACACCTTCTTTTGTTTCTTCTTCTCAGAAGGCTCACCTACTTCAAGCCTCTGTTTCTTTAATGGTTTCTCTGAAGTATCCTTCACCTCCATTGGATCTTGAGTTAAGTCAATTATTGGTGCTTCCCCTGCTGGAGGTGGACTATTACCTTCTTGTGACTCATCAGTGAATTCTTCAGGTTCAAAGGTGGAATAATTTCTTGGTACCTCTAACTTCTCCTCAAGCAACCCTTCCAACTGGTTATATAGGGTTTCATGCATTTCTATCATTCTTTCCATTCTTTGCAGGTATGGGAGCTCAGGGAAATAACCATCAAAAGGAACACCTGCCTTCTTCAGTCTGACCTCTATGTCTAGTAAATCAAAATACTTAGTCCACCTTCTCCTTGCTTCATCCAAATCCATCATATTCCTTATCACATCTTCCTCATCTAGGCCTTCATGATCTCTGATTGTTCTGATGTTAGGAATCAAGGTCATCCTGGCTATTTTGATGAAACCCTCAGAATCAACATACTGGCAAGTGCCTATAGTCATCTTGAACTAATTTAGCTGGCTACTAACTTGATCCAGTGCTCTTTTTCCAATCAAGAAGCTACCAATTCTGAATTGCCTTGGCGTGAAAGTACCCTTCCTATGAGGTCCTAGGTGCTCTTTGTCAATCTGCATTAATTGCCAAATGAATTCCATTATAGCAACCCTAGGAGGTGCATGTTTTGGAAGCAGATGTGAAGGTTGGGGGCAACCATAAACTCTAATAACTGTGAAACTGTTCCCCAGGTAGAAATCTCCCCAATTGTGGTTCCCCAACCATTTGTCTTCATATTGCATTGGTCTTAAAACCCTCAAGACCTTAGTTGACAACCTCACAATATTTGTTCCTAACATTTCAAGAATTGGGTGGACAAAATAGTTCTGAAAAATGGAGAAATTACACTCATTGGATGTGAAATTCCAAACTCTCAACCAATATTGCACTGAGTTGGGAATGTCCTTAAAATGAGTCCTTATCTTCAACATTCTTGCATCAAAATTATTAACATGATGGTACAAGATCAAATGCATAAGAAGGGAATAGTGCATGAATCTGATAGGTCTTTTATTCTCCTTGATAGACACAAACCCTTCATGCATCCTATCAATTACATACTGGATATAATCATAATCAGTGTTGGTGTGAGAATTCTGAATGTCTCGAATTATCATTAAAAGCTCAGCAAGCAACTTCTCATCATCCCCATCAATCCCTAAAACCCTACACAACCCATGACACAAGAATTTCATGTAACGATTGAGGGATGAAAACAGATAAGGGGCATTCGTACTTGCCAGGAGAGGGGCTATGTACTTATCTTGCTTGGGCATATGCCTGACTATTTGGCTCTTTACTGATCCTATGTTACTAGCATACTTGTCCCTTTCCTTTTTTAAATCAATTTTAGTGGAGAAGGAAGAATAGAAATTGAAAGCTTTCATGAAGGACCCCCTATCCAAGGAAATAAACACAGACTAGTCTTCACACCTAATGCACCTAGAAATGGGATCATACAACCTAGCTAGCTCAATGATTAAATCAACATCTAAAAACACATCAGGCACAATGAGCTTTGCCATCCCCAATGCCCAAGCATTACAAATAGGTATAGCTTTACCCCTATTGTTATAAAAGTATGAGAATATGGTAAAACCTGAACCTGAAGAAGTTATAGGGTCCCTACATTTGTCCATGATATCTTCAAATGTCGTGTCGATAGCCTTCTTGTTTTGATTTGAACTAGGAAGCAGCCTGATGAATTCATCCAAGTAATTTGGCTTCCCTTTATCCTCTCCACTTTGTTCTTTTGCAGCCCTGCTAGATGATGCTACACTCGCTGCTGGATGACTCATCTTGATAGAACAGGAACTTCTTAACTCTGCAACTTTCACGCTACTCACTCTCTGCTACAACACCAACAATCTCAATTGTCTTCAGAATAACTTTGAGCACAAAAAGCAATGCAGTCTTGTCTATATACTTCAAAAATTGCATGCATATGATTGCCAAATCGTAACAAATCCGGCCTAAGTCACTTCTACATTCAATTTTGCATATTACCAACCTTCAAATCATAGCTAGCCATGGCGTAGATGTTGACAGGATGATTTAAAAAATCATAAATAGGGCACGAGAGCAATAATCATGGCTTTTTGCATTAAAACCTTTAATTACTGATGTAAACCCTCGTTAAAACTTGATTGGATGGCTTTTTCTAGCTTGGCAAAGTACCCTTTTCCACATTGCAATGGCTCATAACACTGATGGCACAAAAACTTAACCAGACACGGCTCAAAGATCCAACGAACAAAGGAAACTTGTGATCTCCGAAAGAAATGCTAACTCGAGGTCAAGTTTGGAGATCCAGTGATCACCATTGATCACAGTGATGATCAACGGTCCTTAGA
Source organism: Chamaecyparis obtusa (assembly GCA_027943335.1). Classification (NCBI taxonomy): domain Eukaryota; kingdom Viridiplantae; phylum Streptophyta; class Pinopsida; order Cupressales; family Cupressaceae; genus Chamaecyparis; species Chamaecyparis obtusa. The sequence continues at coordinate 2,363,588 of BSBK01001680.1, forward strand.
ATACCTTTCAAAGCTTACCACAACCCCACCTCAATTAGAGATTCAGCGACTAAAGGCAATCTCACATTCTCAAAATACTTGATTCAATCATGGTCAAACTTGGAGAATAAGCAACCAAAGACTTCGCCAATTCTCGAAACCTTTTCCTTAACTCATTCAAACACTTGGAGAATCAACGAACAAAGGATATTTTAAGCCATGAAACACAATGCCTTAACCACGATCACATCTGGAGAATCAGCAATCAAAGGAATATCTTAATCTCAGAGAGGAATGCTTAACCATGGTCAGGCTTTGAGATTGAGTGAATAACCCAAATCTCCAATTCGCTGAATGCTTTTCATACCTTAGGTTAAATCTTGAGATCTCACGCTGACCGTAGATCTTAGGAACAATCGACAGTAGTCATTGAGTCACGCAATCCACTAAACCCTTAGTCTTTTCATTCTGAGAATACGTGACAAAAGAAGTCACACCTCCATTTTACTTTGTTCGCTAGGTCACTAAAAGATTTAGTGCCTCACTAACTGATTTTGAGATCCTGCAAACACTTCATTCGCTCAATCACTAAATAACTTAGTGTTAGAAAGTAAAGATCCCCAAGATAACTGAGAGGGGGGGGTGAATCAGTTATCAGATAATTTATTCATTCAACTGCTTTAAACAATATAATCAATGTATTGATCAACCATAGAAAGATAACCATACACAATTGCACAATAACACAAGATATGTTGACTAGGGAACCTCTTAAAAAGAGTAAACCCCGGTGGGAATGATGCCCACAAAATGATGCACTAATATGAAAGTTCCTTGTTAGAGGATGGACCCTGTTAGGAGTCTTATGAAATATATTCAGTACATATAAATCTCTATTAGGAGATTCTGAATCCCTGTTAAAAGATTATAACCCGGTTAAGAGTTTATGGAAGACAGAAGGACCCACTGCCCAAACAGCTTCAAGGCAAGATCTCTGAACCCACTGTCCAAAAGATCTTGGAATTATTCAATAGAATAATATGAAATATATTACCTCCTTCACACTGTGCCAAAACCACACTCTCTGCTACACAAGATCACAATTCCAGATCTCTGTACTCACAAGTCTTCCTTCATCACTGAATTAGCTCTTTTCTTCACTTCATGCATATATTCACATCTCAATCTTCATAGTACATATTACAACAAGGAAAAAATTCCTTCTTATATACCAAACTCAAATAATTACAAATGAGTCGGTCCTCAATTACAAAATAATAAATTCTACATGCTACACACAGAATTCACATAAAACTGTCAGCTTCCAGATACTGTAACTTTTTCCAAACATATCTTCAAAGTTTGTGCTATGAACCACATCATCATTAATGAGTCTCCAACATTCTTTTAACTACAAAAAATCAGATTCCATCCCATCTAAGAGATATCCTCTGATTTCCAAAAATCACTTCACAGAAACATTGTCTAAACACTGCTTTCACCAAAATGCTCATAACTCTCACAAATGAATGAATTTCTTTTTGTGCTATTAACCATAGGTTAATAACACACCAAAGAACATACCATCAACTATGCAAAATCCAATCTGCAATACAACATGTGCACAAAACAAAATTGTACCTGCTTTCCTGCTAATATCTAGAATATCACTGTGTTGACATCAATGACAATCCAAGTCATGAATGCAACAACAACTGCTACAGAATGACTACCAAAATACTTTGCATTCATTCCTAACAATATCCCCCATTGGCATTGATGGAAACATAGATGAAAAACATTCAATGTTCCAAAAATCCAATACTACAACATCACTGCAAAATATCAAATTAAATCTTGCTTCATTTTCCTATTCAGCTCTCTCATACAATCCACAATGTTTTTCATGTATATCTCTCTCCCATTGACATCAATGATAGAAATTCCATCACTAAGTCAACAACAACTTAATGTCAAAAGACACTTTTCAGAAAAATACAATAACAAGAGTCCTCATGACTCAGCTCATAAACTCCCCCATAGAGGAAGTTCCAACATCCAATCCAGAAGAAAGATAGGGCTCATATACCACTAGACCGATGCCATCATCTGCATCAATTCTCAAAAATAGGTTGGGGCATAACCCTAAGCATACCTCTCAGATACACAAATGTATCCTTAGGTAAAGGCTTTGTAAATATATCTGCTATCTACTCCTTTGTACTTATGTACTCCAATCTTACTTCTTTTTCTGCAACTTTCTCTCTTACAACATGATACTTGATCTCAATATGTTTAGTCTTAGAATGTAAAACAAGATTTTTTGACATACTCACTATACTGGTGTTATCACAATGTATAACAACAGGCTCATCAAAATTTATTCCAATATCCTTCAACATCTGCTTCATCCAAATAATTTGATTACAATTATTTGTTGCTGCAACATATTCTGCTTCTGATGTACTTTGTCAAGTACAATTCTGCTTCTTACTTAGCCAAGAGACCAATTTTCCTCCAAGAAAAAAGGCTCCACCACTGGTGTTTTTCTTGTCATCAACGCTGCCTCCCCAATCTGCATCAGTATAGGCACATAAAGTAAAATCATCAGAATTCTCATACCATAATCCATAATCCATTGTTCCTTTCAGATATCTCAGTATCCTCTTTACTGCTACATAATGTGATTCTCTAGGTTCTGCTTGAAATCTTGCCACAATCCCAACTGAATGTGCTATATCAAGTCTTGTATGTGTCAAGTACTGCAATCCTCCAATCATAGATCTGTACTTTTTTTTCTCAACTGCTGGTGTCTCATCTTTGCTAGATAACTTATGTCCAGTTACCATAGGTGTTCCAATAGGTTTAGAATCTTCCATTCCAAATCTTTTCAATAATTCATTCAAATACTTAGTCTGACTTACAAATATACCTTCCTTGCTTTGTGTTATCTGTAATCCCTAAAAATATTTCATTTCTCCAATCATGCTCATCTCAAATTCAGTCTTCATTTCATCTGCAAATATGTCACTAGCTTCATCTTCTCCTCCAAAGATAATATCATCAACAAATATAACTATAACCAAAAAACCATTCTCAATTTCTTTTGTGTATAAGTTACTATCTGTTGTTCCTTTTATAAATCCCAATTTCAATAAATACTTATCCAATCTTGCATACCAGGTTCTAGGTGCTTGTTTTAATCCATATAAAGCTTTCTTTAACTTACATATCATATCTCCTTCTTGTGTCAAAGGAAAACCTTCAGGCTGCTCAATGTAGACTTCTTCTTCCAATTCACCATTCAAAAATGCTGACTTCACATCCATCTGATACACTCTGAATTTCTTGTAAGTTGCATATGCTAAAAAAATTCTCACTCTTCAATTTTGGCCACAGGTGCAAAAGTTTCTTCATAGTCAATTCCTTCTTGTTGTGAATATCCTTTACATACCAATCTTGCTTTGTTTCTTATCACTTCTCCTTGTTCATTCATCTTGTTTCTGAATACCCACTTTGTTCCAATCACATTCTTGTCTTCAAGTCTAGGGACCAATTCCCATGTCTTGTTTTTTTCAATCTTCTCTAGTTCTTCTTTCATAGCATTAATCCAATGTTCATCTTCACCAAGCTTCATTAGTAGTCTTAGGTTCAATTTGAGAAATCAAACATAAATGTACCTTATTTCGAGTCAAAACTCCTCTATCTAAACTTCCAATAACTTGCTCAATAGGGTGATGTCTTGAAGTATACCTGTTAGGTGTCATAGTTACTGATCTTGTTTCGACTGTAGATTCTTCTCTGCTTTCTTCTCTATTTTCTTCTTTGTTTTCTTCAGTATGACTTTCATTCAGCAAATCACTGTTAGTTTCAAAAAATAATTATGCATTTTCAATGTTAGGTTGAGGTTGTGCTTCTCCATTAGATTCATAATCAAGCATTCTTTCCTGAATTTTAAACTTCTCATCAACTTTTACATTTGCACTTTCAACAATAGTCTTAGTTCTTTTGTTATAACATCTATATGCTTTGCTTTTTAAAGAATATCCAAGAAATATTCCTTCATCACTTCTAGGATCAAACTTTCCTATATCATCATCTCTCTTTATATAACATTTACTTCCAAAAATTCTAAAATACTTAACTGAGGGTGTATGTCCAAACCATAATTCATAAGGTGTCTTGTTTGTATCTGCTCTGATTTGTACTCTGTTCATAGTGTATACTGTTGTGTTCACTGCTTCTCTCCAAAAAGTCTTAGCCAAATCATTTTCAAACAACATAGCTCTTGCTGCTTCAGTTATTGACCTGTTCCTTCTTTCTGCAATACCATTTTGTTCTAGTGTTCTAGGGGCTGAAAGTTGTCTCTTAATACCATTCATTTCACAAAAGGTGTTAAACTCTCCAGATGAAAATTCACCACCTCTATCAAATCTTAGACACTTAATCTTCATTCCAGATTCATTCTCAATTTTTCTTTTCATGATCTTAAATTTATCAAATGCTTCAGATTTTTCTTTCAAAAATGCAATCCACATCATTCTTGTAAAATCATCAACAAGAATCATAAAATACCTTTCTCCATAGAATCCTCTAGTCCTAGTAGGACCACTCAAGTCTGTATGAACAATCTCCATCTTCTCTGTCGATGTGAACTTCTTGTTGGGAAATGAACTCCTTTTCTGCTTTTCCATCATACATTCTTTGCAAATCATGTTAGTAGGTTTCATAATTCTAGGTAAATCTCTTACCGCAAGTGTAGTGCTCACCTTGACAATATTATCAAAGTTTATATGACAAAACCTTTTATGCCATAACCAACTGTCATTAATCCTAGTTATCAAACATGTCATCTCAGTAGGATTCAACTAAAATACATTACCTCTGGTTCTGGATCTTTTTCCAATCAGATTTCCATCTTTATCTTTTATCACACAAGTTTTCTCAGAAAACCAAACTTGATAACCCTTATCAGCCAATTGTCCAACGCTTAGTAGATTATGTCTCAGTCCATCAACAAAGTAAACATCATCAGTGTTAGTCTTTCCATCAAGAGTAATAGATCCTATACCCTTAATCAAACAAGGTGCATTGTTACCAACCCTAACAATTCCTCCATCATAATTATCTAACTTAACAAACTTTCTTTTATCCCCAGTCATATGATGTGAACAACCATTGTTTATAATCCAATCAGATTTCTTTTCAACTTGTGAAACTAATGCTTTTTCTTCCCTTTTATCAGATTCAGAACTTTCTTCTTTAATTGCTACAAATCCTATTTCCTCAAAGTTATCATTATCACTGTCACTTAAATGTTTTTCAATTCCTGCTTCAAGATCTTCATCATTTGCATAATAACATTCTTTAGATCTCCTAGGTTTAAAGTTGCTTCTATACTTCTTAACTCTTTTAGGACATTTAGATGCAAAATGACCATATTCTTGACAAGTCCAACATTTAAAGATTTTCTTACCATCTGGTTCTCTTTTTACAAGTAATGCAATACCTTCTTCAATCTTCTTATCTTCCTTAGATCTGCTACTACTGGCATAATCTCTATTCACACTAGTACTTCTTGTAGGTCTAATGTTAAGGGCACTGAATGTTGTTTCCATTCTAGGTAGCTCTCCTGATAATCTCAAGTTCATCTCTGTTGTTTCTAATCTTCTAAGAAGAGTCTCTCTTGAAAAGTTCGATGTACAAGGTATCACTTGTTCAATCATCTGTGTTGTCTGCTTGAATACTGGTGTCAAAGTTCTCATAATTTTCCATATCACTTCATTCTCTATCTTATCACCTCCACAAGACTTTATTCCTGTTACAATCTCAGACATCCTACCAATATAGCTTCTAATAGATTCATCTTCCATCATTCTGATATCTTCAAATGCACAAATCCAATTATGTAATCTAGCCTTCTTTACATGTTCATCACCTTCAAAAGTAGAATGTAAAGCTTTCCAAATTGCATGAGATGTTTTCAAACATCTTACCTGACTATATTCATTCTTCGGTAGTGCTAACAAAAGTGCTTCTCTTGCAAGTATGTTACACATGAATAGATCTAGTTCATCTTTAGTTCCTACCTCTAGATTGTCTTCCTCAATGATAGTCTTCTCATTCTTTGTAATCAACCAATAACTTGGTCCTAAACACAATAGATGTGTCTTCATCTTTTCTTTCCAACGGTCAAAATTTACTCCATCAAACTTAGGGCTTTCTTTTCTGAATTTCACCATGGATCTCCTTAAGTTGTTAAACTTTTCTTTCAAGGACCTGTTGCTCTGATACCAATTGTGAGAAAGTAAAGATCCCCAAGATAACTGAGAGGGGGGGGTGAATCAGTTATCAGATAATTTAACCATTCAACTGCTTTAAACAATATAATCAATGTACTGATCAACCATAGAAAGATAACCATACACAATTGCACAATAACACAAGATATGTTGACTAGGGAACCTCTTGAAAAGAGTAAACCCCGGTGGGAATGATGCCCACAAAATGATGCACTAATATGAAAGTTCCTTGTTAGAGGATGGACCCTGTTAGGAGTCTTATGAAATACATTCAGTACATATAAATCTCTGTTAGGAGATTTTGAATCCCTATTAAAAGATTCTAACCCGGTTAAGAGTTTATGGAAGATAGAAGGACACATTGCCCAAACAGCTTGAAGGCAAGATCTCTAAACCCACTGTCCAAAATATCTTAGAATTATTCAACAGAATAATATGAAATATATTACCTCCTTCACACTATGCCAAAACTGCACTCTCTGCTACACAAGATCACAATTCCAGATCTTTGTACTCACAAGTCTTCCTTCATCACTTAATTAGCTCTTTTCTTCACTTCATGCATATATTTGCATCTCAATCTTCATAGTAAATAAAACAACAAGGAAAAAATTCCTTCTTATATACCAAACTCAAATAATTACAAATGAGTCGGTCCTCAATTACAAAATAATAAATTCTACACGCTACACACAGAATTCACATAAAACTGTCGGCTTTCAGATACTGTAACTTTCTCCAAACATATATTCAAAGTTTGTGCTGTGAACCACACCATCATTAATGAGTCTCCAACATCCCTTTAACTGCACAAAATCAGATTCCATCCCAGCTAAGAGATATCCTCCGATTTTCGAAAATTGCTTCATAGAAACACTGTCTAAACACTGCTTTCACCAAAATGCTCATAACTCTCACAAATGAATGAATTTTTTTTTGCGCTATTAACCATAGGTTAATAACACACCAAAGAACATACCATCAACTATGCAAAAGCCAATCTACAATACAACATGTGCGCAAAACAAAACTTTACCTACTTTCCTGCTAATATCCAGAATATCACTGTATTGACATCAATGACAATCCAAGTCATGAATGCAACAAAAACTGCTATAGAATGACTGCCAAAATACTTTGCATTCATTCCTAACACTTAGAACATTGCCATTCCTTCTTGAGATTAAGCGACAAAGGAAACTTTATCTTTCGCCAAATTACTTTGTTAGATCCGCCAACCTAGAGAATACAAGAACAAGACTCAGTCGCTAGATCGCTAGACAAAATGTTGTAGGACCCATTTGTCAAGAGATTAAAACCTGACCGTCGATTGCAAAGATGATCAGCGGCACTCACTAGATCACTAGAAAACTTTAAACTTAGTCATTTACTTTGGAGAACAAGAGATAACCGCCACACTAAGTCGCTGAATGTTTCAAAGAAACAGCCAAAAATCAAGTGAATAGGAAACCACACAGTCATTGAGTCGCTAGATGTTAAAATTAACCGTGACAAAGACTGGGAGATTCAGCGACTAAAGGAGAGTTAACAACGGATTCAAAATGGTCGCCAATTTGCTGAAAGACTTACAAACAGGGAAAAACATTGCGTGATTCAGCGAAGACTCAGAAAAATGACCACGTGCAGATTTGGAAGGCTTAAGTGACCCGAAAAGTAACGAGCGAATAGAAGAAACTAGGGCACACTCGCATTAACCAAAGAAATAACCATTTCAAAGAAAAAATGTCTAAGGCAAGGGTTTCACAACACAAGTATAATAGACCTTAAGGAATTCTAAACCCTAAACCAGACATTTTCATAGGCCAGGACATTGAAACAAGACCAAAAGAAAAGGCCTCAGAAAATCTAAACTATACCCAACACAATCCGTCTAAAATAGTGCACTGGAAGTCAGAAGGCTAACAAGCTAATCCTACTAAAGGAAATGAAACTTTATACGTGATAACCTTTGTATTTTATGGGTTTGTTCAGCCTATCAACTACAAAGACATAGCTTTCATTATTCAGAAGGAAAAATTTTGAGCCAAACTCACATTGTAGGCACTAAAATATATGTCATATCTTTTTATTCAAGATTCTATAATTTTAGCATTTAATACTCTATTACGTGTATTTGCAAACAAACTCTACTTTCTCCATATTTTTCAGTAGTTGCTCCACCTTCTATTCCTCGATTCCTCACTTGAGAATGAACAAATGATGATTGAAATATAAAGCTATATGTAATATAAAGTTATATTTTTCACATCAACGTTTCAGATAAATATAAAGTTATATGTATCTTTGGGAGTTTATTTGTAAATAATTAGTCGGGTTCACTAAAATTAGAATTAAGTTAATTTATATATAACAATATTATAAGTTAAAGGGAGAAATAGAATACAAGTTATTTTGGTATTTTTTTGACTATTAATTTTTATTTATTTATTAATAATTGACTACTCTTTCCTAGCATTTGGAATCTAATTTATAGTGTGAAACTATCAAAAATACTACAAAGGTTCTCCGTGTTGCTATTTTAAAGTATGAATTTATTTAAGTTTTCTCTTTTTCAAATGGTATAATTTAAATAATGTTTGGCCAACATTTGAGAGCTACTATTATGCTTCAACTTGTATCGAATGTGTATGGTAATGTTACATGTGTGAATTATATGAGCTTATATATGATATCAAACTCATTAAATGTAGATGTGAAACTCTATAAGTTGAATTAGTATAATTTACTTTGCAGTTTAATTGTCATAAAACGTAAATGTAACAGACCACAAAAAATCATCAAATTTTATTTGCTGACAAGTTAAGCCAATTAGTTATGCATGTTTTTGAAAGTTTAAGATTCAATCGACAAACACATAGTCAAAGAAAAGTGTGTGGTTATTAATGACAAAAGAACGATAGCCATAAACTATGCAAGGAAGCACAACATACAAAAAAATAGCAAGAAAGCGATCAATGGAAGAAACATTTTGAATTGTCGTCCATTGCCTCTTAGTAATTCTTAATTGTTAATTTGAAAAAGTAGATCGAACTTGAAGTTCTTGCAACTATATTGTATTATGTGAAGAATTTTCATTTGATGATTTTGTCAAGTGTGCCTTCTCTTCTTTATGGCGAGAAACATACAAGCTTTGTTGTATCTATGTGTATCCTTCAAAAGTGAACGCGGGGGGTGTATGCGAAGGTTCATAAGTTCACGAGCTAGTGAAATAGGTGAGAATGTGAACACTTCTCGGTAAATTACAATTGATTCTTAATTGAACATTTTATTTCAGAAATGACAATTGTTTAATAGTGGACATTCAAAAAATCACTTCACTATTTTAAACTGTTGTAAGTCACCAAAGTAAACATTAATAGGACTGCATCTTCCTTAAATTCAAAGGGTCCATTTGGTTGTTGGAATTAATTATTGCTGAAATTGTCAAATTCCAGTATTTGACAATTTTGGAAGTTTTAAATTCGGAAAATGGTTTTTGGATTATGGCTGGAACCGTTTGGTTCACTTGGAATTCATAATGAGAAAAAGGAAAATGTTGTTTGCATATGGATTTCAAAATATTATAAATTTTGTTTTACCCCCAATTTCCATTTAAGTGGAATTGGAATTGATTTTCCAATTCAACCTATTTAGATGGAAGATTCAAAATTTAGATGGAATCCCTATTCCTGTTTCAAATTTTGAACACAAACATTCAAAATGTCAATTCCCAGATTTGACAATCCCAATTCCAGACTAATTCCAACAATCAAACAGACTTATGATTTCACACTTGTGCTCCCCTCCCATATTTCTTCCCAATACCAAAGTGTGATTGCTAGTTTAATTAAATTAAAATTATGTTTTAAGGGGTTCACCCTGCAGTGCAATTTGTTGAAAAGCAGAGGTCATGTGGTCGATTCCCTGCAGGTTCAAATAGATTACATCAACACATAGTATAGGTGGATTCAGTGGACGAACACACACGGGAGGTCGATGACTCTGACAAAGAATCTTGTTAATGGGATCCCCATCAACAGACTCTACCAGCAGCAGAATCACAGAGGGGTCCGAGCTGTACAAAACCGTTCAGAGGTGACTACGCATGACAGGCATAGTGGAGAGATAAGGAAGGCCGACGTCCACAACATGGAGAGATAAGGTGTCTAATTGGCAACTACTAGTCCTGGGAGATATAAGGAGTTCCAAGCGGGTAAATGTTGGTGGGAGATATAACGGTGTGTCCACTCTGGTGGGTAGGAGCTGTAATGATGTTGACTGGAGAGATAAGGAGAAATACTGATTAAAGAGATAAGGGGTCTAATTGGCAACTACTAGTCCTGGGAGATATAACGGTGTGTGTCCATTATGGTAGGTAGGAGCTGTAATGATGTTGATTGGAGAGATAAGGAGAAATACTGACTAGAGAGATAAGGGGTCTGATTGGCAACTACTAGTCCTGGGAGATATAAGGAGTTCCATGCGGGCAAATGTTGGTGGGAGATATAACGGTGTGTGTCCACTTTGGTGGGTAGGAGTTGTAATGATGTTGATTGGAGAGATAAGGAGAAATATTGACTAGAGAGATAAGGGGTCTGATTGGCAACTACTAGTCCTAGGAGATATAAGGAGTTCCACGCGGGAAAATGTTGGTGGGAGATATAACGGTGTGTGTCCACTCTCGTGGGTAGGAGCTGTAATGATGTTGATTGGAGAGATAAGGAGAAATATTGACTAGAGAGATAAGGTGTGGGAGGTATAAGGGTTTACATGTGTACAATAGTTTGAGTTGTTGTCGCTACCATGGATCAGATAAATAAGGTAGTTCAACCATAGAGATGGGTCCTCTTAGTGTGACCCTACTAGTTCATAGTTCCACGAAAAAGTGTTAACCGATAATTAAAAAAAAGATTATTTTTAAGAAAAATATATATTTTCATTATAATATTTGTTTCAAGTGATATAAAAAGAAACAAATTGAAAAAGAAATAAAAATGCAAAAAATGCATAGGATCTTAAGCTAAGACCCCTCAACACATTCATTGATTCACCCCAAATTTGAGGTGAAAAGAAAATCCCCAAGAGCCTCATAGTAATAACATAATTTTCATAGACAAACATATACACAACAACACCAAGATAATAACATGAGTATGTGGCATGAACATCCACCATAAAACATCTCTTTGAGCACCCCCATCAAATATTTTGGTGTACCAAATGATATAGATCAAGCCCACTCCATGTCAACCCACACGAAAAGTAGGCAATCCCATAGCCCATTGTAAGAAACTAAGTTGTGCAGTGAATGGATCGCTTCAAGTCATAGAGAAAGATAAAGATGAGGATGAGAGAGGAAGATTATATTAAATTATATGAAGTTATGAATTATATTAATTTAATATATATATAATATCTAACTTAGTATAAATTAATAGATATTATATTATATTTAAAAATAATCTAATATATAAAATATACTTATACTAATTTATGTTAGATTAGGTGAAATACTAATCTCCCAAGAACACCTGCATGCATAACCCTGTCACATGGAAGAAGCAAAGAACAGAAGCAAGAAAAATCTATGGAGGCCAAAAAGCCAGAGACATCTTATGGACATGCAAAGAGCAATTGTATTCCAAGATTCAATAAGTGAATGTACAAAGGGTTCAACCATATAGGTGAACAATAAAACCCTAAAGCTATAAAGCAAAAAATAAAGCTAGGTTGCACATTATAATTAATAAATATATTAATTATAATGCACCTAAAAGATAGCTTAAGTAAATAGAGTAATAAATGACTTAATTAATTAAACCAAAGTGATTTAATTAATAAGCATAAAGTATGATTACTCTAACACCCCCCCTTAAGCGTAACTCAAAAGAGAAGCTAACCTAGCAAAGCTATGAAAGCAGAAAATGGGTCCCGGCAACAAGGCCTGATCAGGTACCCAATACAAGAAAATAAACTAGATGAAGGAAACATAGCCTCCAATCTAGGGAATGTCCCAAAGAAAGGAACAAGAAAGAGCATGAAGCATCTCTGAAGCATGAAGCTGCAAACACTGTTAGAAGAAAACTGCTGGAACCCCCACTGAAATAGTGCATGACCAGGTAGAGAAGACAAAGTCTGAAGAGCTGATCAATCGAAGAGGTGACCTCCAAAAAAGGAATGAATGAGTGTCTATATAGTAGATGATCCATCTCACCGAAATGCATAGGTGCCTAGCCACTGCATCCGCCTAGTACATAGGAACAAAAACTGAATACGTAGATCACTCAACCGAACCAAGGAAGCAATAGAGCCAACAGGTGAAGCCCCCCATAATGCTGAACAGGGAGAGGGGTGACAGGAACACTGAAATGCAATGCCAGAAACATCTGCAAGAAGAAGAATCAGGAACACCAACAGTGCAACAGAAGTACACGCACAGGATAAAGGGCGGTGTCGAAGAAGAAGAATAGATCTTAAGGACACACAGCATGGGCTAATGTCATGGAAGGTACACTCACTTGACAAAGGTGGATGAGCACAAAAGGCAAAACATCATAACCCCCCATGGCACTTTATAACTGAGTGCGAGTACAAACAAACACAAGGAGTACAAGATCCCAGATATACAAAAGCAGGCACTTTATCTCAGTGCATTTACAGAAAAGAAATGCTACAGAAGAGAAGCATACAACGCTCAAAAGTTAGAAAGAAGACTGAGCCATAAAAATAGAAGAAGAGATCCCAGGACCTGTAGAACCCAAGTAATCCGCCAGAGTGCGAAAGTGCAAAACTCAGAGGAGAGAAAACCTGGAGTAGAATCTGGATAAAAAAACCCCTGCAACTGAATAACTCACAGAACCAGCTTTCCAACGATATATGGTGAGCCCAAAAATGAGTCCGGAGGAGCGAGATAAGGCTCCCGGAAGGCAAAAAATAAACATCACCTTTGACAGAAAAAAATACTATCAAAATAGCAGATCCAAAAATCCTAACCTCCATAATCAAAAAGAGCTCGGAAAGAGCTTTCCGACGATATAAAGAAGTCCAAAAAAGACCCCCGTATGCTCCAGATAGAGCAAAAAAGGCGCGTGAGGGTTAGAAAGGCTCCACAAGAAGAATTTAGAGCCCCTGGGGCTGAAAAAATTGAGCCCCTGGGCGCATGGCGCGCGCAGGGGCTGGAGCTAGAGCTCCTGGTCACCCATGTGACCGCCGCTAGGGCCCGCAGGGCTTAAAAACCCGTCGGGCGGCCGGCGGAGCGGGGTCGGCGGAGGAGGCCAGCGGGGCGGCGGAGGAGCCGGCGGCGGCTCTACAGCGGAGCGGGGGCCGCGAATGGATGCGGAGCCCGGGGGCGGAGCAGCCGGTGGTGGCGGAGCGGAGGGAGCCCGGTGGCTGCTAGCAGCTTGGCGGAGGCCGCGGGGTGGTGCCCGGGTGGCCGCCCTTTAGTAAAAAAATTTTAATTTTTTTTTGAAAATCGCCATCTTGATCCGCGTGCCAGGTCGTACGGCCTGGTACCTAAAAAATTTTGCCTCAAATTGCAAAAGTGTCCAAAATGGACAAATTTTATATGGATTCTGGGGTTTTTGGGCCTTCTGGACGCAATGGTGGCATCCGTTTTTCCTCAAAATACCCCCAAAAAAAAAAAATTTTTTTTTGCAGGCAAAAAAGAAACAAAAAATAACGTCCTGCAGAGAGTACCAGAACTGAAATTTTTTTGAAACCCTCCTGGATCTGAATCACTTCAACAAAACACGAATAGCGAGCAGCAAGATGGCTCTGATACCATGTTAGATTAGGTGAAATACTAATCTCCCAAGAACACCTGCATGCATAACCCTGTCACATGGAAGAAGCAAAGAACAGAAGCAAGAAAAATCTATGGAGGCCAAAAAGCCAGAGACATCTTATGGACATGCAAAGAGCAATTGTATTCCAAGATTCAATAAGTGAATGTACAAAGGGTTCAACCATATAGGTGAACAATAAAACCCTAAAGCTATAAAGCAAAAAATAAAGCTAGGTTGCACATTATAATTAATAAATATATTAATTATAATGCACCTAAAAGATAGCTTAAGTAAATAGAGTAATAAATGACTTAATTAATTAAACCAAAGTGATTTAATTAATAAGCATAAAGTATGATTACTCTAACAATTTATATTTAAACAAATACATAAATTATTGTATATTATATAATTATCAATTAAATAACAATTAGAGAAAGCTCCTCTTAACTAGATAAATCTTCCATATCGAAGACCGGTACCATTTTTGGTCAATTTATCTATCATTATGTTTGCTTCACTATATATATGATTGATACAAAAATCTATTTGATCTAATACGGTCCATGCCCTATGAGCCAAAGTTCATTAATTATCAATTAGTTGCTTTGTTCTTCCTTATGTTGTTGATGCAATCATTGTAATGTATTGAAGTGAAATTTATAGTTAATATTTCCTAAATATAATTGAAATAACATAATTTTAAAATTATAATAATTAAGAATTATAATAATTCATCATTATAATAAATATATTTATTACAATATTATGAAGGCACTTACTATGTAATAAATTGTAATGTCTATCTAATTTTTTTACAAATTATATATTGTCGTTAATAATTTAAATTTGATTTGTCATATATAATTATATATTATATATCATTTTAATATATTAATAAATACATAACTTAATATAATTTAATATTTATTATATAATAGTTAAAATTAATCTAATATACAAAATGTATATGGATAAATTTTCCAACTAGTTAAATACAAAACACATCAAAACATACATTAAACTAACTAAATTCACTCATGCCTTCGATTGAGCTAAAATGGCGGCACCCAACTCCATTGACATGCTCTTTGAATGGTTTTATGTGGATATACTCTCCAAGACACAACTAGTAGATTCCCCATATGATTTATAAACTATATGGATGATATGAAGATTCTAATATGCAATCTAGATGGAGAAACTATATGAAAACTAGTGAATGAAGATGCAAAACTAATGGATATGAGTATGAAAACTAACCTAAGAGGGCCATGATTTCTATACTATGATAAATAAGATGCTATAAAAATGCTATGATTGCACAAGTGATTTCTAAGAGCTCTAGAATAAAACTAGCATGATAACAATGAAATTGAGTGATGATCAAATGCAAGAGGAGAGGTTGCTATTTATAGGATTTGGAGGGAAATGGACAATTAGGGTCCAAAGTAGAATGAAGGGCTAGGATTGCATAGGATTGATGAGGTGGATGCCAAATGGAATCCATGCAAGTAAAGTTGTTGGTCATGCAAAAGAGATGAGTTTTTCACACATGTGTGAGCAACCTTTGAAAGGGATAGTTCATAAATGTAGAGTGGGAGACAAAATGGAAGAGAGTGGCTCAAAATGTATCACACATGTGTGAGAATCATCCAAAAGCATATGGTGGGACAAAGGTGTAAGAAGGGTAAGTGGCTATTTATGGAAGGTAGTTAGCTAAATTTGGAATGAGTGCTCACACATGTGTGAGACAATTTAAAATAAAGGAAAATGCTAATTGTTGTAGGAATTACACAATTAGGACAATTAATCTAGGATTAATCAAATGGTAGGTTTAGAGGTGATAGCGATAGATTTCTAGGCTATGTTTTAGGTTAGGCTTAGATTTAATTAATTGGGCATTAATTAAATCATGGGATTAGAAAGAAATATTCAAATAATAAAATTATTTAAATATAGGCTAAAGGGGAGTAGTGTAATTTAAAATTAATTATATTAGAAGGTAAATAGAATAATCTAATTAATTAATGCTAATTAATTACATTATTAGGCTAGGAAATTAATTAAATATAAATTCAATTAACTCATAAAGGATGATTTTTTATGTCTACATGTTGCCCCTCTTTGATGCGATGTCTAGAATGGCATTGTGTCAAAGAAGAGAAAATAAAGATGCCCAAAGGGAAACAAAGGTCAGGAAGTCACGCCAGAGAAACGATGGTGGAAGGGTATGACCCCTCAAGAAATTGGCGTAAAAAATATTTTTTGCAAAAATTTCTCAAAAAAAGGGAAAAAAGAGGAAAAGGGACTAGGAAGAGAAGAAAAAGATTAATTTGCATGACCAACAAGGTGGTGAAGAAAAATGGTGAGAAGTCTAGGAAGAAATTAAGGGTCAATGAGAGGTCTATAAGTAGGCTTAAGGGGCCCTATGGGGTGTCATTATCACACTCACAAGTCAAAATCACAACCCTAGAGTGACAAGGATAGTAGAGGTGAGGGAAAAGGATTAGCATCCATGGGTGAGGAGAGAGAGAGCACTAGCACAAGTACCAACACATGCTCCCACAGGATAGAGAGCCCAAAAAATACCCTAGTTCTCAAGAACAAAAAAACCAGCAAAAAATCTTTCCTAACCACCTTGCACAAGATATTTGATGATGTAGGCCAGATCTTCAATTCTACCACCCCACAAACATAAAATCTGCAACTTCACAAGTTCAGGACACCAGATCTGCAATCACCGAAACAAACCTTTCTCTAATACCAATTGATGCAGTCAAGACCAGAGAATCCCCATAGGAGATGTCCAATCTTGCACTAGTAAAACAACATAGTGGAAAACACAAAGCAACAACAAGATGCAACCAAATAACAACTCATTTGTTATCAGGAAAACACCCAAATACATGCAACATGTCAGGTCATAAGGTCTTCCCAGTTATGGCCATTACAAAGAAGTCAAGCTTAGGTCCATATCTCAACCTTTCCTACTACTCTTCTTCCAATTCTACTCAGCTCCTTAAACAAGAATTAGTACCTATCTTCAATACTAGATCACCAACCACAATTTGATTTATCCGATCACAATCCCCAAGAATAAGAAAATGGTTTACACAAGGATAGTTCAAGACCCAAATCCATAAGGAAAACCCCTAATGAATACAACATAATTTGCACTCACACAAGGAATTCAACCACATGTAGAACACCTCGAATTCCACACCACATGCTTCCGTCGCTCAGAATCTTCCACCATGATCCAAATCTTGCTAACCTTATTGTCAGAATATGCACCAATATAGGACCAGACCCAAAATGTGAAACACCAATCACACAAGGAACATAAGGATGCACTATCCCAAATATAGGTCCACACAAGTTCCAACAACAATGATCCACGACTGCACACACTAGAACACAACAATCACTAACCACACAACAACAAGTCAACTGGTAAACAAGATTGAATCAGTGACTTGAAAGAACATAACCAGTCAGCAAAGATCATGCCAAATCTACCAAAAAATACAACCTAAAGAGGTGTGATCACACACATAGCATCCTTGATCACCAAGGAACACATTGTTTCCAATGCGCCAATCCAAGATCCACATAGATCAATAGGTCACAAAATCTCAGAAAACTATGAGGAACAAGAAACTACATCACAGTCTCAGTCATAGAATTCACCATAACTCATACACAATAACTCCTAAAGAGTTGCGATCAAAGGGAATGCCTCCAAATGATCCCATGAACACCACATCACAACTGCAACTACCAAAGATGTAAAGAGCTCAACTGAAGCAACAATCACCCAATTGGTGACCAGGAAAAGAAAAGAAATACAAAATTGGTAACAAAGGTCCACCAGCAGAAAAACTATTTTTGGATGATGCAAGATTGCCAAGGACCCAAGATGTTCTACATCGGTAACACAAATGGTGGGTAACTTCAAGGGACAATGCAATCCCTTTAAACTACAAGTGAAACACCAAGGCTAAAAAAGATGGCTACTACACTAAGTGTTTAGTAATATTAATGGTGCCTATCCAATCAAATAACAAGTATGAGACACTTAATATCTAGTTGGACACACTGACTCCTTAGGAACATACACTTGAACCAAGCTATCACCAACACCCCTACCCAAGCTTAGTTAGATATAAGATGTTCTGGAGTTTAATCCATGTGTTATTCATACACTAACTAGAGGGATTCACTAGTTTGAGGTCATCCCTTGGAGTAATGTAACCTTCAAGCTGACCTCTCTAGAGGAAAAGATAAAAGCATTTTTCTCTTATAGCCAAGGTCCATTGGAAGGAAAGGGGAGAGGATACTTTGTGTTCTATATTTTCATCATATAATTAATGGGATTCTAATAAATAAATAAAAAGAGAAAATTTGCAAGGAGTTCCTCCACTTGCAAGGATCTCACAAACATGCAAGATACTTAGGTTAATTACAAATTGAAAGCTTAATTAAACTAGATGGAACTACTCTAAAGAAGACATAAAAAAATGGACAAAAAATAAGCTTTAACCTGCAACCCTTTGTTAGTAGTTTAATATTTGATCTTTAACAAGTATAAATAATTACACAAGGGGTTAGAGATTAGAAGAAATTGAAAAACTTGAAACAAAATAGAACAAAGTGGAAATGTCAATTGACAGGTGCAAGTGCTAATCCATGAAGACGCCCATCAGTGCAAATGCTAGTCAACTAGTTAATAAAGAAAATAGAAATAGAGATAAATATTTTTGTACTTTTTAAAGGTTTTTAATTTTTTTTAGGGTTTTTTGGAATTTGAGATGACAAAAAACAAAAGGTACATGTTAGAAAGTATACCTATACCTACCAAAGTGAAAAAAACAATCTAGGGAAAAGGCACCAGAAAGTGTAGGTGTCGGTTAGTAAAAATGTTGATTCACTTGTGTAAATTCAAAAGTCAAACCTACAAATGGGTCATTCCCTCAAAAACACTTGCCTAATAAAAAACAAGAGCAAAATGATGTAAATTTGTTAGAGATAAGCTTTTAAGTACTCAACCCTATAAAATGCACAAAAAACATTAGATAACCATGCTATAAACCTACAAAAGTGAAGGATTAGTATTGATAGTAGAGGTGTCAATTCAGGGTATAAACATTGATTAGCGTAGGTGCCACTACGTGTAATGCATATGTTGATCTGCAACTCTGACCTAAAACTTTACAAAAACACTTAAAATAATGTTAAATATCAAGGGACTTGGGTCCCACCAGGTGTGCCAAAATGCATATGGGTAAATTTTCCTATTAGTTAAATGAAAAACACATCAAAACATACATTAAACTATCTAAACTCACTCATACATCTGATTGAGCTAAAATGGAGACACCCAACTCCATTGATTTGTTCTTTGAATGATTTATGTGGATATGCTCTCCCAAACACAACTGGTAGATTTTCCAAATGATTGCTAAACTATATAGATGACATGAAGATTCTAATATGCAATCTAGATGGATAAACTATATGAAAACTAGTGAATGGAGATGCAAAACTAATGGATATGAGTATGAAAACTAACCTAAGAGAGCCACAACTTCTATACTATGATAAATAAGATGCTATGATTGCATAAGCGATTTCTAAGAGCTCTAGAATAAAACTAGCATGATAACAATGCAATTGAGTGATGATCAAATACAAGAGGAGATGCTCCTATTTATAAGATTTGGAGGGAAATGGACAGTTAGGATTCAAAGTGGAATAAAGGGCTAGGATTGCATATGATTGATGAGGTGGACGCCATGTGGAAGGCATACAAGCTAGGTGGTTGCTCATGCAAAGGAGACAATTTGCTCACACATGTGAGAAACCTTTGAAAGGGATAACACATAAATGTAGAGTGGGAGACAAAATGGAAGAGGGTGGCTCAAGATGTCTCACACAAGTGTGAGAATCATCCAAAAGGATATGGGGGGGGACAAAGGTGTAAGAATGACAAGTGGCTATTTATGGAAGGTAGTTACCTAAGTTTGGAAGGAGTGCTCACACATGCATGAGACAATTTAAAATGGAGGAAAAGGCTAATTTTTGTAGGATTTACACAATTAGGATAATGAATCTAGGATTAATCAAATGACAGGTTTAGAGGTGATAGTGATGAGTTTCTAGGCTAGGGTTTAGGTTAGGCTTAGATTTAATTAATTGGGGATTAGAAAGAGATATTTAAATAATAAAATTATTTAAATATAGGCTAAAGGAGAACAATTTAATTTAAAATTAATTACACCATTAGATTAGAAGATGATTCAATATAATTAATTTATTTAAATTAATTATATTACAAAGTAAAGAGGGAAAATAACATAATTAATTATATTATTAGATTAGGTAATTAATTAAATAGAAACTCAATTAATTCATAAAAGGATGATTTTTGATGTCTACATAAAATATGCTTATACTAATTTATATTTAAACAAATAAATTATTATATATTGTCTATCTACCAACCAGATAACAAAAAGAAAGTTCTACCACTTATTTTAAATTCAATTTTCTTCTATCTAAATTTATTAAATAATTCTTAATTAATCAATTTATTTATTATCTTTCTCTAAAATTAAATAATTTATTAATTTTTTTTTAAATTTAGAAACATAATCTCCCTCTCTCATCCTCGTCTTCATCTCCAAATCTTCAATTCATTCATCATTTAATCTCTTTTTGTTCTCCAACACCATTACACTATATTTGAAGGAGTTTGAAGAAAAGAAAGGAGATAAGTGAAGCATCTCCACACATGAGAGGTCTAATTTGTTTATTCAGTGTTATTATTGATGTTTTACATATTTCATTGGTAGAATAAATATAATTTTAAATTTGACGTTTTTATATATTTCATTGGTAGAATAAATCTAATTGTGAATTTGAGAGTTTATCGTGGTTAAATTTGTTGATTGTTTACAATTCAATTTCCTTGTTTACAATATTGTTTATGAAATGCAAATTAATGTTCAAATGAATTTCCTCAAATATCAAGATCTAACAATTTTTTTCATAAATTTATATGAAATTGGCTCCCATTAGCTATAAGGAAAGGATAAGAATCAGTACATTTTTTACATTTGAAAATTGAGTTAGATCTCTATCATGCAAGTTCACTATTGCACAATGTGGAAATGACTTGGAAGGGAATGTAAAACTTGAAGATCAAAATTTGATGGAGAAAAATTATACATGATAAAAAAATGAGAATAAATCTAAATAGAGTGAGGATAATTGATTTTGCATAGACATAAATGACCCAAGATGGGGAATGTGGGATATGAGTATCAAGAATTAATGTATGCACATTAAGGATAATATATGATTTGAATATGTAGAAATATTGCAAATAATGTAGGGATAACCATAGATTTATGAGAACAAACATGAGAATAAATATGAATGAAGAAAAATGGTCAAATTCAAAACAAAAGTGTGTCACCCGCCATTTTAAGTATATTAAAACAATCTCCCAAAATAACTTTAAATTAAATAAAAATTCATATGGATATGCAAATTTCACCATTACAATGCATTACAACATTACTTCTATCAAAATTCTATGAATCATTGACATGACCTCTTAATTATGGCACATCTTTTCTTTTGGTTAAGATTATTCTAACTCTTTTATGATATAACCAATATATTTTCTTTTATGTAAACTTCCAGATTATCTTTTGAAAATATAATTCAATTCTTTTTTATAAATTAATAGTAAATTATATAGTAATTTATTTTTATATAATTTAATATGAAAAGTTCACTCATAAAGGATAATATATAATTTAATTAAAAAAAAACCAAAAAAACTATTTCGTATTATTGATAACTATTGTAAATTTGTATGGATCATTTTACACGGTAGTTAGTGCGGATGTTTAAATCAAGCATAAGCTCCAATATTTCATTTTCATAATCTTTTTAATGATTCAAAATCAGTAGGTGGGTCCCACACGACTTCTCTATGAATCAGGACAATTCTAAAGTATCATCATAAAAATTTTATATAATTAACAGGACGTTATTACATCTAACGAATAGCCCTGCAATTTTAGAACATGCAATTTAAACCCTCGGGGCAGGATAAGGATATTAACGTATAATTTAATTTGGGGCACAAAAAAAAATTTAAAATTAAGATTATAAAATTAGTTCTCAAAGATAGTTGGTATGAGAATTTTAGTAAGGATGGATTTGAATCCATAATTTAATTTGGATAGATTTCAACTCATAATTCAATTTGGGTCATGGAATGATTTTTGGATATATTTTATAAAATTAAAATTTATAAAATTAATTAACTTAAAAATCTTAATATTTGACATTTTAATTATATATTTCATGAATTTAATATGAAATCAGTATCTAAATTGTTATTTTAAAGATTTTTTTGTCAGATTTTGTTTTTTTTAATTCAATACTTAAAGTACTAATTTTGATTAAAAAAATTTGCATTCCATATTGAACAAAGACAACAAATTTACATTACAGTAAAACAGAGCAGCACAGACAAATATTGAGGTTATTGGACAAATATTCTGATGAATTGTTTGTGAAAGTAAAATTACCAATAAATCCTCAACAATAAAATGTTCTTGTTATTTTAATGATTATAATCTTTAAAATAGAACATTTTGGAAGATTTGTTTTAACATTTTACAACCACTGAAATTCTTTAGAGATGTGTACCCATATTAATATGGCGGCGGCTAAGCTCCTCATAAAATGCACCAAAAATATTTTATTTTTTTCCAGATCTGCGAAAACACAGTGATTTTTTTTGGATGTTTTCCATTCAAAACATGCAGATGTTTTCGAATTTTTCAAATTTGGTCAATAGTGCATTCTATCATAACCACGTCCTATTAATATCGTATCTAATTTGAACTTTTAGCCATTAAACTCAGTTTTTGCTCCACATTTTTATCTTATACACAACAAAAATTCTATTTTTCCTCAATATTTTTATCTTACACAACAAAAATTCTAAACTTGTTCAAGTATAAGAACAAAAAGATATTACAGATGTCAGAAATACCAACAGTTGTAAATCCTGCTGTTCATCTGATCACAAGCTTAAAGCGCCTAAAGAACTTAACTAATCCGATTATATTTCAAAACTTTAAACCTCTACAAATGATATAACATTATCATCTTCACCAATTGAACTCAATCTCTTCCCTTCTTCTTCAACTTTAAACTCAGTATAATTGAGTTCAACCTCTCCTGTTCTTCAACTTTTAACTCGTATTTTTTTCTTTTCTTTTCTAGAGGTTAGAAAAGTGCTTCACGCCAAACAAAACCACAAAAAAGCCAAGCGTTAGAAAAGACACTAATTTACATTTATGATCTGAGGACAGAGGCAAAATCAGTCGACGGAGTCAGCAACTCTGACATTACAGCAAATTTTCCCCAAATTGATTGGCCTGCATTTGAGCGCCTTAAGCTTCGTCATTATTGGGGCGGCACAGGAGGCGAATATCTTCCTCTTAATATTTCCCCTCCTTGGAGGGAAATTCCTCTTCTCTTGCTTCTTACTCTGCCTGTGCGCCTCCATTTTTTCCGAAACTCCACAGGCAAAAATGCAAGCCCAAAACAGAAAAGTGAATTTTGCCATTCACCGACATTTATTTTATAGCTCGCGGATCTCGTCCATGTAACGCGTATAAAACACGTCTTATTTGCGTTCTGCGCGTCGGGATCCATTTGAATGTCATTCTACTCAGCGCGTTCTGTAATGCTAGGTATTCTTCTCCAGAACGCGTCTCAGATTAGAAGACTGATAAGAGGACTAGGTCTTGCTAGTGGGTAATCCGTACATTTGACGTCAAATCCTATTGAATTTTCAATTCGGAAAAAGGGATAAATATATTTTTTTGTTTTTTTGGGATGGTTTGAACTGACACAGTTAATTTGTTTATTCAGTGGTCAGTCCTAATTTAGAAAAGTTAAGGCATGGCCTGGCCCCAGCTTAGGTCCGGCCTAGCATACCTAGTCCTAAACGAGACTGGTGCTAAAGGGGTATGATATGGAATGATTAAAAGTTTTGAATGATGTCTATGGAATCATATTGTTTATTGAACTTCAAAATTGAATCAAACAATTTATAATTCTTAAATTAAATCAAGTAATTTATAATTTTTATTTTTAATTGTTTCATATATTTTTATTGATTGTGGATTTTTTACTATTTATTTATCTCTCTTTTAAAGTTTTTGCATATTGAATTCTAGTGTCTTCATGTGTCATGATCTAATACCATTTTGTTTCTATTGATTTTAATCTACAAGGACCCCCCACACACGCATATTCTAATACAATTATCTAAACATTGATACCCTTTTATATTTAATTAAACTATATAGACATTGAATAACCCTATATAAAGTATGACTTAATATAAAGATATTAAATTATAGTCCATAAAAAAGAAATCAAGTTAAAAGACAACTTTATTGTAAATTCTTTCTTTATTAATATATGCAACTTTATAATAAAAAAATAAAAATATGCATCCTTTAGAAAATGGGACAAAACATACAATCAATATCTTTAGAGTTTGGCTAGAATATGAACAAATTTAAGATTAAGTTCTTGTATGGAGTATAAAGTTCTTACGTTGAGTATGTTTTTATTTAGGGATACTCTGTAAAATCTATAAATATTATATAATTTATTATATTGGAATTAATATGTTCTTTTAGAGACTCAATCTTAGGTCTTGCATGTAACAACAAAATCACAATCAATTGAAATATAAGGATAGAATTGATATATAAGGATAGTCCAATATATTGAAAATGATATGTTTTTAGAGAGAATTACAATTAGATATTGTAGGTGACAATAAAAATAAAATAAAAATTACATTATATAGGGGGTTAATATAATCATAATACAAGAACATTAGTGTCCTTGTAGAGATTAGAATTACACACAATAATAAATCTCAAATAATAGAATTACTTCAAGAAATTATTGTGTGTTTATAAAAGGTCAAACACGTTCTCAAATATAAAGATATGAAGGTTGTTCTTTGAAGAAACTCAAATCTATGCTTGACATATCATCACACTTATGAAACTCTTATTTTTTACCATTTAATTTTCTAAATTTGACAATAGATAAACAAAAATATTTAAACACAACACATTATTTAAAATCCTCAAAATTATTTCAATAACAGTAAATATTAAATAATAACTAAAATAAAATAATAAACAAACAATTTAAAATTTAATAAAAATACATAAAATAAATTATTAAATCAGAGTCCAATAAGTAAATAAAAATCAAAGTTCATGTTACACACCTAAATAGTAAGAGCTCAAATTTCTACAATAAAAATAAATAAATAAAAATCGTAAAATCAATAATTTTGAGCAAGGACAGTATGACAATTAGTTTTTCAATTATCTAAACTAAACCAGAAAAAACAAATAATAAATAAACAAATATTCCATTTCACAATTTCAGAACAAAACAAAATTTAAAAACAATAAAATCCAAAATTCTGTGCCACTAATTTCTAGTTACATTAATAAATGAACTTTTCCCAAACTATAGCTTAAAATTTTTCCCAAAATTAACCCCAGCTTTGGCTTATTATCTTTGTGACCTAGTCAAGCCAGAAAAAGGTAAAATGAACGCGTCCGACATTAAGATGTTGACCAGTATTATAAGAAGATCAATTGTTTTTTCTAAAAATCTATGATTCTATAGCGATATATTAATACTGTGCACCAAATGAAAACAAAATAAAAAACAAATAAAGTGTGGTACCTCTCTCCCTTTGAGTGGAGTTGGCCTTTCAGATCTCGAAAACCTGCGCGTCTTCCAAGTTGCGCCCAATGCCGATTCTCCATAACAAAAATGTGTTGGTGAATTGTGCGCGTTTTCAAGTTTTGCGCTTGGCTTATATTTATTTGGTGAGCGCGTTCAATATGCGTTTAACTCGTGTTGTCACGGTTCCCGTTACCCGATGTATCCCGTGCTCAAACCACTACTCACATTAACGAGAGTTTTAAACTAACTATAAGTGAGTATATATATATATATTTTATAAGAATCTTAATATATAAAGGCAAACATTTTAGAATAGTCATTTGCTGAATTTATTTATATTTTAAAGCATAGAAAAAGAAATATATTTGAAAGACAGTTTTTTTAAAAAAATAATTTTGAACCAAAAACATTATGTCTAGCTATCTCCATAACTTTTCTCTTATATTGAATGTTTATATTGTATAGATTGTGCACACTTTAACCTATATAGGTTATTGGGTGAAAATAAAATTCTAATATAATATTCAAAATATATTAAATGATTGGTTCATGTGCTATGATGAATTGTATGGGATAATATAATAATAATAAAAATATATTAGATAGAAGATTTCAAGTAATAATAATATATATGTTTTTCTAAATTGAGATGGAGTATGCATGTATGTAGTTTTATTGGCGATTTGAAGGTAATTTGGTGTAGATTGTGTTCATTGGTTTAATCCAACGTTATGTAATATGTTTTGAAATTATAAAATTTTAAGACATTGTAAAATAATTCTTTTTTTTTCTTTGGTTCATTTTGTAGTTTTTTTATTTTGAATCAACTCCTGCATGTATAGCTTCAAC
The DNA here is from genome assembly GCA_027943335.1 of Chamaecyparis obtusa. Lineage (NCBI taxonomy): Eukaryota > Viridiplantae > Streptophyta > Pinopsida > Cupressales > Cupressaceae > Chamaecyparis > Chamaecyparis obtusa. Next base: position 2,390,331 of record BSBK01001680.1, read on the forward strand.
CCAAACATGTATATCATATGTTTTTGTTGCAAGATTGAGTTGCATGTGTTTGACCTCTAAAAACATGTTTGCGTAGGATTATGGGATGAAGGGATTAAGGTTTTGGATAGGTAATGAGAGGAATTATCGAATGGATGGAGGGTTCAAAGGTGATCTCCAAAGATTGTTGCACATGATTAAGATGTCATACTTTAGATATTTAGTGTATGATGAGGCACTACAATGCTAATGATAGTGTGGATGATAGGATGATTGACGGAGTAAGGGACATGAAGTTGAACAAAAGGATTAGATGGTGTGAAGCATGAGTATAAAGAACATTTATATTATGGATGGATAAGAAGGGTGGATTGGAGCACACAAGGGATTAAAATATGAAAGATGTGATGGGGGAGTATATTCCAATAAGTATTCAAATAATGTATGGATAGTTTCCCCTATTTTCATCAATATTGAAAGGGGGGTGGGGCAATTGAAATAGATATAATATGATGGTAGAATAGGTAGGTGAGATGGAAGAGATAATAAATTGATAGGTAGAAGAAACCTGTCCCCAAATGGAGAGACAAAATGGATAAAGGGATCACAAGATCTTCACTGAAGGGGTAATACAATGCCACATGCATTCATATTGGGGGTTTTAAAATGGGCAAAAAGGGGGTAGTATATTTCCTAAATAGGGAGAGAGGGGTGAGGTAGGGTGGTGGTGAATTAGAATAAACTGAAATCACACTAACTAACTTGAATAGTGACTGCATGAAACAATAAGAAAGTAATGAAAAGAACCAACAACACATGAGCACCTATATTTTATAAGTGGAAAATCTAAAATGGTAAAACCCATGGTGAGCACTTGCCCACAAAGAATAATTCATTGATGTATATACTCTAATTACTTGAAAGATGGTAGGAGCTCACTACTCTAGACTTGCAACCAGAGGCTCACTGTCAATACACCAATGAATATGTAAATATGAATAGGAGTTCACTTCTCTGAACTTGCAAATAGAGGCTCACTACCAAAGTATCAAGATAAATAAATAAAAATTGTGCACCTAAGACTCGTTGCCATAGGAAAAAGGTACATACAACTCTTTACAAGGATAAAGAGAGATTATCTGATAATGCAGATGACCCACACAACACTATCAACCTTAGCAGTACACCATTACTATCTTTTCTTCTCTACCACTATTACTAAACTTTTCTCTTCTAATTGTATATCTTCACTAGTTCACACATCATCTACTTGCTTCACATCTTATGTTTTTCCAAAGCATTAACTATACTTATATATAAGATAGTTCATTGGAGATTCCAACAAGGTTGACCATGCCAAGGGGATATTACAATTTAAGTTACAAGTCATCCAAGGCAACAATAAAATGTAATAAGGTCCCATGCTAAAAGAATCTAGACCAAAACATAGAGAGGACCCAACTAGATAAGAGATCAACATTGAATGCATAGACAACATATAGCATGAACCATGCATAGGTCACATATAGCACAAACCCATCTAGAAAAGAGATAATCATTAAATGTTGTATACACCTAAAATTGGTTAAACAAAATCAAAGAAAGCAATTGGAAATCAAAGCTATTAGATTAATTAAATTAAAAAGATCAAATAATTGTGCAATTGATTTTAATTAATTAATTCTATAGTTAAATCTAAATTTAATCCAACCCATTCAAAGGGAGACATGGCTAAATTAAATCAATTAATATATCTAAATATTCTCACCAACCACATATGGACAAAACAAATTCAACCAATGAGGTGAGAGCATTTTGATCACATGGATCACTTAAGATGCTTTGCTATCTCCACCATCTAAATTATCTTTTCTATCTTGATCATCCATTCTTGTCTCTTTGTCCCAACATTTGAAACCACCAACTCAACTAACCTCTTCCCATGATTCAATCTAACTAACATCTAACTCACCTTCCTAATTTTAGGCATCCTTTAAATAGAGTGCATTAATAGAGAAAATCATCCATTATCTAAAGCATCATTACTATAGATAATTCATTCTTAAGCGTAGCATTTCAATTGAGAATTTGCATTGTATTGATCATAATGGAGAGCATAATTAAGCTAGAATATGGTAGAATCACATCATACAAAGCTTAATTTCCCATTTTAGGACTGTCACTAATGGATGCTAAGCTGAGAGCATTTAATTAGCTTTGCTAGATAGGGAACCATAGGATGTTGCTTGCTTTGTTTCCAATTCAATAACTTAATTATTGATTTTTCATAATTGAGTTGATTTCATGGTCAAACTAATCCTATGAAGGTATTTCTTATACACAAAATGGCACCCACCATGGGGTAGGAGCCTCAAACTAACCAAATTTGATCTTTATTTTCTAAATTAAAGGTTTTTGTGTTGCAAATTTGAAAATTGTAGGTAGAGCAACACCTCTGGCTGAAGAAATGATGCGTACAAGACAAAGTTCAATGCCTTTGTAGGTTTAAACAACATGTATACGATAAATCTCAATGCCTTTGCACATAGTTTTGATGCATGCTAAATATGTTTTATCTTTTGTCTCTCTTTCTTTTAGTGTGTATTAGATAGCTTTATGTCACGTTTACATTCTGTTTCAGTGTATGTTAACTCTCAATCATTTAAATAGTGTGTAGCAGTAGGCAAATAATGTGTTTAAAGGTTTTTGTGACACTATGCAAGAAAAACAGTAACATGTATGCAACTTTATGTAGCACGTAGCACAATCATTTTTCAAATTTAAAATTATGCAAATCCATTGATTATAACTTTTTGTTTTGCGGATGATAGATCATAGGAAGGTGTGCAAACTTGTTTATAGATCAGTAGATTACTTCAAAAACAAGGAGGAAAGGAAATTAGCTAAATTTCAAAAGATAATTTATTTTTCTAATTTTCTTGATGATATGAATGAATAATTAAAATCATATGATAGATATATTCAAATAATTAATGCTTATAAGTCTAAATATATTTCCCTAAATTGGATCTTTACTCCTTGATTGACAATTAACAATTTTTGAAAAGGAATTTGCAAAGCTATTTGAAATTGTTGATTTTTCCTCACTTTGCATTGGTATGTGTTGAACTAACATATGTGGAAAGAGGATTCTAAGGAGATAGAGAAAATATCCTTGGGAAGTGAAAATTTCAAAACAAAAACCTCAAAAATGTGCCTAGCCTTTGCTAACTACAAATGAGGTAATCCTAAAACCTAATACAGTTTCTTAAATTGTGGCATTCAATTCAAAATCTAGCCTAATTAGAAAAGCAAATTGGAATCTTAAGTGAGGCATTAGGGATATTCTCTTCACCTTTTGGTGAATCAAACTCCTATATGTGCCAAATTTGAGAGGAAAATAAGCTAAGGAATTAACCAAACACTTAAACAAAGCCTTTTTGTTTGTGGATGAAAGTGCTAGGTATATGCTCTTCACCATTTGCTGAATCAAAAAGCCAAATGTCCTCTAGTCCCCTTAGATTAAAAGGCTTGGGAAAGAACAATGTTAAACATGTTTTTGAAGTGAAGCAATAGGGATATGATCTTCAAAACATGAACTTTATGTTTAAAGGTTAGGGGTGAAAACAATTAATTTTGAGCTTGTTGTGATTGAAGATCCATGTTTGCAAGGAGAAGGAAAAATCCATTTAGATCAGATAATCAAATTAAAAGTTTTAAAAATCCTATAATTTGCAACCAAAATGGTAAAGCAACAGTTTCTAAAACATCCTGTGATGCGTATGAAACTTCTTGTGACACTTCTAAAGTTCATGCAACGCATATCAACATAGTTTCAATGCATTTGAGAATAGAAATAATGCTTATAAACAATCTTTCAATGCCTTTGAATAATAAAGTGACACATCTCAACAACTAAATAACACATTCAATTTATGTTCTGATGCCTACAATTAAAAAAAGTGATGCATACAAGTTTTGTTTCACCGTGTACAAACCAAGACCCTAAAACAATGAGTATTTGTCAGGCATGTCATTGCAATTTGAAATCATTTATGGATACCCTTTACAAACTACTCCCCATCCAACTCAAGAACTAATTAAAATATCTACAAACTTCAAATTTCCAAAGAAAATTCAAAGGATTGGTCTTCAAAAGGTCTAAATCTGAAACTTTAAATTCTTGTCAATGTCGGTCTTCACTAGATCCCATCACATTATGATATCTTTGCAAGAAGATGGAACATACCTTAGACAAGAAATCCCATACAAAGAAAAAACCTCAAAATCTCCTTTAACATTGTTTGAAGAAGAACAAGAGCAAAGAGATCATATTCCTAATCTTTTTGAAGAACGAATCAATCCAATGGTAGAAAATAATAACAATCATGATCAAGATCACAATTGCCATAGACATCAAGATGAAGAAGAAACTGAAGAGAGGATTAATGAAGTGACCCAAAATCCCTTGTTCCTCAAAGTCATGGAGAAACTATTGGAAAGGGATAAAGAAACATTTCTTAAACTTATCTTGATTAGGAATTCAGCTTCCTCATGACTATGACACATCAACCTTAAAGAAGGATGAGGAAGAAGAAAATCCAATTGGGGTGATGAACAAACAACTTAAACTATTTCAAACCCAAATTGATGGCATGAAGAAGGTAGTGACTCCTAAACAATTTTCAATTGAAGCCATAAGCTTGTTCCCCTTTGATAAAAAAATGATTATGGTGCCCTTTCCTCCAAATGCAGTCTTTTTGAGATACGAAAATTATACGAATAAATCAAACCCACAAGACCATTTGAGATAATTTTGTGCCTTAAGTATTGAGTTCATGCATGACACAACTTATTTAATGAGATTATTTCCTAGAAGCCTTAGAGGGAAAGCAATGGAGTGGTTTTCAAAACCACCCCCGAGCATAAAAATGTTTGAAGAGTTAGCCTCCAAGTTTGTAACACATTATTCCTACAATATTGAACACGAAGTCACCATGCTAAATCTATGTAATACCAAATAAAGAGATGGTGAGTCCTTAAGTTTCCTACAAAGATGGAGTGTGGTTTTTTCCCACTATCCTAGAAGTGTACCTGAGAAGGAGAAAATTGACATTTTCATATTTTCTTCACCCATGGAAGATGATGATAATGAGATATTTAAATGGCTTTATAAAGATGAAGAATCATAAAGTTTAAACCAAGCACCAATTCCAAATGAAGAAAGGGTTCAAAATATCAGCATTCCTACACACCAATATGGTAAATGTTATCAAATCACTCAAAATATGGTTTACAAAGGAAAATGACCCTTAGGAAGGAAAAAGGAAGGTTTGTTGAAACCAAAGAAACAATTTGGAGATATAGTAAAGAAAAATTAGGGCTATGTTACCTAGAGAAAAGATACAGAATCATCGACAACTCTATGAACAAATATTACAATTAAATTCCCAAAGTGATGAAGATCCCAATGAATGGGACTGAGATGCTTCGTTTGAAGATTCTTTCCATGAAAAAGAAGTGGATGTGATTAATATATATGCTCCTATCTATAGAACAAGTAAAGGATCAGGTTAAAATCAAGAAATAAGTTCCAATCAAAAACCTAGTACTAGTCAAGAATAAAATCAAGGATAAAATTATAAACACGGACCTAGTGCTAGTCAAGAACAAAATTCAAGGCAAGAATCAGATGGAGCTCAGTGGGTAGGTGAACCATGAATACCTTCATGGTTAGGAGAATCTAATGTTAGGTTTAACCCACAATATTTTTATCTTCAAGAAACCTAAGAGGACTCAAGTGAGGAGAATTTTGATCCAAGTTGTATGGAATTCCTTGAACAAGCACGTGTCATAGACTTGAATGATACAATGTATGAACCCTCTAATATTTTCATGCCCTTAAACCCTATGGATTTGAACCTACCTAATGATCCCCTACCCTTTTTTTATCTTGAGTTAATTGATAGGGATTTAATTGAGCCAAGTGACATACCCTCATTTCCAAATGACAATTCATTGGCCTTATACCTAGATGCGATTGAACCATCTTTCACTAATGAAATATATGAAGGATAAATAAGGAGGGGAAGTATCAAATCTCTTAGTCACAAAATAACATGAAAGAATAAAGAAAAAATCAAAAGGTCTAGTGTTGAAAACCATAATGTGGTTGATGAACTACAACTGATTGAATACCTGAATGACTTGAAGATCAGTGATTAGGAGATCACTGAGTTACTAAAATGACATGTAAGATAATTAAGTTAGTCATTATGTTGTCATTGATGTCAACTAGTTTTGGTAGTACTTATCACGTTAGTTAAAAACATCTAAACATCTATAAAAAGGAGAGAAAAGATGAAGAACTGAGATATCTACATGGAGAGATGGATGTGACAGATGAGGATAAGGAATACTTTGGGTAACTTATTGATGAGTCTATGATCTCATATTGTTCACTTGATTATGTTGCATTAATCTATTATGTAGAAGGAAGCAAAATTGTACAAGGAAATGTGGTCGGTAAATGAAGCACTTCAGTATATAGTGAGCTAGTGTAGTGTATACCGAGTGACAATATTAATCGAGCTTGTGTTCACCGATGCATTTCTTTGTTAACCAAGTATGGATGAAAGTATTAAATGCTTATTTCAGCTGACATAAATTGATAAGCCAAAAATTGTTATGATTTTGAGATTGAGGATAAAGTTTGTTATGAGATCCACGATTGACAAAATTCAAAGAAGATCTAAAGGATGGAATTGAAATGTGTTAAGGAAACAACTGCCGAGGAATGTTTAAGAGGAAAAATCAATGAAGAAGGATAAGTGGAAAAATTTGATGGTTGATATGAAAATGGTTTATCTTTCTATATAAGAGATATGAGTTTCTTTATGAAACTATGTTGGAGAAAGAAGACTGTAGAGATTTCGCATGAACACAGTTTCATGCATGCCTGATCAGACTGGTTGAAGGAGAACTGAACTACAGAACATAATTGAGCATTAGAGAGCTATTACTGAGTACAAGTAAGTTGAGGAAGTGAATTGGAATATTGATTAGAGGATTTGTATGGGCTTAGAATAGATCTAAACATCTACAAGTTAAGTTGTATTGTGATCACATCAACTATTGTTTCAGTTTAACCATTGATACAGAAAATCTCCTAACTGAGTGGACTTAATCGTCTTATGTTATGCCCCTATGTCATTCAAAGAATGTACATTGTTATCTTATTGACTCCATGGTGAATGTTGGTTGAAAGTTAACTGTTAGTCTCAAATCCTCTAACAAGGTCACACCTAACAGTGTGTTTGTAACCTTTAACAGGGCTAGCTCTTCACCAAGCTCACTTTAGAAGAGTGAAAATTAGTTTGGGTTACCGGTCCTAGGTGGTTTTTCCCTTAGCAGTGTTTCCACATTAAATCATTGTGTTATGTGTTTCTGTGATGATTTTTTTATTGTCATACTTTATATACTACATATTTGATTTGGTCGGTAATCACAGTGAGTTAATTAACTGGTAATCGCTAAAAGGCACAGGCAATTTAATAGTTTATGTTACCGAGCTGTAGAATTTATTGGAATTGTTTTGTGTTACATCTTCATATTTGGGACTATAGGATAACTAATCCAACTGATTCAACCCCCCTCTCAGTTATTCTAACAATTGGTATCAGAGCATTGGTTGCTTGGAATAGAGTTTTAAGGACTCCAGCAGAAAGTTTACCTGGTCCTTTGACTCTTGATGAGTTAAGAGACTGACATGAACACAACATCACTATGATAGAGATAGCGGCTGCTCTTACTGATGCTGAATTTAAAGACATTAAGGACTGCACTACTTCAAAGGAAATGTGGGAGAAACTTTCCATAGTACATGGTGGTGATGCAAATGTGATGAGAACCAGAGCTGAAAGCTTGAGAGGCAGATTTGATGATATGAAAATGAAGGAAGGAGAAAACATAGTACATTACTCAAACTGAATTAAAGAGGTTGACAATGCTATTCGTGGAGTTGGTGGTACCATTGATGAGCATACTGTGGTAAGTAAAATCTTGAGAATACTTTTTCCTATCTATGCAATTAGAATATCTGCAATTCATGAAATGAGGTCTACACCTAATAACACACTTACTCTTGATAGTCTAATTGGAAAGTTAACCACTTTGAGCTAAACAATTATGATAATAGTGTTGTACTAGCTATTGAGTCTACTTTTGTCTTCTCTTAAGATTGGTAAATCTTGTAGTAAGCACAATATAAGGAATGAAAGTGATAGCAATACTGATGATTAGCTTGATGAGCTAGAATCACTAATGGCTCGAAGACTGCCTAAAGGTAAAGGTAGATATAAGGGTAAATTACCTTTAGCATGTTTTAATTGCAAAGAAGTTGGTCATATTGTTGCCAGATGCTCGAACAAGAAAGAAGATGAGAATGAAAAAGATAGGTCCAGAGGTGGAAGCTATGGTAGAAGGAATAATATAGATAACTGACAGTACAACAAAGACAACTGAGATCACAGAGATAAAGGTAAAAAGGTATGTTACTTTGTTGAGGGGATGATACAGACACCGACACTGATGATGATGTTGAGGTGGTATTTGTTGTGATGAAAGATGACTCTGAGGAAGAGGAAAGGTATGTAGAAATAACACTCATTTCTAAAGTTGGTAAAAATGATACTTGGATCATAGATAGTGGCTGTACACATCGCATGACTGGTGATGAAGATAAGTTTGATAATCATGAGCACTATAATGGAGGTTCAGTAAAAATGGGTAATGATACACCTTGCATGGTTAAAGGAAAAGGATCTTTATTGATAAATGATAAAATCAGATGTGATAATGCTTATTGGGTAAAAGGACTGAATTATAATTTGCTAAGTGTAGCACAACTTAAAAACTTAGGACACTGTGTGGCATTTGAAAGTAAGAAGGTGAACATATATGATGAGAGTGGAAAGCTTATTGGAACAGGAGGACAATCAAAAGGTAACTTATTTTATCTTGACAATGATGAGACTTCTTATTTACTAGTGAAAAATGAGGATGCATGGTTATGGCATAAAAGGTTATGTCATGTAAATTTTGATAACATGATTATGATCAGTAGAAAGAGAAAAGTTAGAGGACTGCCTAGCCTAACTAAACCAGATCATGTTATGTGTCATTAATGTCAGAAAGGGAAGATGAAGAAATCTAGTTTCAAAAGTAAAGACTATTCAACAAAAAGAATCTTGGAGTTAGTTCACACTGACCTATGTGGTCCCATGAGAACTCAGAGCTACTATGGTGATAGATACTTTATTCTATTTGTTGATGATTATACTAGATTGATGATTCTTATGTTTTTAAAAGAGAAATCTGAGGCATTTAAGATGTTTAAATGGTACAAAGCTAAAGTAGAGAAAGAAACTAGAAAAGAACTGAAATGCTTGAGGTCTAATAGAGGTGGTGAGTTTATTTCTGATGAATTCACTATTGTAATGAGCATGGCATCAAAAGACAAGTATCTGCACCTAGAACACCGTAGCAGAATGGGATTGCTAAAAGGAGAAACAGATCCATTGTTGATTATGCAAGAACACTGATGATAGAGAAAAATGTTGCACATATGTATTGGAGAGAAGTAGTTAGCACAGTTGTAAATGTCCTGAATCGAGTACAGTTAAAGAAAGACACAAACAAGACACCCTACAAGTTATGGTTTGGATATACATTGAGTGTAAGTTACTTCAAAAATTTTGGTAGAAAATGTTTTATTCTGAAAGATGATAGGAACGGGAAATTTGACTCTAAAGGGGATGAGGGAATATTTCTTGGATATTCTACTAAAAGTAAAGCTTAAAAGTGTCAGAATAAACATACTAATAAGATGATTGAAAGTGCTAATGTCAGAGTTGATTAATTTTCTGACAAAAATGATGAAGAAAGAACTAAGGAGCCAAAAGACTATGGTAGATTTGTTTATGTTGAACATCCAGAGTACCTGCCAAAGCCACAGGCTGAGTTGACCGAGCATCAGGAATATAACACCGAGGAACAACAAATGGAAATTGAGGATTAGGAAGAAGCTATAGAGAAAGGAAATGAACCTAAATAGAATGAAGAACAAAGAAGAGAGCAAGTGCTAGCAAGATTTTTTAGAAGACATCATCCTGAGAACCAAATCTTTAGAGACAAGAAAGACGGGATGTTGACAAGAAGTAAGTTAAGACAAAATGTATGCTTAGTTTGTAAGTTTGAACCAAAGAATGTTAAGGTTTCACTTGAGAATGATGAATGGATCAATGCTATGAATGAAGAGATAGAAAAAATTGAGAAAAATAAGACATGGACTTTAGTACCTAGACCAAAAGATAAAAATGTTATCGGTACTACATGGATTTTCAGAAATAAGCTAAATGAGAATGGAAAAGTTACAAGGAACAAAGCTAGATTTGTTTGCAAGGGATATGCACATGAAGAAGGTATTAATTATGGTGAAACTTTTTCACCTATTGCTAGACTAGAAGGAGTCCGCATGTTACTTTCATATGATGCACATAAGATATTTAAAGTCTATCAAATGGATGTTAAGTCAGATTTTCTGAATGGAATACTAGATGAGAGGTCTACATAGAAAAACCAAAAGGGTTTGTTGATCCAAATCAGAAAGACATGGTATGTATATTGCACAAGGCTTTATATGGATTACAGCAGGCACCAAGAGCATGGTATGAAAGGTTACATACTTATCTTTTAAATATTGGTTTTGTAAGAACTAGTGAAAACAATAATTTGTACATGAAAGGAGGATCTGATGATACTATTTTGATTGCTGAAATATTTGTGGATGATATCATCTTTGGAGGACAAGATCATATTTGTAAATAATTTGCTGATGAGATGAAAAAGGAATTTGAAATTTCTATGTTTGGAGAGATTAAGTTCTTTCTAGGCTTACAGGTTATTCAACAGAATGATGGAATTTTCATCACACAATCAAAGTACATAAAGGAAGTATTGAGAATGTTTGTCATGGAAGATGTTAAATGAGTAGGAACATCGATGGTCACAAGCTGAAAATTAACAAAAGATGATGAATCTACAGAGGTAAATCAGACATTGTACTGATCCATGATTGGTAAACTAATGTATGTAGTACACAATAGGCCTGATATTGCACATGCAGTAGGGATTGTGACTAGATTTTCTGCCAATCCAAAGGATTCACATATGGTTGCAGTAAAAAGAATATTGAGATATTTGAAGAAAATAGAGGATTATGGTTTATGGTATCCCAAGGAGGGAAAATTTGAACTAAGAGTTTACACCAATGTAGATTAGGCTTGAAATATAGATGACAAAAAGAGCACAACCAGAGGAGCATTTTTCTTTGGTGAAAGACTTGTAACTTGGACAAGTAAGAAACAACCTTTTATTTCTCAGTCTACTGCTGAAGCAGAGTATGTTGCTGCTGCTACAAACTATTCAAACATTTCTTATATCAAACAAGTGTTGGAAGGGATGAATGAGGTAATCACTGATACGGTGATTATATATTGTGACAACACTAGTGCAATAAATATTTCTAAGAGTCATGTAATGCATGCGAAGACAAAGCATATTTCAATTAAGTATCACTACTTAAGAGAACAAGTACATGAGAAGCAAGTAAGACTAGAATATGTTACATCAAAGGAGCAACTTGCTGATATTTCTACCAAGCCTCTACCAAAGGACACTTTTGAATACTTGAGGACTAGACTAGGGGTTCGTCCCTTGTCTACCGATCACTAATGTGATCTAGAGGTTGCATCAGCCTATTCTTATTAGAAGATCATTCATGTTGATGCAACATATCTCACACTTTGGATTATGTCTAAGGTTGTGAAATATTTGAGGAACTAGAACAAGGATTTTCATATCAATATATAGAGATACATTGTTTGCACCGAACAACAGAAAGGTACTTGGCTATTACAAAGCTGTATGTTTTATGTTTTTCTTTGGCATTGTTGTCAAAGGGAGAGATAAAAAATGAAGAGATAAACAAAGAGATCAATGAAATATCTATCTAAGGGAGAGATAATCTGAGAAAGTCAGGGAAAGATTTAAAGATTTGTTGCTAAGAACAAAAGGAATATGAGAGCTAAAAAGATCAAATCCATAGAGGAGAGTCTGCACTTGTAATGCTGTTATGTAACGTAGTGATTAAACATATTAAAAATCAAGCTAGGGAGAGCTTACCGAGCTACAACATTTACTTACATAGTTGTAGAATACATGTTAGGTATATGCATGGCATATTTCATTTTGCTTGTGTTGCCATCAATGCCAAAGGGAGATATTGATGAACTATAACTAATTGAATACCTGAATGAATTGAAGATCAGTGGTTAGGAGATCACTGAGTTATTGAAATGATATGTAAGATTATTAAAGTAGTCATTATGTTGTCATTGATGTCAACTATTTTGACAGTACTTATCATGTTAGTTACAAACATCTAAACATCTATAAAAAGGAGAGAAAAGATGAACTAAGATATCTACATGGAGAGAGATGGATATGACAGATGAGGATAAGGAATACTTTGGGTAACTTATTGATGAGTCTATGATCTCATATTCTTGACTTCATTATGTTGCATTAACCTATTATGTAGAAGGAAGCAAAATTGTACAAGGCAATGTGGTTAGTAAATGAAGCACTTAAGTATACACCGAGCCAGTGTAGTGTATACCGAGTGACAGTATTAACCGAGCTTGTGTTTGCCAACTCATTTCTTTGTTAATTGAGTATGGATGAAAGCATTAAATGCTTAGTTTAGCCAATGAAATTTGATGAGCTAGAAATTGTTATGATTTTGAGATTGAGGATAAAGTTTTTTATGAGATCCATGACTAACAGAATTTGAAGAAGATCTAAAGGATGGAATTGAAACATGTTAAGGACACAACTGCCAAGGGAGGTTTAAGAGGCAAAATCAATGAAGACGGATAAGCAAAAAAATCTGATGGTTGATATGAAAAGGGTTTATCTATCTACATAAGAGATATGAGTTTCTTTATGAAACTATGTCGTAGAAAGAAGACTGCAGAGATTTTGCGTGAACACAGTTTCATGCATGCCTGATCAGATTGGTTGAAGGAGAACTAAACTGCAAAACATAACTGAGTGTCAAAGAGCTATTACCAAGTAAAATTAATTTTAGGAAGTGAATTAGAATATTGATCAGAGGATTTGTATGGGCTAAGAATAGATCTGAACATCTGCAAGTTAAGTTGTATTGTAATCAGATCAACTACTGTTTCAGTTTAACAATTGATATAGAAAATATCCTAACCGAGTGGGCTTAACCGTCTTATGTTATGCCCCTATGTCATTCAAGGAATGTACATTGTTATCTTATTGACCCCATAGTGAATGCGAGTCAAAAGTTAACTGTTAGTCTTAAATACTCTAACAAGGTCAAACATAACAGTGTTTTTGTAACCTTTAACAGGGTTAGCTCTTCACCGAGCTCACTTCAGAAGAGTGAAAATTATTTTGGGTTACCAGTCCCGGGTGGGTTTTCCCTTAGCAGGGTTTCCATGTTAAATCATTGTGTTATGTGTTTCTGTGATGATTGTTTTATTGTCATACTTTACATAATGCATATTTCATTTGGTTGGTAATCACAGTGAGTTAATTAATTGGTAATCGGTAAAAGGCATAAACAGTTTAATAGTTTATGTTACCGAGCTGCAAAATTTATTGGAATTGTTTTAAGTGTTACATCTTTGTATTTGGGACTATAGGATAATTGATCTAACCGATTCACCCCCCTTATTAGTTATTCTAATAGTGGCAGTACTAGACCAAGAAGAAGTAAAAATAAAAGACATTTCTAAAGGTGAAAACCTAATTGTGGCACCTAAGGAAGAAAGATTGGACACTTTACTAGATCACTATGAGGAAAGATCTTCTATTTTCATTGAGTTCACATAAAAAGTCAACATTGGTATAGAATCAAATCCCAAGATCATAAACCTTGTAGCATCATTAACACCATAAGCAAGAGAAGAATTTATTGCATTCTTTAAAGAAAAACAAGTGATTTGCATGGTCTTATGTAGATATGCTAGGACTAGATCCTAATCTCACTATGCACCATTTGAACATTAAGCCATGAGCCAAATCAGTCAAATAGAAACTAAGGAAAATGCATCCTTGCATCAAATTAATAGTCAAGGATGAATTGGAAAAGTTGTTGAAGGTTGGTTTCATAAGAGCTATTGCCTATGCTGAATGGATATCCAGTATTGTACTAATCTCTAAACTAGATAAATCAGTCAGAGTATGTAAATACTTTAGAAATATCAATCTAGCATGCCCAAAAGAGGACTGTCCATTGCCAAGTATTGATGTTATAGTACATCTAACAACATGACCAATGCAGAGGCCTTATGTGGACTTTCAATCAGCAAGTTCAAGAGGGACCTCCTTAGTGTTATCACAACACCCAACAAGCATCTTCATTAGGATCATTCTCTTGGATCCAATCCACACCATACCCTATCAGAGTGCACATCAACTCCTTATTCCACCATATACTCTAGAACTTTTTAATCTCTCCAATGTCCCTCAATACAACCACTAGATTCAATCATTCAACTTGATCAAATCACAATCCTTACTCGGGTGCTCACTAAGCCTTAATCCCTAGTAGCCCTACTCAATAGGTTTTTCAACGATAACTAAAGCATTCCCAAAACACTCAAAGATCTAAAGGAATATTAAGATACCACTTTCATAACTCTTCAACATATCTCAAAATCATATGCTACTCCATTGGACCATATGCCCAATCCAATACCTTGTTCCCCTGCAATTAGCCCTCATTAGCCCTCCTATTACAAAGAAACTACTAAAAATTAACATCCCCAAACCACACAACCTTCAAACAGAGTTGAGATATCATCCAAATCAATGGATTTGCAATATTTCAAGAGGTGCCACCAAGTTTTAATACTCCAACGACCAAACCCTCCTTCATAGGTGCACAAGCCTAGGGCTTTGTCAAAATGAACTCTCCAAACACTTCCACACCCTACCAAGGGATCCAACACCATCTATAAAACATATTATGACATTCCATGCCATAAAAAATGTCCCTCCTTTGGGTGGAACTCTCAGACCATGACTGGTCCAACCACCATGTACCCTCAATCAATAATATCTCTTCAATCAGATATCTTCATCTTCAATCCATACATACCCCTGCAACTAAAAACATATGGCATATATCATAAATGTTTTAGACTCTCCCCACAAGTCACATAACCATAGTAAGTGAGGGAGTCTTATACATTCATAGTGTCTTCAAGGCAATTTGTTGATTGCACCAAATCTCTGTCTAGGAACAATTGAAACAACTTGGCTTTCTTTATTTCAAAACTTCACAAAAACAATAAATATTTGCATGGAAATGAATAAAAATTGAAACCAATACTATTTCAATCCATTACCAATCAGTATTGCATTGAAGTAAAGAGTTTTAGAACACCAAACTAGTGATTGTGTCCTCACGATATAGAATAGGTAGTTTGTAGAAGATTTTTGTTAATTATTTCAAAAAATTCATTAAATCTGTTCTTCGACACACAAAGAATCTCTATCAAACTCATGAACTCCCCTAATCACCATTCCTCATGCTCACACAACCCAAATAACCTTCTTCCAATCGGTTGCAATGTAACTTTTGTCAAGGATATTGCTAATGCACTGGGGAGATGGTTGATATATTTAATATGTTTAATCATTACATTAAGTGATGTTGGAGCTGCTGATGTTGTCATTAGTGTTTTGTCACTGATGTCAACATATGTTTCTGTGAAGTAAATAGGCTGGTTATTATAGTGTACGAACACTATATGGATGTTTCAAAACATGTGAAGTTAGATGAGAGTTTAGGACGATGTTGTGTTCTTATATCCAAGATTGCATCATGTAATGTTGTGTATTGGATGAGTTACAAATGTTTTGATGTAGATGGGTTACTGGATTGTGATAGTGAAATTTGACAGAGTGAGTCTCTGTGTTTCTGGTATATCTTATAGAAGCTATGGATTCAGTGTATGCGAGCTTGAGGGATGACAGATAGGGTATTGAAGAATGTTCCTTGGTCAACACAAGTCACGAGAAGTAGGATGACGTCAACGGTGGCGTGTGATATGTAGAAGAGTCATTTGGGAGCTGACTTCAAAGATGTAGCGTACATTTTGGCTGGTGAATGTAAATTAAGGATGTCTGTCCTTAAATGTTATAATGTAATCATTGTATACTTGTTTTAGATATCGTGTGTATCTTAGCAAGGGTTTATGTAATTGTTTGTATATTAGGAAAGCCTAATCGGCCAACCTGGTCATGTAGAATGTAATAGGGTATATATGTAAGATGTTTTCTTTGGAAGAGAAATGGATGAGATGTATATGATGTGAAAGAGGATTGTGAAAGCTACGAGCTTATACCTGCTAGATGTAGAGTAGATAATTGTATGTACTTCATTGGAAATGATCAAGAAAAGATAGTTGTTGTCAGACAGTTCACAAGGATTGTGTATTTCCTCATATACAATTATTTTGCAAATAGTGTGTTTTGAAGGTGGACTTAAACTTCTTTGCGTAGTGAGCCTACCCCTTTTCTTTAACTCCTAATAGGGTCTATCCTCTAACAAGGACTATGTACTATAATGCTTTAATCAGCTCCTAACAGGGCTAGATATTATAACAAGGATATTGTACTCGCAGTACATCATTTATGGGTGTTAATTAACACTAGGGTTTTTACCTTTAAAAGGGTTTCCCCAACACCAAAATATTGTATTATTGTGTTGGCATTCATTGTTTTCATTGGGTTTGATATTGCTGCTATTCAAAGTTTAAAGTTCAATATTCTATCATACAACTAATTCATCCCCCCTCTTAGTTGTATTGTGGACTGTTATTCCCAACAATTGGTATTAGAGCTTTTGGTCCTTAGAGAGAAAGCTTAACAGCTTGAGGTGATCTTGGAGATGACATTCTATAGGAAGGATAGTCAGAAATTTGATCCTGAAAACTTTGACAGTTGGAAGAACAAGATGCAAACTTATTTTCTATGTTTGGGCATCGAATACTAGATGATTACAAAGAATCAGGTTGCTATGAAGGTTGAGGATGAATTGGAAAAATCTAGTGATAATGAAAAGAAGGTATTTTCATATAACATGGTCGCAAG
Source organism: Chamaecyparis obtusa (assembly GCA_027943335.1). Classification (NCBI taxonomy): domain Eukaryota; kingdom Viridiplantae; phylum Streptophyta; class Pinopsida; order Cupressales; family Cupressaceae; genus Chamaecyparis; species Chamaecyparis obtusa. The sequence continues at coordinate 2,407,566 of BSBK01001680.1, forward strand.
GGAAGCATTGATCAGCATACTCTCTAAAGGAGAATTTACCGAGGTTAAAGATCTGGATTCCACACACAAGATTTGGGAAAGATTAGAAGCACTATATGAAGGAGACAAGTATACCAAGAAAGAGAAGTTATAGAATTGGAAAACAAAAATGGAAAAGCTACAAATGAAGGATGATGAAAACATTAGCGCCTATGTTCAAAGGGTTACAAAGGTTGTGGTTGAAATCAGAAATTATGGAGGCACTTATGATGAAGAAGAAGTCATTGTGAAGATCCTTAGATCATTGACACCTACTTACAAGACTAAGGCTCTAACTATACAAGAAACTATACCTTTGACTCTGAACTTTAGCAGAGAGATGTTGATTGCAAAGCTAACTACCTTTGAAGTTGCTGAAATGGGAGATTTTGTACCTAAAGTTGAATCTTCATTTAAAACATTTGTACACAAGAAGATAATGTCTACACTTCCAAGCACCAGTAGTGAGACCCTAAAGGAAGAGATTGGTGAATATGCTAAGGAATGGGAACATAGACAAGCAGAGGAAAGAAAGATGGATGAACTTGTTGCACTGATTGATAGAAGAGAAAAGAGAGGTAAGGGTAAATTTGGAGGAAAGTTGCCTTTGAAATGTTTTTCATGCAATAATGTAGGTTATTTTGAATCTATATGTCCTATAAGAGTTCCTAAGCACAAGCCTAAGTTTTTCAAGTCTAATTATTCAAAGGATAAGGAATGTTATTATGCTAGTGAAGGTATTTATGATGATGATGATTTGGATTATGAGGAGATTGGATTTATTTATATTAAAGATGAAAAACTAGTACATGAGGAAAAAGCATTAGTATCACATGTTGATTAGAAATCTGAATGGATTATAGATAGTGGTTTTTCACATCATATGACTAGAGGCAAAAACAAGTTTGTTAAATTAGTGAAGTATGATGGTCATGTTGTGAGATTCAAAGACAATCTTCCTAAACCTATCATAGGAGTAGGATCTATTACTTTGGATGGAAAGACTAATACTGATAATGTAATACTTGTTGATGGACTTAAGAATAACTTGTTGAGTGTTGGACACTTGATGGAAAAAGAATTTTAATTATAGTTTAATGATGGTAAATGTTTTATCAAAAGTAAGGTAGGAATGTTGATTGCAACAAGTACTAAATCAAGAGGTAATGTATTTGAGTTAAATACATTTGGAGCCTCTTATTTTGTTGTGAAGGTAGATGATAGTTGGTTATGGTACAAAATATTTTGTCATGTTAATTTTGATAATATTGTGAAGGAAAGTCTGACTAATGCAGTAAAAGATCTACCGAAGATTGTGAAACCATCTAACACTATATGAAGAGAATGTGTTATAGGAAAACAAACTAGAAGTAGTTACAAAAGTAAAGCATATACATCAAAAGGAAAGTTGGATCTAGTACATATGGACCTATGTGGACCTACAAGGATAAGATCATACTATGGTGAAAGGTATTTTATACTTTTTGTTGATGACTTTTCTAGAATGATGTGGGTCACTTATTTGAAAGAGAAGTCAGAAACGTTTGATAAATTCAAGATATTCAAAACAAAAGTAGAGAATGAATTAGGTTTAAAGATAAAATGTTTGAGGTTAGACAAAGGTGGAGAGTTTACTTCAAACTTATTCAATTCATACTGCGAAGAGCATGAAATACAAAGACAAACATTTGCTCCTAGGACTCCATAGCAGAATGGGATAGCAGAGCAAAGAAACAAAACTATACTTATGTTGCTAGGATAATGCTGCTTGAAGGAAATGTATCTCATATGCATTGGAGAGAATCTGTTAGGATTGCAGTGTACACCTTGAACATAATTCAAATCAGATAAGGTACAAGTAAGACCCCTTATGAATTGTAGTTTAAATATACTCCTATTGTAAAATATTTCAGAATATTTGGTAGTAAGTGCTATATCAATAGAGATGATGAGATAGGGAAATCTGATGCTAGAAGCAATGAAGGAATTTTACTTGGTTATTATACTAAGAGAAAGGCTTACAAATGTTATAATCTAAGATTAAGAAAGATGATTGAAAGTAACAATGTGAAGATAGATGAAAGGTTTCAGATGCAAGAAAGAATGTATGATTGTAATCAAGATATAGAGATCAAAGAGGATGTTGCTACAAAAGAAGAAGAACTTATTGAGCTTGAATGTGAAAATGAGACTTGTGATGATGATACAAATGAGTTTTCTAAGGTTCCTAAGACTCTGAGGTATGTAAATAAAGACCATATTGAAAATAAAATTATTGATAATACAAATCAAGGAGTAATGACTAGATCAAAGGCTAGAGAAGAAATTTGTTTGATTTCTCAAGTTGAACCAAATAATACAAATGAAGCTTGTAGAGATGAATCTTGGATAAATTCTATGATGAAATAGTTAGATCAGATAAAGAAAAATAACACTTGGGAATTGGTTCCTAGACCTAAAGACAAAATTGTAATGGGAACTAAATGGTTTTTCAGAAACAAAATGAATGAAGAAGGAACTATTGTAAGGAATAAAGCAAGACTGGTATGTAAAGGTTATTCATAACAAGAAGGCATAGATTTTGAAGTGACATTTTATCTTGTTGCTGGAATAGAGGCTGTGAGATTATTCTTGGCTTATGCTACACATAGAGACTTCAAGGTATATTAGATGGATGTGAAATTTGCATTCTTGAATGAGGATCTTAAAGAAGTGTATATAGAACAACCTAATGGATTTCCTCTATCTGAAGATGGAGACATGGTATTCAAGTTGAAGAAGGTACTATATGGACTAAAGAAAGCTCCAAGGGATTGGTATGCAAGGTTAGACAAATATTTACTTCACCTTGGGTTTAGAAAAGGTAATGCTGATAGTAATTTATATTTAAGAACTAGTGAAGATGGAGTTTTGATAATAGAAGTTTTTGTTGATGATATTATCTTTGGAGGCAATGATGAATTGTGTAAGAAGTTTTCTAAAGAGATGGAAAATTAATTTGAGATGTCCATGATAGGTGAAATGAAATTCTATTTAGGATTGTAAATAACTCAAAACAAGAATGACATTTTTATTTCTTAGGCTAAGTATCTTAAAAAAATGTTAAAGAAGTTTGGAATGGAATATTGTAAACTAGTTGGTACACCCATGGTGACTGGTAATAAACTATCAAGTAATGATGAGACTAAGTATGCTTTTTAGACCAAGTACAGATCTATGGTTGGTGGATTACAATATCCGACTCACACTAGACTAGATATTGCTAATGTTGTTAGAATTGTGGCTAGATATCAGGTAGAACCTAAAGAGACACACCTAGCTACTATAAAAATGATATTTAGATATCTGAAAGGAACAATTGAATATGGCTTATGGTATGATAGAAATGATAGCTTTGAACTTCATCCTTATACTGATGCTGATTGGGCAGGAAAAATTGATGACATGAAGAGTACTAGTGGTGGTGCATTTTTCCTTGGGAAAAAGTTAGTTTCATGGCTAAGTAAGAAGCAAGATTGTATAGCTCAATCTACTGTAGAATTAGAGTATGTTGTTGCTGCTATTAACTACACTCAAATTGTTTGGATGAAACAAATGCTGAAAGACATTGGAATAAATTTTGATGAGCCAGTGGTTATCCATCATGATAACACTAGTACAATGAATATGTCAAAGAATCCGGTGATGCATTCTAAAACTAAACATATTTCTATCAATATCACTTCTTGAGAGACAAGGTGGTAGAGAAGGAAATAAAGTTGGAGTATATTAGCATAAAGAAACAAATTGTAGACATATTTACAAAGATGTTTCCAAAAGATACCTTTTAGTATCTCAAAGGTATGCTTCAGGTTCAGGCTCCCCCTAGTTAGAATTAAATGATGCAGGGATGTATAAATCCAAAGGTTTTCAGAGCCTTATCATATTCTGGACTTGATGTAGGGATCTACTCCTCAGGGGGAGTGATCATTGAAAGAAAGTTGTGAACGACAATTGATGACTTATGGCACCCTTTGCCATTTTTGTCAAAGGGGGATAGTTTCTATGAGAAAATCCCTACTGTATGGGGAGATTGTATGGAGGTGTACTATGAGAGTACTATTTGGTTACAAAACTTTAGATTGATAAAACTTTGGGTTAATGGATTTTCCCATATGTTGACATCAATTTCTAAAGGGGGAGATTGTTCGATATTGATAATGCATTGGGGAGATGGTTGATACATTTAATATGTTTAATCACTACGCTGAGTGATGTTATAGCTATTATTGTTGTCATTAGTGTTTTGTCACTGATGTCAACATATGTTTCTGTGAAGTAAACAGGCTGGTTATTATAGTGTATAGACACTCTATGGATGTTTCAGAACATACAAAGTCCGATGAGTGTTCAGGATGATGTGGTGATCTTATATCCAAGATCACATTATGTAATGTTGTGTATTGGATGAGTTACAAATTTTTTGGTAAAGACGGGTTACTGAACTGTGACAGTGAAAGTTGACAGAGTGAGTCTCTGTGTTTCTGGTATATCTTACAGAAGGTATGGATTCAATGTATGTAAGATTGAGGGATGACAGATAGGGTACTGAATAATTTTCGTTGGTTAGCAAAAGTCACAAGAAGTAGGATGATGTCAGTGCTGGCATGTGATATGGAGAAGACTCATTTGGGAGCCGACTTTAGAGATGTAGCATAGATTTTGGTTGGTGACTGTAAATTAAGGATGTTGGTTCTTAATTGTTGTAATGTAATCATTGTATACTTGTTTCAGATACCATATGTATCTTAGCAAGGGTTTATGTAATTGTTTGTATATTAGGAAAGCCTAATCATATGACTTGATCATGTAGAATATAATAGGGTATGTATGTTGTGTGTGAATTTTGTACCTGATCTATAGACACAACACTTCAGTAAAACATTAGAGGTTAGCAAAAATGAAATTTGCAATGAATTGAAAGCTAAACTAACCAGGTGATTTACTGCCTTCTAATAGGTGCAAGATTGATGTTCTCAGATTGTAATCGAGATTAGTGACCTTGACGACACCTAAATGAAGGATTTGAATGCAAAATTGATATGAAATATGAATGCAATTAATCTATATTTTTTGGATTTTAGATGCAATAAGATGAAAACTAATATGAATCCCAAGCTAGATGAAATTGATCTATGATATGCAAATTAAGCTAACAATGATATGAAATATGAAACTAGAATGAATGTAAAAACAAGATTGATCTCACAACAATGTTGATTCGCAAGAAGCTTTGATTCTTCCAATTGCAATTCTCCAGCGTGATTGTGCAAAAATATGAGATGATTTGAGATGAGCTGAAGCCTTAATTTATAGAAATATAGGGCTTTGAGGATGCATGGAAGAAAGCCATAAATCACTCAAATAAACTCAACTTGATTTTTGAGTTATTTGATTATAAAGAATAATTAACTCACAAAAACAAGTAAATCACGCAAAAACAACTTTTTAACTCAAATTAGAAGTTTAGATCAACTTTAAAACTCAAAAATGATGTTGAGTTCCAAAAAGTCAATAACTTGCATTTATTTTCTGATTTGGAGTTTAACTACTCTTTGATTGTGCACATGGATAATTATGAATTAATAAATAAATAAAGTGATTTATCTCCAACTTAACTGATTTTGAAAAATAAAACAATTGATTTATGGGTTAATCAATTATTTTTCAAACTTTTATTCAAAATTACAATATTAAAAATTGACAAAATGATTTAATTAATTAAATAAAATATTTAATCAATTATTTGTAAGATTTTGGATTTTATTATCAAAATTAAATATCATAATTAGGAATAATGGAATTAAATTCAATTAAATAATTAAGTGGTAGTATTAAATCTAATTAATTAAATATTTAGAATATTCAATTAATCAAATTTTAGGATAAATTAGATTTATCGCCAAATAATCATTAAATCAAAGATAATTATGATGATTAGGAATATTACTAAGAATATTCCCTGATGCAGAATTTAGGATAATCTATTATGATTCAATGATGTTCAGATGTGCCTTTGGTTAGGAGTTTGATGTCGATTTCATTCGATATGTGATATAGGATGTTAATGAACCTATAGCCCATTTTTGGGGTATTACATTTTTCCCCTCTTTGAATTGTTGTGCGAAGCGCAGTGGTTCAAAGATAGTCTGTGTTTTATAGAGATATGAAACTGATTTGAAATTGATAATTGATATGAGACAGAAGTTGATTGAAAGATTTGATATGAAGATGATAGGTCTTGAATGACCAAAGATAATATTAACTCTAACAGCAAATGAACCAATGAAACAAAAGCGTCAAAACACCTGATTCTGAACCTTATGATTGCGAAGAAGTGAGTGACTGATTCCAGACTCGATTGTCCTTAGAAGAATCACGTAGGTATCACATCTAAACCCTTCAGTTATCGAAGAATCAAGGAAATAACACAATTGAACCGATAGTTGCAAAAACTGATATAATCTACAAGATTAGGAGAGTACTAGATTGATATGGATCTTGATGAATCTGATATGCCCCGAGTGATGATTGATTTGCCCCAAGCGATGACATCTTTTTGATGAATCAATAACTAGATGTGGTTGTTGTCTTGATTACTGTGGAAGGATATGATTGGTTTAGATTATAGACTTTGAATGATGTGCAATACCATGCCCCCTTCGGGATTAAAATTGTAATTTGACAAGAAAAGTCAGCGTTGATAGTTTAGAAGCATGTTAATTAATTTGAGAAGTGGTTATATACATTCAAGAAAATGTTCTGCATTGTTTGGAGGTCCAGAAGACCAAGTTTGACTAGGTTTGACCATGAGTGGATCATAGTTGACCCAGTTGAAATTTTGATAGTTTGATGTAAGATATTCAGTTAAGTTGAATTCTAGATTCCTGTGATGATGGAAGGTTGATTATGCAAGCAGTAGACCGTCTTGGGTCCAAAAATTTTAAATCACAATTTTGACATAGTAAACAATCTCAGATTTGAATTTTGATCCTGAAAATGAATTCAAAACATTGAAATTAGCCAGGGGTGCAATTTTCATGAAAAACGGAGCACTTTGGAAAATTAGGTCAAATGCTATATAAAGGCCTGAAGGGTCATTTTCAATTTATTTCAACCATTTGACTTTGGAGATCTTGTGGAGCCCTCTAAGCAAGAAAATGGCAGAACAGGGAGATCTGAAGGTTCCTGTGAGTTCGCATCAATTTGAGCGCAGCTGGAGATACCAGAGACCCTGACAGTATGGACATCCGGTAGGTGGACCTTTGTGCCCCTCTGAAAATGCAAATTTTTCATGTTTTATAGCATTTTTAAATTTTTTCATACACGTTTTGATTTTTGAATTTTGCATGTTTGAAAACTCGTACAAGTCCCATCCTCGACTCGTACGACACTTCATTTTAATTTCCTTTGTCATTTCAAGTCCACCCAAGTGTCATATGAGAGGGACCCTTGTGTCGTACAACATTTCATCAGGTCCCTCAAAACTCATATGATGCTGTGTACAGTGTCGTATGACTATGGGTTTTTGTTTGGTCTACTGTGGAGTGTCATACGACACTTGATGTAAGTCTAGAATGTCGTTTGAAAAATAGTGAGCTAAAAACTGATTCTTAGGTCAAAAATTTGATTTTTCTAATAATTTTTCCTGATTATTGACCCTTTGACCCACCTTATGAAATATCAAACTGTTCCATTCTTGTACTATTAGCTTGATTTTGAACTGAATTTTTGATAAAACACCCTGTTTCTATATGATTTAGGTCACATATTCAGACGTCCATGTTCGTCATTCTTACCCAGTGACACACAGACTATGTGTCTCGCTTCCTGACCCTATGAGGGTTCATCTTGCCACATGCGGTTTTGAGCATCTCATTCATTTACCCGATATTAGGGTAAATCATGGCCTATTGACTGCGTTGATAGAGAGATTTCACTTGAAGACTCAGACTTTTCATTTACCAACTGGAGAGATGACTGTGACTCCAGAGGATATTTATAGGATACTATGCATTCCATTCCATAGCAGTCAGTGTCCTGAGTATGTGAGTTTCGACCGGACTGGTCTTCATGCCTTTAGGCTTCTGTTTGGGGATGATACATAGTTGACAGGATCCATTTCCTAGGAGACCCTTGTACAGAGAAATGGTCAGATGCACCATTTAGAGTGCATTATTGCTGGGATGATCGATGAGCTCATCATGCCAAGCCGTCAGCAGAACAACTTTTTGATGGGATGGGCTCTGATGGTAACCCTTCTTATGGCCACTCCCACTGAGCTTGCCTGGGGTCAGTGCCTATTGGCCCACATGTTTTCAGAGATGCATGAGGTCATGTATCAGGATTGCAAGAGCTTCACTTCTGGAGCTCTTGTATTATAGATATGGGCATGGGAGCATATCCCAGTGTTGAGACCGGTGTTCCAGTCACAGCGGCAGCCACAGGAGCCAGTGATATATACGTATGTTGGTTATGTCACACAGGTCTGCATGGGTCATATTGAGTACTTCTGATGATGTTTAGATGATATGACATTTGTGCATTAGAGACCCTACTTGCAGATAGAGGCCTAGCCCACTGCGAGGGAGTAGTACAGTTTTCTTTTTCAGAGTCGGGTACTTAATGGCCGGTCTCCCACCGTTTTGGAGAGATTTTTGATTACTAGAGTGTGGTGTCAGTATGGATGCAAACAAGATGCCCCATAGGAGTATACTACATATGCTCGCATTGTTTGTGAGATTGGGCTCGGATGGACACAACGGCTCACCTATTCGTTATGTTCAGAGGAATATAGTGCCATCATAGGTAGAGACTGGGACTATCGTCCATAGGTTGTTGATGCAGGGGTCACATATGGATACATTTCTTGGCTAGCTGATCATCCTGTTCATAGATTCTTGGATCCCACTGAGTTGATACCCTCCACAGAGGAGGCAATGGATCTTACAGGTGCTCCCATGGGACAGGGCCTGAGACCTCAGGTAGTGCATCCTACACCACCCAAATAGAGAGCGACGAATCCACTTCAGAGACCATCAGGACATATGAGGCCCCCTCTTCCTTCTACTTCTACAGCAGGCACATCCACAAGTTCACAGAGATGGAGTAGGGGTGAGAGAGGTACTTTGGGTACTGTTGGTTTTGCAGATGAGGTTTTAGCAGTTGAGCAGTTTGTAGGTGGCGATGTAGATCCCTCACAGGCAGATACCACTTTTGATCTAGGAGCTGAGGTTAGACGCCATAAGGTGCACAAAGCAAATACCACTAATCACCAACCAGAGCAGCCATAGGACATAGAGATGCTAGCAAATGAGGCCGATCCTACTATTCCTCTCACTTCATCAGAGACTATCAGACATCTCAGAGCTCAGGTCCGGGACTTGAAGGTATAGATTGCTAGGTGGGAGGAGAGGTATCGAGAGGTAGATAGGCAACGCAGAGAGCTTCGTGTAGATTTTTCCTCAGAGGTTCGGAGATTACAGATAGAGGTGACCCATCAGACTGCATGGGCTTCATACTATGTGTCTACATACTATGTTGTTGTCCCTGCTGCGCAGAGAGTGCCCACTTATTCAAATTACATGGCAGCCTCAGAGGGAGCTAGGGCACCAAGAGTTGAGGTTATACCAGATGCACCACCACCTCCTCCACCAAATACCGAGGAGCGTGTCGATAGTTGATTCTTGCTCTCATGTTTTGATATACTCTATTCTTTTTTATCACTGATATACTGTTCTGACTCTGATAGCTCTCTGGAGCTCATTCTTTTGTACATTGTGCCAATAGTGCACCCCTGACACATTTCAAGATTTTTTTTTTTTTGATATATATGAGATCAATATGTTGGTTGTGACTTCATTTTTACTTGTCATGTTTCGATTTATGATGATATCATGCTATGCTTATGCTATGATTAGTGTAGAATGTATGTATGGATTAATGTAATGTAATGATTTCTTTCATATGTATGGATGTTATGCAAATGTAATTGATTATGAAGAAGATGTATGTATGATTTATGCTTATGCACTGGATGTAATGTAATGTAACAAATGGTAATGATATGAGATGTAAATGGAGTGACACACATGATATGTTTTTGCAGGTTGATGAAGACAAGTACTTAGTCTTATGTCAAAAGGATATTTTAACCCAGGAGAGTTACTACTTGCGGTTCGGCGAAGAGACCTTTGAGTGAGACTCAGCTCTCGTTGGATATGAAGAATTGATTTGAAGAATCATTTAAGCATTGAAGTATCTCCAAACATTTGTGAGATCATGTAGACATGAAAAATGCAAAGAAACATGCAAAATGAAATGCAACCTAGGACCTAGGACCTACTCACTGATCATGTGTCAATTTGTTATCATCATTGAACTTTTAGGTAACTGGATAAATCAATACAATGCCCACTAGCTATGAAACCATAGACATATGAATGTCGATTTATATGCGCAAGAATCAATACAACACCCACTGGTCAACAACCATGGATATATGAATATTGATTTTGTTTTTGGAATGTTGGATTAAATATAAGGACCAAGGCACAAATGCCAGGATGACCTGCATATCATGTCCATTTTGATATAGCAATTTGCATAAGCATCAAAACATAAATGTCATGATGACCTGAATACACCTTGCGTTACAAACACATCAAACAGTCAAGAGATCATTCTAAATCCATGGTGAATTACCTGTAGTGACCCTTTATCGTTCACATCCTTAGGCAAGATTGCATTTCACAATAGGAGAAAGAACTCACTCAAAAAGATAATAGTTAGATAAAAATTCCTTGAATTTTCCAAGTATCAATGGTCAAGGTACACATGGCCATCCAATTCGAGATAGAGGCTCTTACAGTCAGACACCATTTCAATCCAGAATTTCTAAAGTTGTTAGATTTTCACATACAAGCAGAAGACAAAGAAAAGATTATGCCCTGATTCATCACTCTCTAAATCCTATAAAGGACATCATCGAAGAGCTCGAAGGGACACCATATGAAAAAATCTCAATGCAAATCAGTAAGCATACAAGGAGATAAAAGCATGTAAAAAGCATAGATTGTTTTCAATTTGATGTTTGATTGCATTGTTGTAGATGCAAAATTCTTTCTAGAGATGAGACCGACTGACTCAAATGAAGCTTCAAAGGACTCTAACTAGATATGATATGTCTAAGACACATTGGAGGCCATAGGATATGATTGTGATTGCCCCCAAGTGTTTAAACATTGATAGGATACATACGTTTGAGCTAATTGGTGTACAAACTGACTTATTGAGAACAAGAATGCAAAAACAAACCAGGAGATATGTACAAATGAAAGCAAGACTAAAAGCTAGGAAAGACCAAGATTGCACTGATAGATGGAGCATTTTGAAACAAGTGGCACCCATTTGCTGGGTTTTCACCATCTTGGCAGAGATTCTATTTTTGCTACCAAGGCGCCTGTTTCCAAGTTTTCACCAAGGCACTTTTTCTTTTTCTCATTTTTTTGTATTTTTAATTTTTTTAATTTTTTTTGTACTTTTGATATTTTTTATTTTTTTGTGAATCATCAAGGTGCCTATTTCTAGGTTTTCACCAAGATGTTCATTTTTTCAGGACTTTTTCAAATTTTTAAGATTTTTGTTAGGACATTTTACCATAGACTGAATGCCTTAGGCATAGAATTTCTTCAGATGGAGAACATTGATTGGTTCTCAGAGCTGTTCTCCTTCAGTCATTGAGAGTTGATAGGCACTAGAGCCAAAAGTAGCAGTGATTACAAAGGGACCCAGCCAGTTGGGTTCAAACTTCCCCTTGCGTTCCCGATGTGATTGATTTTTAGGATTCTCTCTCAAGACTATATCACCAACCTAAAATTCTCTATGTTTGACTTTCTTGTTGTAGCCTCTAGACATTCTCTTCTCATATACTCTAAGATGATTATACGCTATTTGTCTATGCTCATCTAGTAGTTCAAGTTCTTGCAACCTAGACACTCTGTAGTCGTCATCATCAATTACTAGACCATGCATTCTGATTATTAGTGATGGGATTTCAACCTCAATAGGTAGTACTACTTTAGACCCATAAACTAAAGTGAAAGGTGCAGCCCCAATAGGTGTTCTAAAACTTGTTCTGTAGGCCTAGAGAGTTGGATTGATCATGATATGCTAGTCTCTTCCTATTTTATTAACTGTTTGGTGCAAGATTTTCAATAGATTTTTGTTAGAGGCCTCAGCTTGTCCATTCCCTTGAGGATAGTAGATAGAAGACCAATATTATGTGATCCTGAATTTGGCACATAGATCATCAAGGTCTTTGTTCTTGAATTTTCCACCGTTATCTGTGATTATGGAATGAGGTATCCCATATATGCATATGATATAGTTCAATATGAACATAGATATCTGTTTCCCAGTTGCTTGTGTCAAAGGGACTGCTTCTACCCATTTTGTAAAATAATCTGTAGTAGTGATTATATGGGTATGTCCATTGGAACAATGAGGATGAATCATCCCGATAAGATCAAATGCCCATTGATGGAATGGCCATTGTGTTGTAAAGGGGATTAGATCCCTCCCTGGGGCATGAATTAAGTTGCCATGTACTTGGCATTTTTGACAATTCTTAGCAAATTTGATAGCCTCTTTCTCCATCTCAGGCCAATAGTACCCCGCCCTAATAATTTTTCAAGCTAGTGTTAAACCGTTCGAGTGTGACCCACAAATACCATCATAAACTTCCTCTAATGCACGTTGAGACTCATCTTGTTCTAAACATCTAAGTAGCGTACCATCTAGACCTCATTTGTATAGATCATTACCAATGATGACAAATCAAGAGGCATTATAGATAAGGTATCTCTTTTCATGGCGATTGAAGGTATCAGGAATGATTTGGTCTTTGAGATAGGAAAATAGGTTTTTGTATCTGGATGAATCATGACCTACAATGGTGCAAATCATGCAGGCTTTGGGGGAGTCATATGCAGGATAAGATAGTGCTTCCACCAGGAACTCATAGCGTAGCTCATGTTCAGGCTGCTGTAATAAAGTAGATAGTGGTACCATTGCATCGGCAACCTTGTTCTCCATTCTAGCAATTTGCTCAAATATGATAGATATGAAATATTTCTTAAGATCATCTACCATTCTCTTGTAAGGAATGAGCTTTTCATCTTTAGTTTGGTACACATCATTGACTTGATGAATAACGAGTTGAGAGTCTCCATGAATGTGTAGCTTTGTTACTCTCCATTCAATTTATATTTTCATACCATTCAAAAGGGCCTCATATTCAACAATATTGTTTATGCAAGGAAACTTTAACTTGAATGCTTTTGGGATTGAGTATCCTTGAGGAGTTATGAACAATATGCTTACTCCTGATCCATTCTGTGTATAGGAGGCATTGAAGAATAACTGCCATTTTCTAGAAGAAAGATGCATGATAGAGGAATCTGGAAATTCCATTTGTAGTGGTGTCATCAAACAATGGTGCTTCTGCTAATTGATCAGCAATGACTTTCCCTTTGATAGCTTTTCATTCCACATATTCAATGTCAAATTCACTTAAGAGCATAACCCATTTAGCTAATCTACCTGTGAGGGCAGCTTTGCTTAGTAGGTACTTGAGGGGATCAATTTTAGCTACCAATTGTGTGGTATGAGCTAACATGTAGTGTCTCAGTTTCTGTGATGCAAAGATCATAGCTAGACAAGCTTTCTCAATCATTGAATAGTTCTTCTCATATGCAACCAATGTCCTACTGATATAGTATATAACTCTTTCCTTTTTTTCTTCATCATGTTGTGCTAGTAATGCCCCCAGTGACGTATCTGTAGCAGAGACATATAAGATTAATGGCTTCCCATGAATAGGAGGCATCAAGATAGGAGGATTTGATAGATACTTCTTGATATGGTTAAAGTTGTTCTCACATTCTTCATTCCATGCAAAGGGCACACCTTTCTGTAATGTTTTTGTAAAAGGCTATGATATGTCTGTTAGCTGTGATATGAATCTTCTGATAGATTGAACACTTCCTTGCAATGTCCTCATTTGACTGATATTCTTAGGGGGTTTCATCTCCATTATAGCCTTTACTTTAGCTAGATGAACTTCAATGCCCTTCTTTGAAACTATGTATCCTAAGAGCTTTCCAGAAGTGACACCAAAATCACACTTCTTAGGATTTAGTCGGAGACGAAAATTTTCCATTATGTCTAGGATCATGCTCAAGTCCTTTAGATGTTTAGTTCTAATCATAGATTTTGCTAATGTATCATCAATGTAATCTTCCATAGTTCGATGCATCATGTCATGGAAAATAGATGTCATGGCTCTTTGATATGTAGCACCAGCATTTTTAAGTCCGAATGGCATGACATTCCAATAGAAGGTGCCCCATGCACATGTGAAAGCAGTTTTCTCTTGATCCTCTGGAGCAATTTTTATTTGATTATATCTAGAGAAACCATCCATTAAGGAATACATCTTGAAACCCACAGTCATGTCCACTATCATATCAATGTTAGGTAGGGGAAAATCATCCTTAGGGCACGCTCTATTCACATCTCTAAAGTTTGTGCACACTCTGATTAAACCATCTGGTTTATAAATAGGTACAATATTAGAGATCCACTCTACATAGTCAATAACTCAGATGAATCCAACTTTCAGGAGCTTCTCTAATTCAGCTTTTACCAAGAGTGCAACATGAGGATGCATCTTTCGCAACTTTTGCTTAATAGGTTTGACATTTGGACCTATGGATAAATGATGCATTAAAAGATTAGGATTCAATCCTAGCATATCTGAGTATTTCCTTGCAAAGTTGATCTTTTTCTCTATTAGGAATGTAGTAAATTTAAGCTTTTCTTCTTCTGATAATGATTGTGCTACATGTACCAATTGTGGTTCCTCTGTTGTACCCAAATTGATAGATTGAGTGGGCTCAATTAGAACTGGAGACCTGTCCTGTAAATGACTTAGAAGGACATCAAATATCTCATCCTTAGGCACCTCAGAGAGGTTTTCACCTTTAGATACATCTTTTATTTTTACTTTTGTAGGTTCTGAGACTGCCACAAAGTGGTTTTCACCCTCAGAACTCTTTTTCTTTTTCTTTTTATTCTTGTTTTTCTGACTAAGATATTTGATGTCTGACTCGGTCATGCTGACGCTCAGTTCACTGATGGAAGTCCTCATAGGCTCTACTGCATTGAGGTAGCAAGAAAGGGCATAGTCATTCGGGAAGGTAAAAATACCATGGCTCAGATTTGTGGAGGTTTGATCAATAAGTTCTGGATATTGGATAGTCAAATTGGGGACAGATTGGGAGATAGTGTTTATGGATATGGATATGTCATCGTTGGTCCTAACCCAATGCTCAAGTTCAAAGGTGACATTACAACTTAAGACATTCAATTCATGAATAGGCTCAATGTCATCATGGGAGTCCAATTCAGCCATAGGTGGATCAAACTTGATAGGTTCATCATTTCTTTCTAGACTTACATTGGGATTAGGTACATATTGGTGAATAAATTCAACATGTTTCTCTATAATAAGCTCATCTTCATCTAGTTCTGGACTGGCTCCCCATTCATAGTCATTTGATTCAGCTTCTGATTCAGGATCTCCAGGAAATCTTAGAACATGAGTAAAGTCAGGGTGAATACCCCAAGAAGGGTTACCCTCAAATTTTGATTTGAATTCATACTCATGGGAATCTATCTCAGAATCACTACTACTTCCCTCTTCTTGATTGTTTTTGAGACTAGCTGGTTCTTGTGTTGCAACTATCTCTTGATTGATAGTAGGTTCTTGTGTTTCTACTACATTAATTCTTTTGATTGGGTCATCTTTATCATCAAGAAGGTCTTTGATCTCTTTAGGAAAGTTTTCATAGGGGATGAGTTCTAAGCTATCTGAATCACTATCTGATGGTTCTATTTCTTCTTTCTTAAGAAGAGGTTCTCCTGGTATGATCTTCTCTATGACATGAGAGCAATTACCTTTGAGGTGATAGGGTTTCTTCTTAAAGCCTAAGCCAACTTTGTCTTTATTTTCTCTACCAGTATGTGGGAGAGGTGCCACAAGACCTTTTCCTCTGACTCCAAGAGGTCCTTGACCTAGATATCCCATCTTAGTTATCAACTTATTTCCTGGACCATACAACTTAGAAGGGAGCTTGGATACTGTAGAGTCACTAGTTTGAACAACTTGAGATTCAGGTTTGTCTTTGTATAGCCATGATAGCACAGCCTCATCCTCTTCAAACTCTTGCTTGGTTACTTGTTTAGCTACAAAATTCTTTTTATATACTTCAAGAGGTTCTTTAGAGTCTGGTTTGGATTGTTTCAAAGATTTCCCATAAGACTTAGGTGGGATAGGGAGAGATGTCAAAGATAAGACTGGCTCGATAGTATATTCTCCCATACTATTTTCTTTGATATTGACCTCTTTTGCAAGATCTTCCATTTTAGATGTGGATGCTTCTTTAGTTGGTTCAATGGAAGATTCTCTATTATTAGGTACAAGCTTATCTACACTTTCCTTTAAGGTGTTGCAAGTTGTATTCAGATCTACGGGGATAGTAACCTCTACTCCTTCATAAGGAAACTTCAAACATTGATGGTATGTAGAAGGAATAGCTCACATCTCATGTGTCCATGGTCTCCCTAGAAGAATGTTGTAGGCCAAAGGTAGATCAAGCACTTGACAGATGGTATCTTTGATAACTGGACTTGCTTTGATAGGTAAGACAATGGTGCCTTAGAAGATCTTTCTTTTTCATCATAGGCTTTGATAGTTATTTTCTTTCTAGGATCAATAGCCAATTCTGACAATCCCAATTGTGTGATCAAGCTGTAAGAAAAAATGTTTAGGCTAGTGCCCCCATCTATCAACACATGTTTGACCCTACGGTTCTGGATCAAGACTTCTATATGCAAAGGCTGATTGTGTGGGTGACTCAAGGAGTTGTCATCTTCCTCTGAAAAGGAGATATATTGCAGAGATGTAAAATGTCCAACCATAGTCTGGAACCTATCTAAATCAAGGTCATCAAGAACATTGGAACCGAGAAAAGCTTTGTCTAGTATGGCTCTGTAAGCTGGAGATATTTGAAGCAACTCAAACATGGAGATTTTGGCATTAGTGTGTTGGAGTTGTTGAACAATGCTATAAGATGTAGGCCTTGTATCCTTTGGATTGGAAGATTTGGAAGCAGCCTTCTATTTAGAAGAAGATGAAAGATTGAAAGGCACCTTAGGGACATTTGATGAATCTGGGATTTATCCTTTTAGCTATGCTTGGGCTTGTGATCAAGTAACTACGTTAGCTAAGGAATGATCTCTTTCTCATCATACAATTGTGTTGACATTGCAACTTTCAGAGAGACATGGTTCAACCATATTGATGATAGCATTATTTCCAGGGTATGTATAGTTGACTTTTGTCCCCATATTAGGCTGAGAAGCTGAAACTTCTTGACCATGTTTCAGAAATGGTTCTGTAAATGCCATATGATCATTATTGCTCTTAGAATTGTCAACTGTGATGTCTCCACTATCAATCAAATCTTGAATGGTGTGTTTCAACTAGAAGCAATTATTCATTTTGTGACCTTTACCTCGATGGAAATCATAGAATTCATTTTCTCTCCACCATTTTGGCTTAGGCTTAGAATCAGGTGGTCAGATTGGTGGCAAAGAGATGATGTTATCAGCCAGTAGAGTTCTCATAGCAGATTCCAAAGATTCTCCAAGAGGAGTGAACTTTCATTTATTATCCCATCTTTTGTATTCTGGCTTCTTTTGAGATGGTTCAGAAGACTTTTGTTCTAGAGATTTAATGGCTTGGGTGCCAAGAGTGAGATTGTAGGCCGGTGCCATTGATGGGGCATGAATAGTATCAACAATGCCATCTGTGATGATGCCTTTGTTCTTGTTCCAGTTTTTGTTCTTGTCTTTAGAACTGGATCCTGATTCTGATAGCATTATCCACCATCTTATCAAAAGATGTATGATCTTGAATTTGTAGAGGATAATTGATTTTGGGAACAAGGTTATTGATGAAGATTTCTAGTTTTTCTATTTCTGGAATAGGTCTGACATATAGAGAGAACTTCTTCCTCCATCTTTTAAGAAATGTTAGGAATGGTTCCCCTGGATATTGGTTGAGATTACAGATATCAATCATGGTGACTGGATGTTGAATATTGTAGGAGTATTTCTGATAAAACAATTTAATCAACTCCTCAAAAGTTTTGATAGTAGAAGGCAGTCTAGAGAACCAGTGGATGGTTGCTCCTGCTAGAGATCGAGGGAAGAGACGCATCAGATAGGTAGGTTCATGCATGAACTCCATTGATTGTGTACATAATTCTCTGACATGATCTTGAGGATCTGAGTGTCCATCATACTTATCATACTTCGGCATCTCCACTCTTTTTGGAAATGGCGGCATATACAAGTCTTTGTCAAAAGGAAAAGGACATAGAGCTTCCATGGAGAACTCTTTGGGTTCCTTTTCTTTCTTAAGATTGTTAAGTTCAACTTGCATAGCATGCATCTATTTTGTCATAGCTGTGAGTGGAGTTTCTTCCTCATGTGTAATGATATCTTCAACATTAAAGTTGGGAGGAAGTTTAGCTCCTTAATGAGCTAATTGTAAAAAGTATGCCTCTCTATCTTCTTTCAAGAAATGCTTCATCATTTGTTTGAAGTTATCATCATTTTGATATTGAACAATTTCTTCGAGTTTGGGTTCCTGATATGCACCATGTTGAGATTGAGCTCTTCGAGAGCCAAAATTTGTCCCTGCTTGAGACATGGTAGGAGTTTTTGGACTCCCTGGAATAGATTGATGTGGGGTTTGTTGGGTACCTTCATGAGTTGATGAAGGAGGAATCTAACCAGCTTTTAATTGAAAGTTTCCAAGACTATCTTCTTCGTAAAGACCAGAATTGATGAGTTGCTCAAGAGTTGGACCCTTGGTAATGGTTATAGGTAAGGTCTGGGATGCTTCTCCAGATTTATTGTGTGAGGAGGCTCTAGTTTCCACCATCAAATTTGAGTGAAACAAAGAATAAGATCCAGATAACTGAAGAATGAATTGAATCAAGATGATTAGATGACGTAACCCTGTTAAGGTTTGATTGATTTGAAGATTTGATTAGATGTGGATGAAGGATACTATGCCCTAGATGTATGGGTAGATTCCCAAAAGATAGCAGACACGATATCACAACACATAGTCATTTTGATGGTTGATTGAAGATTGATAGTTATGACAAGGTTTTGACACAAGATGAAAAGGACTCAAATCGATTAAATGGAAGGCTGAATTAGATTCAAAAGGCCACTTTGGGATAATGATTGGATTCTCAATAGCTACTGCTCTATTCCTAACATAGTGATTTGATCGATAGATTCTGGAAATAGGTGGAAAAAGCTAAATATCTAGCAATTTTGATAATTTTCTGACAAATTTCAAAAATTTTCCCAAAAGACACTTTGCAGACTCGTACGATAGTGGGTATGCTATGAAATGACAGTTGAAAAGCTCGTATGATAGTTGAAAAACTTGTACGACAATGGGTATGGTATGAAATGATAGTTGAAAAGCTCATATGATAGTTGCTAGCAGGATTTGATTTTTGGAATTTGACTGGCAGAAAGACTCATACGACACTAGGTTCTCTATCATACAACAAATGGGTAGTAATGAAATGAAACTTGGAAAAACTCGTATAACTTTTTGACCTCCTGAGATGACTTTTGACTCTAGAAAGGAATTTCACTTCAGATTTTGCAAATTTTGAGTTTTCAGATTTGGATTGTTTGCAAATTTTAATGTCCCAATTTGAGGATTGTAATAGATTTGTTCATTTTCAATAACTAGATAGATAAACAAGCACACAAAATAGCAAGCAAGTGATTTCAAGCATGTTTGAAAACAATGAACAAGGGCAAAAGCAACCTTGCGCATGAACAATCAAGTGACTTATTCGTTCTAATCCTCAGAAGCACTAATTGTGTATGTTCCAAAAATTTTTTTACAATAATGCACATATACCCTAGAAAATAAAAATTTGGCCTTGCTAGGGTTTTTAGTAATAGTTTGACTCTGCAACTTTTATGATCCAAAGGGGTGAACTCCAATCCCAGCGCACCGGGGTTTTGACACAGTCCAAGAACTTAATCTTCAGGAGCTGCTAGGGAGATCTGACACCACAACAATGAACCACACCTATGGAGATTTCTTCCACAAGGACATTTATATAGCGGCTATCACTACCACGGTGAAAATGGCTATTATCGCTTGAGGTTCCGTCAACATAGTTTTCCCTATGAAGGGAGTGTCCGCTATGGTTAACCCTCTCTAAAGGTGAGTCACAATAGTATACCACAAGGGGACTTGGCTTCAGATCCAAGAGTTTGATGCCTTTTCACTTTTAACCCAAACAAAGCAGGCAGATAAATCCGACATGCTAAGACAAAGATTATCTCACCAAGGTCTATGATATCAACCCCAGGTGATCTATCAACCCCTCCAGGGAGAGAATGTATCAATCAATAACGGAAGACACACGGACCTAGTAGAACGTGAGATGCACTAAGTATCCTCCCTACCTACAAGGATTCTATCATCAAGAAGGATTTCACTGGGAATCCAATCTCTCAAGAACCACAAATAGTGTTCATAGGGCCTAGTTACTATGTTTTCACAGATATATTTTTGAAAGCAAATCTACCAAAAGTACTCAAAATCAGAAACAGGAACACTTAACACTTAAAGAAAATATGAGGTGAGTCCACAAGGTGGAACAATTAACCCCTCACACAAGATAAAAATGATTCCACAACTTAGAAAACAAGTGAGTTCTAAAAAACACAAAAGGGTTGCCTGGTGGAACAATTAACACTTCTCTCTCTCCTGTAGACCCCTCCCCTTTATGGCATTGAGATTGCAACCACAGGGTGGAATGAGGGGCCGATGGATTTAGCAAGTCCAATAACCAAGGATAGCAATCTAGATCAATCACAAGTATCTAAGACTGCTTATCAATACTTAAGGTGTTACAACCTAGTATTCAATTATGCAAATTTGAAGAAAAGCATGCAAAGAAAACACTCAAGCCAAACACATGAGAGATTCATTTTAGGATCCAAATTGAAATGTTATTAGATTAAGGGGAATACCTGGAATCCTTGTAATGCGCTTAGTAGATTTTTACCTATTTTTAGCAATTCTTGCACTTTTTCCAATCAAAACCAGCAGGAGTCAATCAAAAATAGAGAATTTCAATTGTTAAGATTAGCCGTTAGTCAAAATCTGAAAACCAAATATGACAAACTACCCTAAAAAATGAAACGACAGTTGAAATCTGATGCCAAAACTCGTACGATAGTGGGTCTATTTCCAGATGACAATGAGAAACTCGTACGACAGTGGGTATGCTCCTAGACGATAGTCCAAAAACTCGTACGACACTAGGTGTATGATGAAATGACAGTTGAATTTCCAGATGATAGTGTGTACAGTCTGGCACAATTCTCAATCCAATAGACTATCATACGATAGTGGGTCCAGTGTGAAACAACTTTTGGCAGAAACTCATACAAAGATTGTACAGATAGAAATTAAAAATCATAATTTTATATAGAAACTGAGGAGAAAAAGATAGAAATTGATAGAATTCAATTAGAAACCTGTTTCAGGGCCCCACGGTGGGTGCCAAAAATGTGTGTGTGAATTTTGTACTTGATCTGTAGACACAACACTTCAGTAAAACATTAGAGGTTAGCAAAAATGAAATATGCAATGAATTGAAAGCTAAACTAACCAGGTGATTTATTGCCTTCTAATAGGTGCGAGATTGATGTTCTCAGATTGTAATTGAGATCAGTGACCTTGACGACACCTAAATGAAGGATTTGAATGCAAAACTGATATGAAATATGAATGCAATTAATCTATATTTTTTGGATTTTAGATGCAATAAGATGAAAAATGATATGAATCCCAAGCTAGATGAAATTGATCTATGATATGCAAATTAAGCTAACAATGATATGAAATATGAAACTAGAATGAATGTAAAAACAAGATTGATCTCACAACAATGTTGATTCGCAAGAAGCTTTGATTCTTCCAATTGCAATTCTCCAGCGTGATTGTGCAAAAATATGAGATGATTTGAGATGAGCTGAAGTCTTAATTTATAGAAATCCAAGGCTTTGAGGATGCATGGAAGAAAGCCATAAATCACTCAAATAAACTCAACTTGATTTTGAGTTATCTGATTATAAAGAATAATTAACTCACAAAAACATGCAAATCATGCAAAAACAACTTTTTAACTCAAATTAGAAGTTTAGATCAACTTTAAAACTCAAAAATGATGTTGAGTTCCAAAAAGTCAATAACTTGCATTGATTTTCTAATTTGGATTTTAACTGCTCTTTGATTGTGCACATGGATAATTATGAATTAATAAATAAATAAAGTGATTTATTTCCAACTTAACTGATTTTGAAAAATAAAACAATTGATTTATGGGTTAATCAATTATTTTTCAAACTTTTATTCAAAATTACAATATTAAAAATTAACAAAATGATTTAATTAATTAAATAAAATATTTAATCAATTATTTGTAAGATTTTGGATTTTATTGTCAAAATTAAATATCATAATTAGGAATAATGGAATTAAATTCAATTAAATAATTAAGTGGTAGTATTAAATCTAATTAATTAAATATTTAGAATATTCAATTAATCAAATTTTAGGATAAATTAGATTTATTGCCAAATAATCATTAAATCAAAGATAATTATGATGATTAGGAATATTATTAGGAATATTCCCCGATGCAGAATTTAGGATAATCAATTATGATTCGATGATGTTCAGATGTGCCTTTGGTTAGGACTTCGATGTCGATTTCATTCAATATGTTGATATAGGAGGTTAATGAACCTATAGCCCATTTTTGGGGTAGTACATATGTAAGATCTTTTCTTTGGAAAAGAAATGGATGAGATGTAAATGATGTGAAAGAGGATTGTGAAAGCTACGAGCTTGTACCTACTGGATGTAGAGTAGATAATTGTATCTACTTCATTGGAAATGATCAAGCAAAGATAGTTGTTGTCAAACAGTTCACAAGGATTGTGTATTTCCTCATATACACTTGTTTTGTAAACAGTGTGTTATGAAGGTGGACTTAACCTTCTTTGGGCAATGAGCCTACCCATTTTCTTTGACTCCTAATAGGGTCTATCCTCTAACAAGGACTATGTACTTTAATGCTTTAGTTATCTCCTAACAGGGCTAGATATTCTAACAAGGATACTATACTCTCAGTACATCATTTGCAGGTGTTAATTCCCACCGGGGATTTTACCTTTAACAGGATTTCCCCGACACCAAAATATTGTGTTATTGTGTTAGCATTCATTGTGTTCATTGGGTTTGATATTGCTGCTATTCAAAGTTTAAATATTAATATTCTCTCATACAACTGATTCAGCCCCCCTCTCAGTTGTATTGTGGACTGTTATTCCCAATAACTTCCTTCCCAAACCCAGAGTAACATAGTTGTCAACTCAACAAATCTCTATTTCTTGACATTTATATCAACTTCTAAAAGGTCTTTAGGATCGCTTCCTAATGTTTAAGACCTTAAACCCTTACTAAACCTCACATGAGCCTTCATAGGCCTCATATTGCTAATCTAGGCAAATTTACATATTTGACACTTTTAATGCATTTGACTCTTTTAAATGGCTCTAATGGCCAAACTACATTCAATATGTACCTTATAGGTCTTTGAAAATATTATCTATACTTATGATCCTCAAATGACCCCAAAGTGTACTTTAACCTCCAAATGCCAAAATGGCTTCCAATGATTGATCCTCTTACAAAATGATCAATTTACTAACAAAGAATAATCAAATGACCAAATATGATCATATTGCATTAAAATGATCCATCATGTTCATGTTTTTCCTTCATTCCCACTAGGATCTATTAGTCACCCTAGTGTACCTTCTATGCCCTTATGCTTGGCCTTGATGCTACTGCATCAATACCATTCTATGTTTTCCCTCATGGATGGATTCAATAGATACAATAAAATCAAAATTTATCCCGAGGACCAAGACAAGACTTATTTTACATGTGCTTTGGGAACCTTTTGTTGGAATGTGATTCCCTTCAGTCTCAAGATTGTTGGAGTGACCTATGAAAGATCCATGACTACAATTTTTCATGATATGATGCATAAGTTTATAGAAGACTATGTTGATGAAATCTTGGCTAAATCACATACAAGAAAAGATAACTTATCAATTTTTGAGAATATCTTTACAAGACTAGAGAAATTCAAAGTATGGTTAAATCCTAAGAAGTGTGAATTTAGTGTGCAATCTGAAAAGTTACTTGGCTATATAGTATCTAAAAAAGGTATTGTGGTAGACCCCACAAAATTCAAGGCAATAATGGAAATGGGAGCACCAAGAAACATAAGTCAAATGAGTTCACTTCAAGGAAGGATACAATACATAAGAAGATTCATTTCTCAATTGGCTAAAAAATGTCATTCTTTCACTCAACTTCTTCACAAGGACACAATTTTCAAGTGGGACAATCAAAGCGAGGAAGCCTTTTCACTCTTGAAGAAATATTTGATGAACCCACCATTATTGATTCCACCTATTAAGGGAAAGCCCTTACTCCTATATATTTTAGTAATAGATCAAGTTCCTAGGTATAGGTCGAGTTTTTGGGTACAAAATGAGTTCCTAGGTACATAATGATTTCCTAGGTATAGAGTGAGATTTTTGGTACAAGGTGAGTATTTGGGTACAAGGGGACTTGTTGGGTATAAGGCATGTTTCTAGGTATACAATGGCTTGGAAGGTACAAAATTACTTGGTATTTTTAGGTTGCATAGTACTCTATTGTCCTATCAAGTACAAAAGTCAAAATATAGTGCAATAAATCAAATATGTGAATCAAGCATACCTAATCCAAGGGTGTCATGTCCTCCACAACACACCTTAATTTCTTGATCCACGTGTATTCAATTGGCATTCTCCTTGGAATATTCTCTCCTCTTCACAAACACAAAAAGACAAGAATGAAGATGACACTTTCAATAAAAGTAAAGTTTCTATTTAAAGTAACTTACTTTTTAGGTTATTTTTAAACTTTTACTTTTAACTTTTTCTAGGTCACGTAATGTACTTATTTTCTCAATCTGTCATAAGTTGAGCTAGAAAGCTCCAATTTTTATATTGTTTGTTGCATTGAAATTGTGGCTTAGTTTTCTAGCTATCCAAATGCTCTGTGGGACATTTTGAGTTCATCTTGAACCCTTTTGATGGAATTTATTTCCCAATCTTTGCAATCATAATTTTTTGTGGTGTACATGATACCCTATCTCACCTTCCTAATAGGAAGCTAAAATAAGGGGGCATATAGCTAACTATGAATTTGATTATTCTCTTAGCAAACCCTAGGTGATTTATGGTTTTAAATTAACATGTACTTTTTTAAATTGCAGAACTCCTAAAACTTTCTCACTAGAATTACACACTGGGGACTTTAAGATATTATTTTTTATTTACTAATTTCTTATACATTATCTTGCATATTCATGTAGTGTCATATATCGCTAAAATGGGGGCTAAATGTATCATTGTAAATTGTAAGAACCTAAGTGGTGTACAATTTCATGATTTTTTAGAGCCTACCTTGTAGTGTTCTCATTATAGATTTCATAATAGGACTTCATAATTACACTTAATGAACACCTAAATTTAAATATGGGTCCTCTATCACTTCAATATTTCTCGAAATCAAGGTAGGGTCTTATTTCTAAGTGTTCTCCTCTATTTTTCTTCTAATCAAATAATTCATATCATCTCCCAAGCACTATCTGACCATTTTTTGCCTCAATATCATGTCCCAACCTTGAAATTAGTTGTCTAACAAACTCCTACATCCCTTTACTTTCTAGGACCCACATACTGAATTTGAGCCTAATTAGTGTAGGATAGAATTCTATTGCCATTATATCACATGTACAAAATTCCAATGACATTATGTACCCTAAGTTTTGAACCCAAATTCAAATTGGTTCCCCATCTCAGTGTTTTAGTACAGGATTTTGATTTACATTCGACCTTCTCAATTTTATCTCCTAATTTTGTATAAGAGAAACCCTCACACTTTATTTTGGCATGATGAAATAAATTTATCCCAAATTTGAAGACATCCCATGAAGTAAGTACTTGCAAATAAAGCTACATTAACTCTTCTATCAAGCATTCAACCCTTTTTCAATCATTCAACCCCTTTTCAAGTATACAAGCATTAAATACCCTTTTAATGTCATGGAGTGAAAAAATGATTATGATGATGGCTAGGAGATCACTAAATGATGATTGGATTGTACTCTTCCTCTTAGTATTGGGTATGGTTTCTTTTTATCTTTAGAACTAAAAATGTGTGCTTCAAAATTATGTTTATTTATATTCTCTCAATCACACATTGATTGCATTTTCATATTAGGGGTTATTCTATCACACTAGGTTAGATCATAGAATTAAATTTATGAATTTTAGCTCATATAAATTTAGACATACTATAAATGCACAAGCACTATGTTGGATATTTCCAATGCATGGGGAGGTGATTGAGACATTTAATATGTTGAATCACTACATTTCTGAATGGGCACTCATACTATTGTCATCTATGTTTTGTCACTGATGTCAACATATGTTTCTATGAGGAGAACATGTTGGTTATCAGTGTATAGACACTGTACGAATGTTTTAAAAGCTGTGATGACATATGAGAGTTCAAGAAGGTGTTGTGATGTTATATCCAAGATTGAATCATGTAATTTTTCATATTGGATGAGTTACATATATTTTGGTGAAGACTTCTCACTGGACTGTGACAGTGAGAAATGACAGAATTAGTCTTTGTGTTTCTAGTATATCTTCCAGATGATATGGATTCAAGGAATGTGAGCTTGAGGGATGATAGACAAGGTAATAAAGGATGTTCATTGGTCAATGCAAGGTATAGATTTCTTGGTGATGTTAGCTATCGTGTGTGTTCTAGAGAAGGCCTATCTGGAAGTCGACTCAGGAGATGTAGCATGCATTTTGTTTTGCAAATGTAAATTAAGGATGTCGGTCCTTAATTATTGTAATGGAATCATTGTATACTTGTTTTAGATACCGTGTGTATCTTAGAAAGGGTTTATGTAATTATTTTTAATTAGGAAAGAATTATGGGTCGACCTGATCATGAGAATTGTAATATGGCATAAATGAAAGGTCTTTTCCTTGGAAAGGACATGGTTGGGAAAAAGGTGATATAAAGAGGTTGTGAATGCTACGAGCTTCTGTCTGTTGTATGTAGAGATGAGGTTTACTAGTGGACTTCATTGGAAATGATCAAGCAAAGATAGTTGCTACCAAACAATTCAAAAGATTGTGTATTTCTTCATATACACGTGTTGCGAACGGTGAGTTCTGAAGGTGGATTTAACATTCTTTGGGCAGTGAGCCCTCCCTTTCTTCTTGAATTCTAACAAGGTCTATCCTCTAACAAGGACTATGTACTATAATGTTTTAATAAGCTCCTAACAGGGCTAAATCTTCTAACAAGGATACTATACTCTCAATACATCATTTGTGGGTGCTAATTCTCACCAGGGTTTTTACATTTAACAATATTTCCCCGCGACCAAAATATTGTGTTATTTTGTTGGAATTAATTATGTTCATTAGATCTGATATTGCTGCTACTTAAAGTTTAAAATTTAATAATCTTCCATACAATTGATTCACCCCCCCCCCTCTCAGTTGTATTGTGGACTGTTATTCCTAACAATTGGTATCATAGCTTGTGGTCCTTAGAGAGAAAGCTTTACAACTTGAGGTGATCTTGGAGATGGCACTCTATAGGAAGCATGGTCCAAAATTTGATCCTGAAAATTTTGATAGTTGGAAGAATAAGATGCAAACTCATTTTCTATGTTTGGGCATTGACTATTGGTTGATCAAAAAGAATAAGGTGGCTATAAAGATTGAGAGTGATTTTCCATCAGCTACTGATGATGAAAAGAATGTATTCTCATACAACATGGTCTCAAGGGAAGCACTGATAAGCACACTATTTGAAGGTGAGTTTACTAAAGTTAAGGACTTGGATTCGACATATGAGATTTGGAGAAGATTAGAAGAATTATATGAAGGGGACAAATATACCAAGCAAGAGAAGTTAGAAAACTGGAAGACCAAGATGGAGAAGCTGCAAATGAAGGATGATGAAAGCATTAGGGCTTATGTTCAAAGGGTTACAGAAGTTGTGGTTGGAATCATAAATTGTGGAGGCACTTATGATGAAGAAGAAGTTGTTGCAAAGATATTTAGATCATTGACACCTATATACAAGTTCAAGGCTATGTCTATTCAAGAGACTATACCATTAACTCTGAATTATAGCAGAGAGATGTTGATTGCAAAGATAACTACCTTTGAGGGTACTAAAATGGGAGATTCAGTACCTAAAGTGGAATCTGCATTCAAGGCATCTGCACACAAGAAAATGACTTCACTTCTGAGCACCAGCAGTGGAGACCTAAAAGAAGAGCTTGGTGAGTATGCTGAGGAATAGGAACAGATAATGGTAGAGTAAAGAAAGATGGATGAACTTGTTGCATTGATTGCTAGAAGTGAAAAGAGAGGTAAGGGAAAACTTGAAGGCAAGTTACCCTTGAAATGTTTTTCATGCAATAAGGTAGGTCATTTTGCATCTAGATGTCCTACAGGATTTCCTAAGTAAAAACCTAATTTTTCTAAGATTAAAAGGGATAAAGAAATTTATTATGCTAGTGAAGGCATTTATGATGATGATGATTTAGATTATGAAGAGATTGCATTTGTTGCTATTAAAGATGAACCAGTACATGAGGAAAAGGCTTTAGTATCTCATGTTGACAAGAAAAATGAATGGATTATAGATAGTGGTTGTTCGCATCATATGACTGGAGATAGAAACAAATTTGTTAAATTAGTGAAGTATGCTAGTGGTATTGTGAGATTCAAAGATAACCTTCCTAAATGTATCATAGGTGTAGGATCTATTACTTTGGATGGAAAGACTTATACTGATAATGTGCTGCTTGTTGATGGACTAAAACATAACTTGTTGAGTGTTGGATAGTTAATGGATAAAGACATTCAATTAAGTTTTGTTAATGGTAAATGTTTTATCAGAAGCAAGGCAGGTAAGTCAATTGCAACTGGTACTAAATCTAGAGGTAATTTATTTGAATTAAATACATCTGGAGCCTCTTGTTTTATTGTGAAGGTAGATGAAAATTGGTTATGGCATAGAATATTTTGTCATGTTAATTTTGATAACATTGTGAAGACAAGTATGGGTAATTCATTAAGAGTTCTACCAAATATCATGAAATCATCTAACACTGTATGCAGAGAATGTGTTATGGGAAAACAGACTAGAAGTAGTTACAAAAGAAAAGCATATACATCAAAAGGAAAGTTGGATTTGGTTCATATAGATCTATGTGGACCTACAAGGACAAGATCATACTATGGTGAAAGGTATTTCATACTTTTTGTTGATGACTTTGTTAGGAATGGGAACACTAAGAGAGGGGGGGGGTGAATCAGTGTTCATTGAATTTTAACTTTTCACTATTAGATCTGAATACTGAATTATAAATTCTTAAGTACTGAATTAAACATTCACATAAACATGAAACATGAAATCAACACATGACACCAATATGTTAATCTCTATTGAGCATTTTAGGTTGTCATTAGTATCAAAGGATAGTAAATAGGTCAGTCAATAACCAGAAGTAAGACAGAGCAGTCGGTAAGCTCTTTACACCAAGTATCACATAGTTAACCGAGCACCAGTGACGCCGACACCGATGGTCGGTAAACACCGAGCAGATTATATAGTGTTTACTGATGATCATAGAAAATGGCATAGTAATCTGAAATGGCACATTCTTCTATGCAAATGGTTACAACAGATCATAAAATGGTTTACCAAGATTGAGGAGCATTTATTGTGAATAGATACTCATTAAATGTAATGTTTATCTTATTGTAATAGTTGATCTAGGTTATTTTTCATCGTAGATCTTAGGGTTATGATTATTTTTGTAACCTAATTTTTGCTAAGGTGATAAAATAGAAGACTATATATTTTGGTTTTTTGCACCATGTTATGAGGTTGGGTGAACTAATATATATGAATCACGGAGCACTTGACAAACTTGCCTATCTTCAAGACAATCAGTTTACCGAGCAGAACAGAGCACAGAGGATATTAGATTGAGCAGAATCAAAGAAGGCTACCGAGTAGAATAGAGAAGAGAATCATCATAGATAAGGTGATATTTTGATGAGCACTTATAGATCTGTTTTAGACAATTGAGTTGTCAACTAGCAGATAATTGCCTATTACTTTCTGACAATTGTAGTAGATTTTTTGATAAATCTCTTAACAGAGTAGACTTAATAGTCTTATGTAAATCTCTTAACCGAGTATAGACTTCATTAGTGTTGTTTAAATCCTATAACTAGGTAGATCTAGCTGATCTAATATGTTACTCCTAATAGGGTAAGATCACTAGAAGTGATCAAAACTTGTAGCATTAACAGGAAAACCTTTTCTATCTGCAGTATTGAAGAATTTGTGGTTGTCATCCCCACCACTATTTTTACCTTCTTACAAGGGTTTCTGTGTTACCAAAATACTTGTGTTATGTGATTGTCATATTGATTTCATGTTGTTTACTTTCTCAAGTTAACTAAATGATTGATTTATGCAATTAGATTCAAGTTATTTTGATCGGTTATCACAGTACACAGTCATAGATCTGAAAGGTTTTTCAATTAAAGTTTTTGAAGGCACTGATTCACCCCTCCCCTCTCAGTACCTATATCTCCTAATTCCAACAATTGGTATCAGAGATCAGTTCTCTTGTTGAACAGTCTAACCACTGAAGGGTAAAGATCTAAGTCATGGAGAGATACAAACTTGACAAGACTATTGAGAATCAGAAGATACAAATACAAATGTTTGTGGAATAGTATAAACAAGCCAAGGAAGAACTAAAGAAATTATTGGTTGAAAGGAAGAACCTTGCAATTCAGCTAAATGAAATTAGTTATTATGAAGAACCTATTGATGAAATATTTGATCATATTGGATCAAGCTCTGGAAGCATCTCTGATGGATCCGATAGCATAATCTTTGATTTATCTGAAAAGAATCAACATCTATCTGAGCAAGTGAAAGCACTTCAAATTGGTCATGAATCTCAAAAGGTGAGAATGGTGGAAATCATGAACAATGCTAAACAAGCTGAACAAGATCAAAATCTAGCTATTGAAGACCGAAGACTAATGATAGAATAACTTCAAGCAAAAGAAAGTGAAATTCAGAGACTCACTGATCGTCACTTCCAAGTATCAAATCAGATGATGACAATCAATCAAGAAATGAACTGAGTAAATGGAGAATTATCAAGAAGACTTGAAGATGTTGCAATACTTAGAGAAGATAATGAAAAACTAAGAAATGAAATAAAGACACAAAAGAAATAGAATGAAATGATGAAGATAGCTGAGGACAGTCATAAAAAGATTGATGATTTCCTGACTAATCAGAGGAGATTCAAAAGCAGAACTTGTATAGGCTACACCGGTGAAGGAGAATCATCAAAACAAGCTGAAAAAGTCAACAACAATCAAAGTCTAAAACCTAAAGTGATGACATGTTACCACTATGGAAAACCAGGACATACATCTAATGTGTGCAGAAGCAAAGCACAAGTTAAACCTCCTGTCATTCCTAAATTCAATGGATATTGTTATTACTATGGTAAGTTTGGACATCCAGCTTATGAATGCAGAGCTAAGAAGAATGACATTGCTAATAATACTACTGAGGAGAAAATATGCTATACTTGTAATAAGCATGGACACACTGCAAGGGACTGCAAGGCAAAAATGAAACAAGTCTGGACACCTAAAGAGAAACTACAATGAAAGCCATTTCAACTGAAGAGACAAGGTAACTCATATGTTTGGGATTATAATACATGGACTAATTGTACTGTATGTGGTCAGTATGGACATATTGCAGCAAATTGTTACAGAAAGGGTCGGATTGGACAATCAAGAAACTGGACAAATGTAGGAATGGCATGTATGCACTATCACAAGGTTGATCATTTAAGCAAGAACTACAAAGACCAAGCACCAGATGAAAACCATATATTTGAGAGTGGATATAACATTGCATAAATTATGAAGTTAAGGAACACAATGTGGAAGAAGGCATCTAATGAGGATGCTGAGTCAAGTAACACTATCGGTGAAACCTCATCCACTAGATTGGGTGACATCGGTACCTCCACTTAAGATGACAAAGGTAGGTATGGAACTGACACTTTAAATAATCACATTTTTCATACAATTCCTTATATATGATGCACAAATACCAAATCTGCATGAATAAAGATGCACCATGGTTTATGTGCTATAAGTTTATAAATATCATATAGTTAGTAAAAGAAGAAACGTGAGTTGGTTACCCGTCGGTAATCACTATAGAAGGTTAACTAACAACAGTACAAACTGACAAGGAAACTCTATGTTAACCGAGCAAAAGAAATTGTAGTCATTATTGAGCTGACAGCTGTTTTGTATCAAAAGTTAGGTCACACATTTATTGCACCAAAGTTTGAGTGGGAATATCAAAAAACCTATAAATACGCAGAAACAGAGTTCATTGTTACATTTTGACTTCAAAGAATAGAGATTTTACAAAGAAGAGTTCAAGCTAGAGATTTTTAGAGAAGATTCCAAGCTACTGTAGATCGAACCGATGACAATTCTTTGATGATAATGAGTAAGTTCATCTGCCTACCGAACACTAGTTATCTATTATTTGCTAAAACCCTAGAAACAATTTATGGCATCAACATCAACTGCAA
This sequence comes from Chamaecyparis obtusa, assembly GCA_027943335.1. NCBI lineage: Eukaryota > Viridiplantae > Streptophyta > Pinopsida > Cupressales > Cupressaceae > Chamaecyparis > Chamaecyparis obtusa. The sequence goes on from BSBK01001680.1 coordinate 2,440,715, forward strand.
GAAAATTGCAAAACATTAAGGAGGAAGTGGAATTAATTGTTAGGGCACATTTTGTCAAGGAGAAAGTCAAACCTCATCCCAAGGTCACAGCACAAACATACGATATGGGTGCATTTTCTAGTATTCCAGATAGGGTTTTGTTAACTGAAGACATTAGGGCCTACATTCACTACAAGATCACTGAAGTATGTGATTTTGAGACTATTAATGCTTATCAACAAATCTGTGGACCAGATGGTAAGATTAAATTTGAATACAAGAAGATTGAGGAGTCTGGGTTACGGTGTTTCACATACTTCCCACAATCCTTCCAAAATGACTGGATAAGACTTGTGCTAAGAAGATTTCATGATGGAAAATTCTAGTAAGATAAACCTATTAAGGTCACTAAGAAGATTATCAGTAGGGTTACTGGGTACCCTACAACTGACAAAGCCAAAGCCTTTCAAAGTTCGTCTCGTCCCGATTTAGAAAAGAACACTGGAGCTCAATGGGATGATAGGGCACTGAAAATATCAACTATCAAAGATCTAGCGGTAAAATTCATAGCTCATGTCATCGGGTACAAGATATTCCAATCTAGCAGACCAAATAGTGTACCCTGCAGTGCCGTGGACATGGCTTACAAAATTGTGAAGAAAGATCACTAGGTTGATCTTACCGAGCTACTACTACACCAACTACATAACAATATGAAGACAATAAAAGCAAAGAAGTCCAATACATGTAAGTATAGATCATTGCTTGTTTGTACATTTCTCTATCTACAAAAATATGTACCAGGTATCAGTAAAGTAAACTGGCAATTGGACAAACCGATAACTGTACAAATTGGTGAAATGATGAAAAGTCAAGGAATTCAATGCATATTTCAAGAAATTTCAAACAAAGATGCAACAAAGGAGTAGAATTCCAAGGGAATTAGTGAGAAAATTTGAAGATGACATATGCTTTGTAGTAAGCATAGACCACTCAATGATAAAGACAATAGAACCGAGAACAAAATGGCTAGCACCAATGGGATATGAACTGAATCATGATTTCGCTTTGAAATCTATCAATGCATTTCTAGCATTACCAATAGACATCACCGCTAGTAGGTTTGGTGTATATGAGGAAGCTAAGTCTAGAATCACAACAGATATAGAGATCGAAAAAATGTCAAGAAGGGCAAAGAAAATGAGAAAAGATCTCACAGCCAAATATGGAAATGCATCTAACTCACCTAAGGAGTCATCGGTTGATGAGGCAATCGAAGGTTAGTTACAGTTGGCTGACAAGCCCTATGATAGCAAGGAAACCAAGTCTGACAAATAAAAGGATCACACACCGATTTCTCCCACCAATGATGAACAAGATATGCAGCTACCAAAACTTGAAGGAATGAAGACATGTTCGTCAACTATTGCACAATCCACCAAGAAAGTAGAAGTAGTAAAAGTAGCAAAAAGAAGAGCAACCACACTGACCAGGAAATATGTTAAGAGAAAGACCAAGAAAGTAGTTGAGACACCAAAGAAAAAGAGGAAATACATAAGAAATAAGGAAGATCTAGAGGATACAAAAACTAAAAATGATCTTGATCAATTCAAGTTAGTTTGTAATAGGGAAAGTACTATAGAAGAAATAATTGAAGATATAATTGAAAATGGAAATCTTATAGACCCAGGCATAGGCAAATTTGACAAAATGTCAATTGAGGACAAGCCAAAGATAGAACATGGTATTGTCAAAATGATGATAAAATTCAAGAGAGTACCAATGGAATTCGCATGTTAATTGCCAAAAGAACTTGATGACAAAATAAGTGAGAGATGGGCTATTGCACTAGATATAGAGAAAAGGAAAAGAGAATGGTCACTAAGTCATGCAGCCTCACACTTTAGGTATGCTATGGTAAGTGAATACATGACAAAGTATCAGGCTAGATTTCTAGTCAAGAATAGAGCTATGTAGATCATGGATGAGAATGTGGATGATATGGATGTCATATGTGATTCTCTATGGACATCAGTTTTGAAAGAAGAAGAGAAAGCTGAATGGGAAGCATTCTTGAAATTGTCTAAGAAGAGACACGGTTCAAAAGATAAAGGTAATTTCATTGATGATAACAAAGGTGAGAAAATAGAGGACACCGGTATATCAGTTACCGAGGTAATTGATATCACCAAACAAAAGGAAGAAATCAAAATTTCACAAGATGCACCGGATCAAGTTAAGATCCACTTGCAAAAGAAAACTGATGATGATGCACTCATTGAGGACATCACTAACGGTGATCCTGATGATGAGGATGATGAAGATGTGACAATTGCACCATATAAAGATGAAGCATTAAACACTAATAGTGTTCTCACATCTCTACCAAGTGAACTACCTATACTTGCAGAGGTAGTTGAAATAATTTCACAAGTACAACCCGATGCTTCTCCTCCTGAGCCAAATAAAGATACAACTAAGATACAAGCACCCGAGCAACCTGTCGATACAAATGAGCCTATCAAAATAGAGGAATAGTTGTCAGAAACTAAGGAACCAAAAGAAACAAAGTCAACCGAGGTGAACCCGCCTAACACTACAACCGAGACTACCACACCATCTACCGAGGAGCAGAAGAAGGATGATACAATGTCAACTGGGAAAGATACTCCAAAAAGTGAAGAAAAAGCTATTGTCATAAGTGAGAAGAAGTCACCTCTTGCCCAAAAGAAGAAGAAGAAAAAATCCAAAGGGTCGGTCACCATTGATGAAGTTATCATTATACCAGAATGTGACCCGAGAACCCTAAGCTCCGAGGAACTAAGTAGATATGGGGAATTATGTTCTAGGAAAGTGGCACAAGAGAAGTCAAGGTAAGAACACAAAAATAAAGAAGTGTTAAATTATGTGAGAGATATTCTACAATAGATAGTACTAGAAACAAATATTGATGAGAATACTCCCATCTTAGATCAACTTTCCACACTCGTCGACAAAATCAATGCCCCTAATATAGATGCTGACAAAAGAATAGAAGAACGGGAAAAATCAAAGATTCAGAACAAATTGGCAAAAAGGATTAGCACAGAAGTGGCACTGAACAAGGTAAAATTATCTGAGGTCATTACTGAGGTCAAATCTATCACCCAAATAGTCTGTCAACTTCTAATCAAGCTATGTACTTCAGACACCTTCACTGTAGAAGTCAGTGAAAAGATAAAAGGTTTAGAAGAAGAGATAAAGTTGAGTAAACAAGAAGCTATCACCGAGCCAACTACTTTCTTAAAGAATATTACCTGAGTTTAGGAAATCCAATGGCTGCTAGCAGACTTAAGGAAATAAGAAGCACACATCACCAATCAGGTTACAAAGTTACAAAAAGAACTCACTCCTTACCTAAAATTTTTTGAAGCACACATTGTCAAAGTTGAATAACTTGTGGCAAGACCAGAGATTTTAGTGTTGGATAATATCTTTGACATGCATGCACAAGTCAATCTTAAGAATATTGCTCTTACCAACTTGAAAGAGGAATGGGACAACCTCTCAGAGTTTGTAAAGAAAACCCATCCACACATTTTTGATAAGATGTAAGTATACATTCTATATATTTGTTTCTTGCATTTAGCATTATTATCAAAAAGGGGGAAACCATGTATATGCCAAATAAGTATATTTTAATATGTATATTACATACTACTAGGAGCATGCACCGAGGGGGAGTACTCTGTACTGAGAAATAGAAATAGAAATTTTTTTTGTGGATATGTATATGGCGGAGACATAAGGAACATATAGAAACATTTTGTCTATATACATTCGAAGTTTTGATACTAATGCCAAAGGCGGAGATTGTTAATCTCTATTGAGCATTTTAGGTTGTCTTTAGTATCAAAGGATAGTAAATAGGTCGGTCGATAACCAGAAGTAAGATAGAGCAGTCGGTAAGTTCTTTACACCGAGCATCACACAGTTAACCAAGCACCAACGACACTGACACCGATAATTAGTAAACACCAAGCATCATAGTATACACCGAGCAGATTATACAGTGTTTATCGATGATCACACAAAATGGCATAGTAATCTGAAATGGCACATTCTTCTATGCAAATAGTTACAATAGATCGTAAAATGGTTTACCAAGATCGAGGAGCATTTATTGTGAATAGATACTCATTAAATGTAATGCTTATCTTATTGTAATAGTTGATCTAGGTTATTTTGCACCATAAATCTTAGGGTTATGATTATTTTTGTAACCTAATTTTTGCTAAGGCGAAAAAATAGAACACTATATATTTTGTTTGTTCACACCATGTTATGAGGTTGGGTGAACTAATATATATGAATCACGGAGCACTTGAAGAACTTGCCTATCTTCAAGACAATCAGTTTACTGAGCACAACAGAGCACAAAGGATATCAGATTGAGCAGAATCAGAGAAGGCTACCAAGCAGAATAGAGCAGAGAATCATCATAGATAAGGTGATATTTTGATGAGAACTTATAGATCTATTTCAGACAATTGAGTTGTCAACTAGCAGATAATTGCCTATTACTTTCTGACAATTGTAGTAGAGTTTTTTATAAATCTCTTAACAGAGTAGACTTAACAGTCTTATGTAAATCTCTTAACCAAGTACACGCTTCATTAGTTTTGTTTAAATCCTATAACTAGGTAGATCTAGCTGATCTAATATGTTACTCCTAACAGGGTAAGATCACCAGAAGTGATCAAAACTTGTAGCCTTAACAGGCAAACCGTTTCTATCTGCAGTAGTGAAGAATTTGTGGGTGTCATTCCCACCACAGTTTTTACCTTCTTACAAGGGTTTCTGTGTTACCAAAATACTTGTGTTATATGATTTTCATATTGATTTCATGTTGTTTACTTTCTCAAGTTAACTAGATGATTGATTTATGCAATTAGATTCAAGTTATTTTGATCGGTTATCACAGTACACAGTCATAGATCTAAAAGGTTTTTCAATTAAAGTTTTTGAAGGCATTGATTCACCCCTCCCCTTTCAATACCTATCTCTCCTAATTCCAACACAATATGGTTATGGGGAAACCCAAATAGGTAAAAACCCCGGTGGGACTTGATACCCACTAATAATCTGCAATAGTGTTTTATGATCCTTGTTAGAAGATCCTTTACCCTGTTACGAGTAGCTTTACAATAATTTTAGTACAGTAGACCTTGTTAAGGGTCAGACCCTATTAGGATTCTTTTAAAATGATCCATGTTAGGGGAGTGGACTCACTGTCCTAGAGCTCACTGCTCAAATGATGAAGGCTACAACCTTTTGAATCAAATACACACTATATCTGCAGGTGAACTATCACTGTGACACTGCTTGTCAAATTAGTTCCTTTGGAGCGCTGATGCTTTGACCTCTAGCAAAGCTCTAATACATCTTATGCTCACTTTTCATACCTCTGCTATGCTTATCACAACTCTATTACAACTTCCATACCGATTACAATGGGCGCACCTTATATTTATGTGCTCATACCAAATATACAATTAGGTCGGCCCTATAACTAATTACAAATAATTCTTCCAAATGAATTAGCTTAAGCATGCTTACAATTATACATGTACATATGTAGGAAACCTAAATACAGTGGGTGCATAGCCTCTACAACATTAATTTATAATTTCAAACCAAAAGGCTAACTGTCGGCTCCATGCTCTGTTCTCTGCTAGCACACATTGGCTATGTAACTTTAACTGACTATAACTTTCACATCTTTTCATATCTACATATGTGCTCTTAGAATAATAATAAGTATAGTCTAACAACCTTAACTTCTAGGGTGCATACCTTAACTCATGCGTACACATGTACACTGATGCTCTGAGTCTCTGGTACTCTGTATGTTGTCCTATCTTCAACACTTAACTAGTTTCTGATCTTTACACTTAGTGTGCTAACTCCAAACTGCTATATGACTTTGTTACCATAATGACAACACTATATCTAGTCATATATCTCAGTATAGACAACTTGCCAACATAATTTTCGAGAATGATGTCGGTTACTTATTTGAAGGAAAAATCAGAAGCATTTGATAAATTCAAGTTGTTCCAAGAAAAAGTAGAGAATGAATCAAGTTTAAAGATTAAGTGTCTAAGGTCAGACAGAGGTGGATAGTTTACTTCAAACTTATTCAATTCATACTACAAAGAGCATGTAATAAAGAGATAGACATCTACTACTAGGAATCCACAATAGAATGGGATATCAGAGCAAAGGAACATGACTATACTTGATGCCACTAGGACAATGTCGCTTGAAGAAAATGTATTTCATGTACATTGGAGAGAGGTTGTTGGGACAACAGTGTATACATTGAACATAATTCAAATTAGAGAAGGCACAAGTAAGACTCCTTATGAACTATGGTTTGATCATACTCCTACTATAAAATACTTCAAAATATTTGGTAGTAAGTGTTATATCAAGATAAATAATGAGATAGGAAAGTTTGATGCTAGAAGCAATGAAGGAATTTTTCTTGGTTACTCTACCAAGAGCAAGGCTTACAAATGTTTCAATCTAAGATTGAGAAAGATGATAGAAAGTAATAGTGTAAGGATAGATAAAAAAAATTAGATACAAGAAAGAATGTATGACAATAATCAGATTACATAGATAAAAGAGGCTACTGCTACTGCAGAAGAAGAACTTATTAAGGTAGAAGGTGAAAAAGAAACTTTTGATGTTGACAAAAGTGAGGCTGCTGAGGTTCCTAAGACTTTGAGGTATGTAAAGAATAGCCATCCTAGAAATCAAATTATTGGTGATTCTAATCAAGGAGTAATGACTAGATCTAAAGCTAGAGAAGAAATTTTCTTTATTTCTCAAGTTGAACCAAAGACTACAGATGAAGCATGTAGAGATGAATCTTGGATAAATGCTATGAAGGAAGAGCTAGATCAGATAAAGAAGAATAAAACTTGGGAATTGGTTCCTAGACCTAAAAACAAAAATGTAATAGGAACAAAATGGGTTTTTAGAAACAAAATGAATGAAGAAGGAAATTTTGTAAGAAACAAAGCAAGACTGGTATGTAAGGGATATTCACAACAAGAAGGCATAGCTTTGAAGAAACATTTTCTCCTATTGCTAGAATAGATGCAGTAAGATTATTCTTGGCTTATGTTGCACATAAAGATTTCAAGGTGTATCAAATGGATGTGAAATCTTCATTCTTGAATCGGCATCTTGAAGAAGCAGTATGCATAGAACAATCGAATGGATTTCCTCTATGCAAAGATGGAGACATGGTATGGAAGTTGAAGAAAGCTTTGTATGGGATGAAGCAAGCTCCAAGAGCTTGGTATGCAAGGTTATACAAGTATTTACTTTGGCTTGGATTCAAAAAAGGTAATGCTGATAGTAATTTGTATTTAAGAACTAATGAAGATGGAATCTTGATAATAGAACTCTTTGTTGATGATATTACCTTTGGAGGTAATGCTGATCGATGCAATAAATTTTCTAAGGAAATGGAAAGTGAATTTGAGATGTCCATGATAGGTGAAATGAAATTATTTCTTAGACTAAAAATAATTCAAAATGAGAATGGTATATTCATTTCTTAGACTAAGTATCTCAAAGAAATGTTAAAGAACTTTGGAATGGAAGACTGTAAACCAGTAGGAATACCTATGGTAACTGGTAATAAGTTATCATGAAATGATGAGACTCGATGTGTATTTTAGACCAAGTACAGATCAATGGTTGGAGGATTACAATATCTGACTTATACCAGACTGGATATTGCTAATGCTGTTGGAATTGTGGCTAGATATTAGGCAAAGCCAAAGGAAACACACCTAGTTGTTGTAAAAAGGATACTCACATATCTAAAAGGGACAATTGAATATGGCCTATGGTATGATAAGAATGATAGTTTTGAACTTCATTCTTATACTAATGCTAATTGGACAGGAAGCATTGATGATAGAAAGAGCACTAGTGATGGTGCATTTTCATTTGGAAAAAAGTTGGTTTCTTGGCTAAGTAAGAAGCAAGATTGTATAGCAGAATCTACTATTGAATCAGAGTATGTTGTTGCTGCTATTAACTACACTCAAATTGTTTGGATGAAACAAATTCTAAAGGACATAGGACTAAATTTTGATGAGCCTATGGTTATCCATTGTGATAACACTAGTACAATGAATATGTCAAAGAAGCTAGTGATGCACTCTAAGGCTAAACATATTTCTATCAAATATCACTTCTTGAGAGACAAGGTGGCAGAGAAGGAAATAAAATTAGAATATATTAGTACAAAAGAGAAGATTTCAGACATCTTCATAAAGCCAATGCCAAAAGATACCTTTGAATATCTCAGAGGTATGTTGGGAGTTTAGGCCCCTCCTAGTTAGAATTAAATGATGCAGAGATGCATCACTCCAGAGGTTTTCAGAGCCTTATCATAATCTAGACTGGATGTAGGGATCTACTCCTCAGGGGGAGTGATCATGGAAGAAAGATGTTGGAAAGCAGTTGATGACTCATGGCACCCTTTTCCATTGTTGTCAAAGGGGGAGTGTTGCTATGAGAAAATCCCTATTGTATGGGGAGATTTTTTGGTTGCAAAACTTTGGATTGATATAACTTTGGGATGATGGATTTTCTCATATGTTGACATCAATGCCAAAGGGGGAGATTGTTGGATATTGCTAATGCATGGGGAGATAATTGAGAAATTTAATATATTTAATCACTATGTTAATGTTTGGGCACTCATACTATTGCCATCTATGTTTTGTCACTGATGTCAACATATGTTTATGTGAGGAGAACATGTTGGTTATCACAATGTACAGACATTGTACGGATGTTTTAGAAGATACAAAGATAGATGAGAATTCAGGAAGGTGTTGTGATCTTATATCCAAGATTGCATCATGTAATGTTTCATATTGGATGAGTTATAGATGTTTTGGTGAAGACTACTCACTATACTATGACAATGAGAAATGACAAAGTTAGTCTATGTGTTTATAGTATATCTTCCAGATCATATGGATTCAAGATATGCAAGCTTGAGGGATGACATACAAGGTACTAAAGGATGTTCATTGGTTAGTGTAGGTATAGATTTCTTGGTGATGTTAGCCGTGGCATGTGTTCTGGAGAAGACCTATTTGGAAGCCAACTCAGGAGATGTAGCGTGCATTTTGTTTTGCAAATGTAAATTAAGGATACCGGTCCTTAATTATTGTAATAAAGTCATTGTATACTTGTTTTAGATACCATGTGTATCTTAGCAAGGGTTTATGTAATTATTTGTAATTGGGAAAGGCTCATGGGCTGACTTGATCATGAGAATGGTAATATGGTATAAATAAAAGGTCTTTTCTTTGGAAAGGATATGGATGGGGAAAAGGTGATATAAAGAGGTTGTGAATGTTGCAAGTTTGTGTCTGTTGTATGTAGAGAAGGGGTCTATTGTTGGACTTCATTGGAACTTACCAAGAAAAGATAGTTTCTTCCAAACAATTCAAAAGATTGTGTATTTCTTCATATACACTTGTGTTGCAAATAGTGAAATCTAAAGGTGGATTTAACATTCATTGGGCAGTGAGCCCTCCCTTTCTTCTTGACTCCTAATAGGGTCTATCCTCTAACAAGGACTATGTACTGTAATGTTTTAATAAGCTCCTAATAGGGCTAAATTTTCTAACAAGGATACTATACTCTCAGTACATCATTTGCAAGTGCTAATTCCCACCAGGGTTTTTACCTTTAACAGGGTTTCCCCTAGACCAAAATATTGTGTTATTGTGTTGGCATTCATTGTGATCATTAGATCTAATATTTCTGCTACTTAAAATTTAAATTTTAATAATCTTCCATACAACTGATTCACCCTCCCCCCCCCCCCCCTCAGTTGTATTGTGGACTGTTATTCCTAACACACTACACACTTTATCTCTATTGTATTCAGCTATCCGTGGTGGTAGAAATCACCAAAATGGGGGGTTCACCAAGTAAAATCTCTATATAGCTACCAAACACACAAATATTATATTTATAGATGTAGAAGACCTTAGATTTAGATATCAAAGCATCAAAGCCATCTTGGGAATGAGACATACTACTTATAACTTTTTCAGTAGAATGCCTAGGGTATAGAATGGTTTTGGCATTATGTTCATTCCATTAAATTAAGGCCTAACCTTCATGGAATGATTGTATCTAACATGTACAAGTATGAATCTAAAGAAATAAAGTGCAGATAGCATGTGGAGAGGATGATCACCATTGATTTGTGGCAAGAAACACAAGGGAATTGTTTGGTATGCTACAATGGTAGGAGATCAGGCTTAAGGAAAGGGGTATTTTATGATTGGTAGTGTCTTAATATGTTGAAGAAAAGGTGAATCCATCACCATTTGTGCTTGGAATTTTTGGGAAGGTAGGTATTTGACAAGCCCTAGAAACAAGGATTTGAAGGGAGCAATTTGCAGCTTTTGATGTTTCTGAAGGTCTGAGCCTAATTTATTTTGGATTTGATCATTTGAAGTCATAAATAGACACTATTGAGAGTTTGGGGACTTGAGAGTACAAGGAGCATATGGTTTCTTTTTTAATTAGGGTCATTTTATGCACTTTTATGGTCATAGTGTATAGGCAGTAACATATGGTCCAAAGGAGTCTATAGAATTCTTTTGATATGTTAAATTGTGGGAAAAAGGGTATCTGAAACACTAATATATTTGGTTATTCCTTTGTAAGTTTGAAAAGTTAAGTGTCATGTACTTTCACTGCAAGGCTACAAGAAGGGGCTTTAGGCTTGTGACAACATTTGGAAAAGATTGAAGAGTTAAGTGTGTTGGGTAGTACTTGAAACCCTACAACCAATTGAATCCATCCTAATACAATCCAAAGATAGAAAATATACTACCATTGGTCATTGGGAGGAGTCTTGGTCAGGTTTAGGTCATTTGAGGAACTCGAGGGTTTGAGGATAGTGCCTAAACCTCTCAAAGTTATAACTTATCTTACTTATTATCACCCACCACCCTTACCTATGCATCAAGTGGCATCAAAGAAAAACTTTAATCCTTTGGGAAATTTTGGGAAGTGGTATTGAGAGCTTTGATAGTTTGGATCCTTAGATTAGCGCTTGGAGTTGAAGTATCCTTTGAGGAGAAGCACTGAGTTGATCCACCTTGTCAAGGAAATCAGGAACCATGTCTGAAGGAGAAGAAGAATTTCCCACAAGGATAAAAAACATGGATTTGGCAAGGATAGTAAGAGAGCAAGTGGCAGATAACATGAAGTTAAAGGCAACATTGGAACAAAGGGAGAAGGAGAACAATGAGAAGGATAGGATGATGAGAACTGTGATGGAGATAATCTTGGCATTAGAGAAAATAGATAGAAGTAGTAGACATGATGAGGAGATAGAATTTGAAGAAGAAGAGGTGTCCATGGAGGAAGAACAATAAGATCTTGGAGATCTAAGGATGGTTAAGATTGCAAAAGCCATAAAGAGTGGAGATACAAGGGCAAGAGCAGATTTGGCTATGTATGGAGGGAAGATGGATGATGAAGAGTTGATTGTGTGATCAATGCAAACCTAAAATTTTATGAACATGCATAGACATTCAAACATTAGTCCTAGCAGCATATACTAAACACATAGAAAAACCTATTTGCAAGGTCATTCAGATAGAGCTTAAACATGAGCACCTTGACACCGTTTGATTTTCTCTCACTTTAGGGGTGTGGGTGTGCTCTCAAAACACATGGAGAATGTCCCTAATGATTTTAAGGATGGATTTGGGTTGATTAGATACCACAATAACCCCATAGTTGCACACAATAGGCATAGAACACCTGATTTTCCCCTAAGGCCACAAGGATCCAAATGATGCTCAAATGAAGATTTTATGCAAGGAGGATTATGCTAGATAGATTTTAATCCAAATGAAAGATGATAATGATGATATGATATGAAAAACAATGAAAGAAACTAGGTTCAATCCATTATTCTAAGCTAAGATGTGTTAGAAAACATACAAAAACATGAAGAAATCTAACAATTAGGATTTAAGATAACATGATCTAGCTAAAAATGCTCATGATAACAATGCATAAATGATTAAAACTAATCTAATGGATTTATCTTGGAAGAGACGTATTTATAGGATTTCCTAAGGGCTTGGGTTAGGAAGGAGAGTTAGGGTTTGGGGTTTGGTTAGGGGTTGAGTCAAAGGGATAAGGATTGTCTTTCAAGGGTTGAATGGACCTAGATTAGGATAAGGATTTAGGAATTTCTAGAAGAGTCTAGGGGTTTAGGGATTTCTAGAAGATTTCTAGGATTTAGGATTTTAAATAAATGTTAAATTTATTTAAGGAATGTGACAATATTTATTAACCAATAATTAATAAATAGGGATTAAATATTTAAATTAGATTTAAATATTTTGGGGATGGGGTATCTTAATTAAATGTGTTTAATTAAAATAGAAGGGATTAATGACATAAAAACTAATTAATTAATGATCATGTCATCAGGGGTTTTTTGGAAAATAAAAATACTTATATTTTCTAATAGATTTGTAGGTGTCTACATTTAGTCGCTCTTTGATGTGATGCTACAAGTGGCATGGCATCAAAGATAAGAAAATAAGATCCCCTAAGCTAGAACTTTAGAGGATAAGGGGTTGTGCCCCCTCGAAAAAATAATGCAAAGAGGAAACTTTCAGGAATTTTCTCAAAAAGAACACAGAAGGGAAAGGAGGAGGAAGGAGGGGGGATAAATGATCAAGCTTCCAACAGAAAAGATGAAAGAATGCAATACGAGGTGGAATGAAAGATGAAGGATGCAGAATGTAGCTACATGAAAGATGCAAGATTAATCTATATGATGTTGGATGGGGGATATAGGGAGCTCCATACTTTGGATATTTTTCAGAGCACAACCTAGTTTGATATAACAATGCTAGAGACATGCCAAGGTTACGAAAGAACACAAGTCCTTGTCACTAGCATTGCATAGGATTGACACAAAAAGACAAGCACTCAAAGGGTTTCCCCAACATCACACATGAAACCCAAAGGAGGCATGGTGGAAATGATGCTAGAGAAACCACAAACACACGACTAACTCACAGACATAAGAAAAAGATCAAAAGACCTTGCCCCAGATTGTCCTCATTCATAGCACACTATGATATAAAAGATCATGGAGACCTTGAGTAGATAAAAATGAGAAGCCGTAAAAGATTAACAAGACCCAAAGGACAAAATCCAATGTCAAAATGATAACTCTAAAAGACATCCTTTTCCAAGGAGAGAGATTTATGGGCTGATTGATGGGGGGAGATTTAGTCTAAATGTGAAGAAGAATACATTGACATGGATCTAGGTTAATTGGTGGAATATTAGGTCAGATAGGAAGAATACATCTGTGTGGACCTGTGATTAGGCTTAGGCCAAAAAATATAGAAGCATACATCTGTGCGGACCCAGTTTGATTGCTTAGGTCAGACAATACAGAAGCATACATCAGTGTGAACCCATGTTGATGGGGAGAATGGTGTGTTGCTGATTGGAAAATGATGTGGTTCAAAGATATTCATGATGATAAAGGATAGTCGACATTTGATGTTGCTAAAGTGAAAGGCTAGGTGGGACAAGATTTCTGATCAAATGCTATTGCAGGAATGACAAGGATATGTACAACAAGATGCAATAATATATATAGGATAGCTCAAAAGATAAGCAAAGATCCAAAGGACCAAATAAAAAACAAGTATCTCACACACCTTTTTCCATAGGTAGGATGGTTGGGGATGACTGATTGGATCGATGGTGGGAAGATTTGGTCTAAATGTGAAGAAGGATATATCATCACATACCTGGTGCGATTAGTGGGAGATTGCAAAGCGTCGGGGATGAGCTATTGCTTCCTGATGTGGGATTAGATAGGATAGGATAGGATTGGATTTGTCAACCTAAGATAGATTGATGATCTTCAGAAGAAGGGATTCTTGCCAGTTCATGCCAATCTCTTGCTCGAGATGATGAGGCCTAAAAAGATAAGTACAAGATTCCCTAGAAAAAGTTTATGTCAAAGGGTAGCATTGGGATTGATTTCTAATTTAGGATAAGGATTGACAAACTCAAAGGATTGATGATATGAAGTAGACGGTGGGTAACTAGATAAGGATTCCTATGACAAGAGATAGGTAAAATTCTCAAACATATAAAGGACCAAGGGATGATTGCTAAAGCACTTTAGCTGGATTGGTCATGATGAATCAAGGGCCAACTGATGTAGAGGATGGGGACCTAAAGGCACATATGTACAAATGAGCTTAGGTGGAAACATGACTAATGCTAGGGTACAAGACTTAAAATAGGATATACAAGGGATCTAGGGATGAAGATGAAGGTCCAAAGATATGCAAGATGATGCCCCAATTGGGCTGGAAAGCCAAAATGGACAGATGGTGAATAGACTGATGATGGATGATGTGTCCTGAAATGAAATAGATTTGGGAAGGATGCATCCCAATGATGATGATTGGATTGAGATCAAGACTTGCAACAAGACTAATGATTTGATTGGATTGGTTGGCTTGATCTTGGATGTTGGATAGCTAGAAGATGTGGATAGCATTGGAAGATGTTGGAAGATTGCTAGCAATGGTGGATATGGATGAATGGCATTGGATTGCATGGGGGTATCTTGTAGCTAGATACCAATGACAAGGGAAGATGGAAAGTGATGGAAAGATGGAGGAAATGTTGAGGAATTATGGATAGAGGAAATGCTTAGTATTTGGATGGAGGAATGCTTGGAGATGGGATAGAGGATTGCTAAGGATTTGGATAGAAGAATGCTCGGTGAGATGGGATGGTAGATTTTCTTGGATTGGAGGAAGATATGGATTGGTAGATGGAAGATATAGATTTGGATGGTCTCCAACGAATATGTCACCAAGGAATAAGATGCCCCCGCTTAGGATAGTTCATGCATTTAGAGGCATTTGATGGGGGATACAATAGGATAGATGGAGGATAGGTGGCTAAAAGATGTGATAGGAAGATGTATGCAGGAAGGTGCCCAAAATCATGTATACCTCATGGCCTTTGTTTTTGTTATCATGATCCAAAGGAGAATGAAGTGAGAGACAAATGGGATGGAGGAGATTCTGGATTGGATGTGATAGAAGGGAATGGCCCCTAGTTGTAGAAAGGAACTGGGGGGAAACCTACTCATGACGCCTGTTTGCCAGGTTTTCATCATGGTACTTGTCCAAGGTGCTTGAATTGCCAAGTTTTCATGACTGGATGAATGTTTTTCTCTTTTCTTTTCTTTTTTGATATTTTTCTCTTGATTTTTCCAATTTTTGTGGATTTTCTTATTTTTTTGATTTGTTGCTGACTTTATGTTGATCTTTCACTGATATTTTGATTTGTTGTTGACTTTTCACTGATCTTCTGCTAGTCTTCTAATTTGTTGCCGACTTTCTGATTTGTTGTTGATCTTCTGATTCTCTAATTTGTTGCTAATCTTCTAATTTTATTGTTGATCTTATGATTCTCTGATTTGTCACTGATCTTCTGATTTTATTGTTGACCTATTTTCTAACTGGATGTTGATCTTCTAATTTGCCTGGATGTTGGTAGAACTTTTCTAGGATGAAGGGATTATGCAAAGGCATGGATTGGATGGGTTAGATGGGAGATATGGTGGTAGAAAGTGTTTGGATGAAATGATGGAAAGTGATCTTGATAGGGGTGTTGGTTCCTGAAATCACTGGATTTCCGCTTAGTGGTTTCGGGAAGCCAATTGATGAATTCGACCTTTGTCTAGGTCAGATTCCTACACTTTAGGTTAGTAACCAGGGCGGGTGTACTGAAACAAAAATGATAAATGAAAACTGCTAATCTTAGAATTCAAATCTAATATGTCTAATCTAGGATCAAAATTGAAAACCTAATCAATCGAACTACAAATAAAGAATCAAAATGCTAACTCTACAATAAAATTAGGGTTAGAAAATTGAAAGAACTGTTAGAAATTGATTAGTAAACTAATTGAAAAATTTTAAATCTAAGTCCTAAATATAGATAATTGCTTCAAAATTGAAATGGGCAGAACTTGGAAACAAATAAATGAAAATGACATAAATATCAACATGAACTGAAGTAAAGATCAGTGCCTATAACATTGGGCAATAGAGTCTTGATAATCAAGTTGTACCCAGAGATAGTAAAAACCCTAGTAATCATTATAGACAACTTTGTTGAGTTTAACTCCGATGCTTATAGACCAACCAACTGTAGTTTGGAAGAGTTTAACTAAAAACATATCCTGGGAGACCAATAGTTTCATCACATATAATAATTACTAAAATTTAAATGATCACATTAAAGGAACTTAATAAAAAATTCATCCAATACAACATAATTCATCAAAAAATTGCTTTTCAATATTAAAGATTTTAAACTTATCTCTCCTCCAGTAATGTGATAATAATGTTCAAAATTCGTTCATCGGTTCACCAGATTCGCCCAAAAAAAATTGCTCCATCATGTATTCCTTTATAAACATTTTGTTCTCAAAATTGTCTTCTAAAATTATCCCCCTTATCTGTTTACAAGTGAATAAATATATAGATCCCAATAGTTTCTTGTGAAAGGACATCCCATTTCACAAAAACCTAATCTTAGCAACTAACCTAAAAATTTATATATTAAATCAAATATTATGCTTTTAGGGAAACATATTTCCTGTGCAAAAAACTAAATCTGTTACAATCTTCAGGTATGTGTATAATATTCCAATGTTTAACTCCTGCACATAAACACCCAACGTTAGATAGTCCTTTAAAAATTTAAATGATTATATTAAGAACAATATGATCCTTATAAAATTATCCATTTATAATCAATAATTTATTAATGCCATAGTTTTATAAATATATTTGATGATAAAAATTGAGCATAAAAGATTAAATATTTATTTCTATGTCATCCTCATATGTTTATAAGCAATCACTTTAGTTGTTAAATCATAAAGCATTATATTAATGAGACAATGTTCAAAATTAATAAATAAAATAACATTATGCTTTTAGCATTTTATTTTTATTTTTCTAAGATAAAACATAATGCATTTATATTCATATCCTTTTAAAATATATCTACAATTATAATGCAATGTAATATTAAAACATTAGGGTTAAAAGATTTTACAATTTATCCTTAGAAAGTGGCACTTATCCTATTACATTTTATTTACATAGTTTTATCATAGGGAAATGCACTTTCAACAACAACCCTAATACTAATAATACTTGTAATGCAAACCATATAGAACCAGTTTAGGCTTTTTAGAAATAAAGTATTATTAAACATAAACCCTAAACAAGAAAGTGAGAAATTAATTCATTACAGTAATAATGTAACTCACTTAAACTTTTTCTCACCCTAAAGAAAAATTGATTACATTAAGAAATAATATAGAGTGAAAGATACTAACTAAATTTAAGGAAATGAAAAAATCAAAATCAATATCAAAGTATATCAAAACCCTAAATAAGAATAATATTCATCAAATTATATTTTTATTTTGAAACATATGATTTTATTTTTAGGGTTGTCGGGATACAATAAAATAATTGTTAGTTACCATGACACATGAAATTCCATTTTATAAACAAAACTTATTTATTTTAAACAAGGTAAGAATTTCTTTAATATATACATTTATTCTCGTATATACTCTCGAAGAATAATATAGAACAATTGGTTAGGGGTTTAGATTTGGGTAGCTTAGGTAGGAAAGAAGGAATGGGTCGAGTGTTCAACTCCCTCTCCCCATTCTTTTTTCCTTTTAACATTAAAAATCAATAATATAAAAATAAAAAATCGCATTATTACAAAAGGAAAAATGATTAAAGGAAAAATTACTCCCTGTGTAAGAGTTGTAATAATTCTTCGCCTGCACATGAAAACAAAGATAAATAAATATCTCCTCCTATTCCTCTCAAGGAAAATAAGTAGACTAACTGGTTAGGGAGTAGGAGGGTAGATAGGTAGGAAAAAAGGTCGGCTTGAGAGGTTGAGGGTTCAACTCCCTCTCGTCACCTTTTTGCTCAACCTACTTTATTTTTATAATAATTATTTATTTTCAAAATTATATATGCATTTATGCAATTAAAATAAAATAATTAACAACTAACCAAATGGAAATACATTTGCTCATTTATCATTTTAATTTTTTATCATAGGAAAATATGAAAATATATGTGATACTCCCCTAACATTTTGTTCTATTTTTCAAGTGCCAACAAGGGGGATGCTATTAGGACCAACATTGGCACATGCTATGAATAAGGTGGATGAAGTGGATGAGATTTGGAAGATAGATGTGGATAGCATGGAGGATTTGTGCTAGGAGATCTTGGGACATAGGGACCCAAAATAGATTTAGGAGATGGAGGAGAGGAATGAATAGCTGGGGGATTGGCTACTTTGGATGCTATTGTGGATACTTCTCTTAGATGTATTACATCATTTTTCTTTGGGATCCACATCATCTTTGATTTATCTTTGGTGGGCCTTTGTAGCCATTGGTATGCATCAAATTATGCTTTTGCTTTGCTGGGCCTTTGCGGCCATGTACTAGATTTTTCTTTTTCTTTGGTAGGCCTTTGTGGCCATTGGGATGCTTCAGAGTTTTCTTTTTTCTTTGCTGGGGCTATGTGGCCATTGGGATGCATTGGATTTGTCTTGATTGGAATTTGCTTTAGTTGAGCATGTCATTTAGGCTAGACATGACAATGTTTGAAATTTTGTGGATATTTCCCTTTATGCACTCTTGACATGGCATCTAAATTGTGAGGAGAATTGGAAGGAATATGAGGAGATGTGCAGGATGGAGAAAATATGGATAGAGAGATGAAAGGAGATTAGCAGATAGGAGATATAAGCATGTGTCTTTGTTGATCCTGACTAGGGATGTTTGGATTTTGGATGAAGGATTGAGTAGGATAAGATGAAGGATCATATTTTGGGATGTCAGGGCCCAAAATGGATTTGGTATGTAAATGATATGTGCTGGTAGATTTTGGGACATAGGGACCCAAAATAGATTCGGAGGATGAAGGAGGAATGTGATAGGTTTTTTTGGGTTGCAATGATGGAGGAGGAGGAATAGCGTTGTATATTTTGGAGGGAAGATTAGAAGATACAAAGGTGTTTTTGGATGTGTGCTTGAATTTAGCTTTAGATGTACCAACATTTCTGGAGGAATTGCCTTCTTCAGATGTGTGACCAATACCACATGCTTTTGGATTTTCCTTATCTTGGATGAGCTCTATATTTCCTTGTTCATGAGTGCCTAGGCCTTTGCCTTGATAATTCCATTTCTTGAGCATTTTATCCAAGAAAGGATACTTCTGACTTGGGGAATATGATAAACATCCAGTTCCTGGTTCTACGGTGGAAGATATGGAACTTATTGCTTCTGCTTCAAGTGGGCTGCCCTTAACAAATATAAGTGGACCGAGAGGATAGAGTGATGACAATGAGATAGTTTGAATTGGAGGATCCTCAAGTGGAGAGGATAGGATGATGGGATTTTGACTAGGATTGGGAGATGGTAATAGATCTTCAGATGGAGGAATTAGGATGATAAGATCTTGGATTGGAGGAATTGGGATTATAGGATCTTGGATTGGAGAAACTGGGCTTGTGGGATCTTGGATTGGGATGATAAGATCTTGATTTTGTCTGATGGACTCTTCAACATTCTTCTGGACAAGATCTTCATTGGATAGGATTGGTGTGGATAGAGTGATGGGGAATGTATGGATGGACTCTTCAGAAGGAGTGGATGGAAAGATAGGAGATTCTAAAACTATGATGACATGATGAAGGGTGAACTTATAAAGCTCATTAGATGTGGCTTGGATAATGCTAGGAGAAGGAGATAGTGATGGAGAGTGGATGGATTCAATGCATGGGAATGACTCAATGATGCTAGGAGATGGAAGAATATCAATGAGTGGGGTATATGGAAATAGGATAACTAATGGGAGTGATGGAGGAGGAATGATGAATGTAGGAGATGGATGGGACTCATCACTAATGGCTTCACATGAAGGATTGAGATGACACGGCTCACCAACTTTAGGGAAGGGATTTGTTGCTAGCTTCCTTGCAAAACTCCTTGGAGACTTCTAGATTGGAGGAGGTGATGGACTAGAATGTGTAGAAGATGGAGGGATAGGATGGTCCTCAAGTGAAGATGGGGTGAAAGATTGTGAACTTTCTTGAGGGGATGATGGTGCAAACAATGATTTGGAGGATGTCATGACTAGATAGTTCATAAAGGTAGGTTTTGAGGAATCTTGTGGAGTTGATGGACTTTCTCGTAAGGTAGGGGAGATGGGTTGAGATATAGGATATGAAGTGGATTGTGGGATGCATTCTTTTTGTGGAAGAGGTTTTGCAACAATGTTGGTGAGAATGGAAGATGCTAGATTTGAATAGGATGTAGCGGATGGTGGATCAAGATATGATGGAGGATTAGGATAGTAGATTGGAAGACTAGGATTTTGTATTTGAGAATGATTTGGAGGATAAGGGGATGGAGGATTTGGATATGGGATGGGAAGACTAGGATTTTGGATTTGAGAATTATTTGGAGGATAAGTAGATGGAGGTTTTAGATAAGAGATGGGAAAACTAGGATTTTGGATTTGGGAATGATTTGGAGGATAAGTAGATGGAGTTTTTAGATAAGGGAAGTAGAGTGAAGTATTTCTATGGGAAGATGGTGATTGGGATATGACCATAGATGAAGGTGGAGGTATGAAGGATGCATATAAAGGATATGTAGGCTCAAGATAGGAAGAAGGTGCAGATGAATAAGATAATAGATTTACCTTGCCAAGGACATGAAAGGGAGTGCTAGTAGATATGCGTGAAGGCATGATATGATAGTTTGGAGGAATGATTGGATGTTGGAAGGTGCTTGAGGCAAGATTTATAAGGTTTTCAAAGTACTCATCATGATCTACAAGAGTTTTATCATCATCAGGATAGGATGGAGTGGGAGAAAAGAAGTGACAACCAAATTCATCATAATAGATTTGAGACATGCTAACTTGTAGATTGAGTTGGATAGGGATGAAGAATGAAGATAGATTGGAAGACTAAGGCTTTGGATTAGGTTTGTTCTAGGCTCAAGATATGAGGAAAGACTGACTCTAGAGGAAGACAAAATAGGGATGAGGAATGACCAAGATGACTCTGCTAACCTAGGATAGGGGGACAAGATTGGATGCAAGGCAATTGGAAGACCATGATTAGGGAGACTAGGATGATAGGATTTTGCAAGCTTGGATGACTTCTAGATTTGGATATATATGACAAAATATTTTTTTGTATAGAAATCTTCATTCGTGTATGTTTCAATAGATGTTTTGCACTGAGTCTAAAACTTCAGAAAACACATCAAGAAAAACTGCCTAGAAGAATGGTTAGTATTGAAATCTTTGCCCATAGCTTGATATCCCAAAAGAGGGATACATATGGTGAGTGTCTTGAGGTGATCTGGGAAACCACTTGGATCAATCCTTGCACAAAGATTTGGATATTTTCAGGATTAGATCAGGTAGCCTCTGATTAACAAGTATCTAATTTGGTCTGTGGAGTCCTCCCAATCAATTTGTACACACATGACTCACTTAAGAACCTTTTTGACCATGCTGAAATAGTGGGGATATTCACCTACCTCAGGCTACCATCAACATGCATCGTTCAAGCTTGAGGGGATGAAGTGAGAGTTTGCTCAACGCTTTATTTCTATACCAATCAAGGAAGTATCAATTTTAAGTCATTCTCCAGAGAGGAAGCACTTTTATCTCCGAACAGGCTTCTCTAGAAGTAAAACAAGTGAACTTGTCTGAGTTCAAGTGTTTTACGTCACTTAAATTAAGAGGATTTGCAAAATTTGAAAATCCTAGATGTACATCAAGAAAAGTTCTTTTCCCAAATTGATTTTAAGTGATTTGAAATGAATGCTTGAAAAAAAATGTTTTTAAAATTTGATTTTTTCTTTTGAAACCAAGAAATCTTCAAAAATAGATTTTGCAAGTATTTTAGCTTTTGCATTCAAGATTTGTGTCTTTGCCTTTAGGAACTTGATTTGATTTTGAGATGAAACGAAAAATGACTTGATTCAAAATAGGGAATTCAAGATTGTGTTGGATTTAGAATTTAAATAAAATGACTTTTTATTAGATTGTGATTTCTTTCCTTTAGAAACATTCAAGATTTGGTGCTCTAAATTGAATTTTTAAGCCCAAAATGAGGTTCCTAGATTGATTTGATGCATGAAAACTTAGGAACCTTTAGGAAATTTTAGGAACCAATTAGGAAAGATTAGCAAAGATTTGGTTGATTTTCTTCCTAGTTTGCATGAGACTTTTAAAAGAGCTTTGAGATATTACAAATGAAGTTTATTTTAGATTTTATTGATGCATTGAATTTGTTTTAGGACAATTTATAATGATTTATGGATTTATTTGGAACCCATTCGATTTGAAATGCAAATTTGAAGTTCTTTTTAAGCACCCAAAACTTTGAGTATTCCTAACTTGCATGAATGCTCTCTAAACCCCTAGATTTGTTTGAAAGATGTTCTTTTTAACCAAAAGAAAGAAAGTAGAAGTGAGTTTTTAATTATTTAAGACCAATTATGAATTATTTCAGTTGATTAGGAATGTTTAGGAAATGTTTAGGGAAGATTTGCATATTAGTCCCTTAGGGGCACTCAAAAAGTTCATTTTAAGCCAAGTAAAAGAGTTGTTTGAGTTCCTAAACCTTAAAAAAAGTTTATGAGCCTTAAGGCATTAGTGATTTGATGAGAAATTTTTCTCCATGAAGTACTTGCAATATTTTTATGTTCTAAATTACAAGGTTGAAGCCTAGGGTCACTAGGATCCCCAAACAGGCCCAAAAAATGAGAAAAAACAAACTTTTAGACCTCAAATGAGCTCCCTGCCACCCATACAAGTTTTGGGGCCATAAATTACTTATAGTACAGTGTTTTACAACACTCCATGCATGCCCATATGACAATTGAGGGTTCCCATATGAATTTTGGTCCAAAAAGTACAAAAAATAGCCTAAAAATACATGAAAACTGGCCTAAATGATAATTGCATGATTCTATACGACATGTGGGCACTCCCCATTAAAAAATTTCTCAAAAAGGATAAAAATTTGTATGAAACTATAAATCCATCCAGGAGGCATGAAAAAAGAGTTTTTTGGCCAAAAAAACCTTTAAAAAGTCAATTTTGAGGCTTGTGGAGTCCCATCGGGCATGCCAAAATGTGATCAGTGCAAACCTAAAATTTTTGGAACATGCCTAGACATTAAAACATTAGTCCTAGTAGAATATACATAACATATAGAAAAACCTATTTGCAAGGTCATTCAGATATAGCTTAAACTGGAGCACCCTGTCACCGTTTGATTTGCTCTCGCTTTAGGGATGCAGGTGTGCTCTCAAAACATATGGAGCATGTACATAATGATTTCTAGGATGGATTGAGATTTATTACATACCAAAAAAACCCCATAGTGGCGCACAACAGGTATAGAACACCTACTTTGCTAGTAAGGCCTCAAGGATCCAAATGATGCTGAAATGAAGATTTGATGCAAGGATGATTATGCTAGATAGATTTTAATCCAAATGAAAGATGATAATGATGATATTATATTCAAAAAAATGAAATAAACTAGGTTCAATCCATTATTCTAAGCTAAGATGTGTTAGAAAACATAAAAAAAATGAAGAAATCTTAACATTAGGATTTAAGCTAATATGATCTAGCTAAAAATGCTCATGATAACAATGCATAAATGATGAAAACCAATCTAATGGAATTATCTTGGAAGAGAGGGTATTTATAGGATTTCCTAAGGGCTTTGGTTAGGAAGGAGAGTTAGGTTTTGGGATTTGGTTAGGGGTTTCAAGTCAAAGGGATAAGGATTGACTTTCAAGGGTTGAATGGACCAATATTAGGATAAGGATTTAGGAATTTCTAGAAGAGTCTAGGGGTTTAGGGATTTATAGAAGATTTCTAGGATTTAGGCTTTTAAATAAATGTTAAATTTATTTAAGGAATGTGACAATATTTATTAACCAATAATTAATAAATAGGGATTAAATATTTAAACTAGATTTAAATATTTTGGGGATGGGGTATCTTAATTAAATGTATTTAATTAAAATAGAAGGGATTAATGACATAAAAACTAATTAATTAATTATATAATTAATAAATTAATAAATGATGATGTCATTAGGGGTTTTTCAGAAAATAAAAATACTTTTATTTTCTAATGGATTTGTAAGTGGCTACAGATTGATTGGTTTAGTGCAATTAAGAACTTCTTTGAATGTGAAGATGTTGAAGAAGGGAAAAAGGTGAAGATTGCAAAGTCAAGGTTGAAGGGACACACTCTACTATGGTGGTATTGTGTTTAGGAAGAAAGATGGAAGAATGGGAGGCCCAAGATCACATCTTGGCATACTATGATGCATAAGATGAAGGAAAAAATTTTGCCCCAAGATTATAGGGTGCAAAAATACAAGAAATTGTAGGGTCTCAAGCAAAAATACATGGATGTATAGAAGTACACTGAAGAATTTCATAAGATGGACATAAGGGTGAGTCATGAAGAAGATGTTGAAGAGAAGATTGCAAGGTACATGGGGGGACTTAGGTTCAATATCCAAGATGAAATTATTCTTGCTACCCCTAGATTAGTTGATGAGTTTTATAAATTGGCCATAAAGGCTAAGGAGAAGATCAAGAGAAGGCAAGAGAGACAAAATAGTACAAGAGGAGGTTCAACAATGAGGGGAAGAGGTGGTAGAGGCAATACTAATTTTCAAAATAGCAGTGCTAGAGACAAGGACAAAACATACTTCTCAGAGACAAGAGAAGGATATAGAGGTGGAAGAAGTGGAGGAAAAGGAAGTGGAGTGTTCACATGAAGATGCTTCAATTGTAATGAAGTGGGTCACCAATCCTTTCTATGTCCCAAGTGGAATGAGGACAAGGGGAGAGAAAGAGGAGTGAAGTTGGTAGAGGAAGAAACAAAGAAAGAAGAGCACCAAGAACCCATTGAAGCCCGTCCATAAGAAGGAGAATACTTATTGATGGGAAGAAGAAATCAAGCACCATACAATCCAAGCATCTTCAGATCAAATTGTTTGATCGAAGGAAAGGTATGAAAACTCATTATAGACTCAGGAGCAAGTCATAATGTAGTGTCTCATGAAGTTGTTAGGAAGTTGAATTTGAAAAAAATTCCACAACCTAAGCCATATTATGCAACTTGGGTGAATGAAAATCAGAATACGCTTGTTAGTAATCAAGTCATGATTGAATTTTCAATTGGAAGGTATAGGAATAGGGTATTGTGTGATGTCCTCACTATGAGTTGTGGGCATTTTATTTTGGGAGGATCTTGGAAATTGTCTAAAAGAGTCATCCATGATGGATACACAAACACATACTTAGTCCATAAAGAAGGTAGTAGATATGAGTTAAAACCATTATTGAAGAACCAATATGAGCCTATAATAATGTGTTTTAGGTAGGAGGTTACTATGCAGGTGCAATATGATACTGGTTGGAATAACACCAAGAAGTTGTAGACTAAGGAAAGGCAGGATAGTCCTAAGAAGAGTGGACTGTTGGGGTAGGATTTTGTGATGATTAGGATAGTCCAATATCCTATTGGAGGGTAGGTACATGAAGGTAAATTGATGAGAGGGCTGAGACAAATGAAGGAGTCTCAGGGACAAATATTCAAGTAGAAACAACATTGTTCAAGGAAGGAACAATCATCCACAAAAAATTTCTTCTCTAACTCTTGGTGTATGAATGCAGGGCCTTGCAAGACAAGGTAGGTCCCTTTGGAGAAATATTTCATCCCTTATTATCAAAGGCATAAAAAAGACAACTCTTGGGACAAGAGTTCTATTGGAAGAGGGGAGCATGGTGCAGGGCCACCAAGGACACTTAACACAATCATGAAGACTAAGAAGACCTATAAGGAATCCAAAGATGATTAGAGGAATGGAATGCTCAAGAAAGGTTCTAAGAAGGTGAACTAGAAATTTTTAGAGCCTATAATGGCTTCCAAACCATGTAATGGACCTATGTGTTTGAAGTGTCCAAATGTCCTTAAGAGGACTAAAATATGAGTGTAAGTGGACCAATAGTGTCCAAGGATAAAATTGGGGTTATAGGAGTTTAGAATAGGTTAATGAATAAAGCTAAGGTATTATGGGTCATTATATTTAGGTTTAACATTTAAAAAAGTCATTTTAATAAGTTTAAAAATTCAAATTTAAATGTAAACAACTAGATTAGTATTTTGGTGGGAAGTTGAGTTTAAGTGTCAAATCCTTAAACTAATCCCTCTAACTGATCAAAAGAGGTTATGTAAGTTACGGTAATTTATTTTAATGACAAATGAATCCATTGTATAGGGAGATTCACAAAGGAGATCTGTGTAGTACAGACTGCTATAGCGAATAAAGGAAAGCTTGGAATTTTGCAAAGATTGGGTGATGTCTTATATGCTTGGTGATTGATAATATATTGGAACTGGTATACTAATGATATAGGAGTTTTTCCTTGTTAATTTGAAGACATTATGAATGAACATTGCATTTTTTTGAATCCATTTATTTCTCTGTTATAACACTGTCATAGTTTGAGGGCTTAAACATCATTGTTTTGATAGGTAGTTAACCAAGATGGATATCATTCCATGAAATTAAAGGAATAACCTTCATGAAATGTTTTTACTAGACATGTAAAAGTATGAATCTAAAAAAATTAATTGCATATAGCATGTGGAGAGGGTGATCACCATTGATTTATGGCAAGAAACACAAAGAAATTGCTTGGTATGCTACAATAGTAGGAGATCAGGCTTAAGGACAGGGTTATTTTATGATTGGTAGTGTATTAATATGTTGAAGAAAACATGAATCCAGCACCATTTGTTCCTGGAAGTGTTGGGAAGATAGGTATTTGAGAAGCCCTAGAAACAAGGGTTTGAAGGGAGCAATTTGGGACTTTTGATGTTTCTGAAGGTCTGGGCCTAATTGCTTTGGGATTTGGTCATTTGAAGTCATAAATAGACACTATTGAGAGTTTGGGGACTTGAGAGTACAAGGATAATATGGT
Organism: Chamaecyparis obtusa; assembly: GCA_027943335.1. NCBI lineage: Eukaryota > Viridiplantae > Streptophyta > Pinopsida > Cupressales > Cupressaceae > Chamaecyparis > Chamaecyparis obtusa. Next base: position 2,467,990 of record BSBK01001680.1, read on the forward strand.
TTCTTTGTTAATTGGGGTCATTTTGTGCACTTTTATAGTCATAGTGTGTAGACAGTAGCATATGGTCCAAACGAGTCTATAAAATTCTTTCAATATTTTAAAGTTTGGGAAAAAGGGTATCTGAAACACTAATTTATTTGGTTATTCCTTTGTAATTTTTAAAATTTAAGTGTCATTTACTTTCACTGCAGGGCTACAAGAAGGGGCTTTAGGCCCGTGACAACATTTGGAGAAGATTACAGAGTTAAGTGTGTTGGGTAGTACTTGAAACCCTAAAACCACTTGAATTCATCCTAATAAAATTCAAAGATGCCAAATATACTACCATTGGTCATTGGGAGGAGTCTTGGTTAGTTTTAGGTCATTTGAGGAACTTGAGGGCTTGAGGATAGTGCCTAAACCTCTCAAAGTTATAACTTATCTTACTTATTATCACCCACCACCATTACCTATGCATCAAGTGGTATGACAGAATAGTAGGAATCCTTTGGAAAAGTTTGGGAAGTGGTCTTGAGAGCTTTGATAGTTTGGATCCTTAGATTAGCCCTTGGAGTTGAAGTATCATATGAGAAGCACTGAGTTGATCCACCTTGTCAAGGAGATTACTAACCATGTCTGAAGGAGAACAATAATTTCCCACAAGGATGACAAAAATGGATTTGACAAGGATAGTAAGAGAGAAAGTGAGAGATAACAAGAAGTTAAAGGCAACATTCGAACAAAGGGAGAAGGAGAACAATGAGAAGGATAGGATGATGAGAACTATGATGGAGAGAATCTTGGCATTAGAGAAAATAGATAGAAGAAATAGAAAAGATGAGGATATAGAAGTTGAAGAAGAAGAGGTACCCCAAGAGGAAGAACAATAAGATCTTGAAGATCTAAGGATGGTTAAGATTGCAAAATCCATAAAGAGTGGAGATACAAGGGAAAGAGCATATTTGCCTATGCATGGAGGGAAGATGGATGATGGAGAGATGATTGATTGGTTCAGTGCAATTGAGAACTTCTTTGAATGTGAAGATGTTGAAGGAGGACAAAAGGTGAAGATTTCAAAGTGAAGGTTGAAGGGACACACTCTACTATGGTGGGATTGTGTTCATGAAGAAAGATTGAAGAATAGGAAGCCCAAGATCACATCTTGGCATACTATGATGGATAAGATGAAGGAAAAATTTTTCCCCATGATTATGGGTGAATATATACAAGAAATTATAGGGTCTCAAGCAAAAAGAGATGGATGTATAAAAGTACACTGAATAATTTTATAAGTTGGACATAAGAGTGAGCCATGAAGATGTTGAAGAGAAGATTGCAAGGTACATAGGGGGACTTAGGTTCAATATCCAAGATGAAATTAGTCTTGATACTCCTAGATCAGTTGAGGAGTGTTATAAATTGGCCATAAAGGTTGAGGAGAAGATCAAGATAAGGCAAGAGAGAAAAATTAGTACAAGATGAGGTTCAAAAATGAGGAGAAGATGTGGTAGAGGCAATACTAATTTTCAGAATAGCAGTGATAGAGACAAGGACAAACCATACTTCTTAGAGACAAGAGGAGGATATAGAGGTGGAAGAAGTGGAGTGTTCAAATGAAGATGCTTTAATTGTAATGAAGTGGGTCACCAATCCTTTATATGTCCCAAGTGGAATGAGGACAAGGGGAGAGAAACAAGAGTAAAGTTGGTAGAGGAAGAAACAAGAAAGAAGAGAAACAAGAACCCATTGAAGCTCATCTAGAAGAAGGAGAATACTTATTGATGGGAAGAAGAAATCAAGCACCATACAATCCAAGCATCTTCATATAAAAATTTTTGATCCAAGAAAAGGTACGCAAACTCATTTTAGACTCAGTAGCAAGTCATAATGTAGTGTCTCATGAATTTGTTAGGAAGTTGAATTTAAAAACATTTCCAAAACCTAAGGTATATTATGAAACTTGGGTGAATGCAAATCAGAATATGCTTGTTAGTTATCAATTCATGATTGAATTTTCAATCAGAAGGTATAGGGATAGGGTATTGTGTGATGTCCTCACTATGAGTTGTGGGCATTTTATTTTGGGAGGATCTTTGAAATGGTCTAGAAGAGTCATCGATGATGGCTACACAAAAAAATACTTGGTCCATCAAGAAGGTAGGAGATATGAGTTACAACCATTATTGAATAACCAAGATCTTCCTATAATAATGTGTTTTGGGCAGGAGGTTACTATGCAGGTGCAATATGATACTAGTTGGAATAACACCAAGAAGTTATAGATTAAGGAAAGGCAGGATAATCCTAAGAAGAGTGGAGTGTTGGGGGAGGATTTTGTGATGATTAGGATAGTCCAATGTCCTATTGGAGGGTAGGTACATGAAGGTAAATTGATGATAGGACTGAGACAAATGAAGGAGTCTCAAGGACAAATATTCAAGTAGAAACAACATTGTTCAAGGAAGGAACAATCATCCACAAACAATTTCTTCTCTAACTCTTGGTGTATGAATGCAGGGTCTTGGAAGACAAGGCAGCTCCGCTTGGGGAAATATTTCATCCCTTATTATCAGAGGCATCAAAAATACAACTCTTGGGACAAGAGTTCCATTGGAAAAGGGGAGCATGGTGTAGGGGCACCAAGGACACTTAACACAAGCATGAAGACTAAGAAGACTTATAAGGAATCCAAAGAATATTGAAGGAATGGAATGCCCAAGAAAGGTTCTAAGGAGGTGAATTGGGAAGTGTTAGAGTCTATAATGGCTTCCAAACCATGTAATGGACCTATGTGTTTGAAGTGTCCAAATGTCTTTAAGAGGACCAAAATATGCTTGTAAGTGGATCAATAGTGTCCACAGATAAAATTGGGGTTCTAGGAGTTTAGAATAGGTTAATGAATAAAGATAAGGTATTAGGGGTCATTATATTGAAGTTTAACATTCAAGAAATTCATTATAATAAGTTTAAAAATTCAAATTTAAATGTAAACAACTAGATTAGTATTTTGGTGGGAAGTTGAGTTTTAGTGTCAAAATCCTTAAACTAATTCCTCTAACCGATCAAAAGAGGTTATGGAAGTTAAGGTAAGGTATTTTAATGAAAAATTGATCCATTGTATATAGAGATTAATAAAGGAGATTTGTGTAGTACAGACTACTACAAGGAACAAAGGAAAACTCAAAATTTTGCAAAGATTGTGTGATGTCTTATATGCTTGGTGATTGATAATATATTGGAATTGGTATAATGATGATATAGGAGTTTTTCCTTGTTAATTTGAAGACATTTTGAATTAAAATTGCATTGTTTTGAATCCATTTATTTGTCTGTTATAACACTGTCACAGTTTGATGGCTTAAACCTCATTGTTTTGATAGGTAGTTAACCAAGATGGATATCATTCCATCAAAGTAAAGGCCTAACCTTCATGGAATGATTTTATTTGACACATAAAAGTATGAATCTAACAAAATGAAGTGCATATAGCATGTGGAGAGGTTGATCACCATTGATTTCTGGCAAGAAACATAAGGAAATTGCTTGGTATGCTACAACAGTAGGAGATCAGGCTTAAGGAAGGGGTGTATTTTATGATTGGAAATGTCTTAATATGTTGAATAAAAGTTGAATCCATCACCATTTGTTCCTGGAGGTTTTGGGAAGATAGGTATTTGAGAAGCCCTAGAAACAAGGGTTTGAAGGGAGTAATTTGGGGCTTTTGATGTTTTTGAAGGTATGAGCCTAATTTCTTTGGGATTTGGTCATTTGTAGTCATAAATAGACACTTTTGAGAGTTTTGAGACTTGATAATACAAGGAGAATATGGTTTCCCTGTTAATTAGGGTCATTTTGTGCAATTTTATGGTCACAGTGTGTAGACAATAGGATATGGTCCAAAGGAGTCTATTGAATGTTTTTTGATATGTTAAATTGTGGGAAAAAGGGTATCTAAAACACTAATTTATTTGTTTATTCCTTTTTAATTTTGAAAATTTAAGTGTCATTTACTTTCGTTGTAGGGCTACAAGAAGGGGCTTTAGGCCTGTGACAACATTTGGAGAATATTGAAGAGTTAAGTGTGCTAGATAGTACTTGAAACCCTAAAACCACTTGAATCCATCCTAATACAATCCAAAGACACCAAATATACTACCATTGGTCATTGGGAAGAGTCTTGGCCAATTTTAGGTCATTTGAGGGCTTGGGGATAGTGCCTAAACCTCTCAAAGTTGTAACTTATCTTACTTATTATCACTGAGCACCCTTACCTTTGTATCAAATTCTGGTCCTAGGATCTCAATTCCATAGTTACAAAAATTTCCAAGATTCCAACAGTCAAGAATTTAGATCTAAAAAGTCACTTCTCCCATTTCATTTCTAGGTGCATTCAAATTCCTTCCTATTCTCTTTTACATTTTTTTTAGTTGGATTAGATCATATTTTTTTCTTGTTTAGTCTCTTGTCTATCAATATCATTCCCCTCATTCTTAATTTTAACTAGCAAAGGAATAGAAACCTCAAGAGAAATAATCTTGTATTACAATCTATCCCATTTGTGGTGTTGATATGATTTCACTTGATGAGGTTTCATATTCTAATGTGTGTTATGGATTGAGAAATACCCCTTTTTATTCCTTCCCATTTCATATTACATAGATACAACCAAACAACAATTACACTATTTACAAAATGAAACAGTCACCTTTCCAGACCACGAAACAAAAATCGTACCTCTGAAAAAGTCTTCACACCTTATTGTCATTGTTATAAGATGCTCAACATCTAGCCTCATGAGAGAAAATATATTCATATGAAAACTCCCCCTCAAACCCTACAACCTAAGTCATTTAAAAGGGTATGAAACATCCAAAATAGATGCCAGGCCACCATTAGAAGCACCTTTTATGTTCCACATCAAATATATCATGTTCCTTTCTTTTTAATATTTTGCAAACATCAAACAATCTTAATGGTTTTATCATATTTCTACAAAACTTTGTGATATGTCATGTCATGTTATATTTATAGTAAACAAGAAGATCCCTTTTTATTTTATTAGTTTTATTATTTTTGACATAAATATTTATATTGCATTCAACCTTTTTGTCTCTATATACATTGCAACCATAGAAACATCCATTGAAATTCTTAACATTTCTATTCACATTTTCTATTGAAATTCACTATGCTTCTACATTGGATTTCTTTATGCCCTAACTTATTTCAATGATAGCATCTTCCATTAAAAACATAACTCATTTTCATACTTCTACACTCATTAACTTTGTGTACTACTTTATTACATGAAAAACAAATACTATCAAAATGAGAGTACCTGGAATTAATAGGAGAAGGTCTCAAATTCATCATCACATTTCTATCCTTTTCCTACACCAAATTCTTTTTTTTATTCAAATAATTCTGGTATACTAGTTTCCTTTTATCTTTCAATTTATTTTGGTTTACCATGTTATTTTTTTCTTCTACCTGCCTCTAGTGTATCACATGCTTCTTATCTTCTTCTTGCTTTTGGTCTTCCATATTCATCTACTTCTAGTCTATCATGTCCTTTTTGTCTTTTTCTTTCCTCTGGTCTGCCATATCCTTATTGTCTTCTTCTCACTTCTAGTCTTCCAAATCCATCTAATTTTGGTCTATCATGTCTTTTATCTTCTTCTTTCTTATGGTTTACCATAATCCATTAATCTTCCACTGGATTATCTAATTCAAACTTTCTTTCCTCACCATTCTTTAGCAAAGTGAAATCCACTTTTTCTTGATTAATTCTCATTTCAAATTCATCTCCCCATCTTCTATTGCCTTGAGTTAGAAAACATAAATTATCATATTTTTCTTCAATATAATAGATACATTTGGTAGTCCTAAAACCTTCAGCAACCATTTCACCAGTTTGTTTATTGTTTATAATACAACTATCACTTTTTAACATAAATTCATAACCTTTCTTGAATATTAGACTAACAATTAAAAAATTATTTTTCAAACCATCAACATAATAAACATCATTAGTTCTATGCTTACCATCAATTGAAATGGTTTCGATGCCTTTGATTTGTTTACTTCCTTCTCTTTCAAATCTAATCACTTCACCATCATATTCTTAAAACTTTATAAATCTTCTCATGTCTCCTATCATGTGATTTTAACATCTGGAATCTATGATACATGCTCCTACAACAACTTTAGCATGCAATACAGTCTCCTCTTTCTTTTGTGAAATTGCTAAAAAGAAAGATTCTTCAAGTGTTTCATTAGTATCCTCAACTTTAGAAAATTATTCTTCTATGAAACACAGGTTCTTTTTACCGTTACCTTTGAAATTTATTCGATTTTAAAAAATCATCTTTCATTTGATTGCCTTTTCTATCATTATCTTTGGATTCACCAAGATATTCCTTATACTTGTAATCATTAGAAAAAGGCCCTACCATAATTAGAGTACTTAAGAGGCAACTTACATTTGTATCTACTGGTATCTTTCTTGAATCTTCTTGAAAGATATGCTTCATCTTCCTTTGACATCTTGGACGTATGAGGTTCAACATCTTCAACAACTCTAAATGGAGTCTCCCTCTTTTCTCTTTCAACTTTTACAATCTGAAATGTAGAAAGAGAACCAATGAGTTGATCAATTGTACAGTGAACTAGATCATTTTTTTCTCTTATTGAGCATTCCATTGGTATGAACTCCTTTGGTAGGGTTAATAAGATCTTGTGTATGACATCTATGTCTTGTAGATGTTCACTGATAGCTTTGATTCCATCAATAACATGTTAGTAACTCTATAAATGTCTCTTTAAACACCTTCACCTTTTATCTTTCTTAGGACATCATACTTAAATATTCATCAGTCTCATTTGTTTTGTCTTTAAATATTCTTCATATACCAAGACCGGCTTATCCCAAATCTCTTTATCACTTTTCAAACCTTTCACCTTACCAAATGTTGTGTCACATAAACTACTAAAAATAATTTCTTTTTCTTTCACATTAGCTTCCTTTTGTCTTTCTTCTTTAGTAGTCAAAGGTTTTCCAAAAGGAGGATAGAAACTAGTTTGAATAACCTACCAAATACCATTCTACAATGTTTTCATATATACTTCTATCTTGTCCTTCTAGTAGGGAAAATTAGTGCCATCAAATACTAGAGCCTAAAAGTGTAAGTTTTGTGTCATCTTAGATCCACCCCAAGTGATTAAGCTTCTTCAAAGGGAACCTAGATCTTATACCAATTGTTGAACAAACTCTAGATGTTGAGGGGAGGGGGGTGAATGAGCATAAACCAAAATCACAATAACTAACTTCAATAATCACCACATGAAACAATAAGCAAGTAATGAATAGAACCAACAACACATGAACACCTAGGTTTTATATGCGGAATACCTACACTGGGAAAAACCATGGTGAGAACTTTCCCACAAATAATAATTCACTAATGTATACAGTTTGGTTTAAAAAGATGGTAGGAGATCACTGCTCTGAACTTGCAACTAGAGGCTCACTGCCAATACAACAATGAATACAAATAGGAGCTCACTACTCTAGACTTTCCAACAATGACTCACTACCAAAGTAGAAAGATACATCAACAAAATTGTGCACCTAAGACTCATTGTCCCAGGGACAAGGTATATACAACTCTTTACAAGGATAAATAGAGATTCCCCTTATAACATAGTTGACCTACACCACACTATCAACCTTAGTAGTGCATTATTACTGCATTTTCTTCTCTGCCAATATCACTAAACTCTGATCTACTAATTGCAAATCTACACCATCTAGTTGCTTCACATCTTACATTTTTCTAAAGCATAAACTATACTTATATACAAGAAAGTTTATTAGAGATTCCAACAAGGTCAACCATGCCAAAGGGATATTATAATTTAAGTTACTTGAGTTAGACAAGCCAATAGAAAAATGCAATAGGGTCCCATGCTAGAAGCATTTAGACCAAAACATAAAGAGGACCCAATCAATTAAGAGATAAACATTAATTGCATAGGTCACATATAGCACCAACCCATCCAGATAAGAGATAATCATTAAATGTATTTAACCCGGACCTAAATCAAGAAGCATGATCCACTCCAAGAGAGAAAGGGACCATGAGCACACTACACATAGCCTAATGCAAGATTTGCAATTACCATAACAACTTTGGCATCTCAAATGTGTAGAAACACACTAGAAAAAGAATCACCTAACTTACCAACTATATCCAAACCTCCACACACCGTGGTGAGATCTACATGGCACGTTAGGAACACTAATGCATGCCAAAAATTCACGTCGGCCTTTTGGTTTGTACTTAGGCTTAGATGATAAACCTTGGGCTTGGGAGCTTCATTTCCCTCATTTTGACATGATTTTTTCTTCCATTCTCATTTTTCAATATGTTTGTCATCAGGTTTACACATTATAAAATGAGTCTTTATAAAATTACCACCATAATTTCATGTCTTATAAGCTTTCTAACCATATATATAAATTATAGATTTGAACAACATTAACATATTTGTTTTTAATTTCTTTAATTAATGTTTCTATTGTTCTTAGAGACGTACATACATTTTAAAAAAAAAAATTGATCTAGTTTTCCAAATATGAAATAAATTATATATTATTGTTCTATACTTCATTTTTACGAACTCTTTTTTTTTGCATTTATTATCTTTAATTGATTTATGTAATACACTCATTTGATGATTTGATTTCTAGGATGCATCCACTTTGAAAATTCATACAAAAAATTCAAAAAGTATACAACTTCTAGTGCTCACTCTTAACTATATTCTAACTAATGGGTTTTCCAAAATTCTAAATGTGACTAAAAAATTGGATGGCACATACCAGACACTATGCTACGTTTTGTTGAAAAAAATGAAACACTTTTGTGTGTGTGAAACATTTGACCATCGTAATCTTTTCCATATTTGAAAAAATTTAGTAGTCTAGAAACTAGATTCGAAATGCTACAATTCTTATTCTTTTGATATCTTGAAATTTTGAGTACATGGGTCTCAAATTAGTCCTCCAAGTTTAGGTCTAGCTGATTTTAGACCAAAAAGTGGCCACTTAAGAGCCCCTTTTTACCTCACATCTTAGTCCACTTACTCTAATGAAGACATAGATTGAGTAGTTTCATATGAAATTAAAACAAACCTACTAATTCAAGAAATACTCAAACAAGAACAAATAAATCTTCTAGGTAGGTTCAAGGAACTAATCATGGAAGTCACATAAGTGAGATCCTACATAAAAAGAAATCATTTATTTTGTATGAGCTTATCAAACTTATTAATGTTAGAATTAAAAGAAAATTGTCTTGATGATCTATATAATCTAGAGCATTCAAACACCTAAAGCATCCCAAATTCCATCAACACCATAGTCTACCACCATGACCTCCTTTCTCATCTGGTGAGTGAACTAGGTTGTGCACTCTCCACCTTGTACTATTTCCATGATGTGTCATTGTATAACATTTTTACACCTTGTACTCATAGGAGTCCAATGTGACATATAAGTGTCACATTTGTTATACAAAATGTTTGTTCACTTAATTTTATACATTAATATCTTGGTTGAAAACTAAAAACTAAATAATTTTGTAACCACCTTTAATCAAGATTTCAAAAATAGTTTTTTTTTTTGGACAAAAGTGGACAAGCCACTGAATATATTATTTAATAAAAACTAATTCAAAAAAGCGCTCAACCAGGAAAGAACCAATAAGAAAACCTAGCGTCATCGCAAAATACAAAATATTTGATTATCGATATATACAATAGGACTTATATCGACTAATAAGTAGTGCTCATTTTTACAATTTGGAGGTGACATTTCTCCAATTACAACAAGGTTTGTTTAATCAAAATGAGCAATCAAAATATGATCTCAACTAATTTTGCATTAAAATGAGGAGTCATAAATCAAAATTCCAAAACATCAAAACATATGTCAATTACTTCTCCATTTCTGCACAATCAGCAACACTAGGGAAAATAGGGTCGCATGAGAGAGGAGAACCACTCTCCCAGCCAGTAGTTTGGTGGATCTGTTTCGTAGACTCCCACCCCATCCCGCATTTCATGTTCATATCTTCTATTGAGCCCCCTGTAGCTTCTTGTACACGTGGGTGCTGCAACTTCCATCCAGATCCTACATCCTCAGCAACCGAAACTACTAACCCACCCTGTGTGCGATCCTGAGCATTAGAACATTCAGCCCCATGCGATCTCACATGCATCTCTTGAAGTGAATGAAGTGGAGCAGAAGATGAAGGACCTTGATTCACATGTAGATTATAGTTTTTATTTGATAAAGTCAACATATCTAGTAAGGCATACCCTGTACGCTTCACCCTTTCCTCCAAATGAATACCCAAAGCCCTCACTATGACTTGCAAACCAGATTTCATGTAACGAGGACTCTGCATCTCAAATGATTTTTGCAATGCTTCAAACATTACCAAAAATTCATGCTTTTGTAGCAATTGTGACCTCAGGAACAAACCTCCAACTAGTGTGTTTCCTGTCCAGAGATCACAGTGTTGCATTGCCCTACTAAGTTTGTTCTCATTCCAGAATTTCTGACAAACAACTTTAATCACCAAAATTTCCAATAAGCGGACTCACTAAAGCAAATCCATAGCATTTGACAAAAAAATGGACATCAAATTTGAAGGAAATAAGAAGTGTCTAAAGGAAGGAAAGAGAATCTCTTCACCAATGACATGCCTAATAGCCCTTTGAATTGAAGGTGAATTTACCCAAAACATTTCGTCCATGTCGGCATCATCAATTTGCAATGGTAGGGCATCTTCCTCCAAGCTCGGCGTAATCCAAATCTAATAATTCTTAGGTAGCACGTCCCTGTGAAATTGGTAGCAGGAATCACACTCGACACAAGCTTCTGCCAAGTTTGACATTCTCATACAAGCAAACTAATGACTGGTGAATCCTTTGTTCTGACTAGTAAAGATAATCTGATGCGTGATATAAATAACTGAAAGGAATGATAGTTAATTGTGAAGCCATGTGTGTATGACATACACTCTAGATTGGACTCATGCTTCAAATTTGAAGTACCGAAAGCCATGTCAATAGAGATTTTTATCGAATACCAACTTAAGCTTGCATAATGTGAAGTACACCACATGGCCCATATAAACTCAATTTGTACTAGTATGATGTCTTAAAAGCAGACAAATTGGCGGCTGCAAGTAAATTGGTATGAACTATATTTTTTGCAATTTTATCATTAACATAATTCTCGAGCATGAGAGCGATTCAAACATCATTCCATTAATTTTGACCTACTCAATGAGTGACGATGGTTGATATGTGTTAACTATGACGCCATCACATCCTAAATTTGAAAGGAAATTTGCTACTTTATTCCCCTCCCTTAAAGTATGTGATATAGTGACCTCCTGAAATTGATCGATTGAATACCATATCTACTAGAAAATATATTGTAGTTGCCATGACTGAGTCTTTCTTCTGATACAAGCATTAACCACAATTTGGGAATCACCTTCAATATGCAATCGATGATAATCACATTTCTTCGCAAGAATTAGCCCTACTAGAAAAGCTTGAGTTTCTGCTACATTATTAGTTCCTTCTAGTAATGGTGCAGTTGTGATCACCATCACTTTACCTTTACTATCTCTAACACACGCCCCTAACCTTGATTTACCTGGATTTTCTCTGGAGGCTCCATCAAAATTGAGCTTCACAAATCTAGAATGGGGAGGGAACCACTGCTCAGTTGAGCTATCTACTTTGGTTTGTTGTTTGCTGGGTATTCCAAATCCCCATGGAATAAAAAGAGATTTCCATTCCTAGATGATGATTCCATCCCATGTAGTAAAAACTGGGTTGACCTTACATCTAGTAAGGCTAGCATTAGTAACTTCTGATATCGACTTTTCAATGCCCTATAACACCATATCTAAAGCTGAAAATTCTTTTCTAAAGATCATCTTGTTTCTTTCCCACCAAATAGCCCATATGACTAATGCTAGTGTGCATTTCCATATTCCCATAAATAGAGCCCGTGGGAATAGAATCAGCCATGATTGGAAGATATCCCAAATGTTATTTTGAAGTGGGGTGAAGTAGTTTAGTTTCCTGAGAAAAAACATCCAACACTAATATGAAAAAGAGCATGTCACAAATAAATGATCAACTGATTCAAATTCTTCATCACACAACATGCACTTGAATGTGGGGGCAATATTCAACCTTGCCAATCGGTCGCTTGTTAGGATTCTATGTTTGAGTGCAAGCCATGCAAAGCAACCTACTTTTGGAAGAACCACATGATTCCAACAGAACTTATAAGCATGTGATGGACTCTTTTCTGAAGCCATTCTTTGTAAAAGTTTGTATCCCTCCTTAATTAAATAATTTCCATCCTTAGCTGGAGCCCACACCAAACTATCCTCACAATTTGAAGTATAAACTTATCTTTTTTCTAAAATGGATTGAAACAGCTATTTATCTTGATTGGCTAATGGTTGATCTGGATCCTTCCATACGACTTTCCTTGAATAGAGACAAACTGCATCTATGAAATTTATGACTTGAGTACCCCATATTGATTCTGAAGTTGATATTAGTTCTTGAGTATTTTGCAGTGTGATAAGTGGAGGAAATCTGTTCCACGAGTCTCTCCATAAATTTAGCCTATCTCCTTTATTCAATTCCCAAGTAATATATTTTAGAACAATGTCTCTGGAAGAGATCATAAAGTCCCAAATCACTGACCCTTTAGGAGGATCTAGCATTGAGAATATTCTGGTGGGATCATTGTTATCTAAGTACTTCTGTTGCATGATCTGACACCTTGTAGATTGGGGCTTGTTATACATTTGCTAGATCAGTTTACCACCAAAAGCTGTATTTCTTTGACAAGTCATGAACTCCCACTCCACCTACTACCGAAATATGTGCCATATCTTGGATAGAGATAAGTGGTATTTTTTTTTCTTCATTCATATTTCCCGCCTAAAGGAAACCTCTTATCAAATTCTGAATTTGTGAGAGCACTGATGGTGGGCCTTTGAGAACTACTAGGTAATAATTCAAGATCACTGAAAGTACTGATTTGATAAGCAAAATCCTACCTAATAATGAGAGCCATCTGGCTTTCCATGCCACAACTCTACCTTTAATTCTTTGAAGGACAGAATTCCAATAACTTGTTTTGTTTGATCCCATAAAAAAGGGATACCGAGATAAATAGATGGTAAAAAGTCCTCTGAAAAACCCAAAATCTGCACAATTCTATCTGAGATCACTTTGTTAGTGTTAAAAAGAAAGATTTTTTATTTTTGAGGATTAATTTTCTATCCTGAAACATCAGAATATAACTGCAAGACTTCCTTAATCTGTCTAGCTTCTGACACTTGTGAAATACCAAAAAGTAACATATCATCTACAAATAATGAATGCATTATGGAAATAGATGTGTCAATGATGTTTGCTCCCTTCCACTTTCCTAGAAAATGATAGTGCTTAATACTTCTACTAAATGCCTCAGCCATTATGATGAACAGGGCTGGGGAAAGAGGGTCTCCTTGTCGAACCCCTTACATAGAAGAGAAGAACCCTGATGTTGCTCCATTGATAATAACTGAAAAAGAAGCCCCATAAATACATGCTCTGATCCATTTGCACCAGCATTTGGAAAAACCCATTTTTTGAAGGACTTGAAATAGGAATGACCAACATACTCTATCATACGCCTTCATCATATCTAACTTGATCACAAAATTAGAAGACTGATTGGTGTTAATGGAATGAAGGACCTCATGAGCAACCATTGCTCCTTCCATAGTTTCTTGACTTGGAACAAATCCACCTTGCTCAGGAGAAATTATATGTGGAATAAGATACTGGAGCCATAAGTAAATTGCTTTAGTAATAATCTTGAATGTCAAGTTACACAATGAAATAGGCCTAAAATCAGCAAAAGTTTTAGGTTCTTTTATTTTTGGAATAATTGCAATGTTGGTAGTATTGAAATATTTGAGCATGGATCTGTTCTTTCTTGATTCCTCCACTGCAACCAACAAATCATAACCTATAAAATCCCAATTTCTTTGAAAGAAAAGCATTGTGAATCCATCAGGGCCCAGTGCTTTGTCTGGAGGAAATGTAAAAACTACTTCTTGAAGTTCTTGATGAGAAATTGGGGCCATAAGCATATTATTATCTCTGGGAGTCACCATTGTTGGAATAGCCTCAAGGAGATTATCCACTTGTTAAGGTTGAGGTGTTGGATATTCATCTAGAGCAAGAAGGTTCTTGAAGAACTTGACACCTTCCCCCCTAATTTGTTATGCATTAGTTAAAATGTTACCCGAATCTGATTCTTTAATTTGAAAAATTGTTTTAGCAACTCTTTTTTGTTGGGCTGATGCATGAAAATATTTTGTGTTTTTATCTCCTTGTTGTAACCATAGTTCTCTAGACTTTTGTCTCCAATATTCTTCTTCTCTACTACACAACTCTTCCCAATCTTGCTGAAGACTCTTTTTCTTAACATAAGTATCGTTGTTCATCCCATTCTGAATAATATGACTATGAATTTCATCTAGCTGCACCTTGATAACCTCTTTTTGCATAAAAACATTCTTGAAAATATTATGATTCCATTTTTTAATAAGCTTCTTGACATGTTTCAATTTCATGGCAAATTGGTGCATCTTGGAACCAGGAACAAAGGGTGCATTAACCCACCATTGTTTTAAGAGATGTAGAAAATGTGGATGGTGAAGCCACATTCTTTCAAACTTGAAGGAAGATTTGTACTAATTTTGATCCCCTTTAATAGGTTGACTTATTGTTAGAGAAATTGGATAATTATCTGATTTTGGCAAAGACAAAATCTTTGATTCCATATGATAATTGTGAAGTTTCCATTCCTATGATAGGAGGAATCTATCTAGCCGAACAGTAATTTGTGCAAATCCATCTCTCATATTTTTCCTAGTGTATTTTCCATGCAAGGGATGGATGTCCATCAGGTCATTATTATCCACAAATTGAGAAAAATCCTATATAGTTTTAAGAGGCGGAGAAATGCCACCTATTTTCTCTGGCTGATTCAAAACTACATTAAAGTCTCCACCTAGAATGATTTGCTGAATTTCTTGCAATTGAATTAAATGAGTCAAACTATCCCAAAGTCTGAATTTGTCTTGCATTGAATTTGGCCCATAAACATTTATTAGTATAAAGGAAGTATCAAAATCAGTCACCTGTAGCATTTGCCAATTTGAATGTTGCTAAATAAGTTGTCCCTAAATTTTTAAGGGATTCCACATGAAAGCGAGACCTCCTGATGCACCAATTCCAGAAGAGTGTAATGAAGACCACTTTGGCCATTTAGCTATTGTCTTCTCAAAGGTTTCTTATGATAGTTTGGTTTCCTGAAGCATAATAATATCTACCTTCATATTGTTAATCAATTGCTTAATCCTACTTCTTTTGTCAGAGGCATTGATACCTCTGACATTCCAGGAGTTTATCTTCATTGTGGACAAGGAGAACCTTTTGTTCTCCTTGTCACATGCTTAGTAACTACAAACTTATCATGTAGAGTAGTCTGGATGCCCACAACTATTTCATTTCTAGTATTGGAGCCCTTAGGTTGACCTCTTGATTTGGGTGTTTTGAGGACATGCTAACTCTGGGAAGGAGACTGAACAATTGAGAAAGGTTGATGATAGTCAAAAAGCCCCAAAGGAAGAGATTTCTCTAAATCTATTTGAGATTGATCAAAACTAATCTCAATCTCTCCCATATTAGATTCCACTCATGATGTGGTTGAGTTAATAGCACATTTTTGAAGATCTTTATAAATACATTCCTCTAACCCCAATGGATTATCATCAATAATAGGGACATCCATTAGCTGAACCGCATTGTAGGTTTCACATGTAGTGTCCCCAATCTCTACAAGCTTGCAGACATCCAATGAATTTGATGAGATCTGATTTGTCTAGAATTGGTATTGTTTTAGCAGATCATCTAGGTTGTTAGTCTGCTGGTTTCTATCATGCCCAAACTAGGACAAAACACACATAAAAAAAACTTCTTACAAAGTTTAATCCATGACATCACAACCATAGACACTGAAATAATAAGGAGTAACATCCATAACATTTGAATTCAAGCTAGGTACATACATTAAGGTAGGAGGTTTGAATTCTCTAAAGCCAATTATCTAAAAAGGTAGACCTACTATTGATGACCCAGTATATACATGTTATCATCTGAACTTATATGTACAGTGATGCATATATACATATATGAACTTTCAATAATATATATATACTTATATTAACCTAATAGCTTAAATTATATGGTTCATCAACATAAACTACCCTTAGTCATTCTAGGTTCACAAGTGAATACTAGAACTTATGATATATGGAGAAGTTTCCTTTAGTTTAATTCTAGTCACCAAAAAAAAATAACAAACCAATACGGTAATTAAATTACTAATGATGTCGTAACTTACTTCTTACTTGGACCATTAAATACTCTCCAATAGATAATACTACCATATTCCTAAGTAAACTAGCAATGAGTAAACAATATAAAAATCTTATTTTCATTCTTAAAATAATAAGATAGGAGTTAATTAAAATATCCTCCTAGCAATAAATTTCTATATCTCAAGATAGATTATTTATTTAATTTATTTGCAAGGAGAGATATTAATTTACTACAACTAATTAATCTCCAAGAAATCAAATTGTTTCTAATAAAAGGCTTGCCCATTCAATCCCTATTTTGTAGGACAGAAAGTGATAATAGAAACCGTAACTTTCTTTTATTTTCCATGTGTTTAGGAGAATCTAGATGAAAATAAGGAAATCATTTAAATTTGAAATAACACATAAACAAAACAAGTAAGTTTCCATTTAGAATTGAGAGAAATATAGTAAGTTGCCTTATGCCTAATCCGAGCTGAAAA